>JAPDVU010000001.1:33996962-35196962 GCA_026230045.1 Corynorhinus townsendii | reverse complement strand
AACCAAAGGGAAAAGTGTCAGAGAAAGATGCGGTGTTGGAGCATTATTTTTGGGGGGAGAAGATGAGAGTGCGCTGGAGCAGGTCAGGCTGTGAGAGGGGCTTTGATGACTACAAAAGTTACCGGTGCAAAAGCTAATGTCAAAACTAACAGTGGGGGCCTGGCCGGTATGGCTCAGTGGTTGAGCGTGGACCCAGGCACCCAGAGGCTGGAGGCTCCATTCCGGGTCAGGGAACATGCCTGGGTTGGGGGCTCTGTCCCCAGTAGCGGGCGTGCAGGAGGCAGCATATGGATGATTCTCTCTCATCGGTGTTTCCCTCTCTCTCCCTCTCTCCTTCTCTCTTTCTCTAAAAATAAATAAAACATATTTTAAAAAACACTCACTAAAAATGGGTGTTCTGGTTCCGGATGGTGACATAGGTTCCCGAACCCCCTCCTCCCGCAGACATGCCCAGTCTGCAGCCACATACAGAACAACTCCCTCTGACTGAAATCCAGAAACTAGCTGAGTGACGCCTACACATCAGGCAAATGAATAGGAGAGGCTGAGACACAATCTCACCATAAACCCCACCCCAGGCATTGCAACTCACAACCTGGGGGTGGGGGGAGGGGTGGGTGCTGGACCCTACATTTGGTGCCCCAAATTCTAAGACTTCTGCCTGAGAGACAAGGCCCCCAAAATACCTAGCTCTGAAAGCCAGGGGGGCGTGGGTCCAGCTAAGGGACCTGTCTTAATGGGCTCACAGGGACTCACTGTGGCTATCTCCCAAGGGCCCAGTGCAGAGGCTAAAAGGAAAACCAAAGGCTGAAATTGGGCTCCTCACTGTCAGGACAGACAACAGACAGAAACCATTAGGGAGGAATGGTCTGGAAGCTGCTGGTCCAGGAAACCAGGCCAGTGTAGGTCAAATGGGATGGCAGGGTGAGCAACCAAACCAAGACCCCTCAGGACCCAGGCTCTCTTATCTGCCAGAACCACCCTAACCCTAAGCAATTAAACAGAAGAAATACAATCAATCCCTCCCTAAAACACCTCAGGGGAGAATTTCTCTGAGCTGAGAGACTTCTGGGCTATGGCCACACTAGGCCCACTCTGCAAAACAGAAGTGAGAACGACCAGGTAAAGGCTCTCAGGGGTCCCAAAGCCAATTCAAGTAGCCAGGGAGCGGTCCCAAACATCCAGTATGAAGAGCCAGGAGGGGCAGCCAGGAGTGAGGGTGGCTCTACAATCTCTTTTTTTAAATCTTCAATGTTCAGATTATTACAGATGTTCCTCTTTTTTTCCCCCCCATAGCTCCCCTCCACCTGGTTGCCACCCCACCCCAGGGCCCCGCGATCCCGCACTGTCCTCGTCCATAGGTACCATTTCTTTATTGGACGGCTTCCCAGTGGCAAGCTGGTGGCGTGGGGGTGCCTTTGTAGAGCATTTTGCATAAGCCTGACACCCAGCCAGTTATTCACACAGAGGCCCCCTAGGCCGGTGGAGCGGGAAGCCCCCTACCCGCCTACTGTGGTATTGCTACTGCCCAGAGACAGAACAGTCGCTGGTCTAGGCAGCCCGGTCTTTCCCGTCCCAGTGACGGGGCACCTTCATTCATTAGGGTATTTCATTGCCGTGGGCACCTTTAACTTGTGTTAAGTAAATATGAGTGAGCGTGAGCCCCAGATACATAGCAGAATCAATTCGGATTTCCAAAATGGTAAAGAAGAGTGGAAAAGTGATGAGAAGACTTTGGGAGTGTCCTAAATTAAATTACAGTGGGACAGAAATGGGGGGAGAGATGTAAGGGCGGCCCACCAGTTAATGACTGTTGGCAGGAACAAAAGACTGCCTCCATGCCTGGATGGACGCTGAAACTTCGCATCAGCTTCCAGATGGCTATTTGGGCGTTTATCTGAGAGATCTGGCCAGCAGCCCAGACGCCAGCACAGCTTGCTTACGCACGAGCTTTTGGACTGCTGTCCCACAGACGATCCAAAAGTAGCAAATGCAGTGGAACCTCGGTTCTCAAACTTAATTCGTTCCGGAAGGCTGTTCAAGAAGCGATTTGTTCAAAAACTAAATCACCCCCCGCCCCATGTTTAAAGAAATAATGTAAATAGAATTAATCCATTCCAGACCTCCCAAATCAGTGGTCGGCAAACTGCGGCTCACGAGCCACATGCGGCTCTGTGGCCCCTTGAGTGTGGCTCTTCCACAAAATACCACGGCCTGGGCGAGTCTATTTTGAAGAAGTGGCGTTAGAAGAAGTTTAAGTTTAAAAAATTTGGCTCTCAGAAGAAATTTCTATCGTTGTGCTGTTGATGTTTGGCTCTGTTGACTAATGAGTTTGCCGACCACTGCCCCAAATGATTCCCTGTTTTAACCTTTCTTATATACAGCGCATGTCTAATGTACTGTTTAACCTATAAGCAAACACTTCTTTTCTTAAATTTATTGAACCACCTGCTACTGGTCTTAAAGAAATTGCTTTCAACACTCATTCCAGGGATGTCTTTCAGGTCAGAGGGCAGCGTATCTTTGCTTGTGCATATATCACTGCCCCGGAAATGCTGTCACTGGCTAATTGCTTTTCCTTTGTCCAAATCCACAGTTTTTCTACCTCTTCAATTGCCTGTGATCCTTGCTTCTTTCACACCCTTAGCAACATCTGCACCTTTGAGGGTCTCTTTATCTTTTAAGATTGTGCTAATCATCGATTTCACCAGCTACAAAAGCGCACTCTCCTTTGTTTGCTGCCTGAGAGATGCTTTTTGTCATGCCGCAGTTATCAGCATGAGAGGGTTGTCAGGTCAAAAACCGAAGTTTGGTAGGACAACCGACATTTTTTTTCTGTGAATAGCTTGGTTGGGAACCGAATTGTTCAAGATGGGAGATGTTCGAGAAATGAGGTGTGACTGCACTCCTTCCTTAGGAACCCTGCACCTGTCCGCCAACAGTCTCCGCTTCACCTTTCCACCTTTCCTATAGCCAAGGGAAAGCCTTCCAGAGCCACTCACCTCCTTCTTCCCCACACCCATGGCATGACAACCTCCAGGACATGCTTGTCCTCGCCACTTTGCCCTGTGGTACTGCTCTGCCCAGAGACAGAGCAGTCGCAGGTCTAGGCAAGCCCAGTCTTTACCCTCACTGCCCCTCCCCGTGATGGGGCACCTTCATTCATTAGGATATTTCATTGCTGGTGGTTCAGACTGCTTGCCCCAGGCCCTGGTCCCTTTTCCGGCCAGCATGTGGCTCAATAAACTTTCTTTCAAAAACGCTTTGGACCACAAACGTTTCCTTCCCACAAAAGTAAAGAGCCTCACTAGGATTCCCTCCCTCCAGGAATGGCAAACGGGCTTCGAATGAAGGGAGCTGCTGCAACTCGGGCTCCACGAGCTACGCCCAGCCGTGGGCAGCCTGGCTTTAACTGTGCCGGGGACAAGGAGCTGGACAGAGGCAGTGTTCCGGCTTACGGCCACGTACCTTTCCTCCCAGCGTCGGGCGTGTGGGAAGGCTTCTCTTGTGGGGCTGCAGACAGAGCAGGAGAAGCAGCTTTCCTCTCAGTTTCCACCTCGTCCTTCTCTTCCCTCCTGGGAGGTGGTGGTGAGGGTGGCCCAGGCTCACGGCTCTCCTGGCCCTCCTTGCACAGCTCACTGGGCTCCGGGTCAGGCTTCCCCGGCCGCCAAGCCAGCAGCTCTACCAGGTAGGGCCTGCTCAGTTTGCAGAGTGGGGAGGTTGGGGGGGTCTGCCCGGAGGGCTTGGGCGCCAGGGCTGGCTTCTGCGCCATGGGCATTCTGTTTGCTGCCTTGGTGTGCTCTGGAGCCGGGGTCTGGCTGCTGATGGGTGGGGGTCCAGGCTGGGCTGTGGGAGGGGGCCTGGAAGGGCTTACAGCGGAGTCCTTCCAGGTGCCTGGGCCTTGCTTGCTCTCTGTGGAGAGGGATGGGCCGTGCTTAAGGGCCACACCCTCTGTCTCCTTCTCTCCATCCGTGCGCTCTCGTGCCGGTGGCGCGCCCTCAGCACCATCCCCAGTGCTGCTGTTCCTCTTCTTCTTCTTCTGTTCTGCCTGCTGGTCGCAGTGGAAGCGCAAGGAGTAGTTGGTCCTTCTCAACTTTATTCCAAAAGGGGAGGCTTTTTCCTCCCCACCTGGCATCCCCGGGTCTGGCTTTCCTGAGCCACTGGCGGTCTCACTGCCGGACACGGTCACGGGCTCCGCATGGGCCACTGCTTTCTGTGGAGGGTAAGGAGGGCTCGGAACAAGGAAAGATGGAAGGTCTTTGGCAAATTTGCAGCCCTCGGTGGTATCTGTTGGCTCCTGGTGCACCCCCAGATTCTCTAGGCTTTTCTGAGGCTCCTCACTATCAGCAGCCAGGGGCGGGGGCACTGTCTGGTCGCTGGCTCCCAGCACGGGTCTTTTTCTCATGCTTTCGGCTCCCGCGTTCTGTTTGGAGGTCTCTGTGCCCCCATCAGAGAATTTCTGCCAGGCAGGCATGATAGAGAACTTCGCATTTACTGGCGGGGTCTTCCGGAGGTTCCCTCGGGAATCACATCGGCCCCTGGGCGCGGATTCGTCCCCAGGCGGAGGCTGGTCTCTCTTGCTGCGCTGGTCGCCCTCTGCGCTCTTCAGGATGCGGGACCGAATGGAAGCCCACTCGGCCAGGGCAGCCACGCTGCTCGCAGACTCCTGGGGGGGCCGGGCCTTCCCGCTGCCAGCCCGGGGGTCGGCCGGGGCTCGGGGCGGGCTCTCCAGGGTGGGGGCATCCCCGTGCTTCTTTTCTTCCGACAAGCCCAGGAGAGACTTGCACGCCGTGTCCTTGATCTGGCTCAGGTTGACGGCTGGGCCACACAGCTGGGCTCCGGTGACCAGGATGGCCGTGTGCGGGATGCTCAGGGACGAGGGCAGAGCGTGGGGGGCAGGGCTGGCTCGGGGGGCCTTTGGCTGGTGGGGAGCAGAGGCAAGCCCTGCGTCTTTCGTGGGCGTCATTGGGCTCAGGTTGACTTTGGGGAAGAGAATCTGTTTCCCTCCTGAGGACACCTGGAAAGTGTAGGGCCTGGGCATGGTCTGCCTCTCCTCCACTTCCTGCCACCTCAGCTCCTCCACCCTGCGGTCTCTTTCCGGGGCCGGCCTCTCTCCCACACACACCTCTTGTTTCTGGGGTGGGGGTGTGCTGCTTTCTTCTCTCTTTTCCAGGCCAGCACAACCATCCTGCCCACGAACATCCCCCCGCTTCCCCTGCGGCTCTCCGGAGGGCTCAGCCTCGGGACTCTGCCTCTCGCAGACTCTTGGTTCCTCGGCGTTTTCTCTTTTCTTCTCAGGTTTCAGGGGCTCTGGTTCCTCTGCACAGTCAGTCTCCAACCCACTCTCCTCCACTCTCCGTGCTCCCTGAGGCTCCTTTTCCACTTCCCGCCGCCGCTGCGCCTCCACTTCCTCCTGCCTTTTCCTCAGCTCTTCCCTTCTCTTGGCCTCCTCCTCTTCCCGCCTCCTGAGCTCCTTCTTCCGGTTCTCTTCTTCCTCCTGCTGCCTCTGCTCCTCCTCTTCCCGCCTCTTCCTCTCCTCTTCCTCCCGCAGCCTCTGCTCCTCCTCCTCCCGCCTCTTTCTCTCCTCTTCCTCCAACCGCCTCCTCCTCTCCTCTTCCTCCAACCGCTGCTTCTCCGCTTCCTGCTGCCTCTGTGCCTCCAGCTCCTCCAGTCTCCTGAGTTCCTTCAACTCTCTCTCCTCTTCTTCCTGCCGCTGCTTCTCGGCCTCCTGTCTGCTCCGCGCCTCCAGCTCCTGGTGCGCGAGCCTCTGCAGCCGCTCGGCCTCTTCCTCCAGGGGCTCCTGCTGCCCGGCTTCCTGGTGCCTGCCTTCCTCTGGCTCCCAGCACTCTGGGGCTGGGCCACCGTGCCCGTCCAGCCTCCGCCTTTCCTCGGTGCACTGCCTCTTGCCTGCCTCTGGTGGTGGTTCTCCCCCCTCTCCCTCCTCTTCCTCCCCTTCCTCCTCCAGGAGCTCCTGCCTGCGGCTCTCTTCCCAAAGCCGCTGCTCCAGGGCCCGGAGCCTCTGCTCCTCCAGGCGTCTCCTCTCGGCTGCCTCCGCCTTCTGCCGCTTGCACTTGGCCTCCAGTTCTCGCCAGTATTCTTCCTGGCGTCTCTTCTCTTCCTCGGCGTCCAGGGGCTCGGGCTCCTCCTCGCGCCACGTCAGCTTGTCTTCTCCAGGGTGTCCGTTCTGGTCCAGGGACAGCTGGCTCGGAAGGCCACCTGGTTCATTTGGTCGAGCCTAACGTTGGCAAGGGAAACAGAATTAGCTTTCTCCTTGTACACAGGTAACCATTCCTCATCCTAGTCACCGTGCCGGTGGCCCTTACTCTCCTGGTTTGGTGATAGACTTTTAAATGCCCTGGCGTGGCCCCTGGGAGCCCTGTCCCTTGACCTCCTACCCTAGGACTGTGGCAAAAGGGAGCCTTTGCTTTTCCGGAACGCAGCAGGGCCCTGCCTTTTTAGGTGACTCTTGAGGGTCTTCCTTGCTTCTTTCTCATGTAAACAGTAGGAAGTCCCTTTTGCTACTGCTCAGAGGGGTTGTTTTTGGGCTCCAAACTTGGTCATTCCTCCAGGGGTTACCTTGAGTTCACGACAAGGTAAGCTCCAGGAGCTCTGTAAGGGAAGGGATTTCTGTCTGTTTTGTATCCTGCTGTATTATCACCAGGGCCCAAGTCAGTGTCCATAACAGGTGCTCAATAAAAATGTGTTTGCTGAGTAAAAGAGAAAAGAAGAAGGGCCAGTTCTAAGAACAGAGATAGGTAAACTCAGGCTGCCGTGCCAAGAGTAGACTGTGGGGGTGGCGGGAAGAACTTTGTGTTTACTCCCTTTATTTGTCATTCTCAAATTCCTTGTTCTTAATGTGAATAATCGTAGGAAAACCAGTAGTCCAGCATTAGAAAGAAGAGAAAAAAAATAGATTTACACTTCGTCTATGTCCCCCTGAAACTTGTGCCTTGGAAGTCCACCCTAACAAACCGAAGGACCTTTGGCTAAACCATGGCAGAGGAAAGCGGGGCCCTTTCTGCTGCGAAGCAGATGCGTAGCAGCCCCCTCTGTGGGCGACATGTCAGACGGGGCGGTAGAAGGTAACCGGGCCTGCTCCCGTCGTGCACTGCCCCACACTCCGTCCCTGCTGGGGAGAGACCCAGTCCCTCCTACAGGTCCACCACCCACCACCCCGTTGGCAGGACGAGTGCCCAGCAAGCAAGGGCAGCTGCCTGGTCAGCTAGGATGGGCTCTACGTACCCCGGCAAGTCCAAGTCGCCTGTGCTTCTTTGACACCCTCTGGTTCTTTGGCTTAACGGACAGTTTGTGCTTGGCCGCACTGTTGTCCAGGCGAGCGATGGCCAAGGGGATGGCATCCAGGTTGACACTTTCGATGGTGCCAGCAGAAGAGAAGTGCCTTTTTGGCCGAGATGGTTTAGCTGGAGCTGCCTGTGGTGGAGATTAAAATATATAATCAGCCCTGGCTGGTTTGGCTCAATGGACAGAGCGTTGGCCTGCAGACTGAGGGGTCCCGGGTTCGGTTCCAGTCAAGGGCACATGCCCGGGTTGTGGGTTCGATCCCCAGTGAGGGGCGTGTAGGAGGCAGCCGATCAATGATTCTCTCTCATCATTGATGTTTCTATTTCTCTCTCCCTCTCTGAAATCAATAAAAAATATATATATTAAAAATATATATATATATATTCAGTCCGGATCAGAAAGCAACCTGCAGAGAATCCGGGGAGAGAAGCACTTTTTGGTGCCTGTGCCTTGCCCAGCCTGGCCTAGGGAATGCTGGCGAGCAAAGGGGGCTCACTGGGACCGTGAAATGAGCAATGCTCTTGGAATAAAGACAGGGTGTTAACTACTGGCTCTGCCAGTGCTGTCTGCATGGGCTTGTAATGGTTATTTACCCTTTCAGGGGCTAAGTTTCCTACTCTGAATAATATGCTGATTAGATGAGGGGTTGACAAAACCTGAATCCGGCCCGCAGCCAGTTTTGGTAAAGTTTTGCTGGCACACAGCCACGCCCATCAGCATTCTCCGAACAGAATGGAGAGGCTCATGGTTGGACCTTCTGGCCACAAAGTCTAAAATAAGTAGTTTGCTGAGCCCTGGACAAGCTCATCTCTAGACAAAGAACTGTTATCCTAAGAGCGTTCCCACTACCTCTGACCCTGTATGAACACACCTCCTCTCCTACCTTAGCAGGGAAAGTGTCTTTTTCATCTTCGTATCAGCCCACTTTATGCCCAAGTAGCAAAGATCATTTGGCAAGGGCTCAATAAATATTTATTGAAGGAATGAAGGAACAATAACATCTCTGAGTAGGACATGAAATTTCTAACTCACAAAAATGGGTTAGCACCATCACTCCAAAGTCCCAGAGCACTGAGGGCCCTGAGAATCTAAAGGGAGGAGCAGAAACTCAGAACACGCCAGGGAGAGGGCAATTCTTCAAAGGATGAGTTGCGGCACCGCTTGCTTGCAGTCTATAACGCAGACGCCTTCACTTAAGTACCACAGGTCAACTGCACAGACTTAGAGAGACTGTGGCCTGAACCCAGAGGCCACAGTAGGCAGCCAAGGAAGGGCTCCTGGCCACACCACCCCAACGTGCAGCAGAGGGCGCTCACAGCCACTGTCTGAGCCTGCAGCTCTCAGGCACAGAGCAAAAGAGGAGGCTCAATGCTCCTGACTGTGACCCAGCTCTTAAGTGCAATGTCAGTGGGGTTTAGCCAAGGGTTTTGCTTTTTGCAGTCACCTTCCATATTTACACATGAAAGCTGAAGCACCAGTCTAGCTCCAAGAGCAAAAGGGATGCTCAGTAAATAATTTATGATAAGGATCACAGACATAAGAAAAAATAATTCCAGCCTTGGGTCCCCTAGCTTTTATTTACTAGAGGCCCGGTGCACAAAATCTGTGCACTCGGGGAGGCAGGGGGTTTCCCTGGTCTGTGCCTTCTCACAGTGCGGGAGCCCCGTGATCAATCGCCCCAAAGAGGTAGGCCCCGCCCACCCATCCGGGCTTCTCGAGGGATTGCCCCAAAGAGGTAGCCTGGAGCTGGGGTCCTGCCTCTGCACCGCATGGAGCTGCGGGCCACCCAGGCCTTGCTGTGTGGAGCCACGGGCCCCGCCTCTGCGCCGTGCACACAGCGTCAAGCCCCTGCCCACCCGTGCGCACCCGCTGTGCACACAGCCTCCTGGTGATTGCTTGTTGTGGCGTGAGGGTGTGAGGACCACATAGGCTTTTATTGATAGGATAGTTATCTTTATAATACATATCATATCCTGAACTACTATTGAAAAGAGATGAATTAGCCCAACTGGCATGGCTGAGTGGTTGAGCATCGAACTATAAACCCAGAGGTCATGGTTCGATTCTAGTCAGGGCACATGCCCTGGCGGTGGGCTTGATCCAGTGGGGGATGTGCAGGAGGCAGCCAATCAGTGATTCTCTCTCATTGATGTTTCTATTTCTCTCTCCCTCTCCCTTCCTCTCTGAAATCAATAAAAAGATATTTTTTTAAAAAGAAATGAATTAAACATTTATCTCCATAACCTAATAGGTGCATGAGTGCAAGGAGTTCAAATGAAATGTGACAGATTGAAGACATAGGTTAGCCCTAGAGGCTGAGATATTTTTGTTTTGTTTGGGTTTTTTTTGGTTTGTTAATCCTCACCAAAGATATTTTCCCATTGATCTTTTAGGGAGAATGGGAGAGAAAGGGAAAGACAGACAGAAACACCGATGTGAGAGAAACACATGGACCAGTTGCCTCCTGTACACGCCCCAACCAGGGCCCAGGCTGGGGAGGAGCCTGCATCCAGGGTATGTGCCCTTGACCAGGATCAAACCCAGGACCCTTTGGTCCACAGGTTGACACTCTCTCCACTGAGCCAAACTGGCCAGAGCTAGAGGCTGAGACTTAAATGCAAAGTTTTGTTTGTAGTTATGCCAGCCGGGCCTCTTCCCTGTCTGGGTGGTGGCGTGGTCTTGGGCTGTCTCCTTCAGAAAACCCGGGACATACTCTTCTCACTGTGCTGCCAGGCCCGGGAGGGCACCCACACCCTGCGTGGGTGAACAGTCCTCGTGAGCGTGGACGGGCCTCTACAGAAGAGGCTCCCCAGGGCTCCCTGGACTTCTGCAGGTGGAGACGCAGCTTTCAATGGCACACAGAAAAGTTAAAAAACATCTCTAAATAGACTTTTTTCCTTATAGACTTGGGGACCTTCAGGAGTCTTTTTCAACAACTTAGCAGAGTTTTAAGGTACATCATACATTTAGGAAAACTACCAACATCTAGGGATCCAAACGCAGGCATACTGGGCAGGTAGGTGGCTGTTTTTCAGAGCAGGTTTCAGCTCCAGCAAGTGCATTGCCATGGAAACAGACGCTCCAGTATCTACCACTGGTTGCAGTTGAGAGAAATTTAAAGTAAATGGATGAAGGCATCATTGATGAATGGGAAAATGAGGCAGAATATTTGGGGTGGGGGGGAATGGGGGAAATTAACTATGTAAGTTCAAATCATATTACCTTCTCTTCCATCTCACTTCTGGCTCCAGGCGGATTCGGAGGACTCGAAGAACTTGGCGTGTCACTAGACTGAAACGGTAAAGAGAGCGCCTAAGTCACACGCCAGAACAGGAAGTTTTGGGCAGCTAACCAGACACTGTCTGTGCTTGGAAGGGCCGTCCCCTCCTCCACAGAGGGGCGCAGCTGCCTTCAAAGAGCTGGCAGGGGTCACGGTGGGCACTTAGCTAATGTCCAGACTCCACAGGACTCCTGAGGCCCACAGTGCCCTCCCCTCCTCCGAGTCCAACATGATACCAGCTGGGCTGTCTCCAACCTCAGTCCCTGGTGTTTCCCACAGCTGGGAGGACCCAGGGGCTTCCCTACAGCCCTGGTACCTGGGAGGCAGGGCTCCAACCTCAGAGCTTTGGCTTTGCTGGAGCCCTTCACCTGCTAAGCCCCCTCCCCTTCTTGAGATTCCCACCTGTGGCGTGGGCCTGCCCTGGGAACACCCTCAGGTCCGGCACCTGCACCCTCCTGGTGGCCCGCCACACCTTCTATCTGGTATCGTCAATATTTAGAAAACACAAATCAGATTATGTCACTTCCCTGCTCCAAATTACTCAGAGACTTCCTGTTTTAGAGTAGAGTTCACCCAATTCCCATGGTCTGCAGGATCCGGCCCCTGGACCATGCGCTCCCCTCCATCACCCGCCCTGGCCTCCTCCTCAGGACAAGCTCAGCCCCTTCTCTGGGCCTCAGCCTTGCTGCTCCCTCTGCCTAGAGCACATCTTGGTTTGCTCTGGGAGCAATGAACTCCTCATCTTTCAACAAGTCACTCCTTTTCCATTATGTGTTTTATTTCCATTTTTCTAGATCTGAAATTATATATATATATATATATATATATATATATATATATATATATATATGGCTTAACAATTTCATTGATAAATTTTTTTAAATCCTCACTCGAGGATATTTTTCCATTGACTTTTAGAGAGAATGGAAGAGATAGGGAAAGATGGAAAGAAATATCGATGTAAGAGAAATATTGATTGGTTGCCTCCTGCACGCACCTCAACCAGGGCCTGGGCCGGGGAGGAGCCTGCAACTGAGGTACATGCCCTTGACCGGAATTGAACCTGGGACAACTTCGGTCCACAGGCCAGCGCTCTATCCACTAGGGCTGAAATTATATTTACCTTTGTTAATTTGTATGTTATCTGACTCTCATTACAACATAAACTACCTGGGACAGCCCCCTGTCTAATCTTGTCCATCTCTGTGATACCACAGCGGGACAGAAGCTGGCTGAACGAATGACTTTCCCTCTCCCCCAGGCTCCACACCCTGCCTGTCTCAGGTTGTCAGTGACAGCGAGACCCTTGGTGTCTTTGGGAAACCCCTGCCTGGAGGCTGACGGCTGCTGCACTGGAGGCTGCAGAGGGCACATCTGGCCACGGGGAGGAATGGGCCCATCCCTGCGTCACCCACCACCTACAGGTGTGAGTGCCGGGAGCCATCAGGGCAGGCCCAGGCAGAGATGAGCAACAGGCAGGGCAGCCCTTTTCTTTCTTTCCGTACTTTGCTCTGCAAATTGCTCATCTTTCTTCCTATCCTTAGGCATGTTAGCTGACAACAAGCAAGACTGCTTGGTGCGGGGCGGGGGGAGAGGGGGGTGGAGCTGCCCATTTTAATAACACTCAACGTCACTGCAGGCACCTTGGAGGCAGAGTGCGAGGATGCTTCAAGGCAGGAAGACTCGGAGCTGTGCGTGGAGAACTCCTTACTCTAGCTCCTTCTCCCAAAAGAGGCCTGAGGGTGTCCCTTCTGCTGCCGGAAGGGCTCGCATTTTGGGATATGCTCACTGTGGTTTTTTCAGTGTCAAAAGACCAAATTTAGCCCTAGCTGGTTTGGCTCAGTGGTTAGAGTGTCAGCCCAAGGACTGAGGGGTCAAGGGTTCGATTCTGGTCAAGAGCTTGTACCTTGGTTGCAGGCTCGATCCCCAGCCCAGCTGAGGTGTGTGTGGGAGGCAATCAATCATTGTGTCTCTCTCACATTGATGTTTCTCTCTCTCTCTCCCTTCCACTCTCTCTGAAAAAAAAAAAAAATCAACGAAAAAAACATCCTTAGATGAGGATTAACAACAACAAAAAACCCCATCAAATTCAGAGAGGGCAGTGCTGGACCCGTGGGACTTCCTTTCCACACTCAGTGGACTTCAGGCTGGTCTGGTTGAGATGTACTGTCTTGTTGACCTGCTTCTTTCTTGACTTACTTCCCTTTAAATTAGTCCAATTTAACAAATGATTACTGGGGAGACAGAGGTGTGTAAGATGCAGTTTTGTCCTCAAGGAACTCAAAGTTTAGAGGCGGAGAGAAAGCTGTCAGGCGGCGGTCGACACAGCAGGGCCCCGGCTGTGCAGGAAGTGCGAAGGGTGCACAGCAAAGGCACGGAGGAGACGGCACAGCTGGGCTTCCCAGACCTGAGCCTCGGAGTGCGTGCAAGACACTGGGTAGAGCACGTGCAAAGGGCATGCCCCCGCTTCCTCCCCCCACCCCCAACCCTGCTCCGGAATGGTCCCGCTGCAGATGAAGGCACCTGCCCACCAAGTCCTCTCCCTGGGCCACTCAACAGAAAAGCCTCTCCCCCTTTCGCCTGCCCTGCAGACTCCAGGGTCCCTGGCTGCCCCTGTCCACCGCCCAACGGCCTCCCGGGTTATCATCAGTCACATCACTGCCTGGTGGGGCCTCACTTTGTTCTCAGAGTCTGAGAGGATGACGTCTTGCTGAGTCACAGGTTCCGTGGGGCTGGCCAGGAACGGGTCCTCTTGGAGGCTAGCCTCTCCGCTGTCTGCCCTCTTCATGGAAGTGGCATGGGGGGGCGGCTGCCCAAACTTGATGTTCTTGCCCAACTGTCGCTGGAGAGAGACACGAGAAGACGTGCTGAGGCCGTGAACAGCTCGCAGGAGCCGCGGCCAGGTTCCCCGCGCGCCTGGGTGGCCCGGGGCACGTGCTGCACACGGCTGCTCTCCAAACGCTGCTGCGCCAGGGACCGCGAGGCAGCCCCGCAGTAAGCGAGTGCGTTCCCAGCCTCGGTTCCTTTTCTTCCCCACCTTCCGGCCACGAGCTTTTTGCATCCAGCCACCCTCTTTCACGGAGATGCCAATTTTCCGGGGGGCGCAGAAAGCCCAATTTCTAAACCAAAAGTTGGGACACGTGTTAGGACAAAACTGTTTGGATTGACCTCAAAATCAATTTATAGGAAAGGTCTGTTAAAAATATAAAAATTGTACAGAAAATGGTTCCATGAAATGCAGGAACCCCTGGGGAAATCCAGACCCTAAGTGACTGCAGTGAGGGAACCGCCAGCCCCCTTTGGACACATTCCCCCTGAATAGCTTACTTGGGCCACCTCCCTCACCAGCTTGGACGCCATGTTCTGGCCACAGTGGGTACCACTGCCAAGGTTTACGGAGACGCCAGGGCCGGCGCATCTTTCCATGGCCAAGGCTGAAACCCTGGGAGGGACAGAATCCTGTCCTGCCACCAGGACCTCTGCTTTGCCCTCGCTGTAGCTGCCCACTGCGAACCAGGGGCCAGAAGACACCACGTGGGGAAGAGACAGAGAAGTCAGAGGAGAAAGCACGGAGGAGGGGCTGCATTCCAGTGGGTGGTGGCTCACAGGGTAAGGAGAAAGGGTGGAAAGACGGGGGGTAGAAATTAGGAAGAAAAATGGTAAGCATGTGGAATTAGAGGAAAGCCAGATGAGAAAGGGAAATATATTCCCTGAAGAAAAAATAGATAAACACAATAGCTAATGAAAGGGCAACATATTTACCGGGCTGTGGCAGAGAAAATGAACGCCATTCAGGAAGAAAAAGCCATAAGCATGGCAGTCTGGGAGACCACGGAATCGAGTGTACTGTGAAGACCACTTGCTGCCTTCATCTAGAGCAGGGTTTCAACCTCGGCACTACTGACCTTCTGGGCCAGTAATTCCTTGTTGTGGGGAGCTGCCCTGTGCATGATGGGATGTTTAGCAGCACCAAGGCCTCTGGACACTAGATGCCAGTAGTGATCCCTCTTTCCCTAGCAGAGACAACCAACATTGCCTCCACATGCTGTCCTATGTCCCCTGGTGGGTAAGATTGCCTCCGGCTGAGAACTGCTGCTCTAGATCTAGGTACTTGGGTTTCATAGTCCTTTTATGCCTCAGAAAAAGAGAGAAAGGGTAGGTGATCTGATTTTTATCTTTAATTGGGTTAATATTTAATCCCACAGAGCTGCAAAGAACCTTAGCAATCATACAGCCCAACCCCTCACTTTGCAAACAAATCAGAGGTCCAGCAGGGAGAGGTGACTGGCCCCAGCTTATGGAAAGAATGAGTGGCCCCAAAGGAATTTGAATCTAGGTCTCCAAAAACTGCTTTCAGTGTTATTTTCATTGCACGCCACTGGTTCTTATAAATTTGACATCGCGCTTCCTTCTTACACGATGCAGCATTTTTATACCTTACTGAAGTATCCTGGCTGAGAACCCCTCAAAGGGAATGCCCCTTCTCCCTCTGAACTCAGGGTACCAAACCCACCCGCCGCTGCCCAGCTTCCCCTCAGTCTTGCACGATGGGTGGTGAGACATGAACGAGATGAGCCTGAGACTCCCCTCTCCCCCTGTCCCCCGCACCCCTTCCCACACCCCAGCATGCCAAGTCAGGAGCACAGAAGACAGGACGTGTACTTGACCTGAGCCTGGCTCCCCCGACCCCACAGGAAAGGCGCACATAATCAAAGCCTGAGGCCAGCCAATGAAGTACAGCCTGAGCAGCCTGAAAGGGTTTCGGGGAGGAGAAGGCTGAAAAGGGTGTCTTCCAAAAACAAGTTTAGCAGGAAGCGGCAGTTAGCATCTACTCCGAGCAGATCGATAAGCAGGCACATTTGGACAGCCGACGGAGTTAGACAAAGCGACACGGTTAACAGTCACGGCCGTCTCACTGTGCTGCCCGCTGGGAAAGGGCTGGGAGCCTGGGCAGAAGAGGAGGGAATGGTTCCTGTGTGCGGGGCTCCTGGCCCAGCCTTGGGTTCACCCGTCATCCCTCCTCTAGGAGTGTTGGCCAAGACTGAAAACGGTTCTAAACCCCCCGAGACACACACCTCCAGTTGTCAGGCTCTCGGGCTGTCCACTCGGGCTCCTGGAGGAGTACATGAGGGGATTTCTTCTACTTACAATGGAAAGAATAATTCTGTAACCAGCTTGCAAGGAGAACCTGGCCCAACACTGCCAGTATAATGCCATTTAGTAGGGATTTTTGCCACCATCACAAAAAGGAAGGAATGTGCCGATATTTTACTACCTTGGGGCCCCTTTCAGAATACTGGTGCTGGTCCACCTGATCCTTAGAAGACAAAAAAGAACGTGGCAAAATGTAATCACAGTCTCCCAAAGATGGGATGGCTATCATGGCTACCAATGGGAAAGGAAAGAGGAAATGGAAATAGAACAAAACCAAAACTGAGTAAGAACAGGACAGAGACACAAGGACCACAGGACAAAGCTGGGAAAGGGACAGAGCAGTGTTGAGAAATGCAGTGGAAGGTTAGAGAAAAGAGGCCAACAGAGAGGAGGGTGCAGGGTCAGAGGAAATGCATGGGGAGGAGGGGTGACGAGGGCCCAGGGAGAGCTGCGCACCTGACTGCAGGGACCACAGCTGGGGGGGGTGGGGGGTGCGGATATCAGGGTTGGTGTGTCGCCGACACATTCATCCTGCCAGAAGAAACACCTGCTGCTGCCTTTGTTAATGACAATGTGCATTTCCGTAAAGCAGCTGATTCAAATTCCCTCCAGAGAAAATGAGTGCAGGCTGGTGGCTAGGGGGCCTAGGAGGAGGCAGTGGGGTTGGAGGAGAGGAGGACGCAGGTCACCAAAGAAATGATGGCCACCATTTAGGGATAGGGCAGACCTCTCTGCCCAGACCAAGGGCTGTGTCTTCACAGACACTCCCTGCAGCTGTCAGAAATGAGACCTACGGCCAGGCAGGACTTGGGGTCCAAGGCCGTGGTGGCTGATCCTCAGGCTCTCGAGGTCAAGGCTCCTGCACCTGCACACTCTCCCTTCTCTGCGGTCCTGCTCCAAATGCTTCCTTCAGCGGACTGGATGGAGACGGGGCCGTCGCCACGCTCTGCGACTTATTGACACTTGAAACCGTGATTGCTAAAACCTACTTGGCAACCTTAGGTGTGGTGTGAATTGAATAGAGGGATAAGTGTGGCTTTTTTTGGGGGGTGACTATTTCTGCCCACTCTTCAGGCATTGTTACAGAGAAACTGATCTACGCAATCACTGAAAAACGGACTGCTAAGGTGAGCCTGCCCTTAAGTTACAGGCAACAAACGACTACCACTCCCTCCTCTCCCAACCCTGCCTCCCCAACACCCACGGGCCCTTACACACGCTGCGCTCACAGCCAGAGGGAGGGTGGAAAGCTGTGCCTGCCTGTGAGCCCACGCTGCTTGTGGCCATGAACCGTGTTACTGTTGAGCCTGGAATGCGAGCGAAAAGGGACTATACTTTATTCACTCGGACTGGGCCATTTTGTTGTAATATGGAATGCTGGAGAATGATGCTATAGGAATGCACATCCATATGGATGAGGCTTTTCTCATGGTGTGGGACTTCCAAGCATGTCATATCCTGCAGCTCGCACACTGCCAGTGTTTAGAGTCCCCCGGATTTTTCATTCTTCAGACCGTGTCCGCAAGAATAAAGCGGAGGGAAAATGAAGTTGCTGTCTTCTTGAGCGAACTACGGACACTCCCACAGTTAAAACAAGCAAAAAAGGAAAAAAAGAGAAAAGCATACAGATTTAAAGACGCCTGCTCTATGAAGAAGTGGCTAAGAGCAGGTGTTTATTCCTTGCGTCCTCGATGGGTGTCAAAATCCTCACGCATATGGCACTTCAGCATTTTTACATGGAAGCCAGCTCAGCAGGAGATAGCAGCTACCGAGGATGGAGGTTTTCCCTCCCGAGCTAAATAGTTTGTGGACCAATGGGCCTACGCATTTCTGACAAAGCGGTGGTATCATTCTACAACCTATCTGCAGGCTTCGACCGTGGTGTCCCGAAGTTTTATCATTAGTTGGTACATACTTCACAGCCTGGTCTGATCTAAGACAGGCAGGTACCTCTCTGATCTGTGCTCTGGCAGCGGCAGGAAGGAAACAAGGCCATTGGAGTCCAAATGCAAGGAAGGGCAGAGCTTACAAAGCCACTCTGTGCTGCGCCAGACGAACAGGGACTCAATCGTTCACCACAGACGTTTTTTGCAGGTGGCCGATTTACTTTAGTCAGAAAAGTGTAGGCTGGTTTATGCTGTATTCAGTAGAGATACTAACTGCCCCCAGTGCAACACAGGACAGTTTTAGCTGAGATGTGGCCACTAGAGGGCAACCATTCCAAAGGCATTCATTACAGGCACTGTTCTGGGGGTTTCCAAGGGCTGGGAAGTTTCTTAAGCCAGAGAAAAATGTTTTCTTTTGTTTTAATGGCATTCCAGGAAAAATCTAATTTCAAAAGAATGTCTTAATAATGGAGGCTAATGAGCTTGCCAAGACATTTACTGTCAAATAGGTTTATCCATTACTCGTCTCTCTCTTTTTAAAATAAACATACGCAGATACACAAAGACAATTTCAGACATTAAAAAAAAAAACATACATGCCTCTGACATAACTAAACACCCTCATTCCATGCTAGAGCCTATGAAGGGTGGTCTTTTATGCTGCTTACTAAGCATCAATGCCAGCATAACATTGTCATGAAAAAATGCAAAGCATTCATGCAATTTAATACAGTTAACTACTATTTCTATGACTTACCAGGAACATACTGCTTAGTCGACTGAAAAATAAAGCACAGTCTTTTGGGGGTGATACAGTTACATCTTACGTCACTCCAAAAATTACATTTTCTATGACAATGGTCCCCCATTCCCCTCCTCGAAGAGCAAAGCCCTTTATTTTACTTTTTAAAAATATAACTATAGAGCTGTAAGGAAGCTCATGATTCCATACAACAGAAGCAAAATTAGGGAAACCTCGTATGAGTAGCTATCATTAAAAGAGAGCACGCAAATTAGACAGTTATTTTACTTTACTTACATTTTCTCTTCCTGTGTTAATAGAATTGTAGCTTCGGGGCAGTTGGTTGTTGTACATTTTATTAATTGTGAGATCAGATTCTTTAAAATTGTGCCTAATAGGATGAATAGGCGGTCACATATTTTACTGAGTTTCTACATTTTCAATATTGTGGAATCCCATGCCATTTACAATTCCAAGTCCACTTCTTGGCGGGGCAGTGGCATGTGCTGTGATGTTACAGAGTAGGTATCACTTAAGACACTAAGTGAACTACTATCTAAGTTGTAAAGGACTCATAAAACACAGCTGTTTTGTGGACTGGACTCTGCAAGTCACTCCTCTTGGAAAGCAGATATGATAAACCAGGGGTTCAGAACTTCTAAGGAATAATATTCCAGGAATCACAGTATTTCAAGATGGAAAGGTAAAAAGGAGAGGGGGGATGGTGTCAAGGTTTTCTTTGGCCATGATCACCCTTTCCTCTTCCCTCGATGAGAACTGACAAGACTGCTCTTCTTCTGAGTCTATAAAATGTGTGAGAGCGCAGCCACCAAGAGCCAAGAACGCAGCCTGGTTAGGAAGTGGCGGGACCTGGAGGCAGGGCCCAGGTTAGCACTGGGCAGGACGATGGCCTCTGGTGGTAGGAATAAGGACCTGGGCGAGTTGGGTGTGGTGCCAGGGTGGGCTATTTCCCTGCTTGCTGTATGCTGTGTTCGGCTGAGAGTGTGTGGGGAATATGTGACCAAACTCTGATCACAAAATATGTAGCTAATGTTCAGTAGAAACAAGAACATTTCAAGAAAACAGAAAATTTGAGTACAGTGCTTCATCCTGTCAGCAGCTACTCAAGCCAGCTGTCCCTCCCTCCCCCCCCCCCCCTTTTTTTTCCTCACTCACTCACTCATGCAGATTTATAGACAGAGAGAAACCAGCACACCAGAGTCCCCTGTTCATGATTTGGATTGCCTCCAGGCACCCTGTCTCAGAGAAGTGCCTGCTTAGACACGTCTGTCAGGTGAGTGAATTTTTCTAAGCAATCAGGCAAACCTACATAGTCAGATCCCAGGTGTCTTCACTCCCTTGCTTTTCCTGGAGTCCCCATGAGCTGAACCACTTTTGGTGAAGAATTATTTTATTATACAGTTGACCCTTGAGCAACACAGAGGTTAGGGGTGCCAACCCCCATGCAACTGAACATCCACATATAACTTCTTTCCCAAAACGTAGCTACTTACAGCCTCCTCTTGGTCAGAAGCCTTACCAACCACACAAACTGATTAACACACATTTGTATGTTTTATGTATTACATACTGTATTATTACAATAAAGTAATCTAGAGAAAAAAGGTTATTAAGAAAATCCTAAGAGAAATATGTTTGCAGTATTTATTGGAAAAAAGTCTGCGCATAAGTGGGCCCACACTGTTAAAGGGCCAACTGTATCTCCAGGATTAAGGAGTTACCACCTGAGTTAATTTTATGTAGGAAAACTGCCCAGCTCTGCAGCGGAACAGGGTGGGGTGGGGTGGTCTAAGAGCTTCACGGTGTTTCTCTGAGGCCAGGTGGCTCAGGGGGGCCAGATTTATGCGCACAACACAGTAAGAGGCTCAGCACTCACTGTCCAAGCAGGGAGGCTTGGAGAGTGAACACTTGCTGAGCAAACCGTCCACAGACAGTCAGCCCTAACTTGGGATTATGGCCAACACTTCCTGGTTAATAACTCTTCTCTTCCGAGTCATGCAGCTTCTCTTGGGTACCTGTCCTCGTAATGTCCACTGAACACTGAGGGGAACAGTTTGAGAGAACAGGAGAGGGGGGTGTTATGAAGGTGGGTACAATGGTGACAAGGTTCCCCTCACAGGGGACAGAAGGCTTAGAGAACTGACTCAAGTTAAAAAAAAAAAGCAAAAATTCTCCCCAGGAGCTCCCTCTGGACCTCCCCATCCGTCACTCAGGACTAAGCTGGGACTCTCCCCACTCCCTCCACAGCCAGGCCCTCCTGTGGCTCTAACCTTCCGATCTCCAGCTGTCTTACCTGAAGAGTTTTGACTTTGCCCAGGATGTTGTCCTGTGACATTGCTTGAACTGTCTGCTCACTTTCTGCTCCCCCATCAGGGATAAAAATACTGTCATGGGAAAACGCCCGGGCTCCCATAGAATAGTTGAAGGACCTGGAATGCAAATCATGTGCTTCGTTTTATTAGGATGATAAAATTTCTTTTGGCAACAGTGTCCTGTTCCTCCTGATTTGGGGACTCCACCCACATCCCTGTCTCGCCCAGCACTGTGTCCTTTGCTGCTATGGGTCAGCCAAGTAGCTGGGCAGACGGAAGGGTCCCCCAGGAATAAGGGAGCATGCCTCCAACCCAGCCGCGTTCCAGAGCCGCTCACGGAGAACTCGGGCAGCTCTTTATTTGTAGAGGCCCCGGCAGAAGGCACTGCGGAAACCTTAACTGGAGGGGCCTTCCCCCGAGGAGCCATCACTATCGGTTCTACCCCAGCAGGTCCTGTCAACCAGCACTTTTTAAGTAACATTCAGATCTAGAAGAAGTAAGAGACACGAGTTTCTTTCTTTCAGATTACAATAAAATGAGAAGACAGCTCTGTACATGTAAACCAAGGACTAGAATTGCTGATAGGGGCTACAGGAATAAAAAAAAATCTCTCTTGCAACTGCCTAGACATTCGGAGAAAGGGGGGAGAATGTGGATCAGGGCAACCCTGACGGGCCTCCTGCACTGATCAGCTTACAGGTGGCAGGTAGCCAATAAACACTTCAGGTGAAGGCTTGGGCTTCAAGAAGTCTGGACTTCTACCTGACAGGGAGGTAGAGGCAGGGCGACCTGCGGGAACGGGAAGCAGCAAAAGCCAGCTGCTATTCCTTGATCTGGGAAACAAACTTATTTCTGGGGAATCCACATCCAGGCTGTTCACAGGGCAGGCAGAATCGCATAGCCTTCGCGAGGCAAGGCAGGCACTCTTCCACGCTGCCAGGCATGTGGGCAGCTCCCCCAGGGTGACAGAGTGCCACTCCCCTCCCACCACCCCTTCTCAGAACGGGGCCCATTGGAGGCTGTATCAGTGACCAAGTGCCAGATGCAGTGGGCAGGGTCCCAACCAAGGGTAGACCTAGTTGGGCAGACTGAGCACCAAATCTAATTTGCCAAACCACAGGCAGCATGGTGAGAAAGCATAGGAGGCTAAGAAACAAAAGACATGGATGTGAGCCTCCTGGCTAAGTACCAAAGACGAGGTCTGGAAAGGTGAAGAGAGAGACTTGATCAAGACAGGGCTGAAACAACTCAGGCTCCTCCCTCCCCGCGGACAGGCCTTCCATTTGAACACGGTGCTCACAGATGTGTGGGCTTCTTTGGGAGCGAAGATGCTATGTGAACAACAGCTGCTGGACCACAAGAGAGTAATGTTGAGAGAGTCCCAGTTCACTCACAACTGCAAATTTTATACAAAAAAAGGTAAACCGATTTTATTGCTTAAACACCAAATCTGTTAATACCAAATAGGATGCCAGCATCCATGAATTTTTTCATTTTTACACAATACTGACAGAGACTTTTTTACTGTGGTAAAATAAAATATATATAAACATAAAATTTACCATTTTAATTATTTTTAAGTATACAGTTTAGTACCGTTAAGTACATTCATATTGTTATTCAACTAACACCACCATCCATCATCCTAAACTGAAACGCCCATACTCATTCAACAGTAACTCTTCATTCTCCCTTCCTCCAGTGCCTGATAACCATTGTTCTCCTTTCTATCTCTATGAAATTTGACTGTCCCATGTACCCTATATAAGTGGAATCATTTATTACTTGTGCTTTTGTCTGGCTTATTTCACTTAGCATGATATCCTCAGGGTTCATCCATGTTGTAGCATGTGTCAGTATTTCATTCCTTTTTAAGGCTGAATAATTCTGGGAGATATATATATATATATATATATATATATATATATATATATCACATTTTGTTTATGCATGTACATTTGTTTCTACCTTTTGGCTATTGTGAATAATGCTGCTATGAACACTGATGTATTAATCAAGATTTAAAAAAACGTATGAATGTAGAATTATGACGCATAACTATGTGTAGACATGGCTGAAAGAGTAGGTAGGTGTTCCATAAGTCCTCATTTCACACCAAAGATTTGACATCACTTCCATATCGTCTGCCCCTTAAACAGTCACTATCTATACAGATTAATAGAGACTATAGGACACGAGGAGAAAAAGGAAGAGGAGGAGGAGGAGGAGGAAAAGAAGGAGATTGAGGAGGAAGGGAAAGAAGAAAAGGAGAGAGGTGGCAGGAGGTGGAGGAAAATGAGAAGAGAAAAAGAAGAGGAAGAGAATCCTTCATGTCTGCCCCAAACCCTGGGGAATTCTGAAACGCAGTGCTAATACCGGAAAAGCTGACCTGGGTGTCTGGTTCTCAGAGCGGCAGCCCCTGGGTTCCATCTCCACCCTTCCGCCACAGGAGGTTTAAACACCAGAAACAGGACCTACTGACCGGAGAACAGAGGCTTCTAAATCTAAGACAAGGTGTTGTATTAGCACTAAGACGACTTGGAGTGGCTTAGGGGGTCCTACATCTTATTACATTTAAGCCCTTGCACCTAAGTCAGTTTGGCTTTGGAAGGACAGGAGAAAAGAGACGCTGCTGTTTCTGCCCTCCTCCACCTCCTCCTCTTTTACTTCCTCAGAGATCGCAGACCTGTCATAATTCTACCTAGAGGCTATAGAAAGCTTCTTAAAAATCAATACTACAGTACTCATGGGCACACGTCGGCAGCACACAGACCAAAACACAGGGTTGTTTGAAGGACCTACAAGTTGTGAATGATCTCAGGAAACTCAGCTGCGGCCCAGATGGGTTCTCCCACTCTGCTCGAACGCACAGACATTATTATGCTAATGATCATGCCAAAAGTAACATAAAGTTCATACTTCCTAAGCTTTTATTTTCATCATTATTTCTTATGTTGAAAGCTTTTAAGACTTACAAAAACACTGCAAGTGTAGCGTGAAGAACTTTTGTTTTCCTGGCCCAAGCTGCTGGCATGATGCTCTCACTCCTGAGCCAGGCAGGCGGTGGGGGCTCGGACATCAGAAGATGTGAGACACCGCAGGGAAAAGTGGAGGAATTTCTGAGGACAACTGCGGGGCCAGTGAGTGTATCACTGGTCCTGCTGCCTTGGCTTTACCCTGAGCCGACTGTAACATGTCTGACATCTGTAGATGGTCTTCAACTGAGGTCCTCTCCAATTCTTCTCTCTAAACATACCTTCATCTTTTTTAAGAAAATATATATTTTATTGATTTTTTACAGAGAGGAAGGAAGAGGGATAGAGAGCTAGAAACATCGATCAGCTGCCTCCTGCACACCCCCCCCCTCCACCGGGGATGTGCCTGCAACCAAGGTACATGCCCTTGATCAGAATCGAACCCGGGACCTTTCAGTCTGCAGGCTGACGCTCTATCCACTGAGCCAAACCGGTTTCGGCCATATACGTTCATCTTAAAGCAGTTAACTTGCCAGCTCAGAAACCTCCGTTGGTTCCCTGTTGCCCAAACCCTACCAGGTGAAGCTGCCATGGTGGCTTACCCTTTCAGGTTCTTCATATGGGGCTCTAAACTACTCTGGGCACGCCAGTTTCCTTATCTGTAAAGGGGGATGACAAGGGGTCCTGCCTCATCGGTGTTTTAGGGTTTAAATGAATTCTGAAATGTAAAGCACTTAGAATAGTGTAAATGCTTATGTGCTACCCATTATTATCAAAGGCCACCCTCCGTCCACCCCAGCCACTCAGTTCCCCAAATATCCTCTCTGGATAGGCTCTTCCTCTCCAGGGACGGTCCAAGGCCAATCTCTCAGTTCAGGTCCTACCCCGCCCTTCAAGGTCCAGCTCAGACATATCAACCCCACACAACCTTTTCCGCTTCCCTGGAAGAAAGGGATCTCTTCTGTTCCCCAGAGCCCTGCGCGTGTATTTCTTGCTGTTTCATGTTATGGTTACTATAATCGTGCCTTAAATGAGAGGGAAAAGAAAAGTGCTCTGCATATTGTAAAGTGCTAGACAGATGTGACTCTAATAATAACGGTATCATCTTATCTCCACCACACTACGAGTTGCATGAGGGCAGGGATCACATGTATGATCTTTCTTTTTCCCCAAATCCTCTATACGATAAAATTTGTGATGAGTACATGATTAATGTTGTAGGGTAGTTAGTTTATCAGATGGGTTTCCCATGGAGAGGTCACCGAGGGAATGCAAAGCCTGATGCAAACATGTTGATGGGAGGAAGGGACTATTTTGAGATCATGCGTATATTTCAGGGAAGGCAGGCCTATTATAGGAGGCCATTGTGGAAAGCTCTGAGAAGCCAGGAGGATGTTCAGCATCTCTTTTTAAAAGGTTTCTTCTGAGCGTCCTTTTCAACTCAAACCAGGAAACTGCTCCAGGCTTTGCTTCCCACTTTCTACTTCAAACCCTCCCTCTCTCACCAAGTTTTCCTGGTTCCATTTGGTGTCAGCTACAGTGCTGAGTCACAAGCAATAGAAACTATGTCTCACTCAACCAAAAGAATATTTACTGGAAGAACAATGGGGCTAGCAGAGCAACGGACGCTAGCGATGAGGCTTGGAAAAAGACTCTTGGGAGAGAACTCTAGCAGTCTAGGCATTAGGACCCACAGCAACCACCATGGTGCAGGAAGAGTCTGGTTACAGAAAGCTCTCCTAGTTTTCTCCTTTACATCCTGACCCAACTGTCAAGTCAAAGCGCAGGAGAGAGAATGATTGGCCAGGCCAGGTCATGTGCTCAGGCCAGGCTGCAGTGGGGAGGAAGTGGCCCTTTGGCTTCTGTCATAGGAAGCTGGTACTATGTCCTATCAGAGGTAGGTGGAGTGCGGCAAGCTTGATTCCCGGAAAGGAAATTTGGGTGCTGTTGAGAAGGGGAACCAAGTGGTAATAGCTCAGTTACTAAAAATAGCCACTAGTCACCACACTGTGCTTTGGGATCTGTGCCTTGATTCTTTCCAATCTAGCCCAAATGGATGGACAACTATTTGTACAGCTCTCCCATGTTTTGATTCTCTTTGAAGAGGTTGCCTTTCTTTCCTGGTGGCAAGTATATATGCTGCCTGAGAGCAAAGGATGCCATACTCCATGCTACTGGGAGTGTCCAGTAGCCCAGGTCCAGTGTCCAATGTCCATGCCTATCAGCAGACGAGGTAGAGATGAGACAGGGTGCTTGATGGCCTGTGACCTAGAGTTCAGGGCACTCAAAAGTCACAGGAGAGAGAAGGTGAGAAGCAAAGCAAAACAAAGTTAGCCCTGTAGTCATGCTATTCCTCAGTCACTGTCACTTAGTACTGAGGAGAGCAGGGAGGAGCCAAGAAAAGCCACCTCCACTCCGAGCCCTGCTCTAGAAGTACGGTCTACAGCAGGGTCTGTGCGAAAGGAACAGTGGAAAATTGGGGAGGTGTTTCTAGGGAAGTCCTCCGCATTCGCAAACCATGACACAAGACAGGATGGTCCCCTTTCACTGGTTTTTGTCATCTGCACATGACATCTGGAATACAGGCCAACCTGGGGACCAGAGCCTGTCCCCCGGGGAGCCTGCTCCCCGAGGATAAGAAAAAAAGCAATCAGACTGGATCTTGATGCTGCTGCTGGGCTGCTTCATTAAGGAACTTTGGACCTTGGAAAGTTCTTCCGACTTTCAGATACAGCAGATAATGTGTGGCACCACGGTTGAAGATACTAGTAGTTGTGTTTTCTGTTTCCGACATAGCCTTCTGGCCACTACTGCAGGCTTTGGGCACATTATAAGACCCGCTCACATCATCTAACCTTGGCGCCTAATGGAGGGGAATTCTCCCCACCCAGAAAAGCAGCTTTCTGCAGCTGCCTACTTACCACGTGTCTCAGGCCAGCCCCCTACCTCTTCCTTATCCTTTGTCTTTTTTGGAGAAGCATCATGTAATTTGGGGCCATAGATATTGGGTAATTACCATGGCAATGATTAGGGATTCACTTCAGGAATAAAGAAATATAATTATAGTCCCACTGCAGCCTGTTTCCACGGCAACAGGGGCACTTGCAATTGATCAGCAGTTTTTGTCCTAAACAGATCCGTGAGTCTCATTCAAATGAAATGCTAAAGAGCAATTAACTATCCTCATCAAACACACTGGAAGTGCTGCAAGAGACTGGAGTCAGATTCTATTTTGTGTAGCATCTTTGAGGCTCGTCCCCAACTTGAGTAGTCCATGCATTTATATGGTACCCAGTAGGCTATAGCATACCCAAATACATAATAATTACAACAGAAGCAGGATACACCATTAAAAATCCAAGGAAGAGAAGAGAAGTTTAGAATCTTAGAACACAGAGACTGACAACTGGAAGCTGAAGGTTCACCTACTCCAGCCTCTAGGCCTGCATCACACAGGACAAGCAATCACTTCACCGGCCTCTAAGGCTCTTGAGGGACTCCAGGGCTTCACCCTGACTATTCCACTCCTCATTTGCCCCACCTGGAGGAAGACCTTCTCATAAACATCCTTAGCCATCAGCTACATCAGCCGAGTCTTGGTCTATGCTCCGGAAAGAGGAAACCAGTTATCGACCTCCTCCTTATCTCTGTAATAATATTACCCTGCACCTGTAAATGCTATTTCAGAGTAGATAGTATGATGTCACATGCATTTTTAAAAATAATAAAAATATAATCCTGGGAGACAGCACATCCATGTAACCAACGAAGGAGCTGGCTTGGTTGAGGGCACACAGCTCATAAGAGAAAGCCCCACATTCACAAGAGGACCCTGGCTCCTGGTCTGCCCTATCCCACATACTGTATCTCCAATAACTGCTGCAGCTGATTCATCAACTCTCCTTCCCCCTAGACTTATTCAGTTCAGCTTCGTTAAGTCCCCTGCTTAGTCCCTAATTTTTATTCATTGAAGGGTTTTTGTACCTTGTCTCTAATTCCTGTTCAATTTCAGCACATGCCAGGTTCCTATGGGCAGAGGATAAATGACCAAGTAAAATCAGTCTTTCCCGACTTCATCCCCTGAAAAGCACAAGGCCAAGTGACCTGTGGCACCCACTAATCAGGGAGCCTGAGCTTTACACGACGAGTTCATTGGGGACATGTTGTCTCATCACGCCAGCTGTGTAATTTTCCTTCTCCAGCTGGTCAGAGGGACAGTGATACTCTTTACCACGTGGGAAACTGAAGGGTAAATCAGACGAACATTGACTTGTCCAATGGGAAGAGTCCAGTGGTACAAAGGGCAGCATTCATGAGTGCCTGCTGTGTGCCAGGCACCGTTCTGGAGGCTAGAAGTACAGTGAAAGGCCAGTTATACAGGCCCATCCTTAGTGAAAGGGAGAAGACGCTGTGAGAACAGTGACCTCAGGCTTTATCTAGGCTGAGGGGGACAGAGAAAGCTTGCTCTTCTGAGGAAGGCACATTTGTACAAAAAAAAAACAACAACAAAAATTGAAGGATGGAGAGCAATTAACTGGAGGAGGATATACTAGTAAGAATGGGGGATTGGGTTGTTCCAGACATGAGGATTACTATGTGCAAAATCAGCTGACAGATTCTAGTCACTCCTCTAACATTAACAGTGATAGGGGCAGAAATAAGAGTGTTAGGGAACCAGCTATAATTTTAAGAGGTATTAATCATGCTCTTTTAACCATGATTGTTTTGTTCTGATTACAGAAGGCACATTCTAACCTGGCTGGAGCTGCACTCGGGACCTGGGAGCTCACCTGGAAATGCAGCCCTTCCTCCCCACTTGGAGCTTCCTGTTATTGTGGAAAGACTAACAACTTTGTTGCAGAACCAGAGCCAGAAACCAGAATCGCCAGCCCTTCGAAGACCCAGGCTTTGCATATCACTAAGCTCTTTGGAGACCCCCAACCCTCTGCTTACCTGTTAACTGCCCATTTGGCCTACCCTTGGCTATTTCCCTTTTTGCATACCTGTAGACTGCTCATTTGCCCTTTTGCCTACTTTCCCATGTAATACCAAGATAAGCAGCCGGTTTATGGTAGGGGCAGAGCAGATTTTTGTGTACGACCTGCTGCTCCCCCATATTGTCAGCAATACTGGAATAAACGCTCATAATGATTCAACCCTGTCTCTGCTTATACATCAGTGGGTTTTAATTGAGAGTCAATTGGCTTGAGTAGTGACAGGCAGCACGGACCCATTGATTGTCCAGTTACAACAGCACGGTCATCTCATTCAGCCTCAGTTTCCCCATTTGTAAAAGTGAAGTTATTAGATCAGAACTAAAAGTTACCTTAAATCTTCAACACTGATGTGTGTGTGTGTCTCCACTGAATAAGGTTATCAAGTAAGCAGAGAGCAGGATTTATATTAACTTTGGGGAGGGGTGTGGAGTGCATGGGGTGAAACCATAGGCATATAGTTTAAGTAGGCAGTTTCAAACATGACCTGCCTATCACTTTCCCCATCTCCTCTCTCCCATTAAGTATCACCTCCCCATTCCATTCCAAAGCAGGGGCTCAACGCCCTCAACAAACGGGAAAGCTGTTTGCCTTCCAAGCCAGCCTGCTCTACTCTACAGTGATGTCCTATTTCCACATGAGCCCTTTTTGTCCCATCCCAAATATCAACCTCCTATTTTAGGGTTTTAGGGAAGGGGATAGGCCCCTACTCTCCCCTGCCAACATGAGCTTATCGCCTCCTTTAGACATGACCTTTTTAATGCCATGTTCATTCCCTTTTTAAAAAACAACCCTACTGAGATATAATTCATGTACCATATCAGCCTTTTTAAAGTACATTTCAATGATTTATAGTACATTCAAAGAATTGTGCAGCCATCAACACCATTTAAGTTTAGAAGATTTTTATCACTCCCAAAGGAAACCCCATACCCATGAACAGTCACCCCCATCCTACTCCGTGCCTGGCAACCACTAATCCTCCTGTTCTACCGATAAGCCTATTTGGTATTTTGTATAAATGGAATCATACAATGGGTAGTCTTTTGTAACTGGCGTCTTTCAACTAGCATAAAAGTTTATTCACGTCATGACACGGACCAGTATTTCATTTTTTACTTCCAAATAATATTCCATTGTATGAATATACACATTTTATTTATCCATTCATCTTTTGATGGATATTTGGACTGTTTCAACTTTATGGCTTTATGAATAATTCTGCTGTGAGCATTTGTGTGCAAGTTTTTGTGTGGACATTGCTTTCATTTCTTTTGGGTTTATATCTAGTTTAACATTTTGAGGAACTGTCAACCTGTTTTCCAAGGCGGCTGTACCATTTTACATTACCACCTGCAATGTAGGGGGGTTCCAATTTCTCCACTTTCTCACCAGCACTTGTTATCTCTCTTTCATATTATAGCCTTTCTAATAAGTAGGAAGTGATACCTCACTGTGGCTTTGATTTGCATTTCTTTGATGGCTAATGATGTTGAGCAAGTGTGTTTTCATATGTTAATGGACATTTTTATATCTTGGGAGAAATGTCTATTCAAATCCTTTGCCCATTTTTAAAATTGTTCTTTTTTTTGGATCTTTATATTAAGTTATAAGAGTGCTTTACTTATTTGAATAGAGTCTTATCAGGTAAGTGATATGCAAATGTTTTCTTCCATCCTGAGGATTTTTTCACTTTCTTGATGATATTTATTTTTCTTTTTAAAAAATGTTTTTATTGATTTTTAAATAGAGAAGAAGGGAGAGAAAGAGAGGGAGAGAGAAATATTGATGAGAAAGACACATCAATTGCTGCCTCCTGCATGCTCCCTACTGGGGATCAAGCCCACAACTTGGGCATGTGCCCTTACAGGGAATCAAGCCCAGGACTTCTTGGTCCATGGGAAGCATTCAATCCACTGAGCCACACCAACCAGGTCACAAAATATACGTTTGATGAAGTCAAATTTATTGATTTTTTGTCACTTGTGCTTTTTCGTTCTTAAAAATATCACTGACTACTCCAAGGTCATGGATTTACTCCTTTGTTTTCTCCTAAGAGTATTACAATTTTAGATCTTCCATTAGGATCTATTATCCATTTTGAGTTTATTTTTGTGAATGGTATAAGAAAAGAGTCCAACTTTATTCTCTTTTATGTGGCTATTCAGTTGTCCCAGTACTGTTTGTTGAAAAGACTATTCTTTATCCACTGACTTGTCTTGGCACTCTTACTGAAAGTCACCTGACCACAAGTGTAAAGATTTATTTCTGGACTCTCAGTTAAAATCCACTGATTTACACAGTCAGTACCATACTGTTCCAATACATTTTTATTGGTTTCAGAGAGGAAGAGAGAGATAGACACATCAATAATGAGAGAGAATCATTGATCGGCTGCCTCCTCCATGCCCCCTATTGGGTCCCCAGCCTGGGCATGTTCCCTGACCGGAAATTGAACTGTGACCCCTGGTTCATAGTCAATGCTCAACCACTGAGCCCCACTGACCGGGCAACCTATATCACATTATTTAAATTACTGTAGTTTCATAGCCAGTTTTTAACTCAGGAAGTGTGAGCCCTTCAAGACTGTTCGGCTATTTTAGGTCCCTTGCGTTTCCATGTGAATTTTAGGACCCACTTGTCAATTTCTGCAGAAAACGTAGGTTTTGACTGGGATTGCAATGAATCTGTAGATCAATCTGGAGAGTATTGCCATCCTAACAATATTAAGTTTTCTGATCCATAAATATGAGATGTCTTTCCATCTATTTAGATTCTTTTTGTTACTGTTAATCTTCATCTGAGGATATTTTTTCCATTGATTTTTATTTTTTAAGAGAGAGCTGAAGGGAGGGAGGAAGGGGGAGCGAGAGAGAGAAACAAGATGTGAGAGGCAATCGACTGGCTGCCTTCCACACCCACCCTAACTAGGGTGGGGATCCTGCAACCCAGGTACTTGTCCTTGACCAGTAATCAACCATTGAGCAAAAGTGGCCAGGGCTATTTAGATCTTCTTTAATTTCTTTTTTTGAGTATATGCTTAAGTAACTTATTTTATTGAATTTACTGGGATGGCATTGGCTAGTAAAACTATAATAGGCGTCAGGTGCACAACCTCATAATACATCACCGGTACACTGGAGTTTTTGTAGCTGCCCTTCATTAAGCTACAGAAATTCCCTTCAATTCTACTTGCCATGTTCATTCTAACATGGAAGTCTCTGCAGCTGCCATTCTGGATCTGAGATGTCCGTGCCTTGTCTCTTAGCCACTCCAAATCCTGCCCATCTCCTGGAGCGAGCTCAGGGGCTCCTCGTTCCTGACCCTTGCCTGACAGTTCCAGTCCCAGGGAGAGTGAGCTCACCCTCCTTGGAGCCCCTTCAGTGCTCACTGCGGCCTATAGCTGGCACTCACTATACAGTGCTGTGGCTGTGCATGGCATAGCAGTAAATGCTGCATGTTAGGCAGACACTGGAAGCAGGACAAGTAGAGTCCCAGCGAGGAGGAGAGCCTTGGTCAGGCAGCGAAAGGCAGGACAACACCTGAGCCCGGTGGCTCAGGGCCATGTGACCAGCTCCCCAGGAAGGCTGCAGCAGAACAGCGATGGTCTGGAATGGACGCTTCACCACTGGAGCAGTGGCTCAGCAACTTACCAGCAAGTCACTCTCTGGACTCAGTTTTCTCATCTTTGAAATGGGGACAAGAATGTCAATCTCAGAGTGCCTTGGTAAGTATTACATGCGTTCATCTATACAAAACACATTGTTCTGAGTTCAGTAAGGGGCAGCTGTATTCTATGCTACAGGATAGTCTCTATGAGAAATGGGTTTGTGGTTAAAGCAATCTTGGAAATGCTCTATACTACAACCTTCTTGCAGATTCTCAGAGTAAATCAGCATAATGAAGGCTTTCTGAACTCCTATATAAAGGATCCTACCTAATTTGTTTTGGCCCAGAATTTCCCAAACCTGTTTGCCAAAATGACCCTTTCTCCCCTTTTAACATCCACGTGGTTGTATTTAATTAATAAAGGAAGTCACATTAAGTTGTTAAAAACTGGTCATGTTTTACTGTTTTGCTTTTCCCACAGGCATGCATAATTTAACAGCAGCCGCCTAGGAAAAATGAAGGCTTCTAACCTGGAGAAAGAATAGAATGCGTTAAGAGCCCAAAGGAAATGAGAAATTTCAGACAGAAGGAGCAGATCAATAATGAGCTATTTTTGGCCACGGAGACTTTTCTAAAATTGCAGCTTTTTGCAGTTCAGCTGCTTTAAATTCCCACCAGCGCCGAAATTCCCCTTCATCAGTCCCGACCCCTGCTGGCACACACGCAGCCTCCCCAGTTTCAGGCAGCTCTCGTAATTAGGAAATCCTCCCTCACATCGGGCTGAAATTTGCCTCCTGGCAACCACCCAAGACCAAGTTAACGGAATTTTGTGTTTTAGTGAGAGTGGCCCATTGTGGAGACGACAGATAAAAGGCGCAGAAATGTTGTGAATCATTACACGATGCAAAGTAACACACCCATTGACGGAGCAGTGAACTGAAAATGAGAATTATTGGAAACAGCACCTTTCCCCTTCTGCATCTGTAAACAGGACGAATAACCAGAAGTCTAGCTATACAGTGAGCAATGAGAACTTTGTGGGTGGACTTACATGGCAATTGGCAATTGCTGAGAAGAAAAGGGATCGGATACATGATTCAAATGACGTCTATATTCCCATCTTTTTTAATTTTTAAAATTTGTAAGGAGACATTTTTGAAAACTCTTTATCCAAAGCTTACCCTTCCAGCTTCATTATAAAGAAAAGTGTCAATTAAACATAGCATTTGTCTCACAGATGTGGATTTATTAACAAGGGTCAATAATAAGAACAGGTGACAGGACCTGTGTTTTATAGCTGTTTGATCCAGTGTGGAATTTTCCAAGGCTCTGTGATACCTCAAACCCAAAGGAAACGCCGCGGGGTAAAGGCACAGAACCTAAGGGAGGAGAGAACAAGCAGGGTCCCGGCACAGTTCAACACAAGGTCGGGGACTTGGCAAAACCACGGAAGGGACGAGCTGCGTTTCCATAGGACCGTCCTGCCAAAGGAGAGCTCCCGAGCCCCGCTCAGTGGCTGAGCGTCAGTCTATGAACCGGGAGGTCATGGTTCGATCCCTGGTCAGGGCACATGCCCAGGTTGCAGGAGCCCTCAACTGGGGGCGTGCAGGAGGCAACCCATCAATGATTCCCTCTCATCACTGATGTTTCTATCTCTTTCTCCCTCTCCCTTCCTCTCTGTAATCAATAAAACTATATTTAAAACACACACACACACACAAAGCAAAGGAGAACTTTCTAGACTCAGTCCCATGTTGCATTACACAACTATTTGGTTCCATTTTGGTATCTGTACCTCATTCTGACACTGCGAGGCAAAAAGGCGCACATTCCTAATTTACAACCGAGGAAACGAAGTGAAATAAAGATGGATTCGTCCTGGACAATCCTCAACAAGGATCTGTACTGACATCCCAACAGCCGGGGAGGTCAGTCTAGCTGTGTTCACCTCCCAGTAAAGTCATCTCCTCCAGTTAAATTCAAGTTTTCTGACTAAAGTCGATGGAAAGCAAACATGGTCTGTGCAGGAAGAGAGGCAGCACTGAGACCAACAAGGACTGTCTGTCGGTGAGTGCGTGTGGGGCGCTAAGCACGCGGCTTGCCCGCGGATTCTGTAATTTGTGCTCCACTGTGGTGTCTATTCGAATTTGCTCACTGACACACATCTCAGAGGATGCCTCTGTCCTGTCTTTGAAATACAGTAAGAATACCACAGAGTACAGCCTCTGTTCCTTCAACGGGCCCTAGCAGGACATCGTATTGTCGATAGTCTTAGAAGCGGCAATTTTAAGTGAAACAACACATAATGAAACCAATTTTACTACAGGCTGCTACGAAAAAGAGTTAAGATCCATATTTCTGGTCACAAAAACATCACTAAGTCCTATATAACAAAGAGGTAATATGTTAATTCGACCGGATGGCGGAACGGCCTTCCTGGGCGACCAGTGGGTGGGGCCTCGAGGGTTGAGCCCCTCGCACGAATTTTGTGCATCGGGCCTCTAGTTTCTAAATAAAGTCCCCACACACTTCTAATATTAAACATTAAAATAAGTGAGCTACACATACATTTAAACAAGACTAATAAAAACGGGTAAAATCATTCTTTTTCACCCACTTACTCCATTTCATGGTGACAGGTGGCTGGAACCTATCCCTGTAGCTCAGGGCACAAAGCAGGACCCAACCCTTCCTGGAAGGGCCACTCACAACCACACCCACACCCACACCCACACCCGTACTCCCCACATCCACACTCAGTCTGGGACAATGTAGACACACCAGCTCAACTCACGTGCACATCTTTGGAATGGGGCTTAGAAACCCGAGTCCCCAGAGAAAATCCAGGCAGACTTGGGGAGAAGGTGCAAACTCCACTCAGACAGTGGCCTGGCGGGGAATCACATTTTTCTCATCGATGTTATAATGAAACGATGCTGACGGAAATGTGAGCCAAGGTCCAGCTGAACCACATCATTGTAATTTACGCAGTGCCAGGCACTCAGAGGAAACACCCTTTGAGCACCTAAGATGAGGCCGAGTAACACCTGGTCCCTGACTTCCTGGGCACTAGCAGTCGAGTGAGAGAGACAGCCAAGCAAATCCATAACTTCCATACAAAGTGACAAGTGCCAGCTGGAGGCAGGCACATGGTGCCAGCGGAATGCAGGCAAGTCTCGGAGGGACTGCCTTCTAAGCTGTCAGCAGCAGCATCTCTGACGCCAATTCCCAGCACGCAGGTGAGAACGGACCTTCTGATGCTGCTTTTCTGAGTTCCTTACTCTATCACGGCCAGATTTAGTGCCCGTGTTTGTTCTGAGAGAGACGAGAGGAAGAGAAGAACAAAGAAAACAAAGAACAGAATTTGAAAGCACACTGCACGCAGACAGGTTCTGGCAGTTGCTAGAGATGGCCAGGGGTAGGCAGGGCGACCACCCTGTGCCTGGGCAGCCCACTCCCTCGATCTGGGTTGCAAAATCTCTAGGACCCACCTTTCTCTTTGCCAAACAAGGAGACATAGAAATGAGATCTTCCTCAATCCAAGTACCCTTGTTGAGCCCAGCCAATTATAGGCTGCCTGCCATGACCAGCGAGGGCGGCAAGAGGAAGGCGCACAGCCCAGTGCTCTCCCAGAGGGCGAGGCCACACTCCTTTGCCAGCTCCCCAAGGCGACTCCTCCACAGAGCACCACAAGCACCCCAAGTCTCCCCCCTTCCCGGAGATGGAACACATCCCGTGGGATCCCACGCCCCACCCGGCCCACCGGAGATCTACAAACAAGAAAGGTGAGAGTCATTACCTTAGGCTGTCCTCCAGAGTCTCCTCGTCGGAAGAGAAGGTGCCATTGCTGACGCTCTGGGGAGAGTGGCTCTTCCTTCCTACTTCCGCCTCCCGGGAAATCGAAGTGTCTTTCTTTTTCCTTTTGCCAAACAACTTCTTAAAAGGCTGGAATTTGCCTCCCTTCTTCTTGTCTGCGGATTACAGGATACACATTCACTGCAGTTGGACAGGGCTGCACCCTGGAGCCTCAGAGCAAATTATAGCCCAGCTGCCTCGGCCCAGGGAGCTGGGGCAAAGGGCAGCCATCACAGGGAAGGGGCGGCCAAGCCCTGTGCCAGGAATGCCAGGGCCTGCCCTGTCCACGCACAGTCAGGCGGAGACAAGCCAGGAGGCAGGGAGCGTCTGCCTCAGGCTTCCAAGGAGCACCTGGGACAACACGGAGGGGTTCTAAGCTTCAAGGCGCAGCACCCCTCGCACAGGCCACACAGAGGTGGTGTCTGCTTTCTTTAACAAAGCAGGTGGCCCGTGCCCTTCTCCACGGCAGAAGCTGACATAACACATAAGCCACACGGCTGTGTAATAAAATGTGTGTGTGTGTGTGATCTCTTCTGAGAAGCACTCTTTCAGTCTTTGCACACAGAAGAAAACCGCTCTTGGTATAAGCGTTGCCCCACATCCCCTCCATCCCCTTAGAGTTCTAGTTTATCTCTCTTGTCTCCTTTTAAAACTACTGCGAAGAGCCCCACAGGAATTGTCAGGAACGTTTTCCCATGCATTGCTTCATCCGGCCAGGACCCAGGCTCCCAGCCAGCATTGCCTACAGGTATTGTGGGTAATACCTTCCAGTTCAGTTTCAGATACAAATTCCTCACATCACTCCACTCCCACCTCGGCAAAGGAAGTATAAATCACCCCATACCAGAGCATCTTCTCAGATAGTCCCTTTAAGAAGTTTAAAGAAAAAAAAAAAGTTTAGAGAACCATGTATCCAGTGGTCAGGCACTCTTTTTCTTAAAGTATTTAACCTTTACTATGCATCGCTGCTCTAAGAACTTTACAAATAGGAACTCGGTCCTCATCACAATTCTGTAAGGTAGGTAGCATTAACACCCCCATTTTACAGATGAGAAGCCTGAGGTACAGAGAGATGCGCTAACTTGTCTATGTCATCGGAAACATATCTTTGAAGCTGGAGTCAGGGCCTTTGAGGGAAAAGGAAAGTTGAAACATTTCTGTACACAATGTGTATAGAAAAACACCGGTTCAAAACACAGAGGTATGGGGCCCCCAAGTTAGTATCAGAGCCCCCAGAACTTTGCTCGACAGAGTCTACAGAGAGAGCTGGGTATAAAAATGAGGTTAATGATGTTCAAGGTAGTTGCCTCATTTCCCCTGGTGATCTTCAGCTCTGGCTTTTCGGAGAGAAAATCTGAAGGGTGGAAGAAGTGTTTTAAATCACGTTGCCCGCAGCAGTGGCATCAGACAGTGAGGAAGCAGATACGATAATCACCGATTACAAAGGACATAAACTGGGATCCTTAGTATAGATGCAAATGGACCTTCCAGCGTCCGCGGTGCCTGAAACAGCGCTGCATCGGATCACATGGAAAAGGAAGGCAGATTTCGAACATGCGGGATGCCTTCTACAGCCGAGGCTTTGTGCTAGGCATGTAGTCCTCCAAAAAGTTAAATGTTCACTGTGTATTGCGTAAAAGATGATAAAGTGTGCAATGCAATTGAGACAATACCACTAACAAATGGTAAAAAATAACCAGAAGGTTTGATTTCAGAATGTTTGTATGCTTCCCGTGGTCACTTATTCAAGAGTATAGGCCAGAGATTTTCATGACATCTACTTTTGGTCTCCATGAGCAAAATCTCCAATGGATAATTTTTAAAAATTACCACGAGAGGATTTGGAAGGCCAGCAAAGAACATTAGGCGAGTGTTAAAAGAATTGACCTTATATAAAATGAATCAATTAAGTATCTTAAATTTTAAAAAATTCTATAAGGCACTACAGGTATCATTCCATTATTATATAATTGGTCTTTGGCACTGACTGATAAGTCAACATTTTCTTTATGACTATCCAAGGCTCAACATATGTAAATGACACCATTATTGTGAATGGTCATCATGATAAATGGTCAAACAGCAATTTATGCTAATTTCACTTACTTCTGAGATAAATTCTTCCTTATTCCCTTTTTATCAATTGCCTTTTTCTCACTGCACAAATATCTAACCCTAAATTGTCTAACCAGAAATATTCTAAAAGACCATAGCGATAACCTAAAAACATCTGTAATGAATCATTACTCCCAGCCTGGGCCTACTAATCCAGCCTTTAAGTTAACTAGAGAATTTTTTATTATGTCAGAATTTATTGATAGAAAAAAAAGATCATCATTTGCTCTAAAGTCTAGGTGGATGTGGTGGCGTTCAGTGGAGCTGGAACCAAGGCAGTGAACGATCATCAGAGACAAATTACAGTTTCCTGAACAGGTTACTTGTGTATACGGGTGACCTGGTCAGTCAAGAAGGCGGATGGGGTCCTTTGTGTCGCTCTCCATGTCCAGAACGGTGGCAGCCACCATATAAAATATTTGTAGTATTGGTCACATTGTTGGGGGAGTCAGAGAGTGAACAGAACCTAGAAAGAGCGGAATGCAAACACAAGGACGGGACAGAAACAGCCTTGGGGAGATGTCGGGATGGGGAGCCTCAGCTTGGAGAACCTGGTGGGCTGCATGGGAACAGAGAATGGGCTCCCTCAGGGGGCCCCGTCTGCAGAGCTGGCCCGTTGAGGACTGTCTGTGAACCAAGCACTCCAGCACTTTGCGCTGCACTTTAGATGGGCAATGACTTGGCGTGAGCACACATGTATTATCCTGGAAGACGTGCCGAAGTCCAAATGCCAGAGCGCACACAGCTCAGAAGTACGTGGGAAGGGCTGTTTCAGCAATCCCTTGGTTATTATCAGGAAGGTGAGAGAACAGTAAAACCTACCTGAACTGCCCATCCAACAACCACTCCTTCCTGCCATGAGGACTTCCTGCGTCCAAGTCCTAAGAAGGCCATTCTCTCTTGGGAGGAGGGGTCAGAACACAGAAGCTTACGATCTGCTCCAAAGACCTAGTGTTTGGTCACATCTCGCTTATCAAAAGTAATTTCCACCTTCCTCATTTGCAAAATTAGGAATACACTTGCTGTCAAACTACTTTGACATTTTAAATAAAATTTAAATGTGTGTTTTAAATATTTTTACTAATGACTGTGGCAATTAATTAATTTTCCAGGGCTCACTTTATAAAAAGTCCCAGTAACTACATTTAGGCCCACCCTCCCTTCAGACAGCAAACTGTGATTAAGCAACATCAATAGGGAATGAACCTATAAATCAGAGGAGGAATTATATTCTTATTGAATTGATCCCCCAGTTTTATTCCCAAAGTTCAGTATAAGATTTCTCACATCAAAAAAACCCCAAAAAAACAAGTACCTAATTTTTGTTGTTGTTAATCCTCACCCAAGGATATTTTTTCCGTTGCTTTTCAGAGAGAGAGTGGAATGGAGGGAGGGAGGAAGGGAGAGTGAGAGAGGAACATCAATGTGAGGGAGACACATCAATTGGTTGCCTCCCACATACTCCCCGACTGGGTGTGGGTAGCAAACCCACAGTGCAGGTACATGCCCTTGACTGGGAATCAGACCCTTAACCCTTAAGTGTGAGGGCCAGTGTGACTGGGTGTGGGTAGCAAACCCACAATGCAGGTACATGCCCCTGACTGGGAATCAGACCCTTAACCCTTCAGTGTGAGGGCCAGTGCGACTGGGTGTGGGTAGCAAACCCACAATGCAGGTACATGCCCTTGACTGGGAATCAGATCCTTAACCCTTAAGTGTGAGGGCCAGTGCTCTAACCACTTTGCACACCGGCCAGGACAACAAATACCTATATTTTATGAAACATTTGCAATTCTGTGCCACAGCAACCATTATGAAAACCTGGGCTGTGTCTATAAATATGCATTAAAGGAACTATTTTATGATCGATTTATGATTTGCGGGCTATATTAACCGTCTGTCTCCACCGAATCAACTGGCTAAGTGCATGGTCATCATCAGCAGCTATTTTCTTGACAGATGACACCAACTGTTACCATGAATATTTTTTGTACAGAGGGCGCCTAAAAGATCAGAGCAATTTTAACAACGCCGAGCACTATGTGAAATATCCCAAAGACAACTGCCATAGAGAAGGAGAACAGTTCAGCAATGTTTTCTCTGACGGAGTACTTAAGATGGCATTTTAGAGTTTTACAACACCAATTTAATTTGGTTGGGTGGTTGGGGCAGTGGGGAGGAGAGAGGGAGAAGGAAGAACCATTCCCTCTATTAAATTGTGTGTGTGTGTGTGTTTTTAAATTGGCTACAGCTCTAGTTAGGGGTTATGTACATGGGCCTCAGAGATAAGAATAGTTGGCTCAAATCCCAATTCCATTTCTTACTAGCTACGAAACATCTGCTTACCAGCCTCTCTGGAAATGTACCATCTTAAGATGTAAGACTGAATTTATTGGGGAACTGACAGTGGGTGCCACATTGTCTTAATATCTTACCATTTTTGTGTTGTAATTTTTCACATGAAAGAATGTACATATGCATATACACTACCTTCAGGGATCATGGTAATTTTTATCCTTTAAGTACTAAATTATTTTCATCACCCAACTATTATATTAGGGATTTTCTTCCATTTAAAAAAAGTGCTCTTTATCCATTATTTCATAGATATAATTATATACTGGCTGCATCATCATAATTGCTAGTTTACACAGAAGTTTCTAAAAATTAAACATCAGTGGGCAAGTCAGGCAAATCTGGTTCGTTTTCCATTTGTCATAAGGATGCAATTCTTACATTTCATTTCTAAACCTAAAATAATAAAAGCACACAATGTCTCTGCATTGGATTATTCATATGGTATGCTTTCAAATGAGAAACAGAATTTCCTATCATAGTTCATTTGGAGATCATAAATGTTTTCGTCTGGGGTTTCTCAGACTGGGCTCTGTGTGTCGGTACTAGGTTCTTATTCAAAGACCAGTACATTTGAGAATCCGGGTAAAGTAAAGTTAAATGTTTCTTTACCATGAGACCTTCCAGGGTCTTTAATATATGCTATCTCATGATTGCTCTCCAAAGGAGCAGAGAATATGCAGTGCTTCCCAAAACTTGTTGGCTATGGAGACTTGGCTTTTTAGATATCCATCATGATTACTGTTCTTCTGAACATAATCTGGGAAACAACTGCCTTCCGTATTTCTTTCCAACAACTTTTACTTTCTTTAGGAACCATATATTTCATACACATACCTCCCCCAAACTCCAGAGCACCCTGCTCAGGAGACCTGAGTGAGCTGACACACATTCTGGTTAAATAAACCTACCGTTTGGGGCCAAGTTCTGATTTCAAACATGTATACTTAACACATGTAAATAGCATATATTAAAACACAGAACATAGCCAACTGCCTGAACCGTGTAATTTTACTATGTAAGCCGGGGAACTTAAGAAGTGTTTTCTTAGCTCTGGAACACTGGATACTTTGGAGAAGGAACTACCTAGTTAAAAAAGATTACTTACTGAAGTACATGGTGATACACAAATACTCGGTGGCTATTACATTTTTACTGGACTCCACAATCCCGGAACATTTCAATAAAGACTAGGAGTTGGCAACATGCCGATGGGCTGTGCTCCCTGGGACGATGCAATGACAAGACTGCGATTCTCCTTCCGGAGAGGAGGGAAGGGGCACCAGAGCCTCCTGTCAGGTTACATGGGTGAAGAAGTAAGAGTTTGCTCCTTTACTGGGGAAGCACGGAGGGAGGAAGATATTTGCTGCTGTGCTAATTCAGACAAGGAAGAGACAGGATCAATAATTCTCTCTCTCTTTCTCTTTCTCGCTCTCGCTCAGAAATCTGCAATTTGGGCAGGGCTTGTCCGGGAAAGCTTGTTTCTGCTCTAGCACATCAGCTGAGGTGGTTTGACTGAGGGCAAAGACGGTGCAATCAACTGGTTGGTATTGGCTGTCAGTTGGGAGTTCAGATGGAGTTGAAGGCTAGGAACCCTGGGTTTCTCCCTGCACAGATCTCTCCATGTGGCCTGGGTTTCCTCATGGCATGATACTTGGATTCCAGAGGCAAGAACAGCGTTATAGCTAGGCATAAGCTATACTGCCTTTTATGACCTAGCCTCAGAAGTCTCAGAGTTGCCCATCCTTTTTTTTATTTTGTTAATCCTAACCTGAGGATATTTTCCCATTAGATTAACACTCTTTTAGAAGAGGGCAGGGGCCCTGGAACAAATGGCAAGAGGCCCTGGGTGGTAGTGGCTGTAGCTTTCACCAGTGGAGAACGTGGTAACCAGCCCATATCCAAACCCCAGTTCCTGGGCACTTGGGTGGATGGGCTATGGTGCATGTTGGAGACTTCTAAGGAAGGCGTACAGCTTGTATTTGGTTGTTTCCTCATCCAGAAATGTCATTTTCATTTCCAATGGGATAGAATCCCATTCAAAGACCTAGGTCCTTGAGGCTGTTCCCAAGTCCCCAAGCCCAGTGATAACTAACCACACCTCCTTCTGGCTGCCATGCACTTTGCTCATACTTTTGTTGTGCCACACCATGTGTCAGGAGCTGACCTGTGCCCCCCAAATTCTTATGTTGAAGTCCTACCTCCCAAACACCTCAGAATGTGACTATTTGGAGAAAGGGTCTTTAAAGAGAGAATTATGGTAAAATGAGGTCATTAGGTGAGCCCTCATCCAATATGACTGGTGTCCTTGTAAGAGATTAGGACACAGACACATATGGGGGGAGGACCATGTGGGACACAGGGAGAAGATGGCCATCTACAATCCAAGGGAAGAGGCCTCAGAAGACGATGATGACACCTTGATCTTGGACTTCTAGCTCCCAGAATCACGAGAAAACACTTGTGTTGTGTAAGCCACCCAGTCTGTGGCGCTTTGTTAGGTAGCCCCAGCAAACTAATATGATTTTGTGACTTTACGCCTTTAAACATGTTCTTCTTCCACCTAGAATGCCTTTCTCCATTTGCCTAGAGAATTCCTAACCATCTCCCCAAACACACCCTTGGTGTCACATCCTCTCGAAAGCCATCCCTGAGCTCTCCAGCCCGAGAGAATGATACCTCCTCAGTTCTCTGTGCATGGAACAGACGTCTATTACAATACCACAAAGCGTGCCACAGCCCCTCGCCGGTAAGTTCCCTGGGTGCTGGGCCTGAGCCTTGTTTATTTTGCACCCACAGCACCCATCCTGATGCCTGTCACAACGCAGCACACATCAGTATGGATCTCCTGTTCGCTACCACCTCAAGGCCAGATGTGTTTAGAAATCAGAAATGTTCAGATTGTAAAAAGGTATATTTAGACCCCAGTGGGGTCTATGACAGCACTTTATAACATATGCAATATTTCTGGAACACATCTATATTGACCTTGGGTTTTGCTACCAAATGCATTTGTGCCAAACTTACAAAGAACTCTGGGGATGGTGATATCTTTACGCAGCACAGACAGTCCTGCAATCACACTTGCTTTGAAAATGCAAATTTGTTCCAATGTGATGGATCTATCTTATCCCCGAAAAACACTAGGTGAATGCAGAATACTGCAACCAGCTGAACGGAGGTGTGCAGGGATACACATTCACACACACACCCCTCAAATATTTACCCATTACCCCAGATTGCTGTCTGTGTCATATGTACCTACACATGTGGTGTTACAGCTTTCTATACAATTTTGGATAACCCTCCTCCCCCACCTCACAATAATTCACAGCTGTCGCTCTCCAACCAGGTCACAAGCAAATTTCAGGTCTTTTGCAAAGTAAAGTGCTATACTTATTGCAGTATTTATGAATTTCATTACCATTTATGTAAATGTAAATAGATGTAAAACTGCTGTATTTTTATTTTTTAAAAAATTTTAAAAAATATATTTTATTGATTTTTTATAGAGAGGAAGGGAGAGGGATAGAGAGTTAGAAACATCGATTAGCCGCCTCTTGCACACCCGCTGCTGGGGATGTGCCCGCAACCAAGGTACATGTCCTTGACCAGAATTGAACCTGGGACCCTTCAGTCCACAGGCAGACGCTCTATTCAGTGAGCCAAATCGGTAGGGCCTTCTGTATTTTTAAAGTTAGGTTGCTATCCTTTTAAAATGTCACAGATACATTTAAAAAAAAACATTTTCATTGATTTTAGAGAGAGAGGAAGGGAGAGAGGGAGAGAAAGAGAAAGAATGTTGTGAAAGAGAAACATTGATTGGTTGTCTTCTGTACACACCCCAACCCGGAATCGAACCTGCAACCTAGGTATGTGCCCTGATCAGGAATCGAACTAGTGACCTTTTGATGCATGGGACAATCCTCCACTAACTGAGCCACACCGGTCAGGGCAGTCCCCGAGAAATGTTTTTCTGTTGTGCTACTACCCCATTTTCTCCCATTAGCCATTGGTTTCATTTTGCGGTTTTTCATAACATGCTGACATTTAGCAATGCATATGCTATATTATAGCAGAATTGACTGTGCATTTCTAAGCAGAACCTACTGGAATGTGTTTATACTTACCTAGGTCTACGCAAGGACCAGTCAATTAGAATTACTTGCCTGTTCCTTAGGCCCCCTATTTCTTGAAACCACATCAATTTTTAATTTTTCTAGTTTTTCCCCATTGGTCTATCTCAGAACCCCTTTTATATGTTTCACAGCAATTGAAAAGAAATGGCATTTAGAAACAGCAACAGAGGCAGATCTGCTTTTTAACGTGAAGTCTTCGTGTTTGGCCACATTGCTCCCACGTACTAAAAGATGTGTGGGTGTTGATTCTATTCACTGCCAATTTCTGCCGCCTGAGTTTCAGAGCCACTCCCACTTCCAGCCCTTGATTCCCGGAACCATTGGCTGGGAATCAGTGCCAACTCTGAGCGGAAAGTAATGGTTGGGGAGCTGCCTGCTACCTGGACCTGCATAGTTCCTTAGTGTCTCAGCAAACTGCCTCAACAAAGAGGACCTCCGCGTGCGGGCTGCACACACTGGATTCATTTCATCTCACCACACTGAGCTCCCAACGCCTGTGGGTTTGGTGTGGGCCCGGCTGACAGCATGATAGAGAAAACAAAAGCTTTAGGGACACTGAGGCTATACCGATCGGGGTTTAATTAGACAAGCACAACTAGTCGGGATGTGTGTGTGTGTGTAAGATATATTAGGAAATTTATTGCAAGGAATTGGTTAAGCAAGGTGGGGGGGGCCAAGTAAGCCTGAAATCCACAGGGTGAGTCATCAGAAAGGGCAGGCTGAAATTCACCCGCGCAGGTTGAAGCTGCTGTTCACAAGTGGGCTTTCTTCTTTCAGGGAAGCCTCAGCTCTGTTTTTAGGGCCTTTAAATTTACGGAATCAGCCCCACCTAGATTATCTTGAAAAATCTCCCTTACTTAAACCAACTAATATGGACTTTAATTACATCTACAAAATGCCTTCCAAGCAACAGCTCAAGTAAACAATATTTGTGTTTGACTTAAAAAACTGGGGAGCCCTGGCTGGGTGGCTCAGTTGGAGCATTGCCCCATACATTGATGTACCACTTTCTCCACGCCCCCAACCCTCTCAGATCAATAAACACATCCTCAGATGAGGATTAAAAAACAAACAAAACTGGGGGCTACAGCCTAGCCAAGTTGACCCATTATAATGACCATCCCACTCCATCCTTTGTCCACTTGGCACCCGTGGATATCTCCTTAAACCATACTTAATTTCCAAAAAAAAAAGTCAACAACAAAATAATATAACTTCCACTGACATGATACAAATATCCCATGTACATCTGGAAACACAGTAACATGTTTCCCAGATGAGGATGCAAAGTCCCTGGGTGACTGATGGTTACACTTCTCCTGTAATGTATATATTGAGATACAAAGTTCTTATTTAATAGATCTACTGTCAGGTTAGAGATAAGAGATGGAAGAAAACAAAATATTTGTTTTATATATATATATATATATATATATATATATATATGAACATATTCATAACAAAATAAAGAATAAATACCCTTAACTATTATAGTCCTTGTTTCTGCAGCTGATCATGTGGTCATAGCTGGTCTTAACAGCCATATTCTCCCCCTACCTATTCCACATTCCTTTTGCCTTCAGCAAAGACCTCAGCTCGTTGTGATTCTCTGCCTGGTGAGCCAAATGTGGATTCCTGAAGAACCTGGCCACTAGCTGTCCTGAATTGGGTTGTCACAGCTTTTGATGACCTCACAGAACGTGGGAGCACTAGAGATGCCCTAAGGGATCTCCTGTTTTCCAGACACACTCTTTCTGACATCCGCTGTGTGGGAGCAGCCCGACTTTCCCTTGGTAGGCGGGTCAATCCCTCTGGTGAGTACAGTAACCCTCCTTGCCTGTTGACTGAGAGGCATGAGTTGCTAAACGTGGCTTGCTGGCAGTCTCAACTACCAGTTCAACGGGATGAATCACTGTTGTGCCTTCTGGTGAAGTTCTTCCCATTGGAACTAGGAACTCTAGACAAGCAGAACCTAAAGTCAAGGGGATGGGAAGCAAATGTGCTCCCAGGGAGTCACTAAGGGTAATGAATGGTGAATGGAGCCACTCCCATTTCTAGCCCTTGATTCCAGGAACCATGAAGCCTGGTTATGAGAGAAACAGCACCATAGCTTGGATACTGACTAATACTGCATCCTCGAGGGCACAGTCTCAGACCGACAAAATATTGCCATCTAGCCAGCACTGCCACTGAGTCTTCTAAAGGCCATTCCACTATTTTGTGAAGCCAGCAGCTCCAGGATGATGGTGAGTGTAGTGAGACCAGTGAATTCCATGAGCACGGCCTATCACGTTCCTTGGGCAGAAGTGATGTCTGTGTGAAATACCATTATAGTGGATAAGGTATCCCATAAGCCCATGGATGATAGTTTTCGCAGAAGCACTGCATACAGAAAAGGTAAATCCATATCCAGAGTAAGTATCTATTTTAGTAAGAACAAAGCCCTGCTCCTTTCATGATGGAAGTGGTCCAATGTGATCAATGTGCATCAGGTAGGTAGCTGATCACCCCAGGGGATGATGGATATGGAGGACGCAGTGTTGGTCTCTGTTGGCCTTGGCAAGTGGGTCAATGTTGCTGAGCTCATGAATAAATTCTATACCTGCCACCAGAGCCATTCTTCATAGGGCCATTGACAAGTGGCTGGGTAAAGAGGCTGATAAGCAGCCACAGAATGGGTCCTCCTATGGACTTAGTAAAATTCTCCTGAAGTCCTACTTTGGTGATCATTCACATGAGACACAAATATCTTTAAATCCTCTGTCCATTCAGAGAGGTCTATCCACACACCTCTTCCCCAGACCCCTCTGTCAACAGATATTCTAATCATATTCCTTCCAAGTCCATGACCATCCGCCAAACCACTGGCCACTGCCTATGAATTGTTATAGACTTGTACCTCTGGCTATTTCTCCTTATAAGCAAAATGAACAATCAGATGTACTGACTGATGTTCTGGCCACAGAAGTGTATACTCTCACAGGTCTGGAGTCCGGAAGTCCAAAGTCAAGGTGTTAGCAGGGCCACAGTCATTCTGAAGGCTGCAGGGAGAATCTCCCTGGCCCCTTGTAATTTCTGGTGTTCACTGCATACCACTACCTTTTGATAAGGAAGTGCTGCGAAGCACACCCAGCTTTATGGCTTGGTGGATCAGACAACACCCAGTTCATGATGGGTAGCTCAGGTCATATGATAACTTGGTGGCCCATGGTCAAGCTGTCAGTTTCTACTAATGCCCATTAGCAAGGCAAAAGCTGTTATTCAAAAAGTGAGTAGTTATCTGCAGAGGATTTGCTCCAAAACCGAAAGGGCCAGTGCTATGATTAACGAATAGGGACCTGCCAAAGGCTCCCCATAGCATCCCTCTCTGTCAGTGACACCTCAAGCACCATTGGATCTGCTGGATCATAGGGCCCAAATGGCAGAGCAGTTTGCCCAGCAGCCTGGACCTATGGCAGAAGCTTCTTATTCTGGACACTATTTCTTAACAACAATGAGAAATGCTCTTCATTTCAACTGGCCATGTGAAGGTGGGGAAACACACCCCAGAATCTTACAAATCTGTGTTTCTTAGCCACCCCTGCCATTTTCTAGCTTCTTGGGACCTCGGTTTCCACGCCTGTAAAAGGGGGCAACTAAAGTTCATACTATCAAAAGTCCCTCCCCATTCTAAAGTTCTATGAACTGTTTCTTTAAAAAGCTAAGCAAGTTTTCAATATACAGGGTGCCCCCCCCCCAAAATGTATACACACTTTGAATAATTATTAATTCCAATGGGTTAAATCTGAAAAGAAAGAAACATCAACTGAGCTATCAGTTATTACAGGTGTATACATTTTTTGGGACACTCTGTATATAGGCTTTGTAAAACTTATTACTCTTTTCATAAATTATCTATTAATTATATCCATTATGCTTCCTCCATTCCTGTTTGGTCTCCAAATTATGCTGGTTTTGTTACCATCATATTTATTTAGAAAAAGTAAGGACCTTCAGGCTTAGGAGAGGCAGTAACGTAGTCTGCAAGTCTGTAAGAGAGCCAAGTCATTCCATCTCTTCATGTCAGGATCCAGGTCCCTGTTCCTAGGAATGACAATGCTGATGGAGAAGGTCCTAGAACTGAATCCCCAAGCCCCACCTCCTCACTGCCATCCTTGGGTCTGACTCAGTGATTTTTTGAGAAAGGTGACTAACGTGTGAGCCTCAAATCTGGGCAATACACATGGACCTGCCTTCGGACACACTTCTAGGATCTCAGTGACATTAGCCACTCAGGGTTCCTTTTAAGTTCTGAGGGACAAAGTCAGATGGCCTCAGACAGCCTCTGACTTATGGGCCAATGATACCAATGAAGACAGCTTTAGTTGCTGATCAATTCTGCCCCAGTAGATTCAGATTTGCTAGCCCTGCATTTGCCTGCTTTTCTTGGTGTCTTGTACATACAGGAATGTATGCCCTACCTGGACTCTTATTCCACCTAATAATCCTACAACTTCCTATCCTGTCTATTAAACTCAGCCCATCTATGGTGAAGCAGTGTTTTTCTGTCTAGCACAGATCAGCACTGCCTCTGTAAGAGCCCTGTTTCCACATTGCTCAGCACAGATCTGGGACTAGGACTGGTGAACAAATATTTCCTGCAGTCCTACTGTGCGCAGAGCACCGAGCTAGCACTGGCATATCACAGGAATTATTGAGCTCCTGATGCCAGCTAGGAGGAAGAATTAGTAAACTGAGTACAAAATAAATTAATAACTTGATTTTCAAATTCACAAAGTTTTCAGGATTCTGGCCTCCTATGAGAAAAAGTGGAGTCTTGCTGGGTGAAAAAAGCCCTGGTAGGGCTCTCTACTTTAAGGTCTAAGGGCTTAGGGGTAGGGGTGAAGGTCATGATGGTGTATGTGTGTACACGGGTGGAAGTGAGCTAGAAAAGATGGCATAAAGTCTTCACTCAAGGGCACGTGAAGCCCAGGGCAGGTCTGGACTAAAGGCAATCCTAAGATCAGTGCTCTCCAAATATTGTGTGACAGTCCATTTAGTGCACCCTGCAATCAATTTAGTGGCCCACGACCAAGAGTCCCTGAAAACAAAGTAGAAAAGAATAGAGTGGAATACAAAATCGAGCACTGTTTCATGAAATTTTTGTTTCTAGCCACTCAGGGTTTTTAGTTTATATGTGTGTTTGTGTGTGTGTATACACAACTTTATACACACATATGTTCTAATCTAAAACATTTCTTGCTCTAGATCCAAGACAAAAATATTTGAGAAATGCCAATCAAGGAAAATTACCACATTTCCCAGTAAGTTGGGCATTTTGATGCAAGAGTCAACAACTGTTTATCAGCACAAGCCATTGCATATGTGGCGGTTGCTTTGGCTGAATGAAGATGAGAAAGCACTGCGTGCAAAAACAAGCCGAGAGCTGCCAAAGCCATTAACTAAGCTGCCCGGCACTGCCAACGCCAGAGCCAGTGTTCATGCTGCTGAAGTCTCTATTTTGGCTTTGATCATTTGGCTTCTCAAGTACGTTAACTCTATCTTCAGAGAGCAACAAAATCTTCCATTTCCTAATTGAAGAAGGAAGAAAGTGCTATTAAACTCAAGACACTGTGGCTGATGAGCTTGGTGTTGGAGCATAACTTAAAAACTCATAATTTGTGACATAACCTTAAAAAAGGATTAGGCTTTACCTTTTGTGTATGCCCTCCCTTCAATAAAAGATGCCTTCACTATAAAATTTCAGGCAGGACATCAAATCTGCATGCACCAGATTCATTTCCCCTGAATCGTATAACTTGATATTTTTCAAGCGCCTTCCCTAGGACAATTTCAAAGACATGGGAGTGGTGGTGACGTCACTACTTGCTTTCTGCATCAGACTAGAGAAGCTAACTTGGCTGACCAAGGTCAGATGCCGAGTGTAGAAACCAGGTCTCTGAACTCATCTCCAGCCACCTAACGAGGCAGGTGCTCGGCTCCAAAGGCAGGCAGCTGAAGAATACGCTACTCCTCTCCCTCTGTGTCTCAGGGATTCCTTCCCTAGACCAATAGCCACAGTACTGATGATACCCTAGGGCAGTGGTTCTCAACCTTCCTAATGCCACGACCCTTTAATACAGCTCCTCATGTTGCGGTGACCCCCAACCATAAAATTATTTTCGTTGCTACTTCATAACTATAATTTAGCTACTGTTAATGAATCGTAATGTAAATATCTGTGTTTTCCGATGGTCTTAGGCTCTACGTGGTCGGAAAACAGATATTTACATTACGATTCATTAACAGTAGCAAAATTACAGTTATGAAGTAGCAACGAAAATAATTTTATGGTTGGGGGTCACCACAACATGAGGAGCTGTATTAAAGGGTCGTGGCATTAGGAACCACTGCCGTAGGGTATCAGGCAAAAGACTGGAAAAGATCATTCTGGAACCGTTAAGTGGAAGTACTGTATAATGCTCCTTCACACATTGTGTAGAAAATTTTGGAACTTGTCATTAACCTCCAAAACTCACAGAATGAAGACATGAGTAAATTCAAGAAAACTTTAGACCTATTAATTAATGATAGATTTCCAATGCTTACAGAGGATACAAAGATATTTCATAATATGTTAGTAATTAAATGAAGTTGATAGCAGAGGGAGCAAATACTATTTTTCCCCATAAATAATAATGCCAGCAAACTTTATTAAACTTTGGGTATGTGCTAGGTTTAAAGTTTTACATGTAATATCTCCCAATCACTCTGTTATTTCCCACATTTTAGAGATAAGGAAATGGAGGCTCAGAGAGGTGAAATTTAGTGCCTCTAAATAATACATAGAGCCCTGATTGGACTTTAATAGCTAAAAATCCATGCGTATGGGAGAGAAACAAAGATGGTGGCATAGGTAAGCACCTAAACCGCTGCCTCGCACAACAATTTCAAAACTACAACTAAAAGACAGAACGAACACCATCCAGAACCACAGGAAAGCTAGCTGAGTGAAAATTCTACAACTAGAAGGAAAGAGAAAAGCTCACGGAGAACTGGAGGAACGGCAAAGGGTTGAGGTACGGCAAAGGGTCTTTGTGCACACAGAGAGGAAGGGCAGCTGAGAGCCTGGCTGACTTTCTCTGGTGGGATGGGGAAGGAAGCCCCCGACTGCACTAAACCCCAGTTCCGACTGCACTGAACCCCAGTTCCGGACAAAACCCCGTGGTCCTAGGCTCATACAGGGGGAGTTTGGACTGTCAGGTAGAGAGAAAGGCACTCAGAGACTTGGACACCTGGGGGAGGGGGTCTGAAGGTACGCGCGCACCAGTGTGCTCAAAGACTGAGGAGGTTGCCACAGGCTCTCCCTAGCAGAAGGAAATCGGAAGCTCCTGACTGCACTGAACCCCAGTTCTGACTGCACTGAACCCCGGTTCCAGGTGAGCCCCTGGTAACCCATGTTCTTGCGGGGGGAATCTGGACTCTCGGGCGGAGGCTCGGGAGCCGGGGAAGGCAGAGCACACGCGCACAAGGGCAGGGCTGACGAGAAGCCAAGACTGTCTGCTCCGCCCTGAGACTCCACCCCATCCTAACTGAGCACAGAGGCTTTTGCAATTTGGCAAGTCTAATCCTATAAGGCTGTCTCCAGCACTGAACTTCTCCCAGCGTAGACACAGCTGATCCTCACAGCCAACTGACCTGGAGGTCAATTCCTCCCAGTGATACCAATAACAATCAAGACTTAACTACAAGGCTGTACACACAGTCCACAAAGGGGTGCACCAAGAGAGTCCACCTCAGGTAACTGGGAGGCCGACCCACTGGGCCATATAGGAAACCTAGCACACAAAGCTACCCTACCAACTCAGGGAAGCAGTGAAAATGCAGCGACAAAGAAACAGATCACAAAAGAAAGAAATGGAGGAAAACAAACGACTGGATATAGAATTCAAAACCACGGTTATAAGGCTTTTCAAGAATATCCTAGAAAAGGCTGATAAATATAACGAGACCCTCAAAGATATGAAAAAGGACCAACTAGAAATTAAACAGACACTGACTGAAATAAAAAATATTATACAGAGACCCAACAACAGACTAGAGGAATGCAAGAATCAAGTCAAAGAATTGAAATACAAAGAAGCAAAAAACACTCAACCGAAAAAGCAAAAAACAAAAAAAAATCCAAAAAGTTGAAGATAGTGTAAGAAGCCTCTGGGACAACTTCAAGCGTACCAACATCAGAGTTACGGGGGTGCCAGAAGAAGAGAGAGAGCAAGATACTGAAAACCTATTTGGAGAAATAATGACCGAAAACTTCCCCCACCTGGTAAAAGAAATAGACTTACAAGTCCACGAAGTGCACAGAACCCCAAACAGAAGGAATCCAAAGAGGACCACACCAAGACACATCATAATTAAAATGCCAAGAGCAAAAGACAAAGAGAGAATATTAAAAGCAGCAAGAGAAAAACAGTTAATTACCTACAAGGGAGCACCCATACGACTGTCAGCTGATTTCTCAACAGAAACTATGCAGGCCAGATGGGAGTGGCAAGAAATATTCAAAGTAATCAATAGCAAGAACCTACAACCAAGATTACTCTACCCAGCAAAGCTATCATTCAGAATTGAAGGGCAGATAAAGAGCTTCACAGATAGGAAAAAGCTAAAGGAGTTCATCACCACCAAACCAGTATTATATGAAATGCTGAAAGGTATTCTTTAAGAAGAGAAAGAAGAAAAAAGTAAAGATAAAAATTATGAACAACAAATACATATCTATCAACAAGTGAACCTAAAAATCAAGTGAATTAAAAACCTGAGGAACAGAATAAACTGGTGAATATAATAGAATCAGGGGCATAGAAAGGGAGTGGACTGATAATTCTCAGGGGGAAAGGGGTGTGGGGGGTGCAAGAAGAGATTGGACAAAAATCATACACCTATGGATGAGGACAGAGGTGGGGAGGTAAGGGCAGAAGGTGGGGTGGGAACCGGGTGGAGGGGAGCTATGGGGGCGGGGAGGGGGGGGAGGAGAAACAATTGTAATAATCTGAACAAAGATTTATTTAAAAAAAAAATCCATGCGTATGTTGTCTCTCCAAGTTTAGTGGAAGCTCCATGAGGGCAGTGTTCCTGTCCTCTGCTTCCCTGCACCCCTTATGCTTACTGACCCAACTGTGGTGGGAGCAGAGACACCTCACAACTACTTCCTGGCTGAGTTGTAGTTCTAGCTCATTGAAAGTGAGCAGATTGCCAAGAGTTTAAAAGACAGTCTTTCTGTTTTGTTAATCCTCACCAGAGGATATTTTTTTCCCATTGATATTTAGACAGAGGGAGAGAGAGAGAGAAAGAGAAAGATCGATGTGAGAGAGGCATGGGAAACCCTTCAGTGCATAGGCTGTTGCACTATAACCATTGAGAAGACCGGCCAGTAAAACACAGCCTTGTGTGTCTGAGCGTCACCCGTTCCCTCAGACGTACACTTTTTCCTAGGACAACCCCCGTGCTGACTCAGGACAGGTTATTTCGAGAAATATCTTCTAATAACTTGAGTGGAGGAAGCTCTCTGAACACAAGTTGGGCTCCCCAACGCCTCTGACTTTCCTGTGGGAAACAAGTCATGCTCCTGGTCTGTCTGCAAGAAGAGCCTGCACCAGGGCGATAGGCCGAGTATTCCCTGATGGGCCCCCCAGCCCTGCCACCTGGAAGATTAACTCCACATGCTGGCGCTGCCGTGATGTTTTAGTCATTTGCTTATTTATTTTGGGGGGTGCAGCACACAGAGTCCTCAGCCTCGCAGAGCACACTGTCCCTGCGCTGGCCTGTGTAAGTACAAAGTGTCCCATGCAAAACCCAACCGGATCTCTGGGTGCGTTTCCCTCTCCCATTTACTAACGGAAAGGAGCGGAGATCCCTCGTGTGATTCTGAAAGCCAAAATGAGCTTTTCTTTATTTTTTAAAAATATATTTTTATTGATTTCAGAGAGGAAGGGAAAGGGAGGTAGAAACATCAATGATGAGAGAATCATTGATTGGCTGCCTCCTGCAGCCTCTCCCACACTGAGGACCGAGCCCACAACCTGGGCATGTGCCCTGACAGGGAATCAAACTGTGACCTCCTGGGTCAGAGGTCGACACTCAACCACTGAGCCATGCCAGTCGGGCAAAATGGGCTTTCCTATAGATTCCAGAGTTACTGTCAGCTGCCACTCAACAACTGCGAGGCCACACAACTGCCAGAGTAGTTCACAACACAGGAATAAGGCCAGGTGAGAAAAGGCTATCAAACATCATGCAGGACGGATCTAGCAGAGACTCAACATCTTCAAACGACACTATCTGTGCCTCTGAAAGGGCAGAGCAGGACTGACTCCATTTTGTACTGTGTCCTCCATCTTGTGTCACTGTTACAGAGAACCAGAAAAATCAATCAATGCCGGAGAGCTTGGGGTGGCACTTTGTTTGCCGCGGCGGCTTGGAGAAAGTGAATTCAAATTCTAAGCCAGGCTACAAGCAGAACTTCCCTTCTTATTAAAGAGCCAGCCCTTCATGCACTTAGTGGCTATCTTGCTGCTGGCCTTGAAAACAACACAGCTCTATCCAATTTTTAAAAAATGCTCCTGACATGGGCATATCTAGTCGCTGGCCTACAAGGTCGGACAGTGAGGTTTATCTTCCTCATTGTTCAGGCAGGCTGAAGCAGGCTGGAGAGAAAATTTCTTTTTTAGTCTGGAAGGACGGCAGGAAGTTCCAGGGAGAACCACGGAGTGTACCGATCACTCAGCCCACCCCTAAATCAGCCAATGGGAATGCAAGGGGAACTAACCCAAGGCCAAAAAATATGCTGACCGCATCCTGTCTTTGTATAACCAGACACTAGCCCTCACCAATCAGAATCGGCCAACTCAGTGGTCCGAGCATCACCCCACCACCCGACCAGCCCTATAAAATTGCTGTGCTTTTGAAACTCTGGGCTCTCTTGCATCCTACCGCTGCGCCAGTGGAGGCTGAGAGACCAAGCCCGAGCTTGAATAAAGGCTCTTTGCTTTTGCATCAGACTTGGCTCCCTGGTGGTCTTTGGGGATCTTGAAATCTGGGCATAACACCTCAACTCAGCTTATGAGGTAGAAAGAGAGACTATAGTTTACAAAAGGGTCTCACGCCACTGTGGCCCTTAGCCTTACTTTTCGCACAAGTCCCGTGACAAATCGCCACAGAGTACTATGTTACATGCAATTCCCTTGCCAGAGTGACAATGCACCCTTTCTCTCATATTCAACAAAGCTTATTAAAAGGCATGTTAATGGGAAGGACTTATAGGGGGCTAACTCTGAATGCATTCTAACATTTTTGAGAATTTAAGTACTTTACTAAATAACAACAGAGTACTTGGGGGATACACCTTTGTAGAAAATGGCCATAGCGGCAAGAAGCTGGAGATCACCCTCTGATGTCATTATTAAGGGTAACAATGACTGCCTATTTCACACCCCCGAGCCTCCTGCCCATTCCCCAGTTTCAGAGGAAGAGGCCTGGGCCTTTCTTCACGTTTCACGCACTTACCTTTTGCACTGACTGAAGCCTAAAGCTTCCCAATCAAACAAGAGACTCTTCCATGGGTGCTTTATCCCAGTCAAAGACAATGCCAAATGGGAGGATGCGTGCATGGCTCACCTGATGAGTTCAGCAGGGCATCTGGTATGTTACTGTAAGAACATCTACAGTGTGACTCAGGGTAAGTCCAGGCACCGCTGGGTTGGCTCTTGATGTAGTTCTAATTCCAGTAAGGAGAAAACGGCCAGTGGAGTCTTCAGCTCAGGATTCTGCCTCTGACAGTTGCTCTGAGAAGTGGTGTATGCGACAGCATAACTGCCCTCCATGCCACCCTGCCTGCTCTCCTTCTTGCCCTATAGGTTATCTATGCCTCAACTCACTTCATTTACATTCACCTGCCACGTATGGCCCAGGTGAAGAGACATAATCTTTCTTTTTTTAAAATATATTTTATTGATTTTTTTACAGAGAGGAAGGGAGAGGGACACAGAGCCAGAAACATCGATGAGAGAGAAACATCTATCAGCTGCCTCCCGCACACCTCCCACTGGGAATGTGCCCACAACCAAGGCACATGCCCCTGACTGGAATCAAACCCGGGACCCTTCAGTCCGCAGGCCGACGCTCTATCCACCGAGCCAAACCAGCCAGGGCAAGAGACATAATCTTTCATTAAAAGATATCAATAAAAAAGGAAGGGAAGTGAAGGGGAAGAGATTAGATACTTAAGTTCCATTCAGCATTTTCTAGCTTCAGAGGATAGGAAAATAGCATATCAGAGAAGTTTTATTTCCCCTCTGACAAAATAAAGCTTTGCTGAGAACTGCACTGCAGAGCATGGGTGCTCAGGCAGGCAGGGTGGGGCTGGCAATCAAAGCCTTATGGACCCTGCAGACCTTGGCCAAGGCCTCCTCTCCTGCCCATCCCCCTCTCCATCAGAATGTACGTAGGGCAAATGCCAGACACTGATTCCAGGAAAAACAGATTGAGTCAGAGTCATCACCTGAGGAACCTATCATAGCCAGTATTTTGCCTGAAATCTTATTTTGCCTGAATCTTATTTACAAGAAGAGAGAAAAAGCAATTAGATGCATGCCAGGAAAAGAAAATCTGTCCAGACACCAAAGACTTCAGTGCAAATTATTTGCAATCTCAACCAGACATTGCAAGTTGATTTTTACTTCACTTCCATGAAGGGCAATAGGAGAGTGAGTGTCAGAGAGACAGCATCAGGAGCAAGGTACCATTCTGCTCCTCCATCTGACTCTGGGAAACACTTGTCCCAGCCAAAGCCATGACTCACCCTCTGCTGCCAGTCACAATAGGAGCTCGATTTGCTGTCGTTCCGCAGACCCTGCAGCACTCCTTACAAGAAAGAGCTCTGCTCTAGCATTTCGGAAAGATTCAAGTCAGCACAGAAAAGGGAAAATTACTATCGCCGTTTTATGCTAAAGAGAGATGACCAAAACACCATTTGAAAGCACCAAAAGCTTTAGTCCAGAAAATCAGCAAATATTTCTGCATTTGTTTGTTTTGGCTTGCTTTATTTTTTTATTTTTTGTTGGTATGAAGTGAATATTATATAATAGGAATCAGACCCAGAGAGATTATTGGGGAAATCTACGATCATTCTACATAGCCATTCAAGAGAAGTGATAGAACTGCTAGCAACTGCATTCCAAAGATAATTGGTAGAGTCCTTTAATTGACATTCATACTTCCATTTATTCAGCAATTATTTATTGCCTGTCCACTATGAAAAAGACTGGAGGGGAAGCATGAGGATACCCCTAATGTAAGATAAGAAGTAGTATGTTCCACAGGAAGGGGATGGTAGTTTCAAGGAGGGTATTGTCATTTCAAGATAAGGAAGGCTTTCTGGTACAAGGGAAAAATGAACGGATGCAGGAAGGATGAATAAAACATGAGATATTTGGAAATCAGGGGAATCTCTTTCAGAATAATGAGCACAAAGACATGAAGGGGAGCAACGGAGGGAGTCAGGGAGCAGTGAGTAGATGGAGTGTCAGAGCAAGTTGCCAGGGCCTCAGCAAGCAGTGGCGCTGGATTTGTGGGAAATGTGTGCAGGCTTCAGGAGCTATAACAGTCAGACCAGACAGGATGGCTACAGGCCTGCGAGGGGGTGCTGGAGGTCCACCTCTGGGCCAGGTGTTAACCTGTTAGTTGCTGGACTGTCAGGGTTGTCAAGGAAGCCTTACCACAGTAGGGTGCTAGGGGAGGGAAACATTCAGGGGGTTGGGAGATGTGAGTGCAGAGTATTTCTGAATTTTACCAACCAATATAGCCATACTGATGTATAGCAGCTGAATTTCAGTTCTGTCTACTGTTAAAACATAAAAAGGCAAAAGCTAATAAAAACTTTTGACTTTCTAGTCAACTTACATACACAGGGTGGGCAAAAGTAGGTTTATGTTGTTCATATGGAAAATATAATAATTAATAAATAATAATACAAGAATAAACTCTGTGTTTCGCATACTCACAATTGTAAACATATTTTTGCCCTACCCTGTAAAATACTTTAGGGATTTAGTTGAAATACAATAAAATGTGGTCCTAGCCAGTCTGGCTCAGTGGATAGAGCATCGGCCCTCAGACTGAAAGGTCCTGGGTTCAATTCCAGTCAAGGGCGCCTGCCTTGGTTTTAGGCTTGTCCCTGGCCAGTTGGGATATGTGTGTGGGAAGCAACCAATTGGTGTGTCTCTTTCACATCGATGTTTCTCTCTCTCCTGTCTCTCCCCCTTCCTTTCACTCTCTCTAAAAATGAAAAAACACACCCTCAGATGAGGATTAAAAAAAGAAAAGAAAAAGAAATACAGTCAAATGTGTTCTTAAAATGTATTAATTAAAAATATTACATTAATTTAATAATGCCTATAGTTTTGTTAAATAATGTATCAATCTGGAAATACCATGCTATTCAATTCTGATATTTTATAAATAAAAAATATTCTAATTATTTTAGATAATTATCCTTACTATTTTCTCTCCTCTTTCTGAAACTCATATTAGTAACATATCAGACTCACTGTAATATTCTCCACTTTCTTTATTTCTCTCACCACTGCCAATCCTTTTGTTTTTAATTTTATTTTTTGGGGGAAATTTCTGCAACTTTATCTTCCAACAGTTTTATGGAACTACTTGACTCTTAAGTGATTAATTTCCAAGCGTTCTTTTTTATCCTCTGAATGAATAGCAGTCTGCTTTTTTCACGCGCACAGTCTCTTTCTCTCATCTCTGAGGACATTTTCTTTGAAGTCTTCTTCCGCTCCCTGCATTACTTACAAGTCCTCCGAGTTCCCTTTTCCTGCTTCTTCACTTGGGTTGCTGCCTTTCATGCTGGATGCTTTAATCAAATGTCTACTGATTCTTAGCTGTCCATTCTTATTTAATAACTAGAGGCCTGGTGCACAGGATTCGTGCACTGGTGGGGGGCGTGGCCTGTGTGGATTGGCCCACTGTGGGAGCAGCACTCATCCTGGTCAGCTGAGCGGCTGTTCCCTGGTCCAGCATCTTAGGTGGAGCTGGAGCACTCGCCTCTCCAGAGGACCCCGTCGGGGCTGGGCCCAGGGACAATAGCACGGAGAGGCAGTGGAGTAGGCCTCAGTCCTGCAGCGGCCATGAACCCGTCTTCCAGCCTCTGGGGTTAGTTCTGCGAGCCCAGTGGCGGCACTGTGCAGCCTGCGAGCATCAGGAGGAGGTGGCAGGGAGTGAGGAGGAGGAGCCTGGGGTGAGGAGATGATGATCACAGCCTGGGTTCCTGCCCGTTGGCCCGGTGTTCGCAGCGGGAGCAGCTGCTCATCCCAGTCAGCCGAGTGCACTCCCACTGTGGTAGCACACTGACCACCAGGGGAAATTCCTGCATTGAGCACCTGCCCCCTGGTGGTCAGTGTGTGTCATAGCGACTGGTTGACCAGTTGTTCTGGTTGTTCCGCTGTTCGGTCACTGGGCTTTGATTATATAGGATGAAGCACTAAATAAGAACTGGTAGGCTTCACTATAGAGTATTTAGACAAAAAGCCACGTGTTTGTGTAAAGAAAAACGTAGCACATTAGTTACGTTGCAGGCTAAGTTGCTACATCAAAGAGGCCCCAGACAGAACAACTCAAACAAGTTAAGATTTTGTTTCTTTCTCTTTTAACATTCCATAGTTGATGGGTGGTGCTGCATAGGCGGAGACTGCTGCTCTTTCTGTTCTATTTGTTGCTCCACTGTCCCCAGGGTCCTGTCCTTGCCTCGCCAGCATCACACCCACACCCTACCCTTGAAGGAGAGAGAGAAAGGGGAAGACAAGCAAGTTTCTTTTAAAGCAGTGAAGTAGAAGCTGCTCATACCACTGATAAGAATTCAGTTAGTAGTCTAACCTCACTGCAGGGGAACCTGGGAAATATAGTCCTATCTAGGCAGCCAGGTTCCTTGCCAAAACTTGGGGGTGTTCTATTAGTAAAAAGGATAAGAGTCAGAATAGAATGGGGGACATTAGCGTCTTCTCCAACTTAGGGCCTCTCAAATGCCAGTATCTCCAGGTTTTTCTCTGGGGTGGTTCATTTTCTCTAGAGATATATCCTTCAACTTCTTCTGCGCATCCAGGTTGCTGGTACTCACTGTCTGGTGTCCAAGCTCGAGCCCCTCACTCCCACCTCCTCTGTGCCTGAAATCTTAGATAGAGTCTGTTGACCTTCTGATTTTATGTGGGGGTGGAGGAGGCCCGATTATGTGTGCAATGGGGTACAACTGCTCCTCGGACAGACTTTCTCCTGAACTCCCCATTCCCAGCTTCCCACTCCACCCCCATCTCCAGTGGTCTCCGAAGCCTTTATTTTTAAGCTGTTCACGGGTTCTTTGGGTACCTGCATTGTGGGAACGTTTTGCTCTCTTAGCATTCCTCTGTCCCTTTTCAATCTTCACGAATCCTAGCAACCTCCAAAGTGACATCTGCCTTTCTGTTTCTTGTTCTCTTTATTGGAAAAAGAGAAGGAAGTGAACATGGCTTTACTATCTTGAAACTAAAAATATTTTTTCATCTGTACATGATGTTATCACTGGAAATTTTATCTCATGCCACAAACATCCATTTGCTTAAAATAAGAACAGTTTTATTTTTCCGTTCATCCTGTGGGTATATACTCATGATTCTCCACAAAGTAACCACTAATTGTGTTTCATTTTAAAGTGATTTTTAAAAGGCTTATTTGTAATGATATCTAAGACTTGCAATTGTGAAGTCATTTCCCACTCCCACCCCCCAAAATATTTACTAAATCTGTATTGAATTTCTTTGATTCTTTTGTCAAACAACCTCTATAAACATAGAAACCAGTGGTGACAGAGGTAATCATGGGCCATTGTGTCTTTCCTAAACAATCCTATGTGGTCCAAAATAAAGTAATTGACAGAGCACTCTGTAAAATAAAAGGTTTTTAAAGACCTGCAGGTAGGTCAACTCTCTTTGTTCTGAAAGATAATTTTCCAAAATAAAACTTTATATAAAAACTATAATTTGGCATAAAAAACCTGTACTCTTTCACTTTCTTATTTTTGCCCACGGCAGGCCATGTTCACGGTACACCGTCTTCAGCTTCTCCCTCTGGCTACCTCCTACTCCTCCTTCAAAACTAATTTCCGGTGTCAGCTCCTACAGGAAGCCTTCCTTGACCCGTCTCTCAGAGCTCTCCCAAAGGCTGATCAGGTGCTGCACCCGGCGTTCCCTTTAAATATCATTTATTATATAGTAGTCACCAGTTTCCTTGCTGAACTGTGGGCTCCTGGAGGACAAGGTCCGTGTCTTATCTTTACATTCCTGGCATCTATAAATCATGCCTGCAACACAGCAGTTGCTAGTTATATATTCACTTACTGAATGAAAAAGAGAAATGCTAGTTTTCAACTGGAAGTAAAAATCCCTCAATGAAGTCAGAAGCAGAGAAATCAGGAGGAATAATTCACCTTGGTTACTTTTAATCACTCATTCCCTCCGTGGCTAAATATTAACTGAGCCAAGAAATAGAAAACTCAAGTAAATGGAATTTCAGAAATACATATACCTGGGAGATTTAAGCCATTGGCTTGCTGGCCAGATAAAAAGATGCATAAACTTGTACTTTTGGTATCTGTATTAGTCAAGGCCTTTTGGTTGCAATAGATGGAAGCCCACCAGGTTAAAAATGGGGGTTAATGAAACCAGAAAACACAGAAGTGCTATCCTGAGCAGTCACATTGAGGAGAAGAGCCACAGAGGGTGAGCATTTCAGTCTGCCCTTTTCCATATGTCAACTGGCTACATCTAACGTGGACTCTGACCTGTAGATTTGTTTTTGTTTGGGGGAGGCAGCAAAAGTTATGCTCAGAGACGATTTCTGTCGTTGCCGGTGGCTCACTGTGGAAACTGTAATACTTTCACAAATGTACAGGATAATCTCTCTTAATAAACCAAATAAAGAGATACACCAAACAAATGACAGATTAATCACACTATTGTTCCAGGCAAGGGGAGGTGAAGGAATAATGCCCAAATTTCATGAGGTGAACCTTTTTATATGAGGAGCACTCAGGCTACTTGGCAACCAACCACAGAGCTGATTTCCACGGCGGTAGGTGGGCAAGATGAGGAGGGCCTCGCCAGGACAGAAGTGAATGCCCCAAGGGCCCCCGGAGAGTTCTGAGGTCAGCAAAGAGTTGCCCTGCCCAAACTCAAATTCTCAAATAGTCCTCACAAACTCTTGGAACTCATAGTCCCAATGTCCCCTTGTTTCTCCACATGCTTCTCTTCATAAGCCCCTCCGCAGCTGGGCAGCTGCACAAACACGTGCAGCCACATTTACTGACAAGATAGTGAGTCACGAATCGAAAGTTAAAATGAATCCAATTCTTTGCACCTAAGGTCCATTTCTCTTAGACGTTGTTATAGCGCCTTATGTGTGACTAAATGGACATGAGGTGCAAAAGCACAGACTAATCACACTCATCACTGGCTCATGCCTGGCTCTCTTTATTTGTTCATACAAAGAAATTAAAACATAATAATTGTTTTTCTTTTTTAATAAAAAGAAATTAGGCTAAAAACGGAATTAGACTCTACAAATAACTCTTCAATTTGCCTTTTTTATTTTATAATATGCCATAGATAGATTACATTTAATGTAGCATATCCCTCCAGGTGGTAGTTTGGATTTAACTCATTCTTTCTAATAGCTGTACTAGAATTCATTTAGCTTCCTCCCATTAATGAATATTCAGGTTGTTCCAGTTTTTTCTTTTACATCACTACAAGCAACACTCAAATAAGAATTTTGGTTCATTTATCTTGGGGTGCTGATGCTTTTATTTCTGTGACAAATTCCAAAGAAGAATGGCATTGCTGGGACAGGGTGTGCTTCCGTTTCAGTGTAAAGGTTATAGCGATTCGCAGTCCCACCAGCAACGTTCGAGACGTCCCTGCGCCCTGAGCGGCAACGTATCCTCCTCCCCAATGGGTAGGAAAGGTCTCAACATTATGCACGTTTTATGTTTAACATATAAACTACATATCACACGTCGCAAACTTTCTTTTTTTTTTTTGCCTTTACCCTTTCTAATGGCATATTTTGCAGCACCGAAGTTTTAAATCTGAGATGGTAAAATGTATCAATCTTTTCCTTTGTTCTAAAAGCTGAATATGCTGTCAGTGGATTAGCCCTTGTGGGCATGGGAGTGGTTAAACAGACTCATCTGGACAGGTTGTCCTTTCAACACTGAGTGCCTGAAGTATGACCTTCAGGTAGCACCTGGCTGCCACTGCCCAGGACAGCATACACCGTGTGACTGAGTTCTAGGAGTGGTTTGCCTGATACCGTTGTTCAAAATGAGCAATTCCATTCCCCAAAGAACTTAGCTGTGCTGACGGAGATGTGAGCTGGTATTTAATGAGTCGGCAGCACTACAAAACATGCTAATCTATTTCTTGTTCCCCTGAGGAAATAATCTTCAAAATAATCTTTCCATAGACACCTCACAAAATGCAAGTTTCTAAGTTCTACAATTTTATTTTTCCTAAACAGAATCCTTTAGTGGTTTATGCAAATCCAGGGAGCTCAGCTTTAGAGGTCTTATCTGTTTTTGATGAAAGTCATGACTTGATAAATGCCCCATGATTTATTGCTTTATGGCATCTGGTCAGATATGAATTAATAAGAGCTTTTACAATTTCTTACCCTATTCCCATTGTATTTTTTCAAGACCATAATCTTGCATTTATTTTACTTTTTTGTCCTTTTCACTCATTTCCCATCCTTTATATTTTATGTAGATTTAACTGATATAGGGCCCATATTAATTATATATGATCAATATAAAGGCAGATTATATAACTCAGTTATATATAATTAGTGGATGAGCAGATTCAAGACATAAAAGATTATCAACGTATAGGGTAGTGTGTAAAGTCTGATGTGATTCCAACTGCAATTCTTACAGCACATTATTTATTTATTGAGTAAGTCTGCTTTTTCTGAACTACTTGGGAGGGCAGCTCCAATGCCAGGCCTGCCGTGCCTCACGGGCTTGTGGGTGATGGAGCCCTCACCCAGGTAGTGACCAGTATTCTCAGGCTTGATTTCCATCTGATTGAAGGTCTTGCCATTGTAGACGCCCCCGTGCTGCCCACCACCTCCGGCGGGATGATCACGTCCAGCAGGTGTGTCTTCACCACCTCCGGCTTCTCCGTGGGCGGAGCCTCCTTGTGGCCTTGCGCAGGCGCTTCAGAAGCGAGTGCTGCTTCCTTCGCGGCGCCGGTTTAGCCGCCGCTGCTGTACAGAGGCATCAGCTGCTCAGGAGACATGCCCAGCCGCTGATGGAGAGCCACGCCGCGGTAGGTGAACTTGCAGAAGGTCTTCTTCTTCTGCTCCACTCCCGCCATCTTGTCTGCTCCTCGGAAAGGACAACCCTTACAGCACGGTTTTAAATGTGATTTAGAGCTTATTGCTTTATCTGCAGTGTTCTCCCCTGGAAACTGTGTGCAAACTCAGGAAGATGGCATCAACTTGGCAGAACATGAGAAATAAAACACCAGAATGACCATCGGGAACCCAGGACAGTGTAAGAGTGATTGTCTTTAAGTGGAGGATCTAGTAGCAGATTTTCCCCCTACTTTTCTATATTTTCTAGGCCGCAGCGGTCGGCAAACTCATTAGTCGACAGAGCCAAATATCAACAGTACAACGATTGAAATTTCTTTTGAGAGCCTAATTTTTTAAACTTAAACTTCTTCTAATGCCACTTCTTCAAAATAGACTCGCCCAGGCCGTGGTATTTTGTGGAAGAGCCACACTCAAGGGGCCAAAGAGCCGCATGTGCCTCGTGAGCCGCGGTTTGCCGACCACGGTTCTAGGGTGTCTAACCATATTATATTGAACATGCATTTTGATGTGAATTCAAACAGCATCTAACTGAAGATACCTATAAAGTTCAGAAGGTATGATAGTCTCCAATTTGCAAGGCATTTAGTGACTGTCTGTTGAAGGACAGGTGACAGAATTCTATGCCACACATCTAGCACATGCTTATATGTATTCTTGTATTTTGTAGCAAAGTCTTAGGCTCAAGGAAATCAGAATTGGAAGAGATGTTAGGACTCATTTGGTCCACTTGCTTGCAAATACTTTTAGTTCTAGAAGCCTTTATCTAAAATTTTATATAGAAACCTACTATGTAAAAGAAAGAGATTTAGAGCACTGGGAAGAGGCCTTGCGAGCCAGAGCCCTACCTACTTAGCTCTCCAAGGTAAACAGGTCCTAAATGACAAAAATCTTTAAAGAGACACGGTTTGAAAACCACTGATTTGATTCAACCCATTCATTTTTCCAGAAAAAGAAGCTCAAGCGAGGCCATAAAGCCAGTTAGCTGCAGAATCAGATCTTCTGACTTGGAGTCTCATCTTTTCCAACACAACACTGCTTTTCAAGTGGCCTCGATGCTCTCCAGATACAGGAACTATGCCTCATGCCTGTCTCCCTCCCAGGCCAGCCCAGAGAGCAGTGCTAAGAGCATCTTTTTTAACCAAACAATTGATTTATACCTGTTATTGAACTGGAAAAGGAGAGATGACCGCCCAAGGTGAATTAAATACAGAAAAGGCTATGCCTGCTTTTTAAAAAGGAGCTAAGGATCCTTTCAGTCTCCATACCTACCCTCCTCAGTGGCACCAAGGACATTTCCCAACACCAATAAGAGGAAGATTAAGAAGTTAAACAACAAAGCAGCTGAGGTATGTAACAGACTTAAAACCAAAAGCAGGAACAACATGTATATTGAAGAAACTTCTTCCTGCCCAGAGCAATTAATGTGGTGACCACATGGGAGGGGAAGCAAATTATTTTCAAGCTTTAAAGGGAAGATAAAAGACATGAAGAAATAACAAGCAGTAAGCCCCCAGGGCAAGGGCAAACAGGAGGGCGTGTTTTTCTTTCTTCCAAAAGATATTTTTATTGCTCGTAGTAATTGCTCAGAGTTTTACACTGTTCCTCATTTTCCATCAATTACGGAGGGACAGAATAAGATGTCCAGAGGGGAACTGCATAGCAGAGACATCAATGCAAGCAATGGGGATGACAACGAGCTCCCGAAATCTGGAACATGCCTTAGCCCTAGCTAAGTTTACACAAAGGCAAGCTTCCCTTTATTCAGAAGGGAATACTAGCATATACTAGTAGTTCTCTTAGAAACGGCGACCATAATGATGATCATGAAGTGGCATTTGTGTCGGTGAAGAAACCACAGGGTATATGTTCACTTAAGTTTGATGGGGAATTTTCTGCTGTGTTGGAGCTATTTCTCCAGCCTGTACACAGCATAGTGCAAGTTTTCTTTGGTCCATTCTTGTGCTCCTGGGACAAGCTTGCCTCCTGTCTAGTTTCTCCCATACAATTCAGTTTGCTCACGCTGACAAGCATATTCATCCTGATTTACCACTGTCAATGCCACTGCAATTTCTGACATATGTAGAGAACTTTTTTGTATGACTTACAGAGCATGTTCTCATTTTACCTTCATGACATCTCTGTGATGGGTACCTGCATGTGACAGATAAGGAAACTAAAACTCCAGGGATGATAATGATGACTCCAAAGCTTCATGGTTAATAAGTGGCAGGATCAAAATATGAACCTTGAACTTTTGGATTTTATTCTTCTCTTACAACTTACTTTCCACTCAACCACACAGAACACCATCAGATATTCCTTACTGTCTTCTTCTTTTTAAGTACATAGTCACCTTCATTATAATTCTTTCTATGTCAGAAAAGAATTAAAAAACAACCTTTAGACTTGCATGGGCTTCTGCTTTCTGTTCACTCAGGTATGCAACTAGAAAACTAACTTGGAGGGTAAAAAAGCAAAGTTTCATTTTAGTTTCAATTTTTTGCATCACACATTCTGAAAAGTTTTCTGGGTCTTTTTCAAGGATCAATAATGTCTTAATAAAGCTGCCCAGCCCTAGCCAGTTTGGCTGTGAGTAGAGCGTAGGCATGCAGACTGAAAGGTCCCAGGTTTGATTCTGGTCAAGGGCATGTATCTCAGTTGCAACCAATAGATGTGTTTCACATTGATATTTGTCTTTCCCTCTCCCACACTCTCTAAAAACCAGTGGGAAAATATCCTCTGGTAAGGATTAAAAAAAAAAGCTGCCCATGCTCAGTGCCTTCTGTAATTATAAATTTCAATGGGCCATGTGGTCAATGGAACATTCTATTTGTCTACCAGTTAATACAGATCTGGGAATGACAGAATTTGCATTTCTTTTTCCTTTTACTCCAAAGGGCAGCTACTTACCTTCCCAAAACAGCCATCACTTTAGAGCAGTGGTCGGCAAACTGCGGCTCGCGAGCCACATGCGGCTCTTTGGCCTCTTGAGTGTGGCTCTTCCACAAAATACCACGGCCTGGGCGAGTCTATTTTGAAGAAGTGGCGTTAGAAGAAGTTTAAGTTTAAAAATTTTGGCTCTCGAAAGAAATTTCTATCGTTGTACTGTTGATATTTGGCTCTGTTGACTAATGAGTTTGCGACCACTGCTTTAGAGGAATCCAAAAAGCATTGTTAACTGCCAAAAAGGTGAGGTGGCTCCTCCTCTTTCCCAAATCAAGTTATTTAGAATGCTGACTGAGGCAGACACCAGGAAGTGAGAAAAGGTCTCCCCCTAAAGCCCTTCCTGTCTTCTTGACAAACTCCACAGCCTCAGTGTGGCTTTCCAGTTCCTTCACATCTGGGGCCCTTCCCTGTCTAACCTTCTCTCCCATTTCTCTCCAACATACTCTAGGTGTTTGTTCAGAACAAACCTTTTACCTGGAATGTGCTCCCTTCTTTTCCTTTTACCAAATTCTATATAGTTTTCAGCAGAATGGTGGAAGATATAATCTTTCAACAAAAGCAATTTATGTCTGAATTGCACATTTTAACATTTCACTATATTCAATATAAATTTCGGTAAAACGTAGCTATTATATTATTTGTTATAACACACGAGTTAAATTATTTTGTATTTAATTATTTAATGCATTGAAGTCTTGTTTCTGTTGAATACAAAACCATTTGGTGGTAAAGGGAGGTATTATACACTTTTATTTAAGAACATGTACTAGTGTTTAGAATAGAGTAGGTACTCAATAGCAGAAATTAATGATTATTTTTGTTTTTGTTTCAATGCAGTGCCTAGCATTATATGAAAACACTGGAGGCCCAATGCACAAAATTTGTGCATGGGAGGGTTCCCCTCAGTCCAGCCTGCACCCTCTCCAATCTGGGACCCCTCAGGGGATGTCTGGCTGCTGGATTAGGCCCAATCCCCAGGATAGGGCCTAAACTGGCAGTCTGACATTCCTCTCACAATCCAGGACCACTGGCTCCTAAATGCTCACCTGACTGCCTGCATGATCACCTTTAACTGCCCCCCCCCCCCCCGCCGGCTTGGTTGCCACTAACTGCCCCACCCCCACCCCGCTGGCCTGGTCGCCCCTTACTGCCCTCCCTGCTGGCCTGGTCACCCCCAATTGCCCCGCTCTGTGGCCTGGTTTCCCCTCACTTCCCACCCCCCGCCAACCTGGTTGCCCCTAACTGCCCCCCTGCCAGCCTGGTTACCCCCAACTGCCCCCCTGCCGGCCTGGTCGCCCCCAACTGCCCCCCCCTGCCAGCCTGTTCACCCCATGCAGCCTGCTGTTCTGTCGTTCGTCCAGTTGTTTGGGTCGTGACAGCCCCTGGCTTTTTATATATTAGGATTATCACTGAAATGACTGGCATAAGGATAACAAGGCAGAATTTTAATCTTATACAAACTGGGGTACTTGAAAGTAGAAATTCAAACCTGAAACTGGGTACACAGTGAAAGCAGACAAGCAGCAAGGCTGACTCCATGCTCCATATATAGCTCCTGCTTAAGAAAGAAGACTTGCTTCAATACTGGCCTAGGACTGAACCACAGGTGGAGCTTAAGTAGCCCCTAGGAGGCACAGAAAAGGAGAGGGAGATAAAAAGAGAACGTGATCAGGCACATCACTGGTGGGCTGTGTCCTATAAAACAGTTACCTTCTATAAGACAGTTTGCATGTATGATATATAACACATCTGTTGCTGATCATGGGAAATAGCTCTGATTTCAAAATTCCACACTTGTTTTTAAAAATACACTTTTATTGGGACACAGCCACACCCATTTATATAAGCACTACCTATGGCTACTTTTGCACTACACAAGGCTGGAGGTGAATAGTTGCAACAGACCTTAAAATATCTGGCCCTGTACAGACATTTGCTGACCTGTGCTCTAAAATCTAGCTCTACTTTCCAAAAGGAGATTACAAAGCAATTTTCAGCAAGGAAGACCCAGAAGCAGTCACTGATTCAGAAAGGCCAGAACATTTCCTTTTGTTACTGACGAGCTATTGCTCTGGCTATGAACCCATCACTTGACCATTCTGCCTTACTGTATCTATTTGTGATGCTGAGATTATTCTACCCATTTCTGTGCCTTGGGGTCTGAAGTTTTCTAGCATTTGTGTATTGTGTGTAGCTATGATTATTCCTTAATGCTCATGTTCATATGAAATGTTAGGATAGAAAAAGAATGTGTTATTTATACAATGGTCAGTAGAAGTAGTTACAGCAACAACTTGCTTAAATGCCCATAAGGAAGTAGCAGAATTTATACAAGTATATCTTTGACATTATGTTTACCTATTTCAGTGGATTCCTTTCTTAAATGGATTTCATAAATTTTCTCTTATCAACAGAGTATATAAAATATAATTTAACCTTAAACAATTTTTTTTGCTGACTCAAAATCATCATAATGAAATTATCACATTATAGCCCTCTGGGGCTACTAAGGAATGGAGGCTAACTGAGCTAACACAAAAGAGCAAAAGAAAACTGATTTCATAGTTCTTTTATCGCTTTTCTCTTTCCTTCACTCTTGGGAGCCATTCTGCAGTGGATTGACAAGATTGGGAAGATGTGATCTAAATCAACTACCAATCTCTTGCTGAAATTCCTCGATTTTAAAAAAAGTGCCCATCTAATGGAGTAGTCTTTGTCTTGGTCTGTTCAGGTTGCTATAACAAAATACCATAAACGGTGTGACTTATAAACAACAGAAATTTGTTTCTCTCATTTCTAAAGGCTGTAAATTTGAGATCAGGATGCCAGCATGGTTGGGTGAGGGCCCTCCTATTTTAGTCTCACATAGTGGAAGGGGCAAGGGATCTCTCTAGGGTCTCATTTATAAAGGCACTAATAATCCCATTTATGAAGGCTCTGCCTCATGACCGAATCCTCTCCTAAAGGCCCTGCTTCCCCAAACCATTACCTTGGACATTAGGATTTCAACATATGGATTTTGGGAGAAGACACAAACATTCAGACCACAGCAGCCTGGTCTAGTTTAATTAACCAAATCACAAAATAGTTACAATATGCCTCCTCTGGGCCAGTCATAATGTTATTCAAAGATGATTAAGACACGGTTTCTGTGCTTATGACGCATAAGATTCCAATCGTGGTAGAAAGCCCAATGTTCTTATATAAGATTGTATGTGGATAAGAAGGGCCCACTTCTCAAAGCTTCACATTTTGCTCATTCAACTCTATCTGATAAAGCCATTTCGCTTTCAGGGCTCCATCACACATTTGTTATATTTCCTAATGACATTGAGAAATGTCTAAATAGGTAAGAAGGAAGTTCATAAAAAAAAAAAAATCTGGAAAAAAAGAAGAAGAAGAAGAAGAAAGTTCATGAGCAGTCACATACTTGCTTTCCAGGATCAGGATTTTGCCTCACAAAATCTTTGCGAGGTGGTTTCCAAGCGTAAGTACCAGCTAAAAATAAAGGCTTTTTTGTGTTATACTGTAATACCTCAAAGAATCGTTTTACAAAAACTAATGTCCTCATCTTGAACTACTTGCTAACGGTCTAAGAGGACATTAAGTGGACTTTGACATGACATTCCCACTGCACCAATTTAAAATTCCTGTCTCCATTTCACAATAATGAGCTAAAATGTTTTTATTACCTAATAAAGCATGGTAAGCCCAGCTGTAAGATATTTCCTTTATAAGAAGAATTTACCACATCATGATTCAAAATCAAATATAACACAAAGAATATGGGGTTCCTGGGAAAGAGAAAGATGGGAGAGAAGAGAGACATAAATGAAAGAGAGTTAAGAAGAAAGGGTTCAGGAAGGCAGAGAAAAATGGAGGCAAGAAAAGAAAAAGGATAGGATCAAGAAGAGAAGGACATAAGAGATAGATATTGAATCAAGGTGTCTTTATTCAAAACTTACAATGTTGTGAGAAGATCACAAATGAAGGACTATTTACTTAAGTTTCCTTACAAGAGTAAGGGTGTGAAGAGCCTAAGGTTTACTCTCAGACTCCCAACTCTCTGTAGATCTGATACCAACTGATGACACCTGGCTCCTAGCTCCAAGGCAAAGGAAGCAGGTATGTCACCTGCTGCCAGGTAGTGCTGGAAGAGCTGGACTTCAGCCAAAAGTGACTGTGTGGTAAAACAGTCCTAGCAACTGAGGAAATAACAGGTTTGAACTAGGACAAAGTAAGTGGAAGGTTTAGCCAACACAATAGAAAGGAATTAGATGGATAAAAGACTGGGATAGAGTAGGTTAACTCACTACTTACAGATGATATGATGAAAAACCCAAGAAAGTCAATGAGAAACTACTAAAACAGAATAGAATTTAGCAAGTCTGATGGAGTATGAATCAGGACCATTCATAAATAACAAACAGATGTAATAGATGAAAATACCTCAGTTATAATAGCCAAAACAACAAAATACATAGGAATAAACGTAATGAGAATCTGAAGGAAATATATGAATAAAACCTCAAGACACTTCTAAAGGACAGGCAAGTGACCAAGAAGAAGACCTACCATGGTCTTGGGTAGGGAAACCTGACACCGGAAGATATCATCCTCCTTAATTTAACCTAGAAGTCAAATGCCAATCACAATAACTAAGAATAGCAAGGAAAGCGCTGGGAAAGAAGAGTAATAAATGGAAACTAGCCCCATCAGATATTAAGATGTTTTATAGATCCTCAATAATCATAACATTATTGCATGAATTATAGATAGATCAATAGAGCAGAATAGAAAGCCCCAAAATAAATCCAAATACATTTGGGGTTTTTCTATATGATATGAATGGCATCTTAAGTCAATGAGGAAGACAGACCATTAAAAATAATTTGTTGGGATAGCTGTATAGACAACTGGAAAAAGATAAATTTGGAGCCATATTCACACTATACACCAAGATAAAATCCAAGTGGAGCAAAGATTAAAATGTTAAAAATGGAAGAACACACCATCTATGAAGTAATTTTGAAACAAAATCAAATCTAAATTTGATAGCACTTGGCTTGATCCAACTACCAATTTAAAGAAAATACAGAGGACAGAGGAACATATAAACTACACTGCAGGAATGCAAACAGCAAAATCCAGACTGTGAGAGATGCTATGGACACACTCATGGTGGAATACTCCAGTAAAAAAAACCAAGAAGAGTATGTCTGGTAGACATATTTGTTATAAGGGGGGAAATATAGATTAACATATTCTTGTATACTCATAAAAGAATTTCTAGAGAGATTCACAGAAAATTAAAGCTGTGGTATCTTGAATGGGAGAAATTGTCGTGAGAAATATGGTAGGAAGAAGAGTTCACTTTATAATTTACAAAGTTTTGAAATTTTGACCTATAGAAATTCATTACCTATTTAAAAATTAAGTAAGAAAAAAAAACACTAAAAAAACCAATGAACTTCAAAAAAGCAGCAGCTCTTAACCTTGTAACGACCATGATAAAAGCTCCTGTGTAGAAGTTACTGAAGAGGTTAACAGCAGCCAAGGAAGAGTGAGTACCTGAACTAAGGTAATGTGTCTTGCTTTTTTCACTGGAATATCTCAACAATTTCCAAATTTATTTTCGTGACTGCAGTCTTGTACCTTCCAAACCATACTCCATGTGGTTATTGGGATGATCTTCCTAAAATGCAGTTCTAATCATGTTTAAAAACTTACAGTCCAAAGATGGAAGACGCTGACAACGCCTTGCCACGCGAGCAGTCAGCAGCTGTGCACCGCTGCAGGTTACCTAGGACCAAACCAGAGAGGGTTGGACCTGCATTGCCACCATGTGCCCACCATCCAGATATCATTGCTGACATGTACACATAAGGAACTGTTAGACATTGAAACGGGGACTCAGAACTGTTGGACATTGAATTTGGGACTCAAACATTTTTTTGTTTTGTTTTGTTTTGTTATTATATGTTTATTTCTAGTCTGCAAAGGCAAAACTTTTTAAAGGAAAGAAATGGTGGGAAAAAGATACAGAGGCAAAGAAGCATTGAACAGACTGTCAAACTACATTGGGAAGACAGGGGAGGTTGGGCGAGGGGGGCTGTAAGAGACCAACCGAAGGACTTGTACGCATGCATATAAGCATAACCAATGGATACAAGACACTGGGGCGGGGGGGAGGGCGGGCAGGTGAAGGCATGTACTGGGGGGTAGGGGAGGTCAGGGGGAGGTCAATGGGGGGGAAAAAAAGGAGACATATGTACTACTATTTGTAATACTTAAAACAATAAAAAAAACTGCAAAAAAAACTTTTGAGGGTTTCCTCAAAAAATTAAAAACAGAACTCCATATGAGCCAGCTTTCTATTTCTGAAACTGACAACAAAATTCCACTTCTGAAGAAAATGAAAACATTAACCCAAAAAGATATCTGCATCTCCATGTTCACTGTAGCATTACTCACAACAGTCAAGATATGGAAACAACATAAGTGTCCACTGATGGCGAATGGAGAGAGAAACTGTGGTATGCACATACACGTACACACATACATATACAATGGAATGTTATTCAGCCATAACAAAAGAAAATCTTGCCATTTGCAACAACATGGATGAACCTTGAGGGCATTATGCTAAGGAAAACAGGTCAGAGAGAGAAGACAAATACTGCATGATTTCACTTACATGTGGAATCTAAAAAAGAAAAAAAGCGCAAGTTCATAGATACAGAGAACAGATGGGATGTTGTCAGAGGTGGGGGATAAGTGAAATGGGTGAAGGGGGTCAAAGGTATGAAGTGCCAGTTGCAACATAAGTAAGTCACGGGGATGTAATGTACAGCATGGTGACTATAGCTAATAATACATTTAGCTATACATTTGAAAGTTGCTATGAGAGGAGATATTAAAAGTTCTCATCACAAGAAAAGGTGATGAGAACAAAAGCTTTTAACTATGGTGACAGATATTAACCAGACATTGTGGTGATCATTTCATAATACACACAAATATTGAATCATTATGTTGTACACTAGAAACGAATATAATGTTATATGCCAATTATTCCTCAATTAAAAAAAAAACTTTCAATGTCTCTCTCTTACCCTATAGGACTAAATTCAGCTCCCTAGCAAGGCATAACACTCAATATCTTTCATAATCTAGCCTTAACCTACAGGCTTCCCAGAGATTTGCCCTGTCACTTCTCACTACAAGCCCTACCTCCCACCCCCTCTGAATTACTGATACAGCTAAAATGCTACATCCCTCATTTCTCCCAGCACAAGTTCCAGGAACCATGCGCATGCCCCCTACTAGAACTAATTTCCCCCTTCTCCTAGGCTCACAGAATGCTTTGTTCAAACCTATAATATAGTGCATGTCACAGCATGTTGTAACTATTATTTGTTCTAGTCGGTATTTAATACATGAATAATCATGCCTTATGACCAACTTAACTCCTTTTTTTTTAAAGGTCCTATGTTCAAAGAAAAGGATTCCCCAAAAAAGAATGTCAAAAGCCAGGCTTACAAAAAAATTACTAGTCCACTGAAATGAATTTATTGGCTTGTCTTCATTCCAGATGGCCCCTGAAATCAACATCCTGTGCTATTCACATAGCATACCAAGAGCCGCAGCCAGGCTGTGTTCTTCTTCAACAGGCTCCAGCAGGCTCTCCAACTCCTTCAAACAAGAGCAAGTTTCCCTCGGGCATTTACCAATGAAAAGCCCACCATCTGTTTCCTAGGGAGCAGAGTGAAGCTCAGAGAGCGTGTTTATAAAGCGTCGAGTTGGTCACAAGTGCAGAAACTAGACATCGCAAGTGCTCCTAATTAGGTAGATCCCTGGGCTAAACTAGAAAGCAACGGAAGCTTGCAATCTCACTGTTATTTTTCTTGCATGTCCAGGATATCTCTGCCTACGGGGGAAAGTAGGAATTTGGCTGCGGAAACGCACCTGAACGGTGGTAATGATGCAGGTGTGGAAGCTGTTCAAGTGCTGGAGTAGAGGAGGCCCCTCCAGACCAGTACCTGCCTACTGTCTCTATGCAGAGGGTTCTGAGCACTTGTACTCCTCTTCCTGTCACTGACATATAATCCCTCGGTCTTCTTCCTCACATTTCTTACAACCAAACTTCCCCAATTAGTTTTCTCATTTTACCTCCCTGTGGTGTTATACTGTGAGCTTCAATGCACTGAATAGTCATTTATGTTTTCACAGATTATGTGGAATCTCTTACCTAACACCTTCTAAGACTCCACCCAATCCATATCTGAGCACTGACCTAAATCATCACTATCTCTCTGCAGAAGAGTCTTATGCAATAGTAACCATGGAATCATAGGACTTTAAGCTGGAAGCTCTCTGACAGATACCCAGTGATCCAAAGACCACACTGCTCAGTTAGTAAACAGAAAGAGGAACTGACTTGTCTGATATCCTGTTGCTAATATCTAGCTCAGTTATTTCTATCACACCAAGCAATCCGCATTCCTTCCACTTATTTCCTTAATTTTAGATATGGTTTTTAAATTTCTGTTTCATAACAAACTGTGGTCTAGATGCCAGAATCCTCCAAGGAATTTCCTGGTACCAGGAGCATCTTCTTGAATTATATCCAAACTCCTTCATGCAACAAGTAGACGTGGGTGGAGAAAGAACATGAATTCATCTTCAATTTGTCTACCAGGTAAACAGCTCAGAGGTGACCTGCCAGTACTGATTTTTCCTAGTATCTTGCATTCAGTAAGTTGTATTCAGGGCAGTGAAGGTCACAAAGCAAACCAAGCTGCACCACAAGTGCTTGGCCAAATATGAGGGAAGACTGTAGACTTCATTGCTTTATATTACAGCCCAAAATAAATGAAAGGAACACTATCATTATAAAATAAATAATCCTTGTGAAAGTCTCCTTGTAATTATCCAAAAGCGTATTAGGGCACCAATTCTTTGCAACCATTATAAGAAACAATTTCCTGCATGTTCAAGTAGACATCTGTTCTGGGTCGAATGTATACCACTTGAAAAGATGTGTTGAAGCACTAACCCTCAGCATCTCAGAATGTGACCTTATTTGACAGAGCCTTTACAGATATGATAACCAAGTTAAAATAAGGTCATTAGGGTGGGCCCCAATCCAGTGTGACTGATGTCCATGTAAAAAGGGGAAATTTGGACAGACACACACACGCACGGAAGGAAGGCATTATGAAGACACAGAGAAAACATCCACGTACAAGCCAAGTACCTGAGGTTACCAGAAGCGAGGAAAGAGGCATGAGACAGATTCTGCCTCATAGCACTCAAAAGGAATCAACCCTGCCAACGCCTGATTTTGAACTTTTAGCCCCCGAAACAGTGAGACAATCCATATCTGTGGTTTCAGCCACTCAAGTCCATGGTATCTTCTTATGGCAACCCTAGCAAACCAATACAATATCTGATGACCAATGGATCTCCAAAACCTCCTAGCCAACGCTGGCAGGAATCTTCAGGTTAACAGAGAGACTGCGTCTGAAATGTTTATAGAAAGTATATAGCTTATCGCAGAAAAGAAATCCAAGAGATTTTCCACTTCAGAATAATTGACTAATTTATGCAAAGGCCAATAAATACCATACTGCCACTTTTGGCAAACCAGAGTATAAAAAGTGGCCACAAACACACACACACACACACACACACACACACACACACAGACTATCCCTATATTTGGCCTTGAATAGATCGGAAGTTCCCATGGTTGCTGTGACTATGATTCCAATAATTCCTGTCAGTTCAGCAGATGAGATTGAAGCAGCTGCATCTTCAATACATGTCATTGTCTTAAAAAGATGCGCGGTGAATTACAATTAAATTACAGAGCTGTCAAAAAGGGTTATAATTATAGCATTTATTCACCACATTTATAAGGCTAGACACACAAAAAGAACTAAAAGCTGAAGAAGAGGAAAAAAACCTACTCCACATTACTTACTTACCTCAGCAGGAAATTTGGTTGAGGGAGAAGAGGAGTTAGTTATCATGCAAAGAGCCCATTTATTGTGACAACAATGCTTCCATTTCCAGAGGGTCTTCCATTCCAGAAGTCAGAGGCACTTTAAAACATCATCTGGTAGCAACTCATTTCTCTTTTACAACTGGGAAAAGGAGGGCCAGTAAGGTGGCCGTGACTCACCCACAGTTACAGACAAGCAAGGGAGGGGCTGGGACCTGAACCAAGAGCAAGGGCAACTCCCGCCAGTGGAAAGCAAGGAAAGCAAAATCAGGACAGCAGATCCCTGCTCTCATCTAGAAGAGGATATTAATTCATCCAGAAATGATTTATTGCATAATAAATACATTATTTATTATGCGCCTCTTAGAGAGGCCTGAAAATTGTCCTTCACTTCTCCTGCCAAAACAACGCAGGGGAAAAGATAGGGAGAAAATCTTCAACTGACATTTATGCTAGTCAATTCTGCACCTAATCAATAATGCATTCAGAATCACCGGAAGAATGGTACAATTCACTTAGTCACCTTCAACCTCAGCATCTAAAAAATAAATTGAGGATAGTAATGCTTATGCAGTCAGCAAACTCCTTGAATACACACACACACACACACACACACACACACACACACACACACACACACAAGAAGCTAATTTGATCACCATGTATAGTTTCAATCCAACAACCAACGAATATCTATTGCACTCTCCCTTTGTGTGCGACATTGTGCTAGAGACTGTCAGGTCCAGAGAGGTGTCATATTAAGACTAGTTTCTCAAGAGCTGATAGTCAAAGAGACCCACAAAGAGAGAAAGCAAAATAAGGCAATAAATATACAGTATTTTAAACTATTAATTCAGTCATACAAACAAGTTCAGAGCAAGGAGGAAATGAACTAATTCTTTCCAATTTGTTTCTTACCCTCTCTTCCCTGAATATGGCCATATAAGGGTGGTTTTCTGGTGTCTTCAGGTAAATGCACCTGAGTGTTCTAAAAATTTGTTTCAATTGGTCATTTAATTAAACCGTCCTTTGCACGATGTGTGCTATGTGCCACTGAGTTGGTTCTGACCCCTGGTGACCCTCTGAAAGAAGGATGTCCACAATGTCCTGTCCTCAGAACCCTGCTCCGCTCCTACGGCCTCTGTCATGGAGTCAATCTGTCTCACAGTCTGTGTTCGTCTTTTCCTGATGCCTTCTATTTTTCGCATCAGTACTGTCTTTGCCAAAGAACCCTGCCTTCTCAAGATGTGCCCGAAGTGGGACAGCTTCAGTTTCATCGTTTTTTCCTCCAGCGACGTTTCAGGCTTCAGTTCGTCCTTCTGGCGGGCTGGGTGTCCACGGATCTCTCCTCCACCACCATTCTTCAAATGAATCAGTCTGTTTCCTATCAGCCTTCTCCACTGTCCAAATTTCACATCCGTACATAGCAATTGGGAATATGAGGGTGTCAGTGATCTTAGCCTTGGTCTCTCGTGACATATCTTTACTCTTAGGGATCTTTCCTAATTCTCCCATTGCTGCCCTCCGAGTCTCAACCTTCTCTTGGTTTCCTGGCAACAGTCTCCATTTGAGATGGTGACTGAACCAAAGTAAGCAAAATCTTTAACAATTTTAAAGTCTTCGGTGCCTGTGTTAAAGTTGTGTTTTGTTTTGTTTTTCTGTGGTCATGATTTTTGACTTCTTGATGTTCAGGTGCAGCCCTGCTTTGGCACTTACTTCTTTCACCCTCATCAGAAATCACTTCAAATCACTGTTACTGTCTGCCAGGAAGATGGTGTCATCTACATAGCTTAAGCTGCTGATATTTCCCCCACCAATTTTCACTCCTCCTTCCTCCGAGCCTAGCCCAGCTTTTCATGTGATATAATCTATGTACAGATGAAACAAACAGGGAGGTAACATGCACCCTTGTCTGATGCCTTCGCCTACAGGAAACCATTCTGTCTCCCCATATTCTGTCCTGACAGTGGCTTCCTGTCCACAGCACAGGTTACTCACCAGGACAGCCAATGCTGAGGCACACCCACTCCAGAGCGAGCCTCAGCATTTCATGATCCACAGTCAAAGGCTTTACTGTAGTCTATAAGACACCGACTAAACTTCTGAAATTCTTTGGTATTTCCATATAAGTCCCCAACTCATCCCTCAATTTAAAACCCTGCTTTGGTGGCAGTGGAATAAATCACTGAGGGAAAAAGAAAACATCTCTTACCAGTGAGGCTAATGATAAGTTCTTCTCTGAATTAAGACTAAGTATAGCAAATATATGACCTTATTCTCCTATCCTATGTCCAGGGCAGGCATCACTAAAAAGTTTATGGCTCAATTCTGGCTAATGGGATAGAGGCAATTTCTAAAATGTGTGTTTTCTTCCCCTTCCCCCATCCTGGTGCCCAGGATATGGACACGGTAACAGGCCATATGGGTGAACACACGCTAGGGATGACCAAGCAGCAAGTAGAAGGAACTCAGGCCCCAGGTGTCCTTAAGGAGTAGACCCACTATTGCATTGTCCCTGGACCTTCTAGCCCTGAGCAGTTACGAGAGAGAAATACATTTCTGTCATATTTAAGTTACAGTTATTTTGGCCCTGCTCTTCATGGAAAGGGCTTAAATCCTAACTAGTAAAATGAGCACATGTTAATTTATGCTAACCTAGAGATCCAATTCCTTTCACCAGTAACAAAGGAAGAGTAAAAGGCAGTTTCTAACTGATAATCAAAGAAAATATTCTTCTAGTCTGCCTTAGATATTTTTAGTTGTAAGAATCTCATATTCCTATAAATTCTAGATTTTATGAGCAAGAACACATGCACATATTATGTATCTTTGTTTACAAATCTGTGTAAGTTTGCAGGTACAATACTCTGCCATGGGAGTACTCAAGTCTGTTTCAAAGCCATAGACCCTTAATTTTTGCTGCCAAAAATGACAGGCAAATCTGAAACAAATCTGAGGATCTAAGCAAGTAAATAAAATAAAGTATTTTTTTTCTATAATGAGCACTGGATTTTAATTTCTAGCCCTTTTCCCCAACACACACACACACACACACACACACACACACATGCACAGACATCTTATACACACACACATGCATATTCACACACATATGCACTCTCAAAAACATTTAAACGTGTTATAAAAGAAAAGTTTAGAAAAGTTCATGGGAGCTGAGCTCAGTAGTCAATTTTGGATGATTTCAGCTCTTTTAAAGTACATCCCTGTCAGTCCCTGTCCTGCCTCCATCTACCCCTCGGTGCTACTGCAGTCTGAATACTAGGCTAGTGGGTCGTGTAGCCACTCAGCATGGCCCTTCTGCTACTCTAATACCATTTCATGGTAGGTGTATGCATGGAGTTTAAAAGGCCAGTATAAACAGAATCCCATCTCCCATAACTGCTTCTGGGTGTGTGCATTATTTATCTCTGGTGGGTGTGAAAAAGGAGGGGAATCTGATGACTTTTTAATTTTTAATCTCAGAACTCAGTGCTAAAAGCCTCTCAGAGCCTGACTATTTGCTTGCTCTTTTCTTCTCTCACCCTGGTCCTCACCTTTCCCTGGCTTATTTTCAGGCAAAGCTGGCCAGGAATTACAGAAGGCTATAAAGATTATAGTAATTCATTTTTCTCTTTTTATATTTCTTTAATTTCTTTTTTTTAATTATACATTTGTCATTTTAGGAATGAGACTTAAAACCCCGAGAACAGAAAGATGACAGAAGAGTTTAATGGCTCTGTTTGCCTGCTCTCAAGAAACTCATTCAGTGAAGCTAGGCATATGGACTGCCCGATCCCTCTAACAGACTATTTTTCACCACAAGAAAAGGAATTTTAAGAATAATTAAGCAAAACAACCAATAAAAAGGGCGAAGAACTATTGCTTCAAGTGCAAACCAGAGAAGCCTAGGCACTCAAGGACTCCCAATCAAAGAATTTGGATTGTCATGTGGGAACTATTAAGGGGAAAGGACGTTCAGCCTGGCGATCTTGCCGCTCTGTGGGCACGGGAGCAGCCAAGTTGTCCCCTAGGCAAGGTGACAGTGTAGGACTATGCAGGCTGTTTCCTACATGAGGATGCTCAGCCAAGCATGCTAGAGGTGAATGAAATCCAGCCTCCCTGCCAGTCACCACGTGCCAGGCTAGGTGCCCCAGCTAGGGTTCTGTCTGTCTGAAGGAAGGGTAGTCTTTTTAAAAAAATTTTTTATGCGCAAGGTTTCAAGTCATGGGCCCATAGGCTGCATCTGCCCAGAAGGGACATAGTAGGATAGCAGAAAATGCCACCCCAGTATACACCACTTTGGCATAAGGATTATTTTGAGCTGAAAGCAATTGAGAAGCAAATTCAAGAAAAACTCTCTGTCCTCCCACTATGTGCCTAAGAGTAGGACGTAATTTACAAAGGTGGTCACTCTCCCCGCCACACACACACCAGAAAGGACAAAAGTTAACTACTGGAGACAACTTCAGACCCTCATGAGTCTTGAGATGGCATCAGAAGAAACTATATAACGAACCTTACTAATCAGCTCTTACCTTCCATTAGTTTCCCCATTGATCTGCCTTCCAACAAGTTGCTTCCCCTAGAAACTTAAAGTCCTTTCCTCTGTCTTCTGTGAACATTTATAGTTCTTTTGCTAAGATGCTATATAAGCCCAAGTTCTAATCACAGATATAATACTCATATCTGCATATTCCCATGTGTTAAGCGCAATGCATGTGTTAATAAACCTGTTTGCTTTTCTCTTTTAATCTGTCTTTTGTCAGTCTAATTTATAGGGCCCCAGACACAGAACCTAGGAGGGTAGTAGAAAAGAGAGTTTTTTTCCTCCCCTACAACACCTGTCCCTCATTCTCAAATAGTAGCTTTGTCCTTAATTTAAAAGGCAATAGCCCCATTAGGAGGTAAGTACCAGATGACATCATAAAAGGAAAGGAGGAGGGCTGGGATACTACCTATGTGCACTCTCTCAGTTACTAGAATTCCCCTGGTCAGGATGTGAGGCTAAGGTGACCAGAACCAGATTCTTGGGCATATGATGTATATTTTGGGTTTGAAAAACACAGGCAGAAGAAAAAGTAGAAATCACTTATAATGTAATCAAATGAAAAATAATAAAAAATAAAAAATAAATTGTCTCCCAATCTCAGTTTTCCTACACATCTGCACTGGGAAGTACCATGTGTATTATGTACTTTGAGTATTAAGTACATTATCCTTTTAATGACAGTCTAAACCATGATTTATTTAGCCAAATATTCTACTGCAAACACGGCTTCAATGAACATATTCGTACACGTCTTTTTTATATAATACTAGTGGCCCGGTAAATGAAATTCGTGTGTGGGGGGTGGGGGTGTAGGAGTTCCCTCAGCCCAGCCTGCACCCTCTCCAATCGTGAACCCCTTGGGGGACGTCTGACTGTCGGTTTAGGCCTGATCGGTGCTACTGCAGTCTGAATACTAGGCTAGTGGGTCATGTAGTATTCAGACATCCCTCTTGCAATCTGGGACTGCTGGCTCCTAACCGCTCACCTGCATGCCTGCCTGATCACCCCTAACTGCCTCTGCCTGCCTGCCTGATCACCCCTAACTGCCCTCCCCTGCTGGCTTGATCTCACTCCCAACTGCCCTCCCCTGCCGGTCTGATCACCCCTAACTGCCTCTGCCTTGGCCCCCACCACCATGGGTTTGTCCGGAAGGAAGTCAACGTCCAGCAGATGGCCGGTCGACCCGGTCTAATTAGCATATTACCCTTTTATTAGTATAGATTATAATATCACTTCTGCAAAATTCTTAAGAGTGCTATTCTTCAATTAAAGAGGATAGACGTTTTAAGTCTTAAATGCCATCAAATTAGCCTCTTAAAGGTAGACCAATTATACTCTTAGCGCATATAAGTACCCCATTTTCCATATCCTTTATTACACTTAACATCAATTTTTTTCAAACATTCTTAATCTGATTCTGAAAAAGAAATGTTTTCATTCACATCTTCAGAGCACCTTTTCACATATATTTTGGCCATTTGTGACACTTCCGTAAATGTGTTCAGATCCATGGTCTATGTTTCTACCGACTGGCTTTCTCTTGTTCACTCCTACATGCTCAGTGCTCAGTTCCTCCCCTTGATGCTACTTGAAGTCACTCCTGCAACATGTCCAGTGCTGAGGCTTATTTATTAATTAATGTAGCTTTCAGTGTTTTCACACCTTAGCACAAAGGAATAAAAGATACCTATCTACTACTAATGAGCAAAAGTCTAAAGCTGTACCAGTATTCTGGAATATTCAAATACCAAGAGAGATGGCTTAATAGAAAGCATCACACCACAGCACACACGGCCATGAAGTTATTTTCTGTATTTGAATAATTTCATGTGTATACACAGCAGTAAGATTCACAGCACACCTCATTACACTGTGAGTTCCGTTAAAGAGACAGAGCCATTAATTGTAAAATAAGTGCACAGGAGACTCTCTGTAAAATTATCTGGATGTAAAAAGTAAATAAAATGTACAAAAAATGACAAGTTTGGTTTGAATGGTGACTTTGGGGGATATTTGTTCTCCTATTTTTTTTTTCTTTTTCTAAGTGGCATTTTAATTTCCTCATTTAAAAGTAAATTTTAATTCTGAAATTAGAGAGTGGTGATGGTTGCATAACTCTGTGAATATACTAAAACACACAGGATCATGTACTTTAAAATGGTGTATTATATCTCAATAAAGTTGTTATTTTTCTAAAAGTAAACTTTTTAACTTAAAATATTACACTATAAGGGCAAGAAATGTATGTTCTGCTCAACTTTGTTGTGAACTTAAAATTGCTCTAAAAAGTGTATTTTTAAAAAAAATTATAGTCCATTCTTTGTTAATTTTCCATTAATTTTATATTGAAAAATTCTGGAAGGCAGTGGAATACATAAAAGCTACAGTATGGCAAGCCTGTTTGCAACCCCTTGTTCTTGGCAACTCTATGTGATGAATTTAAATTGAGTTTTAGAGAGAGAAAAGGGGAAGGATGGGAGGATGGGGGGGGAAGAGAGAGAGAGAGAGACATCAATGTGAGAGTGAAACATTGATTGGTTACCTCCTGCAGTCCCTTTACCAGGGCTCAAGCCCAAAACCAGGGCATGTGCCCCAACTGGGCATTAAACTGGCAACCTTTTGTTGCATGGGACAGCACCCAACCAACTGAGCCACACCGGCCAGAGTAAAGTAGCTTCTTGAAGTATCTGTGAAATGACTGTTGGCATATTCAAAAACTGCTGGGTGCTGAGTACCCTGGGACAACTTGCAGACCCTGTGCAGTGATATATGCACCCACTCTGCTTATTAGTATTAACATGGTTAATGTTGGGAGGGAAATAACCATTCCTTCTCTTTCTATTCTGGCTCAGCTCTGGGGTCCCACCCGATAATTAATGAAAATTTTATTGTGTAGAACTATTTCATATAAAAAATGTTCTAGGTTAATTAAAAACCCACAGAGAATAAATTAGCTCCATTTATCACTTGTGTAATGTGATGGATGAGAGCGCTCTGGGCTGGCTTTCTCTTTGAGTGCTAAGCCAAAAAGAAAGGGAGAACGTGCAACAAATAGTGCATCCAGGATGCTAGACAAGAAGCCAGAGTAATATCAAGATGCAAGTAAAACTGATTCATTATCATGAATTTGGTAAAATGAGAAACAGACTTCTGAATGTTTTAAAGTTTCTTACTCTTTGAAAGGAAGTAAAAAGAAAATCCATTTTTATTCCCAAATGATAAATGAGATGAGAAGAATATTACTGTGTTATGGCAGGTGTGGTCTATGGAAAGAGCCCCTACCCCAATGTGGGATCGTAAAAGTCAGAAGTTTAAAATTAACTTTCAGTGATGTGAAATCTATTCTTGGAAGCTCAGTGGAGAGAAAACTTCTTTCTGGGAGGAGACTTGAGAAGTTCTGAGGGAATGAGGAATAAATCACAACAATATTGTTAGACTTCAAGGAAGGGCAGAATGAAATTTCAGGGTCTCTCTAAACGAGCCTGTTGCTCACACCCACATCGACATACTGCTAAAAGCATAAAAAAGACCTTAACAGTATTTTCCACAAAATTTTAGCATTTCTCCTACTTTTGGTTTGCTACCTTGACAGCAGTGTTTTGGATTAATTCTCATTCACATCTCTGCTTTTTAAGATCATCTTCCTTTGACAGTGTAACTTAGGGGGAGCATCCGAGACTGGAGACAACCCTCTTTAGGATGTGTCTTATCTGCTATGCATCAAGCTGTGCAGGCTGACCTCCCCCAAAAGCCACTCTGCTCTGGAAAAACTGAGGAGGAGCCCACCAAAACGTAAACAAAAATCCAGAAGCTGATAAAATACAAGGGAACCCATTGAGTTGAGTGAAAAATGTAGGAAACTTTGGACTGAACCTAAGCAATCTATGGCTGCTCAGGTGATCCTAACTTTGAATTACCTACCAATCACCAAGACAAAAACTGGTACTGGGGATAATACACTGGTATAATTTCGAAGTATATTATTTTTTCTAGGCCATTTATTTTCCCCTTTGACTTTCAGGGCACAAAACTTCTGCCTTTTTGTTTTTTTAAGTCATCATTGGGACAAGTTTTGTCTTCTATTCTGTGGACACTAAAAGAACATGGCTGTAAGAAAAATAATACTGTGAAACAGCGTTAGAGCATAGAACCTGGCGCCCTGTAGGTAATTAAAAACGCGTAAGTAGAGAACCAGGGCTCTGCTTATGAAGGTTTTATGTATCTACTTCTCAGGTACTCAGCAGTTCAGCTCTTTCTTCCTTCCTTTCCTCCCTTCCTTCCTACTTCCATTCTAAGTACTAGCCTTTACTCCATCCAAGAAACAGAGAAATTGCTTGCTGTATTAAAAATGAGATCATGATGAGTCTGTTTCTTCCCCCAATTAATAGTAGTGTCAGCTTCCAATAATCAAAGACCTATACTAACGCAAATTCTCTCAGGAAAAAGTGGTCGATGAGTGGCACAATTTCTTGTATCTCAAAGAAATGGCAGCTGAAAATAATGGCAGGTGTATTGCCATATGGCAGTACGTGTACTTTTTTTCCCCAACTCAAAATGAAATTGGGTTTGTTTGGGTTTCAAATAACAGAAACTTGAGAAATAATCCCTTTATATTACTCCAAATTACAAATAAGTGTGCAGATTAATCCCACAGCAAAATAAATTTGCGATTTCCAATAAGGAAAGATAAGAAATAATGTAGTCAAGGGAATCATCTAACCAAGACAAACAAAACACATTTCTTAAAAAAAACAAAAAACTCAACCTGCACAATAAGAAAGTAAGGAGACCTAACAGACTTTGTCACCTCCCTAGAGAGGTAGTAAAAGCTTCACAGTATGAGTCACATAAACTGTTCTGGGGCCAGGCTTTCACACACACATTGTCACGTCCTGCTGGCCAGGGTGTGTGATGGTGAGCCATGCTGGCCAGGGTGTGTGATGGTGAGCGGAGGGTAAGGAGGGAGGAGGAAAGTTTACTGCGAGCATAATGCAGGCTGTCTCCCAAAGCTCTCATTTGCCCTAATTTTGATATCTATTTTCCAAAAGAGAAAAGTGTATAACATCCAAATAAGGTAATTTCAACCTACTATTTTTTTTTTAAAGGGAGAGAAATAGCTCTGCATAAAATAAAACAAAAAACATGTAACAGCCAGGAAATTAACTAGCAAGAATGAACTAGTATATGCATATCCTTTTTCTCTCTGCCAAGAAAGGCAGGGTAAGTCCAATCATTGGTGGTTTCCATGTAACTCATTTAAGGGAATTTTGAAAAAGAATTTGAAATGGGAGTTTAAAATCAAAATGTTCTGATCAGTAGTAATAAGAATAGATGTATTTTAGAACTCATCCAATGCATTATATTACGATAATTCTCATTTATATGGTACTAGAGGCCTGGTGCACGAAATTTGTGCATGGGGGTGGGTGTGTCCCTCAGCCTGGCCTGCACCCTCTTGTAATCTGGGACCTCTGCCTCCAAACCACTCCCCTGCCTGCCTGCCTGATCGCCCCAAACCGCTCACCTGTCTGCCTGATGGCCCATAACGGCCTCTGCCTCGGCCCCTGCTGCGGTGGCTTCATCCAGAAGGATGTCCGGAAGGTGGTTCGACTGTCCAGTCTAATTAGCATATTATGCTTTTATTATTATAAATTACTGAAGGATGAGGCTAACTAAATGTTATCCCTATCAGTATCAAACATTTTAAAACAAAAGCATTTTTACTGGAAATTTTTCTGTAACAGATCACACAGTGAACAGAATATTAACTGTCCTTGATATTTTGGGGCTTTTCCTATGAAGCTTAGATGTAATAAAATGATATCTTGAGAAACTGAAGAAGACAGGATAGTCTGTCCCAATGCATGGTCCTTCTGCCTTGAACATATTTGTGCCTATTTTAAAATAAGTACTCTGGGGCGGAGGCCACCCAGTCTCAAACTTGTGAGCAGACTGAAAGCTCATCTGGCACAATCACCCTCAGCCTTCCCCCACATCACCGACTGACCCTTCCACAGAACAAAATAAAATAACAAATAAATAATGAATAAAATAAGTATTCTGCCCCCTTCTTTCACGTTTTTGACCGTCACTTCTTATGAGGCTGGTGAGTCTGATTCTTAATCCCCTCTCCTTTCTAATTCAGCACAGGCTCATTACGCCTGTGAAACAGGAAACTGGATCACCGAGCAGGATAGAATTATTTGTGAAGAGAGACTCTGTAAGTGCACAACGAAAGCCTAAGCAGCTTTCCCCTGATGGCGGCCTCTGTTTTGCTTTGCTTATCCTTCTGGGCACCTCTGCTATGCCCCCGACAGTGGAGGTTAGTGGACAAGTTAGTGATGGTTAAATCCAGATATGTCTGTGCACTGCAAACAGGGAAAAGACGGCTTCTGTCTCTTTAACGTGCAGCTCAGAGTTTGTACCATACCTGAAACATCAGCACTCAGAGCCTCATTATGGACATTCTGTGTAAGTTTAACTTCCTCCATGGCCATGGCTTTGTTAAATGTGACTGAAATGAGAAGCACAGCATGCAGCCTATGAGCACAACGCTTATGAAAATGCGGGGCAAGTGCCCTACTCTTCCACAGTCAATTCTTCCCTACATCTTCCACGTCAGGGACAGAAAGCACTCTATCTCTCAGCATGTTGATGCATACAACACGTCACACGATGGAAGAGATGGAGGAGACGCAATGGTACCTGTAATAAAACACTGACATGGTGATTACATTTCACAGTCTCTAACCACTGCCCATTCACCGAGTTACAGTCTCCATCAAGATTGCTGACCCCCACCCTAGCTGGTTTGGCTCAGGGGATAGAGTGTCAGCCTGTGGACTGAAGGGTCCCAGGTTCAATTCCAGTCAAGGGCACATGCCCGGGTTGCAGGATCGATCCCCAGGAGCGGACATGCAGGAGGCAGCCCATCAATGATTCTCTCTCATCACTGATGCTGTTTCTATAGGTCTCGCCCTCTCTCTTCCTCTCTGAAATCAATAAAAATATATTTAAAAACAGATATAAATTGCTGACCCTGCACTGAGAAGAAATTGCCTGTATTTCCCATGCCTGGAAAGGAAAGGCCGGATTAGCTGAGGGACCCTTTCCTTTTTATTGTTAATAGAGTCAATGTTTATACAGGAAGAAACGACATTATTCCCAAACTATAACAACAAAAGCGTAAGAAAAATACATCTCACCAGATTGACAATCCTCTTGCATCTCGTATCTTCTGTTTCAAAATGCTCTCTAATATCCAAAGATCTGTATTGTTATTAAGATCTAATTTTTCATAACATTGTAGAATAGCATAATAGGTTTATAGCACCATCATAATTCTTTTGTTCCTGCATTATTTTCCAAGTAATTCAAGATTCTGTTCAGATATTTATTGTCATCGAGGTTGTTTACTAGAGAAAAAAATATCCTGCATTGACAAACTAAGGCAAACATTTCAATTATATAAAGCCAATTTCATCCTCCTGCTTTGCCAGTTATAACACATTTCCATTTTAAGTTTTGTTTCTTCAGAAAAATTAAATTCCATGTGCTTTCCTAGCTTATGTCCATAGGTTCCTTTGGCATCCATCTTCCTTCTTGGTGTAAATAATCACCTAAATTGTCTTAATACCGCAATGTTATCTTTTAACCTTACTTATACTTTTTTCAAGTACATTTTTGAAGCATTCATTTCTCTGAATTTTCAAGTTTTGATCTTTGTAATTTGTATAGCTTTTATCAGCTATACAACATTTTGCCAGTAAGTATCTGTGCATCTTTTTCCTACACACTTATAGCCTTCATTGAATGTGCTCCCCTCTGTGTCCTGAATTTCAGTGGCTGTAGTAAGCAAGCTGTATGTCCCCCTACTTCTGCATCATAGTATGAAGTATTTCCTTAAACTCAAAATATCCTTTTCATGACCTGTTCCTTTCCAAGGTTGGTCTTATCCTTGGATTCACACCACTTATGATGAAAAAATCTCAAATAGAAAGGTGCAAATGAATACTTTTCTTTTACCTTATATCAGCATTACAATAAAGTCTCTTCCTTTAATAATTCCTAAATTTATTACTTCCATCCTTCTCTTAATGTTACTGAATTTATTGCTATGACAATTAACAGTCTCACACAAATGGCATCTCTCCATTTAGACTTGGCCAGATGTATCCAAGAAATTCAGCCCACTGGAGGAGGCCAGCCAACTTTCAGAGAACTATCCCTTTTCCCCATGTTTCCACCTTTCATTTTGAAATATTCGCTATAATATTAATGGATCCTTATTCAATTTTGATTCCTTTTATGTATCTCTTAGCTGCTTCTTTAGCTTGATTACTCTGTTAGTGGTAACCTGAAATCCCATTATCACTAAAGCACTGAAAAGTTTGAAGCTTCAATATTCTTTTTAAAATTTGTTACCACTGTCATATTGCAGCGAATGTCACAATATTACTCTTGAATGCAATTTCCTGGGCTTGACTTACAAATGTCCCTTATTAGATTGACCTGAAATCAGTTACATTTTTCTATTATTGGATCTATTGTCACTGTATTCTGCAAAGTACTGCCTGCAGGTTGGCCTTTCATAATTTATACATCTGTATCATGGAATGTTAACAAAGAGTTGGGGAAATATATCAATGAAGTTCGTTGTATATGGGAATGTGTTTCTAATTATTTTATACCTATCCACACTGACTTTTACAGTGCTCATGTTCGTACATTTTCCCATCTAATCCAGGTCATCAACTACTTACTGACTGCCCATAAAGCCCACAATATTAAACTACAAACTGAGGGTAAAAAAAGAAGGGTACGCCCCGGCCGGGTGGCTCCCTTGGTTGGAGCATTGTCCCATACACCAAAAGCTTGCGGGCTCAATTCCCAGCACATACCTAGGTTTCGGGTTCGATCCCGAGTCAGGGTGCGTATGAGGGGCAACTAGTCTCTGTCTCTGTCTCTCTCTCTCCCCCCCCTCCCCGCCTCTCTCCAATAAAAACACACATACACGTCCTCAGGTGAGGATTAAAAAAGAAGTGTAAGTCATATCTGTCCTCAGGAAATTTATAATCTCAACAGAGGCAGGACACAGAATGCTCTAATATGAGAATAAAAAAAAAAAAGAATCTCTTCTTCCCAATCTTCTAAATAAAACATAGTAGCCTATAAACATTCATGTTTTAGTGTTTGCCAATCTGATTATATTCAAATGATTTCCTGAGATTATGTATACAATAGCAGGCAAGAAGTTAGCAATTTGCAATTTAGCTGAAGAATGATTCTCATTACTTAATATCAACATCTGAATCTCAATATACTTTCGTTGTTCTCTACTCACAGTGCATATGTTTTTTTGTGTGTGTGGAAAATTATATGATGTAGTGAAATGAACAATTTGGGAATGAAGAAAAATTTCGAGACGTGTCCTTTGAAAACCTCAATAGTCTACTTCATATGTCAGTTTCTTTCAAATAATTTCTTGCAAATGAGTTAGTGCTATGATGTACAGGAAGGGACTAACTCCGTAATCATTTTACTTGTTCCACAAACATGATGGCAATACACCAAACGATGTGCTGAGGTCGTGGACTCCAAGATGAAGAGATGTTGTCCCTGCCCTGGAGAGACTCAGTTTTCTGAGACACTGCTGTCCGTGTCTGCTAAAGGGAGGCTGGTATTAATCGATCTGATACCACTCCCCTGTGATGTCGGATATCAAATTCTATGTGGAATTTCAAAGGTCTTTTATGCTTATATCGTGTAAAATAAAGTTCAGTTGTTTTTCAAAAAGTCCTTACCTAAGAACATGCTCAGAGAGAGAGCGACACAGACAGACAGAGACCTCGATGTGAGAGAGGAACACTGATTGGTTGCCCTCTGTACATGTCCCGACAGGGGATAGAACCCACAGCCCAGGTATGTTCCCTGGCCAGGGATCGAACCTGCAGCCTTTTGGAGCACAGGATGACACTCAACAACTGAGCCACTCTGGCGGGGCAAAGTTCACTGTTTTTGAGACTGGAGAAAATTCACCTCACTCTACTTATCTGAAATAAAGTATCTTCCTTAGATTATTTCGTTTCTTCTGCATAAGGCATTGTTTGTTTTTTATTTTCCCCAAAGCCCTTCAAAACATGACATGTTAGATTTTAAGGCATTTTTCTATCTTTGATCAGCTTTCTTTTCTTCTCTCGTTCATTTCTCTACTCTTCCTTATAGTCAGCCTCTTCCCACAAGTCTTCACAATACTATTAACCTTCTCATATACTTTGTTTATTTTAACACTTGTCTCATGCCCTCCTCACAGACTGGAGAATGTTGGAGAGAGAGAGAGAAAGTGAGAGAGAGAGAAGGAGAGAGCAAAAAGAGCAGAGGAGGCGGAGGAGGAAGAGGAGGAGGAAGAGGAGGAGGAGGAGGAGGCAGAGGAGGAAGAGGAGGAGGCAGAGGAGGAAGAGGAGGAGGAGAGGAGGGGAAGGGAGGGGAGGGAAGCCATTCTGAAATTGTGGAATCAGGATGAGCAATCTTACCTATTATAGGCACTACCCAACTCAAGAACTAAGTTGCTCCTAGATGCCAAAGCAAAACAAGCCTTGGCAAATGGCATCCTTATTTGTGTGATAATCAGAATTTTAAATTGTGATTCCAGTTCTAGAAATTATGAAGTCCCACAAAACACCAATAGCCATCACAAATAAATAAAAACAAAAGAATACACAGATGCTTTTGAAATATGTAAGTATATATAACCAGATACTTAATATAAAATTTAAGTTCAGTCTTAAATGCTCCTTTTGGGGCTATTTTTTTCTGCATGGAATGGACTTTCTAAGGTTTCTTAAAATATGTGTCCAATAAAGTTTAGACTAAATACGTTTTTTCCTTTTCCTGATAAATCTTCCGGTGGTAATACAGCCTTCTTCATTATTCCTGGGACCTCTGAATGTCAGTTTAGAAATAGAGTCATCTACTTTTTTTTTTTTTCAAAATTGAAAACATTTGTGTTTCTTTTTTTCTTTCTTCCATCACTGTCATCTATTTTTAAAAGTCTCAATGCCAATTCTGTGTGCGTGGTTCTAACCGAAAGACTGCTTTCAGAGTACACGGCAGGAGCTGTGCTGACATTAGGTTGGTGGCAACTTGAGTCTCCCTGGGAGCAGAGACTGTCTCACTGTTTGTTCTCCGTGAGCCTAGACTCAGAGCAGAGCTTTTCCTGCAGGAGGCATTCAGCGGACGCCTGCGGGAAGGGCGAAAGGCTCATGGGCGCGGAAGGGACTTGGGCAGCCGGCTCCAGAATGTGCCACTTTGGCGGGTGGATTGTTTCCAGCTGAAGACGATCAGGCCCAGCAGACTGAGGAGGAGCCTTTTACCTCTCCCTTAACTGCCCCAAAGAATTTAGACAGGGGGCCCGTTACCAGAGAAAACTATCAAAAAGATTTACCTGCGTGCATGGCAAACAATCACTGTTGACCAAACATTTGCTCTTCCCACCTTCCTGTGAACCACTTTCCTGCCCTTTGAAGACCCAGACTGGCCCCTCCTCCTGAGAGCTAGGAGGGCAGACAGCCTCCCTCGCCTGACTATCTGTGAGCCGTTCATGTCTCCATGGGCTCCTGGCGAGCAAAATTAAATTTGCGTTTCTCCGGCTAATCTGTTTCATGTCCATTTAATTACTAGGCCAGCCACAGAACCTAGACGGGGGAAGGGATCAAGTCTGTCTCCCCACAAAGTGAAATTTCTCCCTCCAATTTAAAAAAGAAAATAATTTCTTTTCCTACGTATTTCAACGAAGAATAGGAAGCTTAAAGGAGGTGGCATTTTGGCGGTAAAGAACTCAACAGAATGTTTTGTGCAGGAGGGGCTTTAGTCCCTAGAAGAAACAAAGCTATGACATTCAGAAGAGATGCCTGTTCCGTCCCGGGGCTCGACCCACAGCTCCTGCAGAATCAAGCCGCTATTTCCTGGACTTTCATTAAAGAAAGAAAGGGCGGGATTTAGAGGATCAAAGGGCCCCTCCCCAAAAAACATTTGTGTTGGTGTGGCCTCGAGATTGTGCGCCCCCCTTGCTTGTCTGGCAAACACCTTCTCATCTTTCAGGACAGCTCAAATGACACCTCTGGGAGGCCCTGGCTCCTGGTGGCAGTATTTACTCTGCCCCTTGTGCTTCCCGGCACTCTGTGTAAAACTCTCTCAAATATCACTAATCACATTTTATCCGGTTATCTGTTTACATATCTGAATTCAATTCAGTGAAGTTCTGCTAGGGCAGTGCTAGATCCAAGCAGGACCAACTCTGGCCTTTGGAAGCCACTTCCTACTCTGGGAGTCAGACAAGTACGCAACTGCAGGTCACCGTAATAGCAGGAAAACACTATGCAGGAGGATAGAGAACGGGAAGGAGGCCGTGACCACAAACTCCTGGATGGCAGGGTCTTTATATAGATTTCAGAGAGGAAGGGAGAGGGAGAGAGAGATAGAAACATCAACGATGAGAGAGACCATTGATCAGCTGCCTCCTGCACACCCCATACTGGGGATTGAGCCCAGCCATGTGCCCTGCCCAGGAATTGAACCTTGACCTCCTGGTTTATAGGTCAATGCTCAACCACTGAGCCCTGACAGCCAGGCCATGGATGGTAGGGTCTTACTGCATACCCTTAACCTTTAGCAAGGTGTCTGGCACATAACAAGTTCCACACATACTAATGGAGAGGGGGAGAGATGAGAGAAGGAAGGAGGGAGAGAGGGGTGGAGAGAGGGGAAAAGAATAAAAAAGGCCCCACCCCATCTCCTCCACACTATGTTGTCAAACCCATTAATTACCCTAAAGATGCTATTTTCAGGCTCCTGGAAGAGGCATTTTGGAGCAGGTAGTTGGTGATTAAGTCATACCTAGCACGTGAGACAGTACCTGATCACCACCATGGGAAGGAGACAGGCCATAATGTGCCCTGTATTTAACTATCATTCCACAGCACATGCTAGGAACACTCCTGGGGGGTCCTGGAGAGACTTACAGAGGCTGCATTGGCTGACACCACTAGCACAGCACCCACTTTATTCTTGAGTTTTGCATTATTAGACCAGCAGGCTTTTTTTGCTCCTGCAAAAGGCTTTAACTAGAATGTCGGTCCCTTCACAACCTTGTTTGCCATCCAGTTCCCTGTTCCTCTGCCAGCTTCATCTGTGCAACTCATCTTGGGTTACGTCTGGCAGATGGAAAGAGGAATCTCATTTCAATGCCTCTGCTGTCTGCATCCCAGAGCCCTCCCTGAGCAGCCTCTATTTCACTGGGGAGGAAAGAGAAGAGGGGGGACGACCAGCCTCCCCAAGAGATGAGACTGTAAAGTATTTCTCAAATTTTCATCGTCAAGGGTTGGTATCATTTAACACCCCTGACTGGGGGTGGCGGGGGGGGGGGGGTTGGGCGGGGGCTTGGGGGAGAGACTATGCTTTGTTGCTTCGGCTAGCAATATAATCTCTGGCTATCCCAATGCCAAAATATCAATTACAGGTTCATTTGGATGATAGCATAAACTAGTGTTCCGACCACTAGACAATGACATAAACTGGAGGTGGGGGAGAAGGTGCTGGAGGAGGTGGAGTCTCAGGACAGAAATGAAAACAGGTGAAGATGAATTCTTTAGATCCTTGCAAACGAAGGAACTCAATTCTAAACTGCTGTCTGTCTCATGAAGAGAAACCCACCAGCAACAAACCTGGAGCAGGTGTTCCTGAAGCAGGCTTCCTGTTGGAGGCTTTAATGAGAGAGAAGTGAACGTTCCCATAGCACCCAGCTTGCCCTGAGTAACCATAAGGGAAGACTGGAAACATACATGACGTGTAATTAAAAATAAAGGCCTCACCAAGCACAGGGAGTCAGAGAGTGGTTGATTCCATTTACATGAAACTAGAGGCCGGATGCACGAAATTCGTGCAAGAGTAGGCCTTCCTTCCCTGGCTGCCAGCACCGGCTTCTCTCTGGCCCCTGGGACCCGGGCTCCCTCGCAGCCCCAGCTTCGTCCAGAAGGTCGTCCAGAAGGACATCCGGTCTAATTAGCATATTACGCTTTTATTATTATAGATGGCTGGGGCAGGAGAATCCATAGAGACAGAAAGCAGACTCGTGGTCGGCAGAGTCCTTGAGGGGAAGAAGAACTGCTTAATGGGCATGGTGTTCTATTTTGGGTTGATGAAAATGTTTTGGGATAAGATGGAGATGGTGGTTGTGCAACATGATGAATGTACTAAATGCCAATGAATTGTTCAACTTTAAAATGGTTATTTTCATGTTATATGAATTTCACCTGAACAAAAAATAATTAACCAATATTTTATGATGATTTCTACCTAAAGGCCTCACTATTTCTCATTGCTCAACCATCTACCACTATTGGGAGATAAGGAGGATTTTATTCCTATTCCACAGTGATAAGAGGGATTAAATAGGTTTCTAAATTCTATATTTGTCACCTTTTGACCTTTCCAATGAAAAGCCTGGTATTTTCCCAGAATGTGTGCAGCTGGGAAGCAATTCAAACCAGTGACCTGACTTGCTTGGCCAATCACAATCAGCAGCAGCACCACTGGTTTACCTGCAGTTGCAAAGTGCCGGCCAGATAATCAACAGTCGATAGCATACATCTGTGTTTACTAGCCTCCGAGCCCCTGGCAGGCCCTTGGGATCTAGTGGTGTTCTCAGGAGGGGTGGTGACCTCAGACCATAGAAAGAGTGGAGGTCTTTTAATTCAGTAGAAAAATTAAAGCCTTTAATTCAGTAGAAAAATATAAAGGCTTTGCTCTTCCCACACACTTTCAGGATTAAAAAAAAAATCGATTTCAACAAAGAGCAGAAGCATCTTTGGAAGAGAGGCAGCTTTCCCCTCTTCCTTTGGATACTAAAGAACATTTGCTCCAACACACAGATCCAAAGCCGTCAGCTGTTAAGTGGAAAGAGAAGCCCAAGAACTTAGGGGGAATAAAAACATATTGAGAACAGAGATAAACAGAAGGGGCCTTGAAAAAAAAACTATAAGACTATGTAACAACAAAAAATGGCTAACAACCATGTCTAGGCAAAGCTGGTAGGGGACTGGCCAGGTTTATCCAACACCTTCCACTCCAACCCCCACACTTTACAGTCAGAGCCAAGGACAGACAGGTCTCCCCAACCTTCTCCCCAGTTTTTAGAACCATTCAATTTACCCCTCACACTACCTCTTCATAGAGCTCTGACCTTTCCAGTTTTAACCTTAGGATATTTTTTTCCCAACCACTGTTTGGTCTCATCTCCCAGACTTAGGACTTGACGGAGACTCTGACGTTCCTCTGGGACTACAGCCTTTGGTGGCTGCGCCCACTTTCCTCCTGGCCCAGGGATGGCGACCGTCGCTGTGACTCGCGGTAAAGTGTTCCCTGTGTTCTGGTGTGTCCTTGCTTTCCTCAGGTGTACACCTCAAGACTAAGTCTAAAATAAGGCTCTCGTGTTGATTTCAGGCTCACAAATAGCTAGACAGATTTCCTGTTAAGAAGGAATTGGTAAATATTAATGAGAAAACAAAACATATTCAGTGCTTCCAAAATCCCCTCTTCCTACTGCTGTATTCCAACTGACTCAGAGCCATCTACATTTTCTTTCCCTATGTCGTGTGAGGAAAAAAACATGTGGTCCTGTCACAAAATGCTCACACGCCATAGACGCTGCCGTATTATTTCTCTGGGAAAATTCCTAAAGCAGGGAAAAAGCATCTGTTTCCTAAGTTTGTCATGCCAGGGAATGAAAAGTAAAACGGGGGCGGGGGCAGGTTACGGAAGGGCCCTCCGTCTCCCTTTTAAAGGCATGCTGACACAGAGCATCCGTTTGGAGCTCTGCGGGGATTAGGCGGTATGTATACGGATGGGGACTGCCATGTTGTACGTGCGCAGGGCCTGTCCCCTCCAGCCTCGCACTCCCTCCGCGGTGCAGAAGCAGCATGGTAACACTGCCCTGGCCTGACTCTTCTGCTTCCTGACTCCGACCTTGGGCATGTCATGTAAGTGTCTGAGCCTGTGTCTCCACTTGTAAGACGGGAAGAGGAATGCGTGTTGTTTTCTATGTAAGGTGGCTGTTAGGCACTGAGCTGTGCCCGCCCCCTCCCCTCCCCCCCCCGCCCCAAACTATATACCGAAATCCTAACTCCAGGTACCTCTAGGGTTGCTGCAGATGGAAGAGGTGAAGTGAGGTCATACTGAAGGAGGGTGGGCCCTTCAACCTGTATGTCTGGTATCTTTATAAGAAGAGGGAAGATGGCCACGTGAAGACACTCACACACAGGGATGATGCCCTGTGACAAGAGAGGCAGATGCTGGAGTGATGCAGCTGCAAGCCAAGGAACGCCAAGGACTGATGGCCGCCACCAGACGCCAGGAAGAGGCAAGGAAGGGTTCCTCCCTACGCGTCTCAGAGGGAGCGTGGCCCTACCTTGCCTTTGTACTTGGAGCCTGCAGAACTGTGAGACAATGCATTTCTGTTGTTTTACGCTCCCCTGGTTTGTGGTACTTGGAGGGACACCAATACAGTGGTCGTTCTGTAGTTTAGTTAGTGTGCGTGTGCACTCGTGTGTTTTGATTGCAGAGGAAACACACGAAGAATAAACCAGGTAGACAAAAAGAAACCAAGGTAACTTTTCTTACTTATCTAAAACTAGGGGTGACATTATTCCCTCGAGAGCCAGCGCTGCCTCTCCACACTCACCTCCTGACACTCTCCTTCCTGTGTAACCCGCTCCAGAACACGGGCCTTCAGTCTGTGCTTTCCTTCGAACCTCTGCATCAGCTGCTGCTTCTGCCTGGACCATGCCCAGGGCGAATCCCTGACCTCCTGTCTTTCCCCAATGAGGTCAACACTGGCTACTCCTTTTAAAACTGCAATCTGTACTCCTGCCCCACCCACCACCCCCAAGTCCTCTTACTCAGCTCTACTTTTTCTTTTTTCTATGTTCTTATTGGCTTCTAATATCCTAACAACTTACTTATTTCTTTAGTATGTGCGCTATTTACTATCTGTCTCCCTCCATGCTACAACATAACCTCCGTGAGGGAACACACATCCAGAACAGTACCCAGGTCATAATATGTGCTCCACAAGCGTTTTAAAAAATACATTATTTATTTTTAATTAACCAATGCCTGCGATAACAACGAATACAGCTATTGCTTTTCCTTTGATCTTGTCCTTTACTTCTCTGCTTGCCCCTGACGCCCAAGAGTAGTTAGCAGGTAGCTGCAGCCCAAAGAATGGCACGAGTTATACTTAGAGGGGCGGCAGGTGGGAAACAAGATGAAGCTCTCCAATTCACAGCACCAAGTTCTATGGTACAAACACACCATGAGGCACAGGCCACTAACTATTCCACAGAACTTTACACCAGCAGTAAAAATAATAAACAACGGTCACTGCATTTTTACATTACTCTGTCCCATTTGTAAAACATTTTCATATGAAATTTCCCTTTATAGATGGGAGAACTGGGGTTCAGAGAAAATAAGTGACTCGCCCAAGTTCACTCAGCTGGTAGGAGAAGAGCTGGGAATGAAATCTAGAATTAGAAGATCTTCAGTGATAAGGACCTTTTTCTCTTTTTTAATTAAAAATTTGTTTTTATTGATTTCAGAGAGGAAGGGAGAGAGGGAGAGAGAGATAGAAACATCAATGATGAGAGAGAAGTATTGATTGGCTGCCTCTTGGAACCCCCTCCCCCTACCCCCCCCCCCACTGTGGGGGACCAAGCCCACAATCCAGGCATGTGCTCTTGACCAGAATCGAACCTGGGACCCTTCAGTCTGCAGGCCAACGCTCTATCCACTGAGCCAAACCAGCTAGGGCAATAAGGACCTTTTAACTTGGTAGTTTCTGAAATTGTGTACTATCCATTTCTGGAGTCCCACTCACAATAAGGAAACGCTCTTTAGTATTTTCTCTACAAGTTACTTCTCTTCCTTCCCCATCCTCTAAACAAATGACTCACCTACCGTAACAGCCACACGTCCTTTCCTTGTTGAATAGTTCTCCACCAAAATTTTCTTCTTGTTAAAAGGAGAATTCACCTTCAGTGATAAGTGTGCCAGAAAATGAGGTACATTTCGAGAAAGCCTGGGAATCACCACTCTTGTGAACTGTTCAGAAAAAACAAAAACAAAAACAAAAAAAACACAATTCAGCAAGAGTTTTATATCTTCATTTCTCTCTGGGAATGCCTTCAACATGAATCTCTTTTCCATTCTTTGGGAAGTCTAAAGAGTTTTTTGCTGAGACTTCCAATTAAATTTACTAACCTTAAATGTGTGTTCCTTAGCCTAAATTTCTTTTAGTGCTTTAATAACATTTATTATTAACTGTCTCCACTTTTAAAGGGACTGAAAAAAATCATACCCATGAATAGTGAGCTTTCTTCCTTCTTTAGAGAATTCTCACATTTATTCTTCATGGCAGTTGAGCTAAAATTCAAGGAGCTATCAGACACATATTCAGCCCAGCAGAAGTGAAGTCAGTAATCATTCGATTATTTCTTCTCCTAGAGATAGCGAAGGCACCTTTTTATTCAAATGCTAGTCCCAGAGTTAACTAGGCTAATAGGCTCCCTCTGGGTAGGGTATGCATAATCCTTCCAAAATGCCAGGATGCAAACCCTGACGTCATGAGGGGAGACTTTCACTGGATGGAGGTGGGAATGGCTGATTTGCAAAAGGACATTCTGCCTTTGCAAAACCCAGGAGGAAAAGACAACTTTCTGGGGCAACGATACAGGAAGAAATCACTTCTAATCTCAGGATGACAATGGTTGTCGGCCTTTGTGGGGAGATCCCTGAGTTTACAGAAGAATTCCCAGTTCTGGCTCTGAGAAACTAGCTTGTACCAGACCACCTTCCCATTGAACACAACTAGAAAAGCTGGATAAAGTTTATGTTAAAAACCTGTTTAAAATACTGGAGTGCTACACCCAAGATCTTAGGGAGAAGAGTAATAAAATTGAGGTAACACCTGGTACCACTTTTCTTCTCAGGACACCTCCAGATCTTTAAGAGGCCCAGAACTGCTGAGAAGCCAAGCAGAAAGCAGCTGCGCAGAGGCGCATGCAGTGAGCCAACCTTTTGGCAGACCAAGGGACTCCCAAAGAGAAGGGACATGAGGAGAAGTGGGCTGGACATTCTGCCTCTCTAAGCATTTGCTAATTGAGAAACAAGGTAAACCAAGCAGAAAGCAGCACCACCAGGTTTGGGAATGAAACAGAGCTTTGGACAGTTTCGTGATGTTGGAGGAATTAATATTGGAGTTCAGGGCCTCCCAAAAAAGGGAAAAGCCAGGTACATTTCTCCCTAAGATCTTGGCTACTTTGGTGTAGCACTCCCTAACTGCCTCTCAGAAGCAAAAGTAGCCTCTGGAGAAAGAGACCATCATCTACAGTGTTTATGACTCTTTAAACAAAAAGTCTGCTTTCAATCAACAATTGCTAGGTATTCCAGGGCATGGATTCAAGAAAAAAAGAGAAAATAGAAAGACCCAGGCATGACCCAAATAGAGTCATAGGACATGGTCTTTAATCCTATATAACAAAAACCCTAATATGCAAATCGACCGAACGGCAGAATGACCAGTGGAACGAGCAGTCACTATAACACGCACTGACCACCGGGGGCAGACGCTCAACATTGAGCATCTGCCCCTGAGAGGGAGGCAGTGGCAATCAGGGGGCGAGGACCAGCCAGTAGGCGGCGCCAGGCCACCAGCCAAGGTGGGGGCCTGGGGGGGGCCCCAATCTCCCTGCCTGCTGGTCACCCCACAGATGGCCCTGATCGCTGGCCAGGCCTAGGGACCCTACCCTATTTATTGGGAACAGTCTCTTAGATTTAAAAACTAAAACCTGGCAAGGCTATTCTAACACTGAAAAAACAGGATGATGCAGCGATGACATGCATGGACTCGGGCTTGCACATTTTGTGGTCGGCCCTGATTCCGACTCTTATAACTGTGTGACAAAGCCAATTACTTAACTTCTCTCTGCTTCAGTTTTTCCACCCATAAGATGGGGAAAATGGTACTGCTGCCTCAGAAGGATCATGTTATGTACTACTTTTTATAATCAGGGCAAAAAAATGTAGCTGCCCATACAACAGCAAGATGCCTTTCACCTGTATGAGAAGTATGGTCACAGGTGGCATGCAGTGTCCGTGATTGCGAGAGGGATGTCTGACTGCCGGTTTAGGCCCAACATCCCCCGAGGGGTCCCAGATTGCAAGAGGATGCAGGCTGGGCTGAGGGAACCCCTCCCTACCATGCACGAATTTTGGGCATCAGGCCTCTAGTATAACTATAATTAATATGTTCAAAATTATAAAGATTGTTAAATATTTAAACTCACAGAACAAGGCAAAAATTAATTAGGGGCAAAAATATTTGAATAACATAATTAACGAACTCAACTGTAGTAATACATATAGAATACTGTACCCAACACTGGTACTACACATTTTTTTTTAAGGTTGCACATGAAACATTTACAGAAATTGACCACATATAGGTCATGAAGTATGTCCCCAGATATTTAAACCAATGGAAATCACAGTGTGCTTTTTTGAACTTATGATTTTGAAATAATATAGATTAGATTCATAAAAAATTACAAAAATAGTATCATTTTTAAATTGAGGAGAAATTTACATACTGTAAAATACATACTGCTCTTAAATGTACAATTTGATAAGTTTTTTTGTTTTTAAAATACATTTTTATTGATTTCAGAAAGGAAAGGAGAGAGAGAGAGAGAAACATCAATGAGAGAGAATCACTGATTGGCTGCCTGTTGCACGCCCCCTACTGGGGATCGAGCCCACAACCCCGGGCCTGTGCCCTTGACGGGAATCCAACCTAGGACCCTTCAGTCCACAGGCTGACACTCTATCCACTGAACCAAATCAGCTAGGGTCCATTTGATACATTTTGATACAGAAACCCAACTGTGTAACCACCAACAAAATAAAAATATAGAGCATTTCCATCACTCCAGAAAGTTCCCTCATGCTCCCTTTGGTAAATTCCAAAATCTTAAAGACAACCACTGTTCTCATTTCTATTTCCATAGATAAATTTTGCCTGTTCCTGAGCTTCATACAAATGGGCTCATATACCAGTAGTATGTCTTGTGTCTGGCTTTATTCACTCAGCATGTCTCTGAGATTCATCTACACTGTTGAGTGTATAAATACTTTACTCCTCTTTATTCCTGAGCAATATATAGTCCATTGTATGAAAATAGCACAACTTATTACATATTCTTCTGTGGATGGAAATTTGGTTGTTTCCATTTCAGGTCTATTATAAACAAAGCTATTATAAATATTTTCATACAAATCTACTTGTGAACATATATTTTTATTTCTCTTGGGTAAATACTTGGGTGTGGAATTGCTAGGTTATAGGATGGAAAGCATTTAACTTTATGTGAAACTGCCAAACAATTTCCCACAATCTATGTGTGGCTGCCACTAGGACTTCAGTAGAGTTACACACTGCAATTAATACAAAGACCACTGTCTGAATGACTGCCATCTCTCCAGCGGCCATCACTTTCCTTCTGTGCTCACTGGGGAGAGAGTTCTGGGCACAGAAGCCAAAGTGAGGCTGCTGCAGAACTCCAGAGATGGCCAGCTTTGATTTAAAAATTAAATTGACCATCTGCCCCCGAGAGGGAGGCAACCAGCAGTGGCAGCTCTCACAGATGCTGCTCTAAATGGTTGTTCTGGCGCAGTAATAGCAGAGAGGAAATGTGACCACAGTTGACTTTTCATATTCCAGAAGTGTCAATTACACAGTCAGTCACCCTATCTAATAAAAGAGTAACATGCAAATTAACCATCACTCTGCTACATCCACAAGCCACACCCACCAGCCAATCAACCCAACCAAGATGCAAATTAACCCAACCAAGATGGCTGCGGCTACAGAGAGCAGGAGGGAGGCTTGGGTTTCCCAGGTAATGGAGGAAGCCAAGCTTTCTGCACACCCTGGCCAGCCCAGGCCTCTATTAAGGCTAAAAAGTTTCAATTATAGAAGATAAATAAATCCCAACAGAAATGGCTCCTGCCATGGAGCGAGCAGAAGGCTTGGCTCTGCTCCAGTCTACAAAGTTTCAATTGTAGAAGATAAATAAATCCCAGATACCAGGGCCTCCACTTGGGTTGCTGGGGGCCGTGGCCGGCCTGCAAACCAACACAGGCCCCTCGCCCAGGCCACCCCATGCCCCAAGGGAACCCCCACCCTGATCTGGGACACCCTTCAGGGCAAACCAGCTCACCCTCACCCATGCACCAGGCCTCTATCCTATCTAATAAAAGAGTAATATGCAGATTGACTATCACTCCAACACAAGATGGCTGCCCCAATGTGGCCAAAGATCCTGCCCCCATGTGGACACAAGATGGCCACCACAAGATGGCCAGCAGGGGAGAGTAGCTGGGAGGGACCAGGCCTGCAAGGGAGGGCAGTTGTGGGTGATCAGGCCAACAGGGGAGGGCAGTTGGGAGGGATCAGGCCTGCAAGGGAGGGCAGTTGGGGGCGATCAAGCCTGCAGAGGCGGGCAGTTAGGGGTGACCAGGTTGGCAGAGGAGGGAAGTTGGGGACAAACAGGCTGGCAGGGGAGTAGTTAGACATCAATCAGGCTGGCAGGGGAGTGGTTAAACATTAATCAGGCTGGCAGGCAGAAGCAGTTAGGGGCAATCAGGAAGGCAGGCAGGCGAGCAGTTGGAAGCCAGCAGTCCTGGATTGTGAGAGGGATGTCCGACTGCCTGGTGGGATCAGGCCTAAATGGGCAGTCAGACATCCCTTGAGGGGTCCCAGATTGGAGAGGGTGCAGGCTGGGCTGAGGGACACCCCCCCAACCCTGTGCACGAATTTTGTGCACCAGGCCTCTAGTTCCTTAATAAACACCTTTAAAGCAAAAAAATAAATAAATAAAGAGTGTTACAAGCAATGATTTTAGGATTATAAATACATTTAGCCAGCAGGCAAACTGGCAAATATAGAATCTAGGAACGATGAGAACTGACTGTTCCAGGTCTGAAATCTGGTTTCACTCTTTCAAATTTCTTCCCACTTAGACAAAAGAGGCCTGGTGGAAGCCCCAGGTAAGTTTCATGACTCCCAGCAAGGTGTTAGCTCAACTAAACTAGCTTCATGGAAGCTCACTTACTGCTGAGGTAGCGATTTACAACTTGTCCCAGGTTGACCACTTCACCCCATCTCTGTTCTTCATTTCTTTTCTCAGGTACTCAGGGGGAACTTTACAGAACACTGGAAATGTTGGTTGTTTGTAAATCAAGCATAATTATCTGGGCACTTATTTCAGACGCAAGAACACAATCAGCCATAATGGGGCCACCTATGCTTGGTACTACACACTGGAGACTAAGGGGAGGCAGAAGGAGAGGGAAGAAACGTGACCCTTCCGTGGGCCCAGAGTATGCACAGCCAGGTGAAGAAGTTAAAAAGTGGACTCTTCCGATTTGCCACAGTCACATATGTGATGATTCACAGCCCCTGCTGTCTGTGGGCCCACCCTAAAACCAGGTGCTAGGAATCAGTTTCCTGGATTTCAAGCTCTGGGTCCAGCAGTCAGAAAGACCGGTGTCAGGACCATGTCTCCGGGATTCACTTACTTCTGCAAGTCATGATGCCTATGACCTGCCACTTGAGAAGAGACTGTAACGGAAACCACAGCTGCATCCCTCAGAAGGGTTCTGTCTGGAGTAGTAGCGGTGCTGCGGGGCTGGCCAGCTGGAATTGGGTTTCCATCTGGGTGACTTTGACTTTGCAGACTGATACAACATGGTCACCTTGAGCACTATATCGTCAGCCCGTTCTCAATAGCAACTGGCAGGAGGAGCCGTGACACCAGTTTTGGTGGCTTTCAGTGAACAGCAGGACCCGAGTAGTCCTCCCTCCCTCCTCTAAGGCGCCCAACCTGACAGCAGGGTGCAGAAATGATCTGGACTTTGGGCCAGGAGACCCATATTCCAGCCTTGGCTGGATATGAAATTATACTGTGAAGTTGAAAAAAAAAAAAGATATAAATTACCTCCTTCCCATTCTCCTCTACTTCCATGCACTAGCAAGAAGAGTAGCAAAAATCTGCTCCTTCATCCCCGCCTCCCCAGCCTCTTACCCAACAGAACTTCTGGGACCATATAAGTGCAAAAGATCCACTTAGTACTGTGTGACTGCATTCAAAAGGAGGGAAATATAAGCCATTAGTATGTAGAAACATCTTCACAGAGGTCTTATACATGCGAGTCAGGCTCAATGGTTGAAATCCACCCCTACTGACCGCACCCTACCCCCGGATCTTATAATTTCTACTATTCCTCTACACACACACACCACTTCTTAGCCAAACGACAAGTTTTGGTTTTCTGTAAAGTTGCTGCTATTAATTTCATTTCTCTTCTTCCTTTCACTGTTAAACTTGAGAGGCAAATGGTCTATATGTCTTCTCTCCATCATCTCAGTACTGTTCTCTGCTTAACCACCCCCTCCCCAAATCACTCCTGATCTCACCACTCTACTCAAATTGCACTTCTGAGAGTCACCAATTACCTCTAAATACCAAAGAAAAGTCTTTGCTCAGTTCCCATTTGTCTTGACACTCACCACCCTCCCACCTACAGACCTCTAATATGTGATACTGCTAACTATCGGAAATTGTCTGTTTCTTTAGTTGCCTCGATAACTGTCTTCCTGGTTGCCTTAAACCCTCTATATTAAAGGCATAAATCTTTAAAGCAAAGCTAATCTCTCTTCCTTATCAGCTGTAATGACACAGTTTTTCTAAGACTGATACCTGTCATTTTACTTTTTCATTCTCACTCTCCATGCCTGGTTAGTGTTCTTTTTTTAAAAATTTATTTCATTCTTTGACTGTCTCTTTAAACCAAGCATGTCAAACTCAAAGGCTAACACAGGCCAAATAAACAAGGTTTAAGTTTATGTGGGCCGCAAAAAACCAAAAGCTTCAAATTTTCATAGAAACGTAGGTTTATTTTCATAGAGCCATGCTGAATACAAAGGGCTGAAATAAGTGAGTAATCATTAACATAAAATAGAACATTTAACAAAAATTAATACATTTCTTGAACATTAACTTACCAGACACTGAGTAACCGCACAAATTAATAAGCGTAATGCCAATAAACCTATTTTTCTTGTTCTCCATAGGCGAAATATTTCCTGTTGCGCACACCAAACAAGTCAGTCCAAGACTAATGATGTGGCAATCGGCTGCTAAAACATTCGCTGCTAGTATTAGTGGAGAGAAATGGTGTGCCTGCACGTAAAGCGCATAAGGGAAATGAATGCAACAGGGCTATAGTAATCAGTCATTAGCAAACATTATAGTTCGTTATTAATAATTATGTACAACAGGATGTTGTAAAAATTAAGTTAGAAAATGTTTATTAAAACGTTTCTTACATACTATTATATTGGCTGGGCCGCAAAAATATTTGTTGTGGGCTGCATGTGGCCTGCGGGCCGCGAGTTTGACATGCTTGCTTTAATCTTTCTCTCTGCCACCATCCCAACCCAGGTTCTCATCTACTCGTGTCTGACCTGCTGCAATAATATCCCATTATTCAGTTAGTCTGTCTCTGCTATGCCCTAAATATTACTGCCAGACTAATTCAGCAAATTCTGTTTGCATTAAGTTACTCCCATGTTACAAAACATGCAATGATTCCCCATTATTCAGAGAATAAATTCTAACTGATTCTGGCAATCAAGGTCCTCCTCCCCCAATCCCACTCAACCCATCTGAGCTTTTTCTATTCCCTAACATCTACCAACCCCAACGCAAATTCTCTACTCTGGAAAAATCAATGTCTTTGTACCCCATCGCTGTCCAGGATGAGTCTCAACTCCAAGCCTTCCTTATTTTCAACTAGTGGCCTGGTGCACGAAATCCGTGCACATTAAAAGGGGATTCATTAGAGGAAATAGTTTAATATTGCTATTTGCCCTTTCTCTATAAGAGAAGTGTCAGAGATGAAAGGAAATTAGTAAAATGTATATGAAAATCTTCCTCCTGTCAGAGTCTGGGGCACACCACCAGACCCAGAGTCAAGGCCCCGCCCACCCACGTGCACCTCAAAATTGTGTGAGACCCAGACCCGGCCACCCCCCCCCCATTGGGCTAGATCCAGACCCAGCCAGTCCCACCCTTATCAAGCCCCGCCAGGCAGGGGGCACGGCCTGAGGTCCCCCGGCCTGGTGCCAGGGAGGGGGGCATGGCCTGAGGTCCCCTGTCAAGCCCCACAGGGGGTGGGGGGAGCACAGCCTCAGGTCCCTGCTGATTGCTCATTAAGGCTCGTTACGGGAACTCGGCCTCTGCTGTGGGTGCAACCATCTTGTGCTATGGAAACCCCGCCTCCGCTATGGGCGCTGCCATCTTTGTGGCAGAGTGATGGTCAGTTTGCATATCCCCTCTTTTTTTTGTCTTTTATTATTTATTTTTATTGTTTGAAGTATTACAAATAGTAGTACATATGTCTCCTTTTTTTCCCCCCATTGACCTCCTCCGGACCTCCCCTACCCTCCAGTACATGCCTTCACCTGCCCGCCCTCCCCCGCTCAGTGTCTTGTATCCATTGGTTGTGCTTATATGCATGCTTACAAGTCCTTCGGTTGATCTCTTACAGCCCCCCTCGCCCAACCTCCCCTGTCTTCCCAATGTAGTTTGACAGTCTGTTCAATGCTTCTTTGCCTCTGTATCTTTTTCCCACCATTTCTTTCCTTTAAAAAATTTTGCCTCTGCAGACTAGAAATGAACATATAATAATAAAAAAAAAATAATAATAGTAAAAAATGTTTTGAGTCCCAATTTCAATGTCCAACAGTTCTGAGTCCCCGTTTCAATGTCTAACAGTCCCCTCTTTATTATATAGGATGAGCAGCATAGAATAAAACTCGGTGGTCCTTGATGTTGCCCTTAACATCCCCACTACCAATGCAATTCATGTTCCCAACAGAGCAGCAGCACGTGCGTGATCCCCACAGAGGGTGTGCACTCCTCCCAGCTAAGTGGATTCTACCAGGAACTCTTACTCCACTCAAACCAGAGAGCATGTGGCGGGCAGGGAGCTGCCAGCCAAGAAATGAAGAGTCCTCTGTGCTCCTAACGTTGATACGAAGGACAAGGAGGGTTTTCTCTTCTGCTGGTCCGTAAGAGTGCAAACAGAACCTGAGCATCATGAACTGAATTCATTCAATTCTTTGCAGCAAAGTAGCTCACCAGATAAATACCTCTGCTGGTTGTTTGAATTACAGATGAGTAAGCTGATCTGTTTCTTTATTTTCAACTTCTCAAAGGCAACTGTTAGCAGGCACCACTTAGGAAATAAACTGCATCCCCCCTGGTACTTGGCTGGAGAATAAATGAGCAATTTCCTATATTCTTAAAGGAAAATCTAAGGTTCAGGCTTCAAAGGACAGACCTGGTGTGGGATCATGAACCTGTTCACCAATTGAGACAGATGGCCAACAATCCCTACCTTTTGAGAGTACTATTTCCTATGCCAGTGGTCGGCAAACTGCGGCTCGCGAGCCACATGCGGCTCTTTGGCCCCTTGAGTGTGGCGGCTCTTCCACAAAATAACCACAGCCTGAGCGAGTCTATTTTGAAGAAGTGGCTTTAGAAGAAGTTTAAGTTTTAAAAACTTAGCTCTCAAAAGAAATTTCAATCGTTGTACTGTTGATATTTGGCTCTGTTGACTAATGAGTTTGCCAACCACTGCCCTACGCTAATGCTAGGATCACAGGGTTCTTGAACAGATGATAAAAATTACTCACACTTTAGAGATGACACCAAGACAACAGCCCTCAACTCTGAAACCTTCCTGACGGCTCTCCTGAATTTCCATTCTCCTACTTTCATTTTCCCTCTTTTCTCCACCTTGTTTTATCTTGTATTTCTGGACTTGGCTCAGGCTTGGTCTTCGCTGCGATTTGAGAATTCAGTGGAGGAGCCTCCCTGATTTAGCTACAAAAACCTACGTACTCCCGCTCTGTCTGTTTGCTCTCCAATAGACTCCCACTATTCCACCCACACTCCAGCCCCTCAGGACTCTTCCCAGTTCCAGTAATGCCTTTATCATGTGTATCGTCAACATAGGTAGTCTTTAACTGGAAAAAAAAAAAAAAAGTGGTTCATTCTTTGTGCTGGTTTGTAAAGTCAGTTGCTGAAATGCTGATGGTCTTTTCCTAAAGAACCTATGTGATAAATGATGATTTATTTATTATAAATGGTTAGGTCTCAGGGCTAGCTCTCATTCCTCATTTATACCTATTACTGCAGTAGTAAGAGAGGGATCCCAAATCTTTCTGTGTTCCTGGAAAGGGAGATAGGATAGTTCCAGCTTCTTCTGTGTCTTTCCAGGAGTCTTTTGTACACTGAGTGGCCAGATTATTATGATCTCTGAACGCATAATAATCTGGCCACTCAGTGTGCATGCGTGTGTGTGTGTGTGTGTGTGTGTGTGTGTGTGTGTGTGTGTATTAGAGGCCCGGTGCATGAATTCATGCATGGGTGAGGTCCGGCCAGCCTGGCCAGGGGAAGGGGACATGGGCGGTTGGTCAGCCTACCTGCTGGTCAAACTCCTGGTTGAGGGGACAATTTGCATATTAGCCTTTTATTATATAGGATATACACTGAGTGGCCAGATTATTATGTGTTCAGAGATCATAATAATCTGGCACTCAGAGTATATACATATAAACTATATATGGATATGTCGTCAACCCTTTCTCCCTTTCTGCTTCTTAATGTAAATATTAGATACAATCAAGACACACTGTCCTACGCATCTCTGTTTTCCCTTAACAAGAGATCTTGGAAGTCACTGCATATCAGTACAACAGATCAGCCGTGTTCCTTTTAATAGCTCTAGGGACATAACAACTTACTTAAACATTTTAAAATAACTTATAAATGTGTTCATAATGTAATAAATTGGATTATTAAGATAAATTTAAAATTTCATTTTTTCATTGTAAAAGCAGTAAATAAAATCACCACCACCACAAAAGAAAAATCAAGAAGTGAAAAAAACTTATCCACAATCCCATTAAAACTATGTTGATGTACTTCTTCTGCCCCCCCCCCCCCGCAAAAAAAAATTAAAAACAGTTTTTTATGTAATGAAAGCTCCCAAATAATACCAACACTGCTGCTTTGTGGACCACAGCAGAGGGTCAAGAGGGGCCAAGGAGCAAAGGTAAGAGGATCTGCTGCAAAGCTATACTGGCAAAACATTAGCTCAAGCTTTAATGCCATCTTGAGAAGAATCAATAAGTTACAGCATATCTTACAACAGAAAATTATAGAACACGGATAATTAATAAAATGGAGCTACATATGTCAAGTCAATATTATTAAGACACACAAAACTCTGTTAAGCATAAAAATTAAGTCCCAGGATGTTGTATGTAGTACAATAGCATTTACATAAAATTTAAAACATGTGAAGTCATATTAAATATTACTTAAGAATGTGCACATATGTTGTAAAAGTGTAACATCATACTGGAGAATGATAGCACCACATTCAGAACAGTTTTTTGTTTTTTTCAAAAGAAATGGAGAACATAAGGCAAAATGTTACTACTTTGCAAAGACAGAATGGTGGGTCCATGGACATTTTTTACATCATTCATTACGTATTTCAGAATGCAAAAATGCTTATTTAACTTAGTGATTTCAAATATCTGTGTTGAAATTAAATGCTTGCCAAAGCTCTGTATAAAGGTAAAATCTGCTCTGAATATTAAGGTGTTTTTTTTAAAATTAAACATTTTTTTTCAATTATAACTTATATTCAATATTTCAAAAAATGTATTTTTATTTACTTCAGAGGGGAAGGGAGAGGGAAGAAGAGATAGAAACATCCATGATGAGAGCATCACCTGCCTCCTGCATGACCCCTACTGGGGATCGAGCCCACAACCAGGCATGTGCCCTGACTGGGAATGGAACCATGTGTCCAAGAACCATGTGATCCTAGCATTAACTTAGGGAAGAGTACTCTCCAAAGGTATGGATTGTGGCCATCTGTCTCAACTTTACCTTAGGCAAGCTCCTGGTGTATAGGTCGATGCTCAGCCACTTAGCCCACCTGCCTGGCCATTCCATATTTTTCTGTATTGGTTTCAGGTGTACAGCAGAGTGGTTAGACAATCACATATTTTACAAAGTGATGCCCTGATGTTTCAGTCCACCCCTGGCACCACAGTTGTTACAATACTGCTAAATATATTTCTTATGCTGTACTTTACCTCTCCATGACTACTTTGTAACTACCAATCTGTACTTTTTTAAAAATTAATTTTTCCCTCACCATTTACCCCTCTATGCCCTCTTCCCCACCCACCCCCCAACTCCCCAGCAATCACCACACTGTGGTCCAGGCCATGAATTCTTTATTTTTTCCTGTTTTTTTTCCTCAGTCCCTCCAATCCCCACCAGAGCTATCTATGAGCCTGTCTTCATAGTGCTTGGTAGTTCAGTTTGTTTATTAAATTCCACAACTGAGTGAAATCAGATGATACTTGTCTTTCTCTAACTGGCTTATTTAATTTAGCGTAATGTTCTCCAGGTTCACCCAGGATGTCCCAAAGGGTAAAATTTTCTTCCTTTTTACAGCAGAGTAGTATTCCATTATATAAACATACCATGGCTTTTTTTTATCCACTCACCTACTGATGGACACTTGGGCTGCTTCCAAATATTAGTTATTGTAAATAATGCTACAATGAACATAGGAATGCATATATTCTTTGGAAATATGTTTTGGGTTTCTTCAGATAAATTCCCAGAAGTAGAATCACTGAGTCATAAAGCAGTTCCATTTTTAATTTTTTGAGGAAACTCCATACTGTTTTCCACAGTGGCTGCACCAATCTGCATTCTCACCACATCCTTGCCAGCACTTGTTGTTTGTTGATTGATGATAGCCAATCTGACAGGTGTGAGGTGATATCTCAATGTGATTTTAATTTGCATTTCTCTAATGATAGTGACATTGAGCATCTTTTCATACGTATATTGGCCAACTGTATGTCCTCTTTGCAGAAGTGTCTATTCAGGTATTTTTCCTTATACAACATGGTTGTTGTGAAGATTAATGGAAGTTTATGTTCTGTGATTTCCTCATCTGAATGTCTTTTGTTGTTGTTGCTAATCCTCCCTCTAGGATATTTTCCCATTATTTATTTATTTATTTTTTAGAAAGAGAATGGAAGGGAGGGGGAAAGAGAGAGAAAAACATCAATGTGAGAGAAACATATCAATTGGTTGCCTCCTGCAAGGCCCCGACCAGGGCCTGCAAACGAGGTATGTGCCCTTGACTGGAATCAAACCCAGGACCCTTCTGTCCGTGGGCTGATGCTCTGTCCACTGAGCCAAACTGGCAATTTTTATAAACTAGCAATTTTTACCCAGTTTGATTGCTATACACTTTATATTTATGAAGCACTTTTAAAATCTGCTATATTAAATTCTCTATTGGGACCAAATAGCTTTGAAAATTTTATTTAACACAATGGGAAAGAAAAAAAATCTTTATAATGCATAAACACTGCCATATGTACTCAGAAAGTTACATATCCACAGTACCTTCCTGTTATTCAGATTTTCCGAGTTATAAAAATTCTTCACCTGTGTCTCATGAGCATTCTGACACTCATGGAGCTTTTGGACAAACAGGCAGGAGGCGTCAGACACTTATTTTTAGGGGGTAAAGAGGATGGTTTCTAAATTGCTCAAAAATTATAAAAATTGAAGAAATGAGCTCCTGATCCATGCAACAATGTGGATGAATCTCAAAAGCATTACAAAAGAAGTACAGAAGACTAGGTGCTGTATGATTCCATGTATGACATCTGGGAAAACACAAAACTGCAGGGACATATTTCAGATTGGGGTGCCAGGACTGGGGACAGGAGGAAGGGATTAATGGCAAATGGGCACGAGGGACTTTCTGGAGTGATAGAAATGCTCTCTACTTGCACTGTGATATGGTCTCATGACGATACCTATGTCTAAACTACCTTAAACAGGGTCAAGTTTACTGAAGGTAAATTAGATCTCAATCAACCTGTCCAAAACTGGTACAGAGTTCCTTGGGCAAAGACAAATGGAGAACACTTTAAAAGGTTCCATTAAGTTAGTAATATTGTGATTTGGGTCAGATGCATGCCATTTGTTTACTCTCAAAGACAGCCCCCGGGAGGACTTGGGGTAGGCTGGTCTCTGAAAGCAAGTGGGAGGAAAGAGAAACAGCTGAGGCAGCTGGAAAGTCCTGACCCAGATGGCAGTTTCTGACCATCCTTCCCAGATTCCTGAGGCGCTCTTGTTTCACTTTGTTAAGGAAGTAGAGGTAAATTATATCACTGTCTGCTGTGTTCAGTCTGACCCATATCTTGACCTCAAACTGTCCCAGAAAGTGCAAAGTGCCGACTGCAGCCGCTTTAGCGGTCCTATTACCGCTCTCAGTAATGTTGCTAGGGCTAGTCATGCAAAGAAGATCCACTGAGAGTCTACTATCTGCTGGGCAATGGCAGCAGCAAACAGGACCGGAATCCCTGCTCCCCTGCCATTTGAACCCCCTGCAGATGGTCGGATAAGCCGGAATACCCTGTGCATATTTCCTCATCAAATAATTAAATAAAATAAAAATAAATTCTTTATACAATTTAAAAATCCAAGCTTAAAAATAAAACTAAAATAAAACATAAACACCTCTGATTCAAAATTATACTTTTCAACAAAGCAGGGATTTATAGTCTCACTTGCCCTGGTTAGGCTGTGGTTAATATCAGCTACAAAGAATGCATAAGTAGAAATGTGCCAAAACGCAAACTAGCTATCAAGGGTTTAAAAAGGAAGAGATTTCATTTGTCAGAAAAGTGAAGATCTGGTGGGCATATGTAACATAATCATTCTCAGGACCCAAATCACAACAATATGTGTGGCTCTCTCTCTTTTTTTCCCCCTTCATCCTCAAAGGCCAGAAGAAAATAGTTTTTTCCTTTCCACAGTCCCTCCTCACTTTGCACACTATCTAAACATGTAAATTTATGCAAAAGCAAAATGCTATTTTAGTCCTGATAGACTCACTCTCATTGAATGTTCTTCCTATAAAAAACAAACATCTCATGCTGAGTTAGCCCTACAACTGGGAAAGACTGAGAACTAGTCATTACAATTACCAGGCATAATGAACATTTTTAGCTAATTATTTCCTTTATAGACATTAATGTTGGTTTTTTTTTAAACTACAGATCTCATTTAGGATGAGGAATATCTCTGCAGTTTTCTCACAGAGATATTCTTATATCCAGAACCTCCAGGGTAGAGGCTCTGGACTGGAGTCCTTTATCTTTCCCTACCTCTTCCTCCTGCACCAGTGCCCATCTGGAGGAAGAGGTAATAAAGGGATAATGAGGAAATATACACGAGGTATTCTGGTCTACTAGACAAACTGCAGGAGGGTCAAATGACAGGAGCACTCACAGGGCAATGAGGACTGAGAATGAAGCTGGACAGATAGGCAGAGGTGATCAGACTCAAACTTACGGAACAGATGCCTGTATGTGCATCAGATCATTTCCGTTTTAGAGTGCCTGGAAAGGTAGGCAGACTTGTCCTCCTTTCACTGATGGAGAAACTGAGGCTTCTGAGGTTTAAGCAGCTTGCCCAAGTCACAGAGCTGCCAAGGGGCAAAAGCAGAATTCAAACCTGGATTCAGTGCACAGTCTCTCTTTTTTTAATTTGGTGCCCTTCATGATCCATCGGAGCAGCACCTGCCTTCTGCAGAGGGGGTATGTCTTCTGAACAGTCTGTTCCTATTATGTAATATGAACTTCATACGTAGCTTTCTGGAAAAAGCAGGTAGTAAAACAGTTTAAACCTCCTTCCCCCTCAAAATATGAGGAGGTTAAAATATCAAAATATGGGAGCAACTTAGCTATGAGTTTTCTGGTATGGATGCTTTTGCTAGATTTTCTACAATAAACATGCATAAACTTCTACTAGTATAGAAAGGAAAAATTCCAATAAAAGTTACTTTTAACATTGTAAGACTTTTAAAGTCCAGGATAAGAGCACAGGTATTATGGAGCACTGTGCCCAGCAGGTTGGAGAAGGGGCTAGCTATTAGGGTTAGTTAGCATTGGTGATGGTGGCATTTGGACAGTGCGGCTACCTTCAGAAAGATGTTGTATAAGCTTTACCAAAGAGAACGTCTCTAAAACAGCAGAAAATGTACTATAGATACGGCAGTAAGTGCTAGAATTTTTTTCTCTTCCATGAATACTAATGACCATTTTTCTTCCTTTGCATGATAACTCCATAACAGGACTTTAAGAATGATTCTTCCCTAAACGGGGCAGGTGCCACAACACTATCGTAGCTAATAAGGAGAAAATTTGCTAATTGATCCTCATGCCGTTGCAAAGATGGCAGCGTCACAGCCAATAAGGAGGGAATATGCTAAATGACTGCCACGCCCTCAAAGATGGTGGCGCCCACAGCCACAGATGGCAGCGTCCAGTCCCTCAGCCCCGCCAGGGTGCCTGCCTCCAGAGTCCCCCAGTCTCCTCAGCCTCCCAGCCACACAGGGCCGGCCCGAGGCACAGGCAAGCCTCAGATGTTAGCTGCCCAGCCGCCCAGGGCCAGCCCGAGGCTCAGGTAACCAGGGCCGGCCAAGGCTTGTGCTGCCGGCAGTGGCAGCAGCAGAGGTGTGATGGGGTGTCGCCTTCCCCTGATCGCCGGGTCACCTCCCGCCTCTGAGGGCTCCCGGACTGTGAGAGGGGGCAGGCCGGGCTGAGGGATCCCCCCCTCCAGTGCATGAATTTTCATGCACCGGGCATCTAGTAAAGTAATAACTGCCGCGACATAACATTCACCGTGCAACGACTTCTGCGCAGAGGAGGTGGGAAGTGCTCCACAGAGAACATGACTTCGGGCTGGACATGAAGAAAGAGTCAGGTTTTTGCCAGATGGGGAAGCAAGAAAGAGAAGAGAAGAGCATTGAAAGGTTCAGGAGCAAAAGCGCAAGCCTTTGTGTCTCTGGAGTCCACAAAACAATACTGGGAAAGGACGCTGTGCTCTTCAGACCTGTCCCGACAGTTCTCTATCTTTCATGGATATGCGAATTGAGAATTCAGCCAGAATCCTTAAAGGGCTGACTGATGGCCATGCCAGCTCAGTGACATGGCCCTGATGGATGTGGCAGTTTGCTGTCACCTCGTGATACACATTCTTCTCTCTCCGTGTTGACATATCATCGCACAGGTGACAGCCAGCTATAAAGATAAGGCATTATTTTCTCCTAAATCAAATACCAAGTAGACATACTGTGGTTTTTATGCAGAAATTTATCATCGTCTACAAAATACTAATAAAACAGTCACCAACTGAGCTGAAATGATTACAGTTCCTTAAAAAAAGTCCCTTTTTGAGAGTAACAGGCAGAGCACTAACGATATCTACCTTTACCCAAGAAAGTGAGAACTTACTGCATAATCTCTGTTCTTGACTTTGAGGGAGTGATGAAAACATTAACTTATTTACAGGATCTTCTGTAAGGGCCAAGAGACTTTCAGGCAAAAGCACTCTCTAGGCAAACTAAAGAACACAAAACGGGCCGCTCATTTTCAGAAAGCTACACTTGCATAGCACCAGCATTTTAAAGAACATATTTAGGGGAGAGAAACAAAGGTGGTGGCATAAGTAAGCACCTAAACCGCTGCCTCGCACAACCATTTCGAAGCTACAACTAAAAGACAGAACGGACACCATCCAGAAACACAGGAAAGCTGGCTGAGTGGAAATTCTACAACTAGAAGAGAAAAGCTCATGGAGAACTGAAGGAACGGCAGAGGGCTGAGGTACGGGAAGGGGTCCTTGTGCACGCAGAGAGGAAGGGCGGCTGAGAGCCTGGCTGACTTTCTCTTGCAGGAGGGGGAAGGAAGCCCCTGACTGCGCTGAACCCCAGTTTCGACTGCACTGAACCCGAGTTCTGGGTGAAACCCCGTGGACCCAGGCTCATACAGGGGGAGTCTGGACTGTCAGGTAGAGAGAAAGGCACTCGGAGACTCGGAGACCCGGGGGAGATCCGGGGGAGCCCCGGCGGGCAGGGGGCTGGAGGTGCGCGCGAAAGTGTGTACAAAGACTGCGAGGTTGCCACAGGCTTTCCCTAGCAGAAGGGAATCGGAAGCTCCTGACTGCACTGAACCCCAGTTCTGACTGCACTGAACCCCAGTTCCAGGCGAGCCCCTGGGGACCCACGCTCTTACGGGGGGAATCTGGACTCTTGGGCGGAGGCTCAGGAGCCGGGGAAGGCAGAGGTCTGGAGACGCGCGCGCGCAAGGGCAGGGCTGACGAGAAGCCAAGACTGTCTGCTCCACCCTGAGACTCCACCCCATCCAAGCTGAGCACAGAGGCTTTTGCAATTTGGCAAGTCTAATCCTATAAGGCTGTCTCCAGCACTGAACTTCTCCCAGCGTAGACACAGCTGATCCTCACAGCCTACTGACCTGGAGGTCAATTCCTCCCAGTGATACCAACAACAATCAAGACTTAACTACAACAAGGCTGTACACACAGTCCACAAAGGGGTGCACCAAGAGATTCCACCTCAGGTAACTGGGAGGCCGACCCACTGGGCCATATAGGAAACCTAGCACACAAAGCTACCCTACCAACTCAGGGAAGCAATGAAAATGCGGCGAGACAAAGAAACAGATCACAAAAGAAAGAAACGGAGGAAAACAAACGACTGGATATAGAATTCAAAACCACGGTTATAAGGCTTTTCAAGAATATCCTAGAAAAGGCCGATAAATATAACGAGACCCTCGAAGATATGAAAAAGGACCAACTAGAAATTAAACAGACACTAACTGAAATAAAAAATATTATACAGAGACCCAACAACAGACTAGAGGAATGCAAGAATCAAGTCAAAGAATTGAAATACAAAGAAGCAAAACAAAAAACTCAACTGAAAAAGCAAAAAGCAAAAAAAATCCAAAAAGTTGAAGATAGTGTAAGGAGCCTCTGGGACAACTTCAAGTGTACCAACATCAGAATTATGGGGGTGCCAGAAGAAGGGCGAGAGCAAGATACTGAAAACCTATTTGAAGAAATAATGACTAAAAACTTCCCCCACCTGGTGAAAGAAATAGACTTACAAGTCCACGAAGCACACAGAACCCCAAATAAAAGGAATCCAAAGAGGACCACACCAAGACACATCATAATTAAAATGCCAAGGGCAAAAGACAAAGAGAGAATATTAAAAGCAGCAAGAGAAAAACAGTTAGTTACCTACAAGGGAGCACCCATATGATTGTCAGCTGATTTCCCAACAGAAACTACGCAGGCCAGAAGGGAGTGGCAAGAAATATTCAAAGTGATGAATAGCAAGAACCTACAACCAAGATTACTCTACCCAGCAAAGCTAGCATTCAGAATTGAAGGTCAGATAAAGAGCTTCACAGATAAGAAAAAGGTAAAGGAGTTCATCACCACCAAACCAGTATTATATGAAATGCTGAAAGGTATTCTTTAAGAAGAGAAAGAAGAAAAAAGTAAAGATAAAAATTATGAACAACAAATACATATCTATCAACAAGTGAACCTAAAAATCAAGTGAATTAAAAACCTGAGGAACAGAATAAGCTGGTGAATATAACAGAAACAGGGGCATAGAAAGGGAGTGGACTGATAATTCTCAGGGGGAAAAGGGAATGGGGGGGTGCAGGAAGAGACTGGACAAAAATTGTACACCTATGGATGAGGACAGTGGTGGGGAGGTAAGGGCAGAAGGTGGGGTGGGAACCGGGTGGAGGGGAGCTATGGGGAGAAAAAGGAGAAACAATTGTAATAATCTGAATAAAGATTTATTAAAAAACAAAAACAAATGAAATGTCACTGAAGCTTTATCACCACTCTATGAAAGTATTTATTCTGATCCTCTTCATTTAGAGAAGCAGAGTCTGTCCCAGATCACCTGATTGGCAAGTGGTGAAGTTGGGTCTCGTGCCATCTTTCTAAAGTACCTCAGAGGGAAGGAGGTAGGAGAGGCAAACTCATCTTGGGTGCCAAGTAAAGCTTCCCAGACAAATAAGCATCAAGCAGGTACGTGCCTTTAAAAGAGCAAGTGGGATTTTAAAGGCACATTTCCATAAGATTAAGGAAATCAAGAAAGCCAAGTGCTAGGCAAATAGTAATAACTTAATAAATATTGGGACCAAAATGTTTGCCAATGTGGTGCACTGAGCCAAAATGAACTAAGTGTTTGCCAGTGCATCACACTGTACTACTGTTTCCAAATACTCAGTTCCCATCCTGTTTCCTCAGGAACCCCCGGAATATCCCTGGTACCGCCACTGGTTCCATATGGTCTGCAGGATCCTGCGGGAGGATTATTTATCCCCAACCCACTGACAGTGGGATTGGCCCTGTGACTTGTCTTGGCCATAGATAATGTCTGAGCAGAAGTTTTAGTAGCCAATGTACGCTTCCACTGGCTGTCTTTTCCTCTGCGACAGGGGCATCCTGCCCCAAATAGTGGCTGCTCCTTCAGCCTGGATTATGGAATGAAAAGACAAAGGGAGCAGGAGACCCAATGCCAATCTGTCAAATACATGTGATGTGGTCAAGAAATAAACCTTCTCTGTTCTGGCAAGCCATTGAAACTTGGGAGTACTTGCTACCTCAGAAAAGCTGACTAAAACAGCTATTATAATTATTACTATTATTATTGAGCTAAATTTCTATTTTAGCCCCCAAAAAACTTGGAAAAAACTTTAAAAAATCAATCAAAAATTCCCAATTGTCACAACAGATTTCTCACAACAGATTTGAATGAGTTTAATTCTTACAAATATCTCATACAAATATTCCATATTCCTAATCTGTATTGATGCTTCTTTTTTTCCCTTTACCTACTAACTCTGTCCCCTGACAAAACTTACAGGTAATGATAGCATCTCTGCTGAGCTCATTTTTCTGCCCTCCATACATAGCCTCTGGGGGAGCCATGAGTTACAAAAGGTAAGTCAGGAGACTGGCTTTGAAGGCCTCTCTTATAAGCTCTAGTAGTGGCCCGGTGCATGAAATTTGTGCATGGTGGGGGGCGGGGGGATGTCCCTCAGCCCGGCCTGCACCCTCTCCAATCTGGAACCCACAGGGATCGGACATCCCTCTCGCAATCCGGGACTGCTGGCTCCTAACTGCTCACCTGCCTGCCTGCCTGATTGCCCCTAACCACTCTGCCTGCCAGCCTGATCGCCCCCAAATGCCCCCCCCCGCCAGCTTGCTCGCCCCCAACTACCCCCCCCTGCTGCTGGCCTGCTCGCTCCCAACTGCCCTCCCCCACCAGCCTGCTTGCCCCCACCAGCCTGCTCACCCCCACCAGCCTCCTGCCCCCCCTTGCTGGCCTGCTCACCTCCCACTGCCCTCCCCTGCCGGCCTGATCACTCCTAACCACCTCTGCCCTGGCCCCACCACCATGGCTTTGTACGGAAGGACATCTGGAAGGTTTCCTGGAAGGTCTCCCAGTCTAATTAGCATATTACCCTTTTATTAGTATAGGTTAGTATAGATAGCCTTGTCAAACAAGTTGTTTTTCATTTTAAAGATAAAATAATTAACTGATGCAGATTTCATCATGGTTTATTAATAGATTCTCATAGATTCTATTTTCCTACCTCAGTCTTTTGTAGTTTCCAGGAAAATTAGCTTCTAAAAATCATTTTATTTTCTTACATCAACAATAGTATTTACTCTTCTTTTAGGCAGATGTACTGCGTTCATTTCTGGTTGCGTTAAGTACTGAACCCCTGCCACTCTCTTCTAACACTCTATTAACACATGGGCACAAGCTGCTGTTGTCACGAGCCTGGAGTTTAGTGGGGAAAACAGGACAATAAACAAGTACATAACCAAATGCATTCAATCCTGCTGAATACTACGAAGAAAAGAGAGTGTTTTAATAGGGAACATGAGGTATCGGGTGAGATGAACTTAACTGGTAACCAGGGAAGACCATCCGACTGGGGACAATGGTCCTTTTCTGCCCTGAGTAGCACAGGAAAAGCGTGGCGGTGGAAAGGGCAGGAGGACAAGTGTTTAGGTGAGACCCTGTGGTAGGAAAGAGGGTAGGGTGGGTGAGAACTGAAAGAAGGGTGTGCTTCCCTTGCTCTCCACATCTCAGCAAGAGAAAGAGGAACAGGAGGTGGAACCGAAGAGCAAAGCGCAGGTCGGCTCAGGTGGCGCTTCATCGGTCTGGGTTTTATTCTGAGAGGAAGGAGAAGACATTGCAGGGTCTCTGTGAGGATGTGACATGGTCGGATTTGAACTGATAAAAGATGTGTGGAAATGGACTGGGGCGAAGCAAGAGTGAAGTGGAGAGGCCACTGCAAACATTGAAGGGGAGGAGAGCATGAGCCTAGAGGAACTGGAGAGAAGTGGAACGACATGAGGCTTATTTTGGAGGTAAATATACAAAATCTGCTGACAGACTGTAGCTCAGTGTGGAGAAGGCTGACATCTAGGCTTCTGGCCTGAGAAAGGAAGAAGATGGTGATGTGTAATTGAATGAGATGGAGAGGACAATGGGTGGAATCCATTTAATGGATGAAGTCAGAAATTCCATTTTGAACAAATAAAATTTAAGATGCCTGTGAGATATCCAACTGGATATCAGAAAGCATTTTCTGATTTCCCCAAATCTGGGATAGAGGCTATTCCTATTTCCCCCCATATCCTACTGCAACACTGTTTTGCTTTTACAATATGTTTTTGTTGATTTTAGAAAGAGAGAAAGGGAGAGGGAGAGACAGAAACATCGATGAGAGAGAAACATCATCAATCAGCTGCCTCCTGCACGCCCCCTACTGGGGATCTAGCCCACAACCCGGGCATGTGTCCTGACCAGGAATTGAACCAGTGATCTCTTGGTTCATGGGTCTACGCTCAACTACTGAGTCACATCAGCCGGGCAACACTGTTTTAATATCCTGTTTTCTTAACACCATCCTTTAACAGACTAAAGCTCCAAGATGGCAGAGATTTTACTGTCTTCTTCACCAATTAATCCCCAGCACCTAATAGCGTTACAGGCACATAACAGAAATTCAACATAAGTTTATTAGAGTTCTTTTTAAAGGTATATCAGGAAAAGATTTGATTCTTTCCAAATTTCTGCAGGATATGGGAAAGTTATTTTTTTTACAAGGTTGATAGTACAAATGGTAAAACTTTTCAGAATGGTACTCTAGAAATGTTTCCACACAAAAATAAAGAGGAAGAAATGAAATAAGCCTAAATGCCATCATTAGAGAAATGACTAATTAAATTATGGTTTGCAATAGATTACTATCTACTCATTAAATATTAGTATAGAATATATTTCTTGTTATGAAAAGATACTCATGACATAATTAAAAAAAGATTTAAGAAATAATCTGTGGAATGGGGGATGGGGAGTAATAGGGAAATAAGGACACATATGTAACACCTTAATCATTAAAGAAATTTTAAAAAAAGAAAGCATTTACTTAGCCAAAAAAAAAAGAATCTGTGTAGCATAATCCCTTTGTTGCAAAAATTTGTATATATATATATATATATACATATACATATATATACACACATATACATATATATACACACACAATAAAATGTTAAGAATTGTTATTCCTGGGTATAGGAAAATGGAAGATTTTTTTCTTTTAAAAAACTTTTCTTATATTTTTATATTATATTATATTTATATTAAATATTATGTTTATATTATATTATATTATATTTATAATATATTTCTTATATTATTTTTTCTTTTAAAAAACTTTTCTTATATTCGGGGATTTTTTCAATGAATACCTATTACTTTCATAATGAGTGAAGGGTATTAAAGCAAACTCAATCAAAACGAAAAGCTGAAATTTAAAACATATCTCATAAATGAAAATAAATATCTACACTGAAAAAGAATGATCTTTAAGGAACTTTTATAGCAACTTCTGGAGTATCTCTTGAAAGTGTTAGTGACAGGTCAATCACTGTTAAATGACAGGTAACCACAACAAAATATTTCCAATGTGTTCTACAGTCCTCTGTCTAGCATTTCCAGATGCCCGTCAATTGGCCCAACTTTATCTTCCAGTCCCCATTACTCCCTATGTAAACTTTGTCAAGTCAGTCTTTGTTCTTTAGAGGGAATCACGAAAAAAATCTGTTTGGTGTTTACCTCTGGTATGTAAGGTTTAAACAGTTTTAGTTTTGTTTTTAAATGTTTAGGTTTGGCTCTTCATAAAATTCCACTTGGTAGTAGTTACCAGAAATAATGGCAGAAAACTGAAAAGAATCTAAACCTCATCCCTTCTGTGATTATCCCGATCCACAATCACTCCCCTTTCTCTGACCTCTAGAACAATTATTCTGTGCCATCACAACTTTTTACTTGTTCACATACTGGTGACTAGTACATTTCCCTCATTCATTCATGCATGCATTCATTCATTCAAGGTTGTATGACTTTTTGATTTTTTTGTATGACTCAGCATCCTGAGAACAGGTATGGAAAAAGCAAATGGCTGGGATTCATCCAGGGTTTACTTTTGCTGGGCTTGCATTATGGAAGGGCAAGTAAGTTCAGGATATTGTCAGGGGAGTAGCTATTAGATGGACCAGGGATTCAATATGGATGGGATAAAAAGGAGGACAAGAGAGCTGACAGATAAAGAGAAAGTGAATATTTCAAAGAACTAGCCCTATGAAATGCTAACTAGGCTTTTCAGAATCACTTTTCACTTACTGCTCATCATCTGGGAGTACAAATACACATTGTCAGATAATACGTTTGTTTGTGGCACAATAAGTTATATAAAATAGGAATATTTATGTCATTCTATTAGGAATAAAAATATAGAAAATCAGTAGTAGAGGGAAGTTCCTTCAATTGTACTCATCCTATATAATAAAAACCTAATATGCAAATCGACCAAACAGTGGACCAACTGGTTGGTGGGGGGCGGGGCCAACAAGCGGGGAGTGCCAGGCCAGCCAAGGCGGGTGTCAGCAGGCAGAGGGAGGGGACAGCGGCGACCAGCGGCAGGGTGATGTGGGGCGGGTCTGGAGCTGCCCCCTGGTGGTCAGTGTGCTCCCACAGGGATGCCCATGGGGAGGGGGCCTAAGCCATCAGTCGGACATCTCCCACGGGCTCCCAGACTGCGAGAGGGCGCAGGCCAGGCTGAGGGACACCCCCCCCCCGCCCCCACACCGAGTGCATGATGCACCAGGCCTCAGGTTAAGGAAATATTTGTTTCTCTTCTATTGTGAATGTGCATGCTTCGGAGACTGAGGTTATTAGAATAGCAAAATAAACACAAATAGCAAAAGGACAGCTATAGTAGAAGGGGCACAGGACACAAAAGGAACATGCTAATCAAGTGTCCCTTCCCAACCCCACCCAGAATCATCTGCAGTCTCTGCCGTGACCCAGAGTGCAAACTGAAGAACTGGCAGGCTAGAAGCACAGTGACAGTGCCTGGGAGACTTCCGGCCCTTCCCAGCTCAGAGAGCATGAACTGGAGAGTATCTCTGGACAGAAGGGCTAGAGGGCAAGAGAAGAAAACTGATTTACACCTTATAAATACACGTAGTGAGAGAAAAACTAAACAAATTTACAGTAATCCAGAAAAACTAGTTGAACACACAGAAAATGTAGACTATGCAAAGTTGACTTAAGAAACCTGAATACCAAGTTGTATTTATGTTACAATTTTTTATTTCAAAATCATTAAGTAGATGGGCAGATACTGAAAGGGAATATAGCAAAGTTAAAGTGTGTGGGGATGGCTATGGACTTTCCCTTTTTTTTATTTCATATAATTATACTGGTACAAAAAGATGCAAAAACACTCTATTTTCTCTTATACAAAAATTTTCACAGGCACTGTATTCCCAGGGACACATGCTACCTGCATGTTAATCACTCAACATAACTGAAGCACTTCCCTTCTTGCACAGACACTGTCTCATTTGCAAGCATTCCTTCTGAGGTAGTTTGGGGATGCAGGGGCTGTGACGTAAACTGAAAAGCTGAGGGGGCAATGTCTCAGCATTCCTTTCAGAACCTCCTCTTGCTTTCATTATCTATTCAAAAACAAAGCGAGCTCTAAACTTTCCAGGCACAAGATGGTGAAAGGATCGCTGTTCTCCCCCACATCCTCGCCTCTGGAGACGTAGTGAAAAGGAAAGAACAAGGCTCTTTCTCAAGTAGTCATCAAAATGACAGAGAGAGACGGGGGTGGAGAGGAGAGAACTTCATTTCCAGCCTCAGAAATAAAAGAAAAAGGTAAAGCAAGGTATTCTCTTTCTAGCTCCTAAGAAAGCTTTAGAAGCATGACTGTAATATTATGACACATGATGATTATTAAATAGTGAAGCAGTTTCACAAATCAAGTACCATAGGGGGGAAAAATCACTTAAAGATATCTGTAAATGAATATATGGAAGCACCCTGTGGTGAAAACAAATGTAAAAATGAATTTCCTAGCTTAATTTGGACCCACTTATATATGGACGCCAGCAACAATTTCATTAGCACTTTACTTCCTGTCATTAGTAAGCCTTTCATCAGAGGAATCATTCCAACTAGCCTAATTCTGACACTACTAAAGTTATACTTATTACTGGAGGCTCTAGTAATCAGAGCTTTTTTGAAATTTGAGAAAAGGGAAGATAATCTTTAAGAAAGGATGGGAAACAAGAATCATCAAATGTGTTTTCTTTGTTGATTAAAAGAGGGACAAGTTATTTTCGGTTTCTGGGTTAAAAGGTTTGAAATTAGAAGAGGCAATTCTAGTCTTAAGTGGGGTCAAACCTTTTCAAATCTCATGTTTCAGACTCTTCTGATAGAAGATGATAAACTGTCCTTTTACACACAGAGTTCAAGGGCAGTTACATGGTACAGGACAGTGAATAGAGTCTGAATTTAGAATCAGAGAACTGGAGTGTTAGTGATTGAATATCATTCCTTCATCACCCCACCTATCTTTTAAGTTGATTATTTAAACCTTTAGATCATAATCTCAGAGAAAGTCACCAAGGACAAATGTAGGACAATTGGGGGTCACTATCACCTAAACCTGGACTGCAATGTCTAATCCGCTGAAACAAATATTCAAAAGAAAGGCTTAATCAGCTCAAGTGGGCTTAATGCAAAACTTTCCCATTGAAGTTCACTGGAAAAAGGAGCCTTAACCAATTTGTTACCCCTACCCTTAAATCAAAAAGATCAGAATACCTGAAATAACACTCTTTAAATTCTTGTTTTAATTTTTTTCAGTCTTTAAAATGTTACCTGAACGGTGGCCATTATGAAGTAAAAGGAACCATACTGCTCTTTTCAGAGTAAACAACTAAAAAACTGGGCAAAATATATGAAGCAATGTTTTTCTGTCAGTAGATGACAGTCAGTGCAGGCCAGTGCCTTAAGGGAAATAAAAGAGGTAAGCCCAGTTTACTGACTGGAGAGAATTTACAGCCTACAGTGCAGGTGGAAGGAGGCCAAGTGCAGCCCAGAGATGCCTCTGAGTTGAGGAGATAACTAGGGAAACTCTCCAAGTTAGGGAAACAAGGCAGCTGGGACCAGGGACAGGATAGTCATAAGGAGAGGGTCTGAGGATGTGCAGAGGACTCCCCTTGAGGCTTCAGCTGAGGACTGAGCGGCACAGGCATGTGAGGAGACTACCTGCACCGTGGAGTCGAGGGCACAGTAAGTGGAGTTCACACAGGACCATGAATGGTTCATGTTCCCACCAGCCAGAATGGAAAGACCTTCTAACACATGGCAAGGAGTACAGTCCTGAGAAGGGTAGTGCCTGAGTAGAGAAGTGGGGGCGATTGAGCACTAGACCAAAGGCTGTTAATTAGTTCCCATAACAAAGGTCAACTGGAAAACTTGAACAGATCAACTCTTTCCCCAGAAGATCAAATTGTTCTCTAGTTAACTGTACAAAGTCTAAACCTACTTCAAAGAATTTTTTAAAAATCCAGGACTCAACAACATAAAACTCCCAATGCTCCGTATCCAATAAAATTCCAGACATGCAAACAAGCAAAAATATGACCAATTATGATGCGCACTGACCACCAGGGGGCAGATGCTCAATGCAGGAGCTGCCGAGCTGTGGTGACTTGGCAGCTGCAGTTCTCAGGTGATGCACCCAGAACCAGAGAGGAGGGAGCCCAATTCCAGGGTGCGTTACACGAGAACTGCCCTCTCGCAATCCGGGACCCCTCAGGGATGTCAGAGAGCTGGTTGCGGCCCAATGCCCTCAGGCCAGGCTGAGGGACCCCACCAGTGCACGAATCCATGCACTGGACCTCTAGTATTATTGTAAGATTCTAACAGTATATGTGAGGTGGTACAATGTTACTTGAATATGGAGTATGACAGTTAAATATACTGTATATTCTAAAGCAACCACAAAAATATAACTAATAAGTCAATAGTGGAAATAACTGAAATCATAAAAAACACACTTATTTCTGGCCCCAAAGAGAAAAAAAAGTGACAAAGAATAAAAAATAAGCATATAGTAGCTTTAAACTCAACCATATCAGTAATCAAATTAATTCCAAATGAAAAAGGAGAGACTGTCACATTATATAAAAAAGAAAAGAAACTAATTTCAACTATAAATACAAAGATAGGCTAAAAGAGTGGGGGAAATATAGACCATTATAACACTAACCAAAAGAAAGCTAGACTGGATTTGTTATTATCAGACAAAGTAGAATTCAGAGCAATAAATATTACCAGAGCTGAAGAGGGCCATTTCATAATGATAAATACTTAAGTACTTAAAAACAGAGTTTCAAAAAAACATGAAGCAAAAACTGGTAAAAGTGAAAGGAGAAATAGACGGATTTGACAATTAGAATCAGAGATTTTAAATACTTCTTTTAATAATTAAAAGAATGAGCAGAAAGAAAATCAGTAAGGACTCAGAAGACTTGTACAACACCCCAGCAACCAACTGGTCTAATCGGCATTTGCAGGACACTCAACCCAGCGATGGAAGAATACAACATATTCTTCTCAAGTGACCACAGAAACAAGGCCAAATAAATTTAAAAGGACTAAAAACATACAAAGTATGCTCTCGGACATCAGTGAAATTAGATGTCAATAGGAGAGAGATGCCTGGAATATTTAAAAAGAAAAAACAAACAAAAAACCTTCTAACCAACCCCAGAGGCAAAGACGACGTCAACAGGGAAATTAGAAAATGTTTTGAATGGAATAAAAATGAAAACATGATATATCATAATTTTGAAGATGCTGCTAAAGCCGTGGGTAGAGGTAACTTTCAGGTTATGCATATGTTAAATCTCATAAAACTGCACACTTTAAATATGTGCAGTGTACTCAACGAAACTGCTAAAAAATACTCTGAGCATTCAAACGTTCACTGTTTCTTTAACGTACCATTTCACATTTCTTCATTCCCAATGCACTCAACACCTTTCAAAGGAGTTTGGGAAGTCTGTCTTCATGGTGTTGGCATCCATCCATGAAATATATTTAAAATAAGATACCTATTTTCCTTCACCGGAAAAGTAGGTGGAAGTGAAGGGCTCAGGAAACCAGAGAGCAGATACCTGAGCAACACTAATGTGGAGGGCGGAGGGAGTGCAGTAAGCAACTGACATTTCTGTGTTCCTTGTTATGCTACCTGGGTACCCCCTTACCTGGAATTGCTTAGGAGCTCCCAACATCAATCTGTGTTTCTTTGCCAAATAATGCACTGCTCCAAGAAACTGCTTGAGCTGCCACATGGCTTTTAGCAAGAAAACATATAACTCAGCTTGTTTACAAGCTACTCAGAAAAGAAAAATCAGTGTGCATCTGTTATTCCCATCTGAATCGCAGATACGGCTCAAGTTCTCCCCTCTCCAAGGCAACCAGCCTTCCCTGTCCACTCTAAAGGATTCCTTGCGTCCTTTTCCCTGACCTCTGATCTCTGTACAATTATCAGATTGAATCATGCAATTTACCATTAAAACTGTCTGTGTATGGAGCTTTCTTCCATTCTCCCCCCGCCCCAAATTTTCAACATGGCCTATACCAGTGGTCGGCAAACCGCGGCTCGCGAGCCACATGCGGCTCTTTGGCCCCTTGAGAGTGGCTCTTCCACAAAATACCACGGCCTGGGCGAGTCTATTTTGAAGAAGTGGCGTTAGAAGAAGTTTAAGTGTAAAAAATCTGGCTCTCAAAAGAAATTTCAATCGTACTGTTGATATTTGGCTCTGTTGACTAATGACTTTGCCGACCACTGGCCTATACCATGGGGACTTCTGCCCATAGTTCTGCTCTCTTAGGGAAGTAATGAGGAAGCTTCCACTCTTTAAGTATTCATATTGCCTCTTCTCAACAGACAGCAATCTGACTGGGGAGGTCAGTGCTCAGGCACACCCAGCTCCTGGCTAGTCCCTCTCACCGAGAGCTGCTGGCCCAGAGGCAGACCACATCCTACTCTTGAAGGCAGCATGCAGTTTCCCAACTGCCTCCGAGGGAGCAGACACGTGGGCTTGAGGAGAAGGGAGGAATGCTGTAGGCCTTATTCTGGCCTGGGGGCCAAGCCGCATTCCTCAGTCCAGCTTGATCAGCAATACAGCTGATAATATCCCGCCATCAACAGGAGTGGACGAGACATATGATCAATATCACCCACATCCAGAATGCCTTTCTTTTCTTAATTTGACCATCAGAATGCCTACCATTCTAGGCTGACTTTTTATTCATGGAGTCTTGCATAATTCTCAGGGTCCTGATGAATCATTTCCTAGTCTTTGTCCCAAAGTACTATTTTTGTGCCCTTTCCACAGTATTCACTCTGCTTGGCATTGTGGTTAGTTGTAGATATCTTTTTGACATTTAAATTATAAGCTCTTTAAGAGAAGAGGCTGGCTATGTCATGCTTACCTTTGTACTAATTCCATTTAACTTTTAAAGACATTTAATTGGGATCACCTGTGCAATTACCTGCTTGCTGTTTGGTTGTGGGCAGACTGTAAATTCAATGAGGCAGGCAGTCAATTCTCGTTAATTGTTGTATCTCTTCCACGGGCATGGGGCTGGACACAGATTAAATGCTCTGTAGATATTTATTGAATTGTACATATTCTTTTACACATTTATAAAATATGTGTTGCTTGATCCACTTATTTAATTGATAGAAGAGGATAAAATGTGGAAGATGAATCTAAAATCAAAGTGCCATCCTATTTAATTCCAGAATAACGAAAAGCAAAACATCAACAACAAAAATATGTACTTCCTCTAACGGTAACGGTACAATGATGACAATCATTCCTTTACCCACACAACACATTGTCCTTTGGAGTTTTTGTACCCCTATAAATTACTAAGCTATTTGGTGTATGCAATACAAAGGGTAAAATCCAATTTGCATTATCACTGATTGCTCTTGTTTCTAAATGATCACTTTCTAATGAATAGGTTTTTCCCATTGCAGATATAAGGAAATTTTGGACACAGAATCCAGCCAATCTGTTAGTTCTGAAATAGTGACTCAGCGGAAGAGCGCAAGACCCAAGGGCAATCTGACCTCTAACAGTTTTTTGCTATGTTGTCTTCTATTGTAAAATGGGTCAGATATCCGAGCGCTCTGCTATCCAGGGCCAATGGTAATTGGTGCATCTTGGCCTCAGAGCCGCCCCTTGACTTTTTTTCAATAACTCAGTAGCACTAGAGCAAATCTAATCAAATTTAGATTTATTAGCTAATTGATTAGAAAGGGAAGGGAGAAAATAAAGTCCGAGAAAGTGCCTAATAAACAAAAATGTATGCATCTAGTATGTGACTATTGATTGTCCAGTCTTATGCTAGATCCTTTGGGAAGAAAGTGTCTGTCCTCTAGAAGCCAACAGTATGTTTGATTTATGCTGAAATAGTATAGCCTGTAGTATGTTTGATTTATACTGAAGCCATTATAGAATAATGTGAAGTAGAATATAAGGAAGTGTGAAGGTTTACGGTTTGGCCAATCAGAACAGAGAAGAAGGATAAGAGGGATGTTTCATGGTGAGCCTTGAAAAAAACAAACACATAGCAGTTAAATTGATAGAGATGAATAGGGATGCTCAGGAAAGCGGGAGCATCCAAGAGTTACAATGAGAACACTTTACAGTGAGAACACGTACATTTGATCCCCCTCAAAGTAGGTAACAATCCACTAACTGATCTGGGTGGCAAATTCAAACCTGATTAAGACTCTTGAGGGGCTTCTGAGTGGGTCCCAGTTTAACTGCAAGTACTAAAGTCCAGGAAAGGGACACACCACATCTGATGGGACATTTATTATGACCATCCGACGATGATTATTCTACTGCAGCTTTTCTGGAGGAAGATGTCAACAACCGTACCTGCAAACCTGGTCCCACGGGTGACAGGTCTATACAGACTGTCCGCAGCTAAGCTAGTCCTCTAGTGCAGCAGTTCCCAACATGTAGGAAACATGAAGCTGTTTCAAGGATCCCAATACATTCATAGGAGCACCAAGCATTGTCTGAACACCATACAGATTATGCTTCACACAAAGATACTGCTGTGTTCCAAATATAGATAATTAATATTGTTTTTAATTTTTAAACATCCATTATAATAAAAGGCCAATATGCAAATAGACCAAATGGTGAAACGACCAGTCGCTATGATGTGCACTAACCACCAGGGGGCAGATGCTCAATGCAGGAGCTGCCCTCTGGTGGTCAGTGTGGTCCCACAATGGGAGCGCCACTCAGCCAGAAGCCCCGAGCTAGGCTCACAGCTGGCAGGCGCAGCAGCAGTGGCGGGAGCCTCTCCGGCCTCCTCTGCAGCACTAAGGATGTCTGACGGACGGCTTAGGCCCCATGGGGAGCGGGCCTAAGCCGTCAGTTGGACATCCCCCGAGGGCTCTCGGACTGCAAGAGGGTGCAGACCAGGCTGAGGGACCCCCCTGAGTGCACAAACCTCCTGCACCGGGCTGCTAGTATATTTTAAAATGCATGGCCAGTTTATTAACTACAATCATCTAAGACTCCTCAAGGAGCTCAAAGATGATTACCGGACAAATGAAAAGTCCTAAGGAAAGAAGCACAGAAAAGAGGTTCATGCCACACAGTGGTGGGGTGTGGCGGGGCGGAGGTGCCAGAGAAGGCTTTCCAGAGGAATGTTTGAGTTGGTGTTTCTCAAGAGGGAAGGTGCCTCAAAAGTCTGAACATTTTCTGTAAGACATTTTTAGCTTATGTTTTTATTGTAGTAAGATTCTTTAAAATACATACATACATTCTGGATTACCCGGATGCCCACCTTGTAACTGAGCATGTAGCCAGGTAAGAGGAGGTGAAGTGGTCAGTTGCTCAATCACCTGAGTTGAATTATATACTAAGCCACCGGAGGGTCTGACTTTATAAAAGTGACGCTATTTGAATTATATTTTTGAGATGATTCTTGTGAATGTGTGCAGAATGGATTATGCAGAGGGGCAAGAGTAGCAGCAGAGACACAAAGTAGGGAGCTTTCCAAGTTGCCCTGACATGTAATAATGACTAGAGGGGCTGGAACTGAGATTGAAGGAAGTGGAAGGATTTTTAAGGACATGACTAGGCTTTAGTTCCTTTAAAAGGAAAGCCTAAGTCTAAACTGAGGCCTAAAGGATGAGCAGTTTGCCAGCAAAGGGTGGAGAAAGGAGGAGAGTAGGAACAGCAAATCCTGGAGGTGAGAGACAGCATGCAACATTCAAAAGAGTGAAAGAAAGAAGGTTAATTGTTTGGGATCTGGAATGGAGAAACATGTGAGAGACAAGTCTCCAGGCATGAGTGGGGTCAGATGTGGCCACATTAAGGAGTCTGAACTTCATTCCTAAAAGCAACAAGGAAACAATGGTTTTAAGCAAAGAGGTGACATACCCCTTTCAAGAAAGAGGTGCAATGAGAAATTAGATTGCGTTACAAGGGAGCCTCACGAGTACAGCACAAGTTAAGTTGGCAGGCAAAGAAACAGAAAATAACTGTGTACTAACAAGCAGAAGGTAAGAACATTAACTAGAATATAGTCTTTTTTTTTTTTTTTTAATTCCAAGCTATCGGAAAGTCCTTATTTCTGTGCTAAAATATAGACAGATTAGATACATAGACAGATAGCAAATAAAATATACACAAAAAGCTAAGGAAGGAGGATCCATTGCATCTTGATCTTAGTATTTTTATCTGTAATTTTTAAGGTGGTTTTAAACCAAGGTCAGAATAAAATTGGTTGTTACCAATGGGAGATGAACCAGAGTTAATTAAATAGATTAAGACATTTATGTTCTTTTAAATCTTGCTCTAAATAATTTTGCTACCTGTATTCCATTAGTGATTATTTTTAGCAATCGGAGATCTGGAGTTTTTTTATTTTCCAGTTTTACAGAAAAAACACAACTGATATAAGTCTTGGAATCAGTTATGTGCAAGACATCCTCACTTTAACTTAATTCCTAGTCACCCCTCAAGGTGCAGCTCAGAAGGAAGGTCTCTGCAGGACACCTTCCATTGCATAAAGGTTAGTCATGTTTTTCCTTTGTCCTTCTGTGGCACTGTATGCATCATTCTATCAGTTTACTGGGTTCGTGTCTGCCTCTCACAGGCAGGGATTCTCTCTCATTCCTCTTTGAATAAGACCTTTGCATCCCCAGGGCCTACCCCAGTGCTTGAGTCACAGTGAGTTCAATAAATGCTTGTTAAACTGGTCCACTGCTGAGCTACCTTCCAGTCTGGACCGTGTAGCCAAGCCTAGGCACCAGCAACCACCTGGTGGCAGCAGCCCCACGGTGCAGCATACCCAGGAGGAAGGAAACAGTTTATGGGGAGTTCCTCTCACAAGCCTAAAAACCTACGAAGTCAGAGCAAATCTACCTATCCTCCATACTCCCCCACTTGCCTTCCGCCTCTTCCCCCACCTAAATATCTAAACGCATTAGCAAAAAGTCAGTTCATACAAAGTTTTAATCCTTTATCTTTGTTTTCTCAGAGTCAGATACTTACAATGAACATTCAAAGAAGTTTTATAAGTAGGTGGGAAAAAAACAAGTAAGAAGTACTTTAGATTTTTAACAAATGCCCAAAATACTACTTCAAGAAATTTTACCTCAGAAATACTTTCTGTTGGTTCAAACAATATCAGCCAATATAGCCAAGAGCACTATTTACTTTAAAGTTTCTTTAGCACTTGCCCAGTTATCACAGAATATGGTCTTTGTGTTTTGTTTTTTAACATAGAAGAGACCATTTTATGTGGCAGTTTCAAGAACAAGAAATATTTTTATTTGTATCTTATCTGAACTATTATTTTTATGCATCTCATTCATAAAAAGCAAAATTGAAACACTTTCCTAATTGCTCTGCCAGTTTGGCTGCATCTTGAAACAGCAGAAAATGACCCAAACATCCTTGTCAAAAAGCGTTTCCAGTGGTGGAGTGAGGGATCTGCCCAGCAAACCAATTAACAAGAAGACCGGGCACCAGGCTAAAGAATTCCAGAGTCAGCAGTGACCAAGGATTCCTTTACACGCAAGGAGAGAGAAGCAGGAACTGTTTCATCATAAAACCCTGCAATCAGTGCTCTCAGAGGTCTGTAGGTAATGCTTGGAAAAGCAGTAAATTAAAATCACATTATTTTATAGACTCTCAGTCATGCCAGTTTGGGTTGAAATCCCTCCCTGCTTTGCTACAATTTAAGTGGCTGTATTTTCCCAGCATTATTTAACATCCAGCCCTCTCTATACCATCACCACCCACTTCTCACACACACATTCTTTCTCTCTCTCTCTCCCTCCCCCCAGCCCCTCCCAGTAACTATTGATACTGTGGGACATAGTGACAACTCCCTTCTAATTTTGCTCCAATTCTAGTGCCTCCCTGTACTACCCACTTCACAACAAGAAAACACTAGAGAGAAGACGGTAACATTCCCCTCTTCCACCCATTGTGGTCCAAGGACAATGTCACAGAAGTATCCCTTTGTGCAAACAAGGCCTACCGACAGCTTGGAGCTGTGCTGCCTTGGAGCTGGCTCGGCTCTCTGGAGCAAGGCGGAGATTGAATGAGGCTTTCCAGACTGAAGGTCCTGGTGTGCTGAACAACGGTTTCTGCAGAGAATCATACATTAGTCCCAAAGAACTGCATATGACTGCTAGACAACGGACACATGCTAACAGAAGACTCCTGATGACTGATGACAGCGTCTCATAAAGTCAGCCACACCCGCCCCAAATAACTATCTTATGAGACCCTAAGGTCACAGGTGCTATAATATAGGGAGCATTCTTGATCATAGGGAGAAAAGTTCCACAATCTGTTCATTTCCTAAAACATCTGCCTCAAAATGTTTGGCCTCTGCCTCAAAATTTTTCAGGTTAAATATTAGGGTGGAGAAAGCAAGAAAAGGAATTCTAGAAAACCTAATTTCAATAACAAAGGAGTGTATTACTTTTAAACTGGAAAACTCAGGTGCCCTGCTTCTACAGACTCTTGTTCTTAAAATAAAAATCTCCTATACTTTGCACAAGGCCATTCTTTTTATTTGAAGTTCTTTTTCTCATTACATTCCAGGACTATTGTGAGATGTAAGTGGGTGTAAACAAGTTCTTTTCAGGAGAATAAAAAACAAACAAAAAAACCCTAGTTCTAATTTGTTCCTTAAGGCAGTGCCTAAAACTTCACTGATCCCAAGCTTCCTTATATGTAACTAGAGGCCCGGTGCACAAATTCATGCACAGGTGGGGTTCCTTGGTGATCGGGGCCGGTGATCAGGGCTGACTGGAGCCAATCAGGGCAGGCTGGCGGGGAGGAGGGACCACGGGAGGTTGGCCATGGGAGCTCACTGACCATCAGGGGGCAGCTCCTGTGTTGAGTGTCTGCCCCCTGGTGGTCAATCCACGTCATAGTGACCGGTCGTTCAGTCGACTGATCGTAACGGTCGACTGGTCGTAACAGTTGCTTAGGCTTTTATATATATAGATAAGGCAAGGTTGAAACATAACCTAGGAGCATAAGCAGTGTTTCATATAGAAGAATTGGCTTTAGAAGTCCAAGAACTCAAAAAAATTGTATGTAAACATTTTTTGTATAATAGCATTTTTCCAGGACTAGAGTCCACTTTCATTAAATTTTCAAAATGGGCTGCCACTCAAAATTGGTAGAGAACTACTAGCTAAGACAATTTCTAAGTAAAAAGTTATAAACTCCAAAGAGTCTACAACCCCATGATTCTTTGAGAACCAAAGAAAAGGTAAAATTTTAAGTTAATGAGGAAAGTAAAGAGCCTACAATTTTTCATCCTTAGAGAGAAAAACTAAAAATACTGTTCTTTCAACCACTGACAATCCTAAGGGATCTAGGTGTTATCTCTGGAGGGATGAAGGACCTGGCTTCTCCCCTCCATTCTCAGCCCAAGATTTGAGGCCATGTCAAAAAGGGTGTGGAAAGCAGACAGGACACCTAGTGCCCCAATCATGGTTTCTGAGCACCATTTTCCACTATAGAGGAGGAAGACTTAACAAATGGCTGAGTTCTCATCTGGGGAAGAGAAAAGACAAGGTGACCTGGGGTTAGCTTGTTGGACTTGAAAGCAAGAAGATGCTCAAGGATTAACTGATTATGGTAAAGGTTGATAGGAACTAGTTTGAAGGGGATCCCACTGGTAAAATTTAGGCAATATACGCAGGAAAAGAATGACAGTAAAATACTATAAATAATAAATTTAAAATCCATGAGTATAAAATGATAAAAGAAACACAGGGAGAATAATCAGAGAGCAAATAAAAGAGGGAAAATGAGGAAAGTTTTTCTTTACAGAAGGATGCAAACTAATAAGTATAGGAGAAACAATAAAATTAAAAAAAAAATCACCATTTGTAACCCCCATATAACTTATTTAGGCAAGAATTACCAATGTACATAAAAACCCCTGAATAGCATTTACAGGGTGTCAAAAAAATCACTCGACATATTCTAACTACCAAGAATCCCATTCCCTAAATCTAGATTTTAAGAATAAACATAGTGGAGAGAACCAAGATGGTGGCATAGGTAAACACCTGTACTTGCTGCCTCTCACAACCACATCAAAATTACAACTAAGATACATAACAACTATCATCCAGAACTGCAGGGAAGCTGGCTGAGAGGAAGTACTACAACTAGAAGTAAAGAAGAAAGTGCATTGAGTACTGTAGGAGGTGCGGAGGCATGGAACGGGCTGGCACCCAGGTGCGCTGGGTTTTTAATCGAGAGGGAGATACAAGCTCCTACTGCCTCTGAGCTCCAGTGCAGACGAGACTCAGGGGGGACCCAGACACATAAGGGGAGAAACTGGACTGTCTGGCATCCAGGCAGGAACACGGGGGGCAGCTTTCTTCCAGATGGAGGAGCTCCCAAATGTCATTGTTCCCGGGCTGGGACCTCCCCGGTGCAGGATTGACTGGCAGCCACTGCTGTTTTCTCCGCCCTGGAGATTCCCTGAGACCCCGCTCCACCCAATTTGCAACCCACCCAAGCTGTGCACAGAGGCTTTTGCATATGAATGGCCTGTCCTTTCTCAGCCTAAAACCTGTCAAACTAGCTGCAACTGGGTCAGGGAGCCCCAAAGCTATCAAAAGAAGGCCCAAGGCTGGCACCGGCACCAGCCTGCCTTGCTTCACAGCTGGGCCTCATCTGGGTACTTTCAAACCTGATACAAAGAGGAGGAATCTGCAGATCTCTCTGTAGCTCCTGCTGGGTAGCCTCAGGCACTGGCTAACTTTGCACCTCCTTGGAGATCCAAGAGCCAGTGTACCCAGTGGTCAGTGAGAACATACCAGATTATAACTCTTCACATCCATAAGTGACACACTAAAGGGGCAGACTCAGTGAGCACCAAAGCCCCACTGAAGCAAGTCGTGCCCCCTAAGGGTGTCTCCTGCACAGTAGCTCTTCCATTGTAGACACAGCTGGTCCTCACAGCCAATTGGCCTGGAGGTCAATTCCTCCCAGTGATACCAACAGCAATCAAGGCTCAACTACAACAAGACTGTGCACACAGCTCACAAAGGGGTGCACCAGGAGCGTCCACCTCAGGTGATTGGGGAGGCTGAGCCACTGGGCCCTATAGGACACCTAGCACACAAAGCCACTCTATCAATTCAGGGAAGCAGCCAAAATGCAGAGACAAAGAAACATGTCACAAATGAAAGAAATGGAAGAAAGCAAAATACTGGATATAGAGTTCAAAACCATAGTTATAAGGTTACTCAAGAATCTTCTAGAAACCTCTGAGGAACTTAGCAAGACCTTCAAAGATCTTAGTTAGAACACCAAAAAAAATGGAAAAGGACCAGTCAGAAACTAAGCATACACTGACTGAAATAAAGAATATACTGAGATTCAATAGCAGACTAGAGGATCCCAAGAATCAAGTCAAAGATTTGAAATAAGAGGAAGCAAAAAATACCCAATTGGAAGAACAAAAAGAAAAAAGAATCCAAAAATATGAAGATACTGTAAGGAGCCTCTGGGACAACTTCAAGCGTACCAACATCAGAATTATGGGGGTGCCAGAAGAAAAGAGAGAGTGAGATATTGAAAATGTATTTGAAGAAATAGTGACAGAAAACTTCCCCTACCTGGTGAATGAAATAGATTTACAAGTCCAGGGATTGCAGAGAAAGAACCCCAAACAAGAGGAATCCAAAGAAGACCACACCAAGACACATCATAATTAAAATGCCAAGGGCAAAAGACAAAGGGAGAATCTTAAAAGCAGCAAGAGAAAAACAGTTACTTGTAAGGGAGTACCCATACGACTGTCAGCTGATTTCTCCATACATAATATGTAGGCCAGAAGGGAGTGGCAAGAAATATTCAAAGTGATGAATAGCAAGAACTTACAACCAAGATTACCCTACCCAGCAAAGCTATCATTTAGAATGGAATGTCAGATAAAAAGCTTCAGAGACTAGAAAAAACTAAAGGAATTCATCACCACCATACCAGATTATATGAAATGCTGAAGGGTATTCTTTAAGAAGAGAAAGAAGAAGAAAAAGGTAAAGATAAAAAAATTATGAACAACAAAGTGACAACAAATGCATATCTATCAACAAGTAAATCTAAAAATCAAATGAATAAAATATCTGATGAACAGAATAAACTGGTGAATATAATAGAATCAAGGGAATGGAAATGGAGTGGACTGACAATTCTCGGGGGCAGGGGGTGTGGGGTGCGGGAAGAGACTGGACAAAGATCTTATATGCATGTGTGCAGTACCTAAGGACACAGACAGTGGGGTGGTGAGGGCCTGGGTGGGGTGGGAACCAAGTGAAGGGGAGCTATGGGGGGGGGGGGAGGGAAGAGGGACATCTGTAATAATCTAAACAATAAAGGTTAAAAGTAAAATAATAAACATAGCATTGTATATTCTAATTAAAGGATATTTGTGTTGAGATTAATTTTATTGAACATCTATAAACTTACCAGTTTTTAAAGAATTAAAACATATCACTTAATATATACTCAGCCTCATTTGATAACTATTTAAGGATTCATAAGGCATTCCAGGTACCTTTCCATGCCTCTGTATTATCAGTGTGAACATGAAAGATAAAAGAATCACTGCCCAGAAAGAGGTCTTCAATGACACACTGGGATTGTCAAGTGGCTGTTGTCCCCCTTGGCCTCCCAGTGGCCAGTGGTTCCACTTAGGGATATCACAGTCCACAATTATTCTACTATCCTCTCCTTGGCTTTAGGGAAATAAAAAGAAACTCTTTTGCACCCAAAGGTACAGTGAAACAACATAGAAAATTCTCTACACAAAGGACCATGTTTCTTGAACAAATGGAAAGAGGAAAAGAAAAGGGAGAGGAAATGATTATGTATTAAAAGATACTTAAGAAACATATAAACCAAGTAAATGCAATCTTACTTGGATCCTGATTCAAACAAACCAACTATAAAAATACATTTATGAAATAGGGAACTTTGAAATACTTCATCAAAAAATTACTAGGTCTAATTAATGAATTTGGCAAAGTAGCAGAATACAAAGTAATATCCAGAAATCTGTGTCATTTTTATACACCAGTAACAAGCTTCTGAAAGGAAAACTAAGATGTAGGGAGTGGTTATAGGGTTAAGCCTCGGACTGACCTGCTGGCAAAGCCACAAACAAGTCCCAGCTTGGAGGGCACAGCCCATGAAGCATAATTAAGCTTGATCTTCTAACTGCTCCCTAGATCTTTCCTGGGTAGCTAATGGGTTGTGGAAGGGGCAGCAAGTGCTGCCAAAACAAGTGAAACTTACAAGAACATTGTAAATTACCTTGTTTGCCCCTGACTATAAATAAAGCATCAGTTTGCAGTCTGGATCTGTTCTGTGGCCTCAGCCAGGCACAAAAGATCCACCTAGACACAGCTTATTCTCTTGTCTGTCTTTTCTTCATCCTTCACCGCCCTCCCTCAGGCTCACGGAACCCGACTGTGCTGGCGTCACACTAAGAAAACAATCCCATTTACTGTTATAACAACAAAAATAAGACACCTAGGAATAAACCCAGGAGGTAAAAGACCTGTACTTGAAAAACTATAGGACACTGAAGAAAGAAATGGAGGAAGATGCAAACAAGTGGAAGCATATGTCATGTTCATGGATTGGAAGAATGAACTTCTTTAAAATGTCCATACTACCCAAAGCAATCTATAGATTCAACACAATTCCTATTAAAATGCCAGTGGCATAATTCACAGATCTAGAACAAATACTCCAATAATTTATATGGAGCCTAAAAAGACCTCAAATAACCTCAACAATCTTGAGAAAGAAGAAAAAAGTTGGAGAGATCATAATACTGGATATCAACCTAAACTACAAAGTCACTGTAATCAAAACAGCCCGACTGGCATATAAATCAATGGACCAGAACAGAGAGCCCAGAACTTTATAGTCAAATAGTATTTAATAAAGAAAGCAAGAACATACAATGGAGTAAAAACAGTCTCTTTGATAAATGGTTTGGGGAAAATTGGACAGATATATGCCAAAAAATGCAACTAGACCACCAACATACACCACACTCAAGAATAAACCCAGAATGGAAAAAAAAAAAAAGACTTAAATGTAAGTCACGAAACCATAAAAATCCTAGAAGAAAATATAGGCAGCAAAATCTCAGAGATCTCTCAGAGCAATAGTTTTGCCAATTTGTCTCCAAGGGCAAGGAAAATACAGGGGGGGCGGGTGCGGGGAATAAACAAACGGGACTACATCAAACTAAAAAGCTTCGCACAGCAAAAGAAACCATCAATGAAGTGAAAAGACAACCCACTGAATGGGAGAACATATTTGCCAATGATTCATCAGATAAGGGGTTAATCTCCAAAATATATGAAGAACTTACACAACTTAAGACCAGGACAACAAACAATCCGATCCTATCTAATAAAAGAGTGATATGCAAATTGACCATCACTCCAACACACAAGATGGCTGCCCCCATGTGAACACAAGATGGCTGCCATAAGATGGCCAGAAGGGGAGGGCAGTTGGGAGGGACCAGGCCTGCAAGGGAGGGCAGTTGGGGGCGATCAAGCCTGCAGGGGAGGGCAGTTAAGGGTCACCAGGCCGGCAGAGGAGGGCAGTTGGGGGCGGGGGGAGGACCCAGGCCTGCAGGAGAGGGCAGTTAGGGGGGACCGGGCCCGCAGGGGAGGGCAGATAGGAGTGACCAGGCCTGCAGGGGAGGGCAGTTAGGGGCAAACAGGCTGGCAGGGGAGCAGTTAGGCATCAATCAGGCTGGCAGGGGAGTGGTTAGGGGTGATCAGGCTGGCAGGTAGAAGCGGTTAGGGGCAATCAGGAAGGCAGGCAGGCGAGCAGTTAGGAGCCAGCATTCCTGGATTGTGAGAGGGATATCCTACTGGGATCGGGCCTAAACGGGCAGTTGGACATCCCTCGAGGGGTCCCAGATTGGAGAGGGTGCAGGCTGGGCTGAGCGACACCTCCCCACTCCTGTGCACGAATTTCGTGCACCGGGCCCTCTAGTTATATATATATATAATGGGAATAATAAGAGTACCTACCTCTGCAAACTCACATGAAGTATTTAGAAGAGTGTCTCACACATAGTAAGCATTCAACAAATGTTAGCTATTATTATTATTGAAGTTCATCAGTTGCTCATACTAAAAGGAAATCTATCATTTCTACTCTCCTGCCCTTAAAATCTCATATACTAGTAATAAACTGCCTTACTTTGATAGCTATAAATCACTTTAATGTAATCCAGAATTTCTAAACTATAATGGATGAGGCACTTGGCTGTGACACATCTATGCTTATAACAGTGTGAGGAAACATTATGTTCTTTCATCTTAATTGACAAAAAAAAAGATACCAAGATGCAGAATAACAAGAAGCCACCCCGCTGCCCTTTAGTGAACCAATTTATTTGGAAACACATTTTGTCCTCAGGCAGTGCATCGCTGATATTCATCTGTGGGGTTAAGGTCACACCAGTATAAGCAGGGCTGGAAAACGCAAATCAAGTTGATTCACCAATAACCGTTTTTTACTACTGAGATTTTGAAATATAATAAAGCCAAAGCTTAGTTAAGAAGAACAACCTCCCACCTCTTCTCTGATAGCAAAGATTCAGTGAGATCCCTAACGTTACTGGGGAATGAAGGTCAGACAGAGGAGAAGGTGGTGGGAGACGGCTGAATCCAGGACAGGGGTCAGACTACACCTGAGCAGATAATGCATACTTATCAGTGTAGGTTACAAAAGGGGAAACATGGAAGAGAAATCAAAACAACAATAACTCAGGACTGACCAGTGGGGTCTCAAGCGCACGCAGGGCAGTGGAAGGGGTCTGCTCCAGGTACAGACCATAGGGGATGCCATGTTAACAGACAATTTTAGCATGTTTACACTGTCTAAAACTCAGTCTGCTTTTTATTATTATCATGCTTTGCCAATTCAAAACAGTGTGATAAATATTCCTCCCCCAAAATATCTTTTAATACTCTAAATTCTAAACAATTACTGTTGTCACTGTTGAGTTTTAATTATACATAAGCTTCAAATGAGCACATTTTAAATTCTGTGTCTCTAATAAACATGTATTCTGTATAGAAGTTAGTCAGAGAATGCCAATTTATACATCTGTGGCAGTGGGTTCAGACTCACAGATTCATTTTCAGAATAAGTTTGTAATTGTTGAGAATTGTTATATCTGGCTTCATATAACCCATCATGCTACATATTCTCAATTTAAACATCAGATCTAAATAAAAATTGATAGTGTAATGATTATAATAGAAGAAATAGAATTACAGTTACCACATTTCTGTTACTTATGTGACCATTTTAAGTTTATAATCTGAATTTAAAACAGTATGAATTGCAAAATGTGATATTTTTGTTTGGAAAGTGCAACTTTTACTTTATACAGGAAATATTTTACTGAATATGAATAATATATTTAAAATAGAAATTTACTATTGCTTATAACTTTGTTTAAAGAATATAATAACTCTTTAATCAAACAATGATTATTTACTGGTATTATAATAATAATCATTACATAGAACGTAATGACTGTTCTTAATAATAAATTATTATTAGCAAAAATAATTATGTTGTATAGAGGAGGGGCTGTTAAAAAAGGACCCATCCCAGGTTAAATACACTAGGTACACCACTATCTGTGATACTCTTCTGTTCTGAAGTTAATCACTTAATAGCTGTATTTAAAAACCTGACCTTGAAGATAAGGATCAGAACTAGTTGTGTGGACTGGTACTGTGTTCTAGCTGTGAAATGCAACTATAGACTAATCTCTGATATCACATGTGTATCACATGTCTTTTAAAAGTCAGAATAATTCAAGTCAAATAGATAATAATTGTCTTTCACAAAAGAAGTATGAAACAAGAGCCAAACTAACTACTGGTAGCAATGCACGAATTATGGTTCATACATGAATATTTATAAACATTCTCCAGTTACTATGGCATACCATCGGTCTTATTTTCACATCAGATTTTAAGATCCTTCAGGTAAGAACCATGCACTGGAGCTTTATAAACAGAGCTGAAAGGACACTTGATTAGTAGGCAATGAATAGCCACTCAAGATTTTTAAGTAGAGAAATTGTAAATTATGACATTTAGCAATTTTTATTGTGTGAATTGATGTAAAGAAAGCTAAGATTTTCTAAAATTATTTGGTCGGCTGCTAATTAATAGAGAACAATTTGGTAACATCTAAGAAAATTAAATTATGCATTCTTATCCTAGTTGAGGTTAATTTTTAAAATGTTATCTTTATTATTGAAAGTATTACTCGTCCTTTTTTTTCCCCATTGACCTCCTCCACCCCGCACACCCTGCCCCGCCCCCCCCCCCCCCCGCCCTCCCCGCAATGTTAAAATTACTGTGCATCATTCCTCTAACTAAACATTAGTAAATGTTTGCTCTGTGTCTGGCACTGTGCTTGCTGGTGGTGACTGGGCTTAAAGACATATAGGTCTAGAATGTCCTGTTCAACAGAATGATAAATAAAAGCAAATAATTATGAAAACATGACCAGCGAGACAGAAATATACAAAGTGCTACAGGAGCAAAAAGAAGGAGCTCACAGTAAGCTCCAAACCTCAACTACTTTGAAACCAAGGCAGAATTCTGACTTATATGTCCGAATTAAATATATAACCAGTGAAAGTTGATTTAGTATGAACTTTTCCTTCACACCCAAGCAGTCTGATCATTTTGACTAGTTTCATCTTCATAAGACCTATTAAATTAATTCCACCACAAAATCCTAAAATCAGAATATTTCACATATACTGGGAGCAGAAAACCAAGGATGAGAGAGGGGTCAGCTACTGGTGGGCGGAAGAAAGGAAAAGCAACATCTGGATGACTGTGCTTTGGAAAAGGGAACAAACAGCGATGCCTTAACGAATTCTGAAACCGAGTGAGCAGATACTGATGAGCAGCTCTAAGTTTAACTTGAGACACACTATGTGAGATGCCTATGGGACAAGTGTGTGCAGAATCCAGCAGACATTGGAAAAGCAGGTTTGGAGTCACAAGAAAGGTTCCTTTTGCTTCTTTTATCCAGAGTAGCTGTCAAGAGAACGGGCTCTGAGACATACAGTTCTAACTCTGCCACTCAGAAGCTAGGTGATCATGGGCAAATGACATAATCTCTCTGGGCTTCAGTTTCCTTATCTGTACAATGGGGTTTTTGTGAGAATTAAAGGAGATGATGCATGTAAAGTGCTTAGTACACCTGAGAAAGTACTCAATAAATGTTAGCTACTATGATGGTAACAATGATGGGTCTTACTGCAATTCTGGCCTTATGGCAGGAAGTTACCAGTAATAAATCCTTGCTGGATTGTTCAATTTGTTTTTAAAGTCTATTTTCATCTCTTAATGCATAGTCCAAATAAAATAAAAATAAATAAACGCAGAGACAGAAAGTAAAAAAAAAAAAAAAAAGAGTATATTAGCGATCTGAGTATCACTGTAGAGTAAATAAAGACTGAGCTCATTCCTAATTATGCACATGCCAGTGTCACTACATAAAAGAGCCTGACAGAGAAATTATTGTATTCTTATATTCCTTCCCTGTTGATATTTAGTAACAACCTGTTGCCTCTGATCTTTTTCTACTTTAAATATTTGAACTATCCATGGGCAAAAAACCAAAACGAAACCCCCAATTTCCTATACATTCACTACAACAAAGGATGAAAATGTTGAGGCAGAATTAACCAATGTGTTCTCAAAGCTTACATAGTTTATGACAACGTTGCTACACTTATTATACTCTATTGCAGTCAAATGTGAGTCTGTTTCTTCCTAGATTTGTGATACCTTGAAGTCAAAGGATGTACTGTATTCATCACTATATCCTCAGGATTCAACCCAGGCCTTAGCATGCAGTAGATACCCAGTAAGTGTTATGGATGGATGGATGATGGATGGATGGATGGACAGATGGACAAACAAACTCACTTAGCCACTCAGGAGCATATGGGACAGGGAAAGAGACAATTTATATTGTAGCAAATAAGGAGGATGGACCAAATGACCCCTGTGGTTCCTTCTGGTTCAGTTGATGATCAGCCTCCAGTTGATGCATCTTATTATAATGGCATTACATATATTCCACCGTCACTGATGGTGAAAATCTGTTAGTTGAATATAAATAAGTAATATGGAAGAGGGACTTTGTTTTTAGCAGTTTCAATATTCATAAAGAATTGCCATTTTTGTGGAAAAGCAATTTTAAAAATAAAAAACTCAGTCACGTGGAAAAAGCCAAAAAGAAACTATATTATGGCACTTATTTTTAAATTGCATAAGTTTACTTACAATAAGGAAGCTAAAGTAAGATAGGGCAGCGATTTGACAGATTTTATGAGAACTGAAATTGCTGTACCAAGCCTGTGAATATCCAATCCTTTTAAGAAATCTACTATTAAGCAAAGATCCCTTTCTAATGTCCTCTATGAACATCATGGTACAGTACTAAGTGGAATGAAAAGGATCTGGGATTGAATTACAGCTCCATTATTTACTCTGACCTTGAAAAATGAAAACAAGAATGTCTACCCCATAGAAATGAAGACAACAATGCCTCCACTGATTGTGTAAAGGGTCCACCTGCCATGTCTAGGCTCTAGGTTCAATGTGTTCAATTTAATGATTTTTCTTACAAAAGTCCCTTTTCCCCTGTGCTGTTATGAAGCCAGAACATCGGTGCTATGCTTCCCGAGTCAAAGAGCAGGAGTCGTGTCCTTCAGGGAACTGGATACTGTCCACGGACGCACATCATAAAGAAAATGTATCATCATCTCTTACAGGACTGGGCTGGTACAACTTATTATCACCTTCCGAACTACACGAGAAGATGACTAAGCTCGCTGATTAGAGCAATTATTCAAGAGTGCAGGCAGAGGAAAACAAGGAGCAGCCAACACCTAACACTGACTGGCAAGGAGACAGACTGGCTGATCTTTAGATTCTGAAAATGGGTCACTGTATCGTCAGCAGTAACCTCAGAATTCTAATGACTGTGGAACCCAGAGAATGCCGACCGAAGAAACAGAGCAAGGGGATGAAAGCAATGAACTTTGGTAGTTCTGACTACATTAGTACCCAATCATTTATAAGGTGTGAAAGTCTGTTTCTAAGAAGAATAGAAGGTCCTGAAATAGCATTCTCCTGGGTTTTCACTTCCTCGTCTCTCTTAAATTTACTAACTGGAGACAGAGGAGGAAACAGCAAGGGTCTAGGAAGCTGCTGACCAGATTGGGCTCCCAGCTTAGGCTTCATTACTTGAATCTCTTTGCAGCTCCATTTCCTCAGTATGAACTAGGAGAGGTAGGACCACATATCTCTGAAGCATCTTCCAAAACTAAAACTCTATGAGTCGAGGAGCACTATGATTTTTAAATGGATTTTGTTTTACTCTACTGGCAATACCCATCTTATCCTATATTATAGAGAGCTAATATGCTCACTAGACTAAAGAGCAGAATGACCATCTGGACGGCCTTCCGGACAAAGCCAGGGCTGCGAGGGCTGAGCCCCTTGCCCAAATTGCGTGCATCGGGCCTCTGGTATTTCTATAATAGCTTTGCCATGATCCTATTTTTCCAGTAAGATGAGAACAGCAATGGTTATTTGAGACCTGGAGGTAAAGATGATTTGTTCAAAAGTCACCCTGATATGCTGGGGTTTAGAAAATGCAGTCCTTTTTAAAAGAGACAAAATACATTAACAGGTCCAGAGTGAAATAAAAATATTAACGTTTTTGTAATTCTACAACATCTTGATTGTGAGGTAACGCAGGGTTCTGTTAGGGGCACAGTCAGCTCTGACACAGGCGTGAACACCGCCCAGTGCATTTCCGGGGCAGCTGAAAAGGAAGACCCTCTGATCCTTCAAGTCTCAGTTCAAATGCCACTCCCTTCAAAGACCATTCCAGACCTCTGCTACCCTACCTGCTAGAATTACTAAAAATCCAACTTCATTAACCTCCCACAGCACTTTGTTTTGGTATTTTTATAGTGCATACAGCTTTTTTCCCCTGTATTACAAACATTTTTGCACATGTTTTATCTCCTCTAAGTTCAGCATTTACTACCAAATTGCTTGTAATAAATATTTGTAAATCAATGATTTTCCAAAATAATGGCTTTCGAAGTTTTTAGCTAGAATGCACAGGTAAGAAATATTTTACATTGTGACCCAGTATCCACCTACTATATATAAATATAAGTATACAAAAGAAACAAGTATTTCACAAAATATTTGCCATAATAACGTGAGATATACTCTGATATTTTCTATCCCTTTTAAAAAAATATATTTTTATTGATTTCAGAGAGAAAGGGAGAGAGACACATCAATGATGGGAGAGAATCATTGACTGGCTGCCTCCTGCACGCCTCCCCCCCCCCCGCTACTGGGGATTGAGCCCACAACCCGGCATGTGCCCTTGACTGGAACTGAACCAGGGACCCTTCAGTCCGCAGGCCGACGCTCTATCCCCTAAGCCAAACCAGCTAGGGCTATTCTTCTTTTATTTTACTCTATTTCATTCTTTTTAACAATGGTAGCAACTAAGTTGATGTTTATGAACCTCTAAACCTCACTCTACAGTTTACAAAATAGTGCTCCAAAAGAGCTATTTAACAAGAAAAGGAATTAAAGGAACATCTATTTCCTGAAACTCATTTTATAGTTTGATTATCCAAAAGTGACTCACAATTCTACTTGTTCCTCGCCTTCTTACAGACACTAAATAGCTCTATATTTATTTTCCCAGGCTCCCTTGCAACTATGCACAGCCATGACCCACTTCTGGCCAATGAAAGGTAAGCAGAACTCACTGGAGTGTTTTCTAGAAACATTTTTAAAAGAGCCAGATTCTCCTGGCATGCTCCTTCTGCCCTGTCCTTCTTCCCCTTCTTCTTGCCTGAAGAAGTAACACCTGAAGGTGCAACAGGCATCTACATGAGAACAAGGCCTAGAGGAGAAATGAAAGAACAGGAGCCTAAATTCATGATGACATCATGGAGTCACCAGGTCAGCCAAAGGCTGCCTACCCCAGGCTTTTTATTATGTGAGAAAAGTCCTCACTTGCTTAAGCCACTGTTAGGGTTTTAATTACTTATAATTGAACATATTGATCAAACTGACCTTATACTCGATAAACATGTTTAGGCTCAATGATCCTCCATGGGAAATACATTTTTTAAAAAGGAAGTGTGTCTTTTCTGAAATTTCTTTTGGAGGACCACAAATGCTTTTATTTATATGGGAAATGCTTTGGAGATCTCCAGAATGGAAAACACCTCCGGTGATCAGTTTCTAAAGAAATATTTTAAATCATGTGTTCATTTAATTTCATCCCTAGGCACAGTGCTACTCAATGAAGATACCACAAATAGAACCCAACCCCTATCCCTAAAAGGCTATAATCTGGTGCGAGAAATAAAGAAATGACAGGCTTGTCTAATACCATGAGATAAATGCTATGACAGGGCACTGTCAGAGCCCTAGCAGGGAACTGATATGAGGTAGATGGGATTCACATGGCTTTTAAAGAGTCACAGGTTATAAAAACTAGCAAACTTTCTTCAGTCATCTTAACAACATTTCCCTCTAAAAATGCATTAAAAAGGATTATTTTTTTAAATGGAAGATGGGGGCCCTAACTGGTTTGGCTCAGTGGATAGAGTGTCGGCCTGTGGACTGAAGGGTCCCAGGTTCGATTCCGGTCAAGGGTATGTACCTGGGTTGCGGGCACATCCCCACTAGGAGGTATGCAGGAGGCAGCTGATCGATGTTTCTCTCCCATCGATATTTCTAGCTCTCTATCCCTCTCCCTTCCTCTCTGTAAAAAATCAATAAAATATATTTTAAAAATAAATAAAATAAAATGGAAGATGGGGGAAAACATCTTCCCATGGCTTCCAATGAAAGATAAGCAGAAGTTTTATCTCCAACGAAACCCTTCTATGAGCATTAAAAAAAGACCCATGGGAAAGATCTTCATTTTTTTCAATTAAGTCTTCAAATAACTTTTGCAAACTAGAAGGAAGACTCACTGCCTGCCATCTCACATTACATTTATTTTTCATTTGTCAGTTAAACTGGCGTAACTGTGGGTGTTAATTGACTTCTATTTTAGCACTTTGAAAAGATCAACCACCAAAGATAATTTTTATTCACTTTTATTCATCAACACACACCAGAGTAAGAGAGTAGACTAGAATAATCAAACAGTATATTTTGCCAAATAAAGAAGATAAAGACAAAAATTCAAAACAAGACACTAGAGATAAGAATTTTTGTTAATATGGAGGCTTAATTAATTGAATCAAACTATTAAGAGCAAAGTCCACATAAAGATGGCATTGACACAAGTGGCTTCACATGACCACCAGACGCTAACATACAGACAAGCCTACTACATGGGATTTAATCTATCTATCTATCTATCTATCTATCTATCTATCTATCTATTCATTCATTCATTTATTTATGTCTAGTATACAACACCTTTACTTGTAGTGACCATATTTTCAAACCAAAATTAATGGAGCTTAATTGCTGAAATTGACACTAACCTAAAAACACACACCAATAACCCAATACAAATAACTGCCATGCTTGGCCCTCACCTGGCCAGAAGAAATGGTCATCGAGAGAGTAAAGGACTGTGTTAAACACAGATTTTTTAAGATGTATATTTTTATTGATTTCAGAGAGGAAGGGAGAGGGAGATAGATAGAGAAACATCCATGATGAGAGAGAATCATTGATTGGCTGCCTCCTACCCCGCTCCACACTGGGGATCGAGCCTGCAACCCGGGCATGTGCCCTGACTGGGAATCGAACTGTGACTTCCTGGTTCATAGGCTGATGCTCAACCACAGAGCCACGCCAGCCGGCTTAAACACAGATTTTAAGCACAAGCTCTAGGTACAATTTCTATTTTAGCCCATGAACGTCTTTTTTTCTCAAAGAAAACAAAAGGCTTTTGAGAAGTTTTAGATAATTAGGACAATTGGCAAACTGTCATGTATACAAAGTTGGTGCTCCTTCTAACCACAAATCCTTCAGTTGTTTTTTTTATCACTCTGTCTCTTACCTTGCAGAGTCCAAAAAAATTAACTTCCCACAGTCAGAGAAAGACAAGTATCACATGATCTCACTCAGGTGTAGAATCTAATGAACAAAATAAGCTGATGAATAAAATAGATACAGAGACACAGAAGCACAAAACAGACTGATGAACCTCAGAGGGAAGGTGGGGGCGAGGGGTGGGGAGAGATTAACCAGGGAATTTATAAGCATATGTGCAGAGCCCATGGACATAAGACAATAGTGTGGTGAAGGCCTGGGGGTGTGCACGTGCAGGGTGAAGAGGGTCAATGGGGAAAAAAGGGGGGTCATCTGTAATACTTTCAACAACAGAGATAAATTTTTAAAATTTCACTTCTTGGGGTAAATTAAATATTTTAAACTTTTCAACTGACTTACATTTGGGGAATTAGTTTTCACTTTTTTATTTACATACTTTCCTATTTTATATTTATGTTTCCTTTAATACCAAAGTTATACATTCAAGTAGTTTAAAGAATCAAATAACCTGGTTCATTATCTGAAACAGCAGTGCCCTCCCCATCCCATCGTTCCCATTTCCCAGAGGCAACCACATTACAATCTTTTCAGTTGTTTATCCTGGCATTGGCCTCCGTATCTTCACATGGAATGGAATGTTTTTAGTTATAAGGTTTTTCTTTTCTAGTTGTAAAGGTTTATCTTTACCATTATGGAAGTCACTCACCTCCCCAATCCATATCCACATACCCACACTCGCACCCTCCCATTATAGTTATATCATCCCTTTATATGGTTCTATATTCAATGTCTACATTATTACTACTTAAATGCTATTTACAGCTTAGCCATGTGGTATATTATTTTTCTTTCTTGAACAATCCTATTCTCATCCTAACCCCACCCTGAGTGACTAGTTATCTTACTTTTTCTTTTAGTTTTTTATGTATTTAACACCAATTATTTTGAAAAATTCCCACCAATTATTTAAACCTTCTCTTAATGAGTTAAATTAATAATTCTGTCAATCTCATCTTCTTGGAGAGAAGACCCCTGAAGACTTCAAACCTCAGATTCGGACTATTTTGTGCTCCAGGCTCCTGCAAAGCTATCATCTTGAGGTTTCCTTCACTATCATCCTAGAAATTCCCTTTATCTCACATCTGTGTTAAATCTACTATTTCCAGCTTTCCATGTTTTCTCTTTCTTTCTTTTTCACAGTCTTTGATGAAGCATTATCTTCAAGTAACTTCCTGAGGAGTAAATGTTTGGAGACCTTGAACGTCTGGAAGTGTATTCATTCCACCCTCATATCCTGTTTGCCTAAAGATAGAATCCAAGGTTGAAAATACTTTCCTCAGAAGTTTGAAAGCATTCTTTCATTTTTCTTCCTGTATTCTTTCTATTGTTTTACCATGTCTGTGTTTTTTAACACTGCTTTTAAGGAATTTTTGTTGCCATTTTTATTCTTCACATTGGATATGTAACCTGTTTATTTCCTCCCTTTTCTCTGAAAGCTTCTTTTTATCCCACATACTTTGCAATGTCACACCAGTAAGCTTCAGTGTGGGTCCACTTGTATATACTGGGCTGAGTGCTTAATGGGACTTGTCAATATCGAAATTCATGTCCTACAGCTCTGTGGTTTTATTGACCAATTTCTTTGATGACTTTTCCCTTCCAATTCTCCTTCTTTTTGGATTTCCTGTGATTGGGATGTTGGTGCTCCAATACTGATACTCTAATCCTATATAATAAAAGGCTAATATGCAAATAGACCAAACGGTGGAATGACTGGTTGCTGTGACGCACACTGACCACCAGGGGGCAGACGCTCAATGCAGGAGCTTCCCCCTGGTGGTCAGTGCGCTCCCACAGGGGGAGTGCTGCTTAGCCAGAAACCGGGCTCATGGCTGGTGAGCACAGCGGCAGTGGCGGGAGCCTCTCCCACCTCCGCAGCAGCTCTAAGGATGTCCTACTGCTGACTTAGGCCCACTCCCCACGGGGAGCAAGCTGTCAGTCGGACATCCCCTGAGGGCTCCCGGACTGTGAGAGGACACAGGCTGGGCTGGGCACCCCCCTCCAGTGCACTAATTTTGTGCACTGGGCCTCTAGTTTTCTTATATTCTCTATATCTCTGTCTTTTCTCCTCTATTTCCTGGGAGTTTTCCTCAATATTGTCTTCCAAACCTTATAATTACGTCTAAAAATGTACCTATGGTTTCTTCTTTTTTACCTATTTTAGTTTCTTTTTTATATTTAATATTAAAATAATTTTAAATTTACATGAAAGTTGCAAAAATTTTTACCAAGTTCATATATACTCTTCACGCAGCTTTCCCTAATGTTAACAACTTATATAACCATAGTACAATGATTAAAACTAGGAAACCAACATTGGCATACATTATTGGCATATATTAGTTAAACTACAGACCTTACTCAAATTTCAGCAGTTATTAATGACCCTCTTCTGCTCCAGAATCCAAGCTAGGATCCCACAGTGCATTTAGTTGTTATGGTTCCTTAATATCCTCCAATCTGTGACAGGTCCTCAGTCTTATCCTTAATGACCTTAACACTTTGGATGAATATTGGTCAATTATTGGTATTTGGTATATTGTCTCGATTTGAATTTTTCTGATGTTTTCTCATGAATGTATTGAGGTTATGCATTTTTACATAACTGTGATTTGTGTCCTCCACAGTGTACTGCATTGGGGTATTAATATATTGTATTGTTGGTGGTGTTAATTCTGACCACTTAGTTAAGGTGATATCTGCTAAGTTTCTCAACTATAAATATAGCAGGAAGGCAAATAACTTAACTTCCTCATTTTGACCAAAAGTTATTGCTCTGGATTATTGTTTTTCATTCACTCCATCTAAAACAAAAGAAAAAGACTTTATTCCCTCTGAAAACTTCTAAGTAGTTCACTAGGGCAACAGGACTCTCAAGCATGCTTACATCTACACAGGCTGGAGATCTAATACACAGGGTTTATGTTAATTGTCCCTTTTGTCAAATAAGACTGAAAATTTGGCAAGCAGCTAACAATGGCCTAATGTTTGAATCCCAATTTAGACAAAAGTGTGGGTACCACCCTGAGAAGAAAAGAATTCATATACAAATGCGTCAGTCCCATATCCTATAATATCATCTGAATCAACACTTCTTGCCTCCCAGCAATAAATGCCCATTTCAGCTAGGACACCAATTATGTTCACCTTCCCTAAGCTAGAATGAACATCTGGGTTCCATGATCTGAAGAGGGAGCTCAAATTTGGACACTTTGTAAATAGAAAGGGCAGCTCATTTCACAACAAGAGGTAGCCCTGAATAGACCAAAGGGACTGTCAGGGCTGGAGGGCCCCTAGGAAGTCCAAAAATTAAAGAATTGACAAGTTGGAAAACTGAAAAGAAGGAAAGAAGAGATGAAGAAAGTGTCAGGTTAGAAACAAGAGGAGAGCATACAAGGAGTAATAGTGGCTGGAATTTATGTGCCAGATACTGTCCTAAGTGCATTGTAAACCCAACCACAACCTTTTAGGTAGGTACTATAGTTGCCCCCATTACACAGAGGGAAAAATGGAGGCACTAAAAGGGTAAATAACCTGTTCAAAGTCACAGGTAAGTGGCCGGTCCAGGACATGATCCTGGGAGTTTCACTAATGCCCTTTAAATATTACATATACTGCCTCTATTAGAAGTTCATGTGTGTGGTCGGCAAGTTCCACCAGTTACCTCGGGTGCCATCCAAGGCACTATTTGTTATCTTCAGTTGCATTGCCTTAGTATGAAAACTGGCCTTAAATATGCCTTGTGCTTTTATGTTTGTGCTTCTCCACCAGGACCACATCACAGTCTCATAGTGCTTATTAAATATTCTCATGTTCATGCACAACCTAAATGAGACCTGATTATTAATGTCCAAGCTATTACAGAGAAACCAAGGAAAAAAGAATAATGATTTCCTTCATCGCATTCAGATAAGCTGGCCTGCTATTTGCTTTAGGGAACTATGTGACCTGCTCTGACTATAAAACAGCTTTCTTATGGCTGATGAGAAAATTTCCACACAGCTGACACTAAAAAAAGGTTTGCAGATTGGAATAAATCAATCTTGCCAGTCTTGGAACTTTCCAAATATATTATTTAGATTGACAGTGTCAGAAAGGTCAAGAAAAGCACAAATCTCCTTCCCTGAGGATGAGTGCCTTTAAACATGAGCAGTCTCCAGTGTTTAGTTTTTTAATTCTTTAGAGCAGGATCTACTCTTGGGACATGAGCTTCATGTTTCCTCTTACTCTGCTCTTTCATCTGTTGATGGTGTGTACTTTGGAGGATCCCCAGGGCCTTTTCCAACTTCGGCAGAAGTCTAAAGGACAGAGAGGATTTGGCTTGAAGATGTGTGGCTTGGGAACAAAGGAGATTATAAAGAGCTTTAAAAGACAAGAAGCCCAGACTTACAGAGACAGGGCCTCTGACTAGGAAATCAGAAATAGCCCTATGCACCATTTCATCTGGGTCTAAAAGTTCTTCATCAGGAGACCAAACTATAACACAGTAATATCAATACACACCCAATGATGTCCCAGAAAGCAGGTTTTAATGAGAACAAGTGCTTACAGTTGGAAGAAGAATCCTAAAGTAAGTTAGAGGTCACAAAAAGGATTACTTGGAGATACTAGCCCAAAGCTCAGAAAGAAGCAATTAGATTTTCCAGGGATGGATTTGCAGAGCAGCAAGAATGGAGTGGGAATACACGTGATAAATATCCAACCAACATCATAGATATTCCACGTTTTGAATTACTTTCAGCTAATCTGCAGACTCAAGAGATTTTGACAGAAAACAAAGGTATTAAAGGTAGGAAAGGATGCCGTCTCTTCACTGAAAAGACAACACAGGTTTGCTATATTGAAAGGCATCAAATAATAGTAATAAAATAACAATTAATAATAGCAACACTTAACACAGAGCTGATTTCATGGGAGGCAAGCTCTAAACCTATAAACTCACTTAATCTTCACACAACCATTTGGGGTAGGTCATTTAATTTCAGTCAGTAGGTTCTATTACTTCATTAAAGATGAGAACAGATTTAACTTTGCACTTCGCTCCTGTCACATTTTAAAACACAAGCTCATTGAGTTTGTTAGTTTTACTTTTTGTCAAAAATCGGAATAACTGGATGCTCTTAACTACCTTAAAGAGTCATTTGAAAGATCAATAATATAGTACAAGCAAATGTCTCCTATTTTACAGCAAAAGACATTACAATTACTTGGGGGCAGGTAGTTTTATTTGATTAGCTTCAATGTTCTCTTTTAGTGAAAGTATAGAGTTCATGGAGCGTGTTTTACTGGGAACCCTGAGTTCCCAAGACTGTGAGCAAATGAAGACTTGCAGAGGAAGTTCTTAGCTCCCTGCCCAAGACAGAGATACCAAAGCTAAACAGAAAATATGACGATTCTTTATCACCCATCTTAAAAACATGTGTTTGCTACCTATTTGTAAGAGAATAACCCAATGATAACTTATATCTTTTGGTAGTGAATTAAGAATAACATACCGAATTATGGCTATTTAATGTTTGAAGACTTCTGGACATGCTCATAAAAAGCTAAGAATAGTTCCTCTTTTCATCTATCCCAGGCAATTATGAGATTTCAAAAGACACAGGATAGAAAATCTAACAATAAAAGCAAGAATCTCACTGTTTGGACTATGCCAGGAGTTCCATTATTCTTTAAGGATTAATGTAACATAATGATTGGTCATATATAGAACCGACATTTGTATTGTGCAAATAAAAGTAATCATTATACTAGCAGTATCCTCATTTTGCATTCTTCAAACCAGAATCTTAGAAGGAAAGGCCCAGATCTAATAATACTCGCTGCTAGACTAGAAGTGGCCCATTCTACTACGGTCGACTGTCTTAGGTGTGGAGTTCAGCAAGCCAATTGTCCTGGAAACCCTCAGTGGGGGTTCAAATGGCTCTGGAGCTTTAATAAAAAAAGGAAAACAAAGATACACTTAAAAAACCCTAAGTGGCCAATAAACATGGAACAGATGTTTATAACTAGAGAAATGAAACTGTGTTTGATTGGCACAAAATCACTGCTAGCAAGGATGTGCAGCAACAGCAACTCCATACTAGTAAGTGGGACCACTTTGCACACAATCTGGCAGTATCTGAAAAAACTGAAAATGTCCACAACCTATGGCTTAGCAATTCTGCCCACAGATGCAGACTCTAACTTTCACACACACATATATACAAGGAACTATATATAAGACTATTTTTGTAGCAGAAACATTTTGAATTAGAAATAGCCTAAATATCAGCAAGAGAATAGTGAAATGTAGTATAGCCTATCTAATAAAAGAGTAATATGCAAATTGACCATACCTCTGCTATACTCACAAGCCACACCCACCAGCCAATCAGGAGTGAGAATGCAAATTAACCCAACCAAGATGGCTGTGGCCACGGTGCTGCAGCAAACAGGAGGCTTGAGTTGCCCCCGGCCATGGAGGAAGCCAAGCTCCCGTAGCCCTGGCCTGCCTTGGCCTCCGCTACAAAGTTTCAATTATAGAAGATAAATAAATCCCAACAGAAATGGCTGTGGCCACAGAGTGAGCAGGAGGCTTGGCTCCACTCAAGGCTACAAAGTTTCAATTATAGAAGATAAATAAACCCCAGATACAGGGTCTCTGCTTCGGTCGCCAGGGGGCAGGGCCAGCCTGCAAACCACCACAGGCCCCTCACCCAGGCCACACCATACCCCAAGGGAACCCCCACCCTGATCCAGGACACCCTTCAGAGCAAACCAGCTGGCCCCCACCCATCCACCAGGCCTCTATCCTATCTAATAAAAGAGTAATATGCAGATTGACCATCACTCCAACACACAAGATGGCTGTCCCCATGTGGTCAAAGATCCTGCCCCCATGTGGACACAAGATGGCCACCACAAGATGGCCAGCAGGGGAGGGCAATTGGGAGGGACCAGGCCTGCAAGGGAGGGCAGTTGGGGGTGATCAAGCCTGCAGGGGAGGGCAGTTAGGGGTGACCAGGCCGTCAGAGGAGGGAAGTTGGAGGTGACCGGGCCTGCAGGGAAGGGCAATTGTGGGGGACCCAGGTCTGCAGGGGAGAGCAGTTGGGGGCAATCAGACTGGCAGGGGAGCAGTTAGGCATCAATCAGGCTGGCAGGGGAGTGGTTAGGGGGTGATCAGGCTGGCAGGCAGAAACGGTTAGGGGCAATCAGGCAGGCAGGCAGATGAGCAGTTGGGAGCCAGCAGTCCTGAATTGTGAGAGGGATGTCCGACCTACTGGGATCGGGCCTAAATAGGCAGTCGGATGTCCCTCGAGGGGTCCCAGATTGGAGAGGGTGCAGGCTGGGCTGAGGGACATGCCCTCCCGTGCACGAATTTCATGCACCAGGCCTCTAGTTAACAAAATAAAAGCTAAATAGCAGTGGAAATGAATGAAATGGAACAACATATACAGCAGCAAGGATAAATATCAAACAAAACTGAATGGAATAAAAACAAACTGAGAAAGATACATTTGAAATGATACCTTTTATATAATCTTTAATGTAAGTATAATGATACTATGTATTGTTTGGTAATACATTCATTTTTTAAATAAAATTATCCTATATAATAAAAGGCTAATATGCAAAGAGACCGAATGGCATAACAACCGGTTGCTATGACGCGCACTGACCACCAGGGGGCAGATGCTCAATGCAGGAGCTGTTCCCTGGTGGTCAGTGTGGGAGTGCTGCTCAGCCAGATGGACATCTGGCAGGTGGACATCTCCCGAGGGGTCCTGGACTGCAAGAGGGCACAGGTCGGGCTGAGGGACTCCCCCCACCAGTGCATAAATGTCGTTCACCCGGCCTCTAATGTAAATATATATATTTCATATATATATATATATATATATGAAAGTTAAATGTCAAATTCAGGATAGTACTTACTTCTGGGAGATGGGAGGGAAATATGACCAGAGAAGGGACTTTAATTCCATGCGTAATATTTAATAGCTTAAAGTGGGTGGTGATTATTATGTTATTCTTTATGTCCTTTTGTATGTGAAAAATATTTTTTTTAAATATATTTTATTGATTTTTTTTACAGAGAGGAAGAGAGAGGGATAGAGAGTTAGAAACATCGATGAGAGAGAGACATCGATCAGCTGCCTCCTGCACGCCCCCCACTGGGGATGTGCCCGCAACCCAGGTACATGCCCTTGACTGGAATTGAACCTGGGACCCCTCAGTCCGCAGGCCAACGCTCTATCCACTGAGCCAAACCGGTTAGGGTGTGAAAAATATTTTTAACATAAAAAAGAAAGGACAAGAGGGAGGGAAGAAAAACAGGTTGCTTCTCAAAATCAGTTTTGCCAAAACAACAGAACTTGATTATATATAGACTAGAGGCCCGGTGCACAAAATTCATGCACGGGGGGCGGGGGGTTCCCCTCAGCCCAGCCTGCACCCTCTCCAATCTGGGATCCCTCTCACAATCCTGGACCACTGGCTCCTAATCGCTCACCTGCCTGCCTGCCTGGTCACCCCTAACTGCCCCCCCCCCCCCCGCAGGCCTGATTGCCCCTCACTGCTTCTGCATGCTAGCCTGATTGCCCCTAACTGCTTCCCCTGCCGGCCTGGTTGCCCCTAACTGGCCCCCACTGCTGGCCAGATCTCCCCAACTTCCCCCTCACTACCGGCCTGGTTTCCCAAACTGCCCCCCCACACTGGCCTGGTCACCCCTTACTGCCCCCCTGCTAGCCTGGTTGCCACCAACTGCCCCCCTCTGCTGGCTTGGTCGCCCCTAACTGCCCGCCCCCTGCCGGCCTGGTCGCCCCCAACTGTCCCCCCGCCAGCCTAGTCACCCCTCACTGCCCCCCTGCCAGCCTAATCACCCCCAACTGTCCCCCCCCATTGGCCTGGTTTCCCCTCAGGGCCCCCCTGCTGGCTTGGTCGCCCCACTCAGCCTGCTTGTTCGGTCATTTGGTCGTTCCTCACTAACCCCCCTGCCAGCCTCGTCATAGGCAGCCATCTTGTGAGGGCATGAGGGTTAATTTGCATATTACCTCTTTATTATATAGGATACAGCCCTGGGAAGAAAAAGGGTTGGGCCAGGCCTCAAACCAGGAAGAGAGAGACCAGGTTTCTAGGTATGGATATGCCAATAATTAACCATGAGCCCCTGGATGAGTCCTCCCCTGGATGAATCCTCTAAGCACTCCAGGGGTTAGTTTCCTCCTCGATATATAAGGAGGCTGCAATAGATGTTGTCTAAGGTCCTTCCAGATCTAAAATCGCATGGTTTTCTACTGTAGTCCCACCTCCTCACTGGCAACTGGCAACAGAGGGGCTAAACCATAGTTTGGTAAGCTCATTTTTAATCCAAATGATGGTTTTAAAACTTGCATTTACCTATTTAATTATAAAATATTATCTTTTTATTCTATTGCTCATACTTGGTTCATGTACTAGTTTGCTAGGGCTTCTATAATGGAGTACCAACAGTCTGGGTAGTTTAAATAACAGACATTAAGATTAAAAATGGTGACATAGAGTAAGTGGATGCTGCACAGACATGCTCCCAGGAAGAAATGGGAATTACAACTGAAAAACTTCCAAAATAACCAACAGGAAACTCCCAAGAGAGAACCCTGATACCCAAGGACTGAAAGTGAAGACCCCATAGAGATTGGTAGGAGACGGGGAGGCATGAAAGGGCTGGCCGGGTGCCCACAGACAGCAACTGAAATCCCGGAGAGATATCTCAGCTGTGGGGGGTTGCCACTGAGAATCCTGGGATCTAATCCCCAAGCTGGGCCCCCCAGCAGAAAGACCAAAACTGAGAAGGGTACCCACATAACACCTGGCTGTGAAAAGGAGTGGGGTGCTGTCTGCCAGGGAGTGACAGCTGAAAATTCAGGCACCCTCTTAAAGGGCCAATGCACAAAATTCCCTGTGGAACCATCCACCTTGTGCTCCAGTAGAAGGAGGGTGAAGTGGACTGGAGCTATGAGAGCAGAAGCCAGGACTGGGGCCTCAGGGGATAGAGCTCAGAAGGCAGACACGCCAAGTTTCCTGGGTTGAGTCATTCCCTCATGCCATGGAGGACATCTTTCCCACAAAGACACACCTTGCTTGGGGGGAAGACAGTTGACACACCCTATTGGAAAACACCTTGCCCTGAGGCCACTTACGAGATTAAAAATAACATTCATTTTCTAGAAATAATTCCACACAACTGGTATCCAAGGACTAACATCTGTGTCAAAAATGACATATAGATGATTTCTCCGGCATTTTATTTCAGTAGGCTCTGCTCATAGAGAGAAATTGCCATTTCGGAGTTGATCCGTAGCAACACATACAGTATTGTATGATGTACAGTTGGTCAGGTTGTCCCACTGCCAGCATGCTACTCACTCAATTTAGCCCAGTGAGTGACAAATCAAACCCTGTTGGCTGGGCCTGCGGAAGTCTCACTGTCTGCTAGCCCACACAGAGCTGCCTTTCTTGAGCCTGTAAGTCAGAGGAAAGAGAGCCAGGAATCATTAGGGTAAAACTGTCAAAGGACTGGGAATCATGGAAACTGGCAATTTCGGAACAGTCAATAGGCCCAAACCTAAAATGCCCCATGTGGGCAGCTAACAGGTATTATTCCTTAAGCCAGAGACACATCTATTTTTAAGTTGGGGAAATCTGTGGTTTTGGCCAAGTCATACCTTTCACCAAAGGCAGGTGACTACATCATCAGGGCATGTTCCCAAAGCACAGGTATTCACAAAGTCCAACTTCATTTGAAAAAATAAAGGAGCCAGAGGAAACAGAACATCAAATACTAATGTCAGGTCCTACCCCTAAAAAATGGTATGGACTGGAATAAGCAGTCACCAGCAGACAGATACAAGTCCAGCCTACCCAAAGTCTTCCATGTTTACTCCAAAGGTGCCTACTATACCCATACCTTCAAGTGAAAATAAATAGCCACCTGTTCCTCAAGGAACAGTCACCAAATCTACACAAATGCTGTTTCCAATGCATTTAACACTCTGGAATCCAGCCGAGTTCATTCTGTTTACCTTGCTAAGGAGTAACTACTGGGGGCAGGGTCAAGTTAAACCTGGAGGTCTCCTGGGAAACAAGTTGTTGACTCCAGAGACTTACCCTGTTGATACCTCGAGTTCTTGTTATTATTAAGTGAAAGAAGTGTTAATTATATCAGTTATTAAAAATGAAGCAGTCGTGCTCTAAATCAGTGACAACTAAAATTATTCTTAAAGAGTAAGTCACCATAAGCCTCAGTATTAATATTCTTTTTAAAGTTGACCACACTTTGTAGAATTTCCCATGACTAAAATATCATTTACTTATATTTTTGCATAAGTAGCATAAGTATATCCTATCTAACGAAAGGGTAATATGCAAATTAACCATCACTCCATCACAAAGATGGTGACGCCCATAGCGGCCAGGGCACTGGATGCTGGCGGCGTTGCCCTGGCAAAGAGCCCCAGCGTCCCACACGCCCCGGCCTGTGTAGGGAGGAAGGGTGGACCTCTGGCCAGAGGCTGGCTGGGGCACATGGGATGCTGGCATCATTGCAGGCTGGGCTGAGGACCCCCCTTCCCACACAAATTTTGTGCACCAGGCCTCTAGTGTATATATAAGGAGTTAGCATTAAGCTGATGTCATCCTATCCACACAATTAAAAGAGTAAGATGCAAATTGACCGTACCTTTGTGATGCCCACCAGCCAATCACGAGTATACAAATTAACCCAACAAAGATGGCAGGTTAATTTGCATGTGCAGGCACCAAGTGCCCCAGCCACTCTGGGTCTCTGGGCAGTGTGGGAAGGCAGAAAGGCGGCTCTGGCCAGAGTGAAGGCGGTGCTGGCAGCCAGGGGAAGGAAGGCCCGTTCTTGCACAAATCTGTGCATCGGGCCTCTAGTGGGAAAATAAAAAGCTTTCATGTATGAAAATATGAAAAATCGAGACAGATTTTTACCTCCTGTCCACAGTAGCATCTAACACACTGTTGCACCAGAAAACCTTAAGTCCTTCATGCTTTTCACAAAGTGCCCGCTACTTCCACTTCAATTTCAGAGTAGCTTTACAATGCACTCTCATGTGCTGCAGTAAGACATTTATCAAGCCCCCTTGCAAAGCTAGCTTAAAGCACCAGAACTCCAAACCAGAAAGTCTAAACTCACTGGATTTGCCAAAGTCATTCTGAAGTATAATTTACAGGACCAGCAAAACACAGTAAGGCATTTATGGTTTTAACAACTATTTTTGAAAACTAAATATACATAGAATTTTTTCTTTTTCATTTTAGAGTTTCTTTAGAGAAATTTGTGTTGGTTCATTGGATATTAACAACTGGGGTGAGAACAGATCAGAGGAAGATAATTCTTTAACATAACTGCCAAATAAAAATCTGATCAAAAATGAAAAAGCCACTTTTCTAAAATTATTAATAATAGTAACTCCTCCACCCAATTCTCTACTTCTTCCTTTTCCCCTCCAAGTATCTCTAACAATTCCTTCACTCGCTACACCAGCAAGCCATTGATCTGTAATGTTTTCAACCATCACTCACTATTTTCTTGTCCCCAAATACCTTTTTAGCCAGTTTAGATGCAAGGTCCTTCATAATAATCACTTCCTAGAAGCCCCTCTTCTCATTTCATCCTAGTTACCTATCAAAGCACTAAACCTAGCTAAACCCAATCCTTCCCTCTTCCACAACAGTACCAATGATTTTTAACTTTGATAGAGAAACACACTCAACTGGACTAACTGGTCAATTTTTCAATTCATGATCATGAACCTCGAGCAGCAGAGTCCCCGGTGTGGTCAGACAATCCTAACAGATACTACCATGTTATCCATCTTAGACAACTGTTCCATACCTTGCCCCTCTTTCCTCAAACTTCCAACGTGGCCCCCACACACCCTCACTCTCAGCTAATGGAATCGAGGCAACCAGAAGAGAACTTCCAAAGCCTTCCTGCTATATCTCCTTACCTGCCTGTAGCGGGGCCCATGCACAATATTCTCTCCTCCCTCCTGTAACTAGGGATGTCTATTTCCTTAAGGCCAAGCCTTCCACTCTGTACACTAGATTCTATCCACTCTTACCACTCAAGTGGAGGGCTCCTCCCTGCTTTTCCTACATCATTAATTTCCCACTCTACTTAAGTACCCATTAGCATATATGGGAGCATATAAACATGCTATATTTCCCATCTTTTAAAAACACACACAAAAAAGCTCTTGACCCTTATTTTCCTTTATAGCTTCTGTCCCATTTCTCTGCCCCACAATACAGCAAAACTCAAAAAGTTATCTCTATTTGCTGCCTCCAATTCAACCCTTTCCATTATCCGTTAATCCTGTTCCAATCAGTCTGTCACCACTGCCATCCACTAAACTGCTCTTGTCTGCGTCACCGATGATCTTCAGACTGGTAAATCCGGCGGCCAGTTCTCAGTCCTCATCATTCTGACCGCTCGGCAGCATTGGAGACAGTGGATTATTCCTTTCTTGAAACACTGTCTTCTCTGGGCTCCAGAACTCCATCACCATCACTGTCTCACTGGAGAGAGACTTTTCTCAGTCTCTGCAGAGTCCTCCTCAGATCCATCCCAAGCCTCTAAGGATAGAAGTGCCCCCAAGATCGGTCCCTGAACCTCTTCTTTTCATGATTTTACTCATTTTCTGGGTAACTTCATCCAGTCTCAGAGCTTTAAATACCATGACGTTTTCCCAGGTACATTTCCAACCCAGACCTCTGCCCTGAACTCCAGCCTTGTATATTCCTCTGCTTGTTCTACATCTCCACATGAATATTTAATAGAAATCTCATAGAAATCTCACTTATGTCCAAAACTGACCTCTGGTCTTCCTCTCCACACTTGCTCCTTCATATCATCCCCATGATAACAAATAGCAACTCCATCCTTTCAATGGCTCAGATGGAAAACTTCTCAGATGGAAGAGTCATAATCAGGTGAGGATTAAAAAAAGAAAAAAAGGAGGGGGGAGTACAAATCATAAAGGAAGGAATTGATACGCTTCTTTATTTCTTCTGACTAAGGCAGTTCACAGAAGAGGAAGTTCAGCAGGTCAATAATCCTAAGAAAAGATGCCAGCCAACTGCTGATCAGTAAATGCAGGTTAAAACAGCTATGAAATACCATTTTATACAAATAAAATGGACTGAAATCGAGCTATCAGTCAACAGTGAGTGGTGATAAGGATGTCGCTCTATGGTAACTCTCATACTTTTCTGGTGGGTGTGTAAATTAGTATACAAAAGAAATTACATTTCTTTGCTTTTATTACAAGAAATGCAATTTTGAGATTTCTGATAGATAATTCTGACAAAGGTATATAGATAAATGTACATGGAACTATTGGAAGTACATATAAATGAATATGTGTCTGTATCATTATATAAATTCCTTCTATATTTTCCTACGGCTACATTTCCAGCTAAAGGACTGCAGTAGCCAATGGATTAGAGTCTCGAACATTTTTCTGACTTATTAGGGAAGAAGGCGTACAACTCTTGAGACACAGGAGTCAAAAGAAAGGAGTAGTTAGTGGAAGAAAAGATAAATGTAAACCAATCCAGCTTTCATTGTATTTCAAACAGTTTTCTTTCAAATACAACTTTAGATTCCCTGCGATATTTAATAAAACAGCAAACAATTTTCCAACACTAAATATTCTTTTAATCCAATTAAAATTTAAGCAAACTTCTCCATGCTATAAAACCAACTTCTGGTGAGTGGACACGGAGCCAAATTCAGTCCTCCAAATATTTTAAAGCTCCCTTATTCAAACCAAATTATCGTGACCAAATTTCCAGTGTCCCAGTTTGAGCCAGGAACTGCCAGCCACGGGGCATACAGTACTGACAAGGAAACAGACCACCTCAGAAGGAAAGACCTTTGTGTTTCTGCCAAAAGAAAAGACATCAGTATTTTCTGCCAACCAATCACTATCTGAAATGGCCTTGGGCCAGAGGGCCTCTAATTACCTAATCTCTTAAAGCATAAACAAAGTCTGATATTGTCACTTTTGTAGAACAAGAGTATCAAAAACATTCAGAAGATAAGGCATCAACCATGTTGGCATGGAACCTGGCACCAGAATTCCTATTCAGGGCTTCCAGTGGAAGGACTCACCTACCCTGTGGAGAGAAACAGTCACATTTAAGGGAAGGGAAGTCAGCCTGGAAGTGGGAGACCGGAGGCCAGCCTCTGTGATGGAAGGAACTCTCCAGGGTCACTCTGTAAGCTGGGTTGGTTTACACGTATCTTTTCTTCAGTTTTAACAAAGCCACTCCCTGAGTTCCGAATACACTCCCAGGCATGACATATATGTCACATAGGAAGTGGGGGGAGGGGCCGACATTTCTAAATGAGAGGCTCGCATGATTTTCCAGTGCCTGGCATATAATAGGCACTTTGCCAGATCTGACTGAATCCTCAAAACCACCCTAAAAGGTAGTAGGATTAGCCTTTGATAGATGCATAAAAACTGAGCAGAATTAAGTAAACTGTCCACATTAAAACAAACACAGAAACTACAATAACTTGTATGCATATATGCATAAAAAAGGGACACAGACAGGGGTGCGGTGAAAGCCTGGGGTAGGGGCAAAGGTGGGCTAGAAGGGGTCAATGGGGAAAAAATACTTCCAACAATAAAGATTTTTTTTTTTTTAAATAAAGAAACTGCCCTAGCCAGTTTGGCTCAGTGGATAGAGCATCAGCCTGCGGACAGGAGGGTCCTGGGTTCGATTCCAGTCAAAGGCAGGTACCTTGGTTGCAGGCTCCTCCCCAACCCCAGCCCTGGTTAGGGCACATGAAGGAGGCAACCCATTGATGTCTTTTTCTCACATCAATGTTTCTGCCCGTCTTTTCCCTCCCTCTTGTCTTTCCCTCTCTCTTCCACTCTCTCTAAAAATCAACGGGAAAATACCTCAGGTGAGGATTGACAGGAAGGAAGGGAGGGAGGACAGGGAGGGAGGGAGGGAGGGAGGAAGGAAGGGAGGGAGGGAGGGAGGGGGTGGGGGGAGGGGGGGAGGGAGGACAGACAACAAAGCCCTAATAAGTACTCAAACCCCATCAGTCTGAGTCCACAGCACTAGCTGATTCATCTACACCAGCACCTTCCAACAGAAACAACACGAGTCACAGGTGTAATTGTGAAATTTCTAGTAGGTGCTCACCTTTGTACCAATCAACTGCAGCCCCAGCATTGGTTCAACCTGTACTAACCATAACTGTGTGGATGGTTGGGTATAAGGAGTGATTCCTAGAAAAGGGGCGCCAGGCAGAGGATCCCACTGCTACCCACTACAGCTCCCCTAAACCCTGCATTTCCTGTTTCATTAAATTCCTACAGGGGAGTGTGACTCCCTGTTTGAAGTTTACCTTTCAGATTAAGCCATAATACCAGTAAACTCAATGAGGGCAGAATGTGTCTCCCTTGGTTTCTTTCCTATCCTCTCACAGGGGATAGTTTCTGGCACATACATGCCCTTCAACATATTTCTGTTACATAAATGAAACTATTTTAAAAAGAAAACTTAATGTGAAGACACACAGTAAATGTAAAACTCATCAAGAACTTTTTGTACATTAATGACAGACTGAAACTCTATCAGCCCATGAAATAAATCCTCCTTTTTTATAGGTAGGCACCTGGAGAATTCAGCTAGGCATCCAGTAATGCAGACCACAAGATCCTAAAATACCTTCACCAAAACTACTCTGTCAGATGATTCCTGTACACACTCGAGCTAGGCCCCCTCCAGGAAGTCATGCCCATAGGCGGCAGCTGAACAGTAGATATTCTATCAAGAAAAGTGATAGGGCTCAGAAAAAAAAAAAAAAAATCTGCAAAGTGAACCCTCAGGTAACAAAAGCAGCAACCGAGCAGTGAGGGAGAGGGAAGCATCGTGTTTACAGCTTAACAAAAGGAAGGAGCAGCAGCCAAGCTCCTTTCACTGAGAAAGTGACCCAATTTAGCTGGCACAGGAAACCCTACTGCGAGTTAAGGTATGAACTTTTCAAGGCATGTAAATTTTTGCACCCAAACTTTTATAGGGCATCCTAAAGGTTTCCTTTTCTGGTGATACTACATATTAATTCATTTACTCCTCCAATTTAAAGGAAAATATCTCTAGTTAGTAAAGAAATTGAGGTATAATACTGTGAAAAAAGCGAAAATAATTTGCCAGAATCTGGTCTCTGAGGTATACACACACGTAAACGCAAATGAGAAACTAGTAAGTTATGTTAGCATAGAACGTACCGAGCACTCCCACACACCGTCTACAGTTTGTTCAGTTACTAATATGCCATTGGGAAGAGGAGGAAGGCCAAGAGGGAATAAGTAACTTGGAATGAATCAGTTTAGCTAGAAACGGCTGAACACTTCAACCCAGGACTTTGATACTAAATCCACTGTTCTCTCTAGTGCTTCAAAAATCAAATGATAATTTGGGTAAAAATGAGTTTTCTTACATTTACAACTGCAAGTCATTGTTTTGTTCTGGGTGTGTAACTAGAGGTGTAAATAATAACAAAATCCCAGCTGTCTTGCTACACTAGCTACGTAAATTGAGCAAGATAATTATTCCGCTTCTTTTGATCTTCTTTAGTTTCTTCACCTGTTGAATGGGGATACTGTCAACTGCACAGGTTTATCATATGACTTAGAGGGAGGCTTTGGGATTCAATGAGAAACAGACAAGATTCCTCTGTCTTGAAGGTGTGCACAGTCCATGAGGGAGACAGATACCAACAACAACAAAAAAAAAACTTACATAAAAGTCGTGAGAGAGGAATGCACAACGTGTGAGAGCAAGTCTGAGCTGAGTGTGAAGTATGCGTGGACTTAGCCAGGACCTAGGGAACAGCACAGGGAAGGGTATGGAAACTGCTCCAGGAACTCAAGAACACGGTATTCCTAGAAGGTAAAATGGACAAAGGGGGTCAGGAAGTGGGTCTGGAGAGGTAGAGGGCCAGGTCATAGAGTCAGGAACGTACACTAAGGAGTCTGGGTCTTATTCTGGAAGTGATGGACGGCCACTGAAGAATTTGAAGGCGTGTGACATGTAACAGGTTTGAATTTTAGATATGGCTACAGAGGAAAGGATGGATATGGAGGACAAAACTGGAGAAAAAGCAGAGATGGGTGATGAGGTGATGTGGGCCTGAAGTAATGATGTGGTTGCAGTGCGTACATCTGAAACTAATACAGAATAACACTGAATGGAAACTATAATTGAAAAAGAAATTTTTAAAAATGATGTCGTAGCCCTAGCTGGTTTGGCTCAATGGATAGAGTGTCGGCCTGCAGACTGAAGGGTCCAGGGTTTGATTCCTGTCAAGGGTACATGCCCCGGTTGTGGGTTCGATCCCTAGTGTGGGGGGTGCAGAAGGCAGCCAATCAATGATTCTCTCTCATCATTGATGTTTCTATCTCTCCCTCCCTCTCCCTTCCTCTCCGAAACCAATAAAAAAAATATTTTTAAAAAATGATGTTATAGCAGAGAAGAAACACAGACAAGAAGCAGTTATGAGATAAAAATCAACAGAACTTGCTAAGTAATTGGATGTGGAGTGAGTGGGCAATGGAGAAACTTCAAGGTGTAGGAAGATGGTCATGCTTTTGGCTTGGGTAACTTGTGGGACTGAGTTGGGGGAAAGAGGAACTTCAGGTTTGGGGGGGAGTATTGAGGTCAGTTTTGCATATACTAAGTTTTGGTGAAGGAGTGTGAAGTTAGAAGGAAAGGTTGGGATGGAGGTGCACATTTGGCAGCCACACACATAGAGGTGACAGTTAACAAGAATGAATGAAACCAGCTCAGGAGAGGCTGTAGGAGAAGAGGGTGCTGGAAAAGCAGTGGGCAGAGGGTGAGCCCAGAAAGCAGATGACACAAGAAGATGACAAGGATCCAAGAAACCGGGTAAAAAAGCATTTCCGTGCGTCAGTGGCCAACAATGTCTGCAACAAAGACATTCAGTTAGGAAGGGACTGAAAAAGTGTCCATTCCATTTATCAAGGCCAAAGTCATGAGTGATCCTTTCTAAAGAAAAAAGAGGCAGAGAGAGCATTTTGTGGCGTGGAGAAGGCTATTGCCAAGTTATTGTGGTGGAGAAGAGAACAGAAGGTGAAAAAGTGGTGTCAGCTTCTATTGCAAATGTGCCTAAGGATAGAAGGAAAGTGTTCAAAGTGGTTCTGGAATGGAAGCCCCAAAGTCCATAACCAGAAATGATGATATGAATGGGGGACAGGCCAAATCACCCACTGTACCAGCCACCAGGAGCAGTGGGAAAAGGTAAGAAGAAACCTGGGCAGTGCTAGAGAGGTGATGAGGATGGACAGTTCCTGACTGCCATGGAAGTCAGGTGACAAGGAGAAACACAGGACAGGGCACAGGGTTTGGGTGGATAGGTCGGGGAGAGGTGGAGGGGAAAAGGGGGATTGGGGTGGGGGGCGTGGTCCATAGCACCCTCTTCTGGGTCTTGTCCTCCAGGAAACCAAAATGTTGGCACATTCCAGTGTCCCCTAAGGAGACTCTTCAAATAGAACTTTGGGCCTTTGGTTCAGTGTTGATAACAGGATTCAACGCTATCAGAAATGGAAGACTGAGGTACCTACCATTCACATCCCACCTCCCCCTTATCCCCATCTCCCTCCCAGAATTCAGAGTTGTTGGGCTCTGCCTGTTTAATAATCATTTCTTTGCTTAGGCCACTGAGGCAATAAGTGGCTGTTTCCCTTTTCGTAAGCGCAAGGTCACCCCTCCACCTGCAAAGACAGCCATTCCTCCCTATTTGCTTCTCCTGGCAGTTTGTTGGCAATGAGAATTGGGAAGAGCTAGGATTGGTAAATAGCAACATACTTGGAGAGTTGAAGAGGAACAACAGGAGCAAGAGCGAAATCAAATTTAAAGCCCAGGAAATTACGAAAAGAAACTATATCATGGATACGTAATACTTGAAATAAAACAGACCAGGAAACAAAACCCTTGCATCAGAGCCCTATATCTAAAAACTGTCAGTTCAAACTCCCCCTTCCTTTTTACATGTTTTCTCTCCTTTCTGTTATGTAGATCAGAGGTCATCAAACTAAGGCAAGGGGGCTAAGTCCAGCCCACACCTGCATCTGGGAGGCCCAGGAGCTGGGAATGGTTTTTCTCCTTTTCAAGGGTTATAACAAACACGTAAAACCAAAGTAGAATATTCAACAGAGACCATACGTGGCCTGGGAAGTCTAAAATATTTAGTTCCTGGTCCATTGCAGAAAAGGGTGGTCAACCCCTGGTACAGACGAAGACTCTGTGACCGGATGGACAGAGATTTTCTTGAGGCCACGCAATGATTGGCAGGGGAGCTTACAAAGAACCCATTTCCTTGGCTCAGGCCAGAGAGCTCTCCCAATCACCACCCTCAGTGCTGATGACTGTCAGCCAAACACAAACTTGCAATAACTCCCACTTATAGGTCAAAAAAGAAGAAAAAGAAAAAAGAAAAGAAAAAAAAAGAAGAAGAAGAAGAAAAAGGAGTCTAGGTTTCTGAGAGAGACACAAAAATAAACTTTAAAGGTTCTACTAATATATTTACAGCCTCCTGGTTGAATAACATGAAATGGGAAAAAGGTATTTAGTGATGGGCAACACATATCTCAAACGCCCCCTTTCTACTCTTTTCCTCTTAAAGTGCTTCCTGAAATCAAATCTCTGTCAGGAAGTATGATTTATTCTTGGCCTAGCACCCACACTCATGCACAAAACCAAACAGTGCAGCCATGGGGCAACCTGCAGGCACCACCTACAGTGAAGGCTGTGCCCAAAAGATACTTCCATGCGGTTTAGTGGTGATCCAGGTCAAAATGTCTCTATTTTAATACTTAAAACACTTTCATATGTAACCTATTCACCGACCTTTGATGACGTTATATGTAAGAATCAAAACTCACCTTGAAACTCGCCAGGAAAATTCAAATGGTAGTACTTCCTGCATAAGACTTTCCGTGCTAACCTGGATATTTTCTGTTTTAGCTTTCTATCCTGAATGACCATTCATAAACAACTCTTCTTGTGGCAACTATTCAGTCTCATTCACTAAAAAAAGAGTAGCAATAATTTTTCTGTCTTTATACATCACAACACATTCCCAGTTATTTCATCAGACATTTCCCAGTGCCCATGGCCTTGTTCAGTCCTGGAGCCAGCAAGAGCTGACCCTGACAGGTAACAGTGTTATAAACATCACCTTTTAGGATTCTGAAAGGCAAGAAGCCAGGAAAGAAGAATGCAAATTTTATATTAAGAATTATTTACAGCTCAGCCGGTGTGGCTCAGTGGTCGATTCCTAGTCAGGGCATATGCCCCGATTTCAATTGCAGGCTCAATCCCCAGTAGGGGTTGTGCAGGAGGTGGCCAATCAATGATTTTCCTGATCATTGATGTTTTTCTCTCTCCCTCCCCCTTCTTCTCTGAAATCAATAAAAGTATATTTTAAAATGATGTTCACAAAAGAATTATTTGACAATGTTAAATTAAAATAGATTTTACAAATCTAGTCTAATTTTTTCATAGAAATACTAGGACCTAGTCATAAATAATAAAACCAAGGTGTGACATCTTACTTGAGTGTTCTTTCCATGTCCTTTTAAGGAAAAAAAGCATGGAAGGAAAGGAGGGAGGGAGAAAGGAAGAAGAAAAGAAAGGAAGGAAGAAAGAAAGAAAATAAAAAAGATTGGGAGGAGATGGGAAAAGAGGGAGGGGAAGTGGGGGGCATCTGTAATAATTCAACAATAAAAATAAAAATTTTTTAAAAAGAAACAACAGAAGGAAAGAGGAGGAAGAAGGTAAAGAGGGAGGAAGGAGAGAGAATTAAAAAAATCCTCAAAATAGATCCAGAGACATGGAAGCATGGAACAGACTGATGAATCTGAGGGAAGCGGGGTGGGAGGTATGGAAAGAGATTACCAAAGAATTTATATGCATATTAGAGGCCCGGTGCACGAAATTCATACACAGGAGAGTGGGGGGTGTCCCTCAGCCCAGCCTGCACCCTCTCCAATCTGGGACCCCTTGAGGGATGTCTGACTAAACGGGCAGTACGACAACCCTCTCACAGTCCAGGACTGCTGGCTCCCAACTGCCTGCCTTCCTGATTGCCCCTAACCGCTTCTGCCTGCCAGCCTGATCACCCCCAAACCACTCCCCTGCCAGCCTGATTGTCTAACTCGCCTGCCAGCCTGTTTGCCCCCAAATTCCCTCCTCTGCTGGCCTGGTCATCCCTAACTGCCCGCCCCTGCAGGCTTGATCGCCCCCAACTGCCCTCCCTTGCAGGCCTGGTCCCTCCCAACTGCCCTCCCCTGCTGGCCATCTTGTGGTGGCCATCTTGTGTCCACATGGGGGCAGGATCTTTGACCACATGGGGACAAGCCATCTTGTGTGTTGGAGTGATGGTCAATTTGGATATTACTCTTTTATTAGATAGGATAGAAACCTAGTACATGGGTGGGGGCCAGCTGGTTTGCCCTGAAGGGTGTCCCAGATCAGGGTGCAGGTTCCCTTGGGGCATGGGGTGGCCTGGGCAAGGGGCCTGTGGTGGTTTGCAGGCTGGCCACGCCCCCCTCCCCCCCCCCCCCCGTGACCCAAGTGGAGGCCCTGGTATCTGGGATTTATTTATCTTCTATAATTGAAACTTTGTGGTCTGGAGTGGAGCCAAGCCTTCTGCTTGCTCTGTGGCGGCAGCCATTTCTGTTGGGATTTATTTATCTTCTATAATTGAAACTTTGTAGCCTTAAGTGGAGGCCAAAGCAGGCCAGGGCTGCAGAAGCTTGGCTTTCTCCATCGCCACGGGCAACCCTAGCCTCCTGCTCTCTCCAGCTCTGTGGCTGCCGCCATTTCTGTTGTGATTTATTTATCTTCTATAATTGAAACTTTGTAGCCTTAAGCGGAGGCCTGGGCTGGCCAGGGTGTGGGGAAAGCTTGGCTTCCTCCATTGCTGGGGAAACCCAAGCCTCCCTCCTGCTTTCTCTGAGGCCATAGCCATCTTGGTTGGGTTAATTTGCATACTTGCTCCTGACTGGCTAGTGGGCGTGGCTGGTGGGTGTAGTGGAGTGATGGTTAATTTGCATATTACTCTTTTATTAAATAGGATATGCTCCATAGCTTTTAAACTTTCTCAATTACTTCTTTTACTAGAGGCCCGGTGCATGAAATTCGTGCATGGGGGTTGGGGGGATCCCATCAGCCCAGCCTGCACCCTCTCCAATCTGGGACCCCTCGGGGGATGTCCAACTGCCAGTTTAGGCCCATGCAGCCTGCTTGTTCAGTCATCCCTCACTAACCCCCCAGCTGGCCTGGTCGCCCCACGCAGCCTGCTTGTTCAGTTGTTTGGTCGTCCCTCACTAACTCCCCCGCCAGCCTGGTTGCCCCACACAGCCTACTTGTTCAGTCGTTTGGTCGTCCTTCACTAACCCCCCTGCCAGCCTGGTCATAGGCAGCCATCTTGTGAAGGTGTGATGGTCAATTTGCATATCACCTCTTTATTTTATAGGATAGGATTGTTTTTATTATTTGTGCTAGAGTTTCACTGGTCTTTTGGAGTAAAGCAGAGTGAGGGTTCCAATAATGTACCTCCTCTTGCAGGACACTTGGCATTCTTCTTGGTCTTCTGGTAATCTATTTATCTGAAATCCTGTTCCTCATATCTTCCTGTTGAACTGATTCATGTGTAGATTCTTATGGATTTCTAGTAGCCACATTTTTAACCAATAACTAACCATTAAGAAAATTAATGGGTCTAACATGGATGTAGAGCCAATAATCAAACAAAAAACTCCAAGTGTTTTTCTATTCTAAATGGATCCTATTTATTATGTCAAAAAATTCAGGTGGATTTACAGTATGGTACAGTACGGTATGTAATGTATATATATATTTGTTGTGTATTTGTTCATGTGTTTATTCCTGCAGGACATTTAAAAAATTTTAAAAATTCCTCATTTTTTAAAGATTTTTTTAATTTATTTTTTTAGAGAGAGAGGGAGAAAACATGGATTGGCTGCCTCCTGCACACGCATCTACTGGGGATCAAGCCCACAACCCCACAAGATGGGAATCGAACCAGCAACCTATCAGTGTGAAGAAAGATGCCCAACCAACTGAGACTCATTGGCCAGGGCTCGACTTTACCTATTAATGGGCAGTTGATTTCTCACTATTTTCATTAAGGAGAAAGAACCCCTTTTTGAGAGCCTCTTTTATTTACAAAATGAATAACTGTGGACCGCTACTGATATATTTTTCAGGTCATTATTGAACCTACTGCTTAGCTACTAACAAATTTAAGAAAAACATTTAATCCTGGAAACATCTTAGGGTGCAATATCGTTTACTGTTAACCAAATGAAATAAAGAGGATTTTCCTACTTCTTTAGATTTGAGAAAGATTTGGTCTCATCTGCCTTTGGTCGGTCTCTTGGTATCACTGCCACAGTTAATTACAATAAGGAAAAAATGTTCTGACCTCCTTATGACTGCTCTGGCATCTCTCTGTAGTTCTCAGTGCGGAATGCAGGAGGAGGCATCTGTGTGTGTGTCCTTTCTGCCTCGATTTTGAGTGTCTCTTTTGTCTGTGACTTTTCTTTCTGTATCTCTCCATCTCTGTCTTTCTCTAACTAGCTTATTCCTCTTGTTTCTATTTTCCTCTCTATCCTCATTTCCCCAGCCTTTCTGGTTTACTTCCTCTCCTGACAGCCCATCAGGGAAAAAACACTATATATTTATAACGTTTTTAAATTTATTGAATAGAATTTGAAGTCCTTAGTCCTTGGAAGCATGGACTAAAACTTTTTTGTTTTTACCAAATCTTAAAAGCCTACCCCACGAACCATGTTTCTTCCTACATCTTCAATTGAAATTCCTGACTTGTTTTCTCCGAATCCTATTCTTTCTTCAAAGTTCACCGTCATTTATCCAGTTGCTTAAGCCAGAAATCTACAATCATCTTTGATTCTATTTCCTTCACATCCATTTCAAATCCATTAGCAGGTCCTGCAGGATCTATACCCAAAACACATCCCAAATTTATCCATTTCACCCCATTTGCCCTACCATCCTCCTTGGAAAAGACACTATAATTTCTTACTTAAACGTCTATAGCCTGCTTATTTGCATCCCTGCTTCTGCTCTTGCCACCCTTAAATCCATTCTTTACACAGCGACCAGAATGAAATTTTAAAATATAAACCAGCTCATGGCCCTTTGCTTAAAAGTTCTCTCATGGCTTACCACTGCACTTAGCATGTAATCCAATCTCTTTATCAAAATCAGCAAGTCCTACATGATTTGGTCCCTACCGACCTTTCTGATCTCAACCTTCTGTTCCTCTAACAGTGGTTGGCAAACTGCGGTGGCTCACGAGCCACAGTTTGCCACTCTGTTGACTAATGAGTTTGCCGACCACTGCCCTAGAATCTCGATTCCAATAATTACAGGCTGTTGTTCCTTGTGATTAAGCCCCTATCAAGCTCTCCCGTGCCTTAGGGCCTGGGCACCGACTGCCCCTCTGCCCGGTGTGCCCAGATCACTGCACAGCTGGTTCCTTCTTGTCATCCAGGTCTCAGCTTAAATGTCACACCTTCACAGCAGCCTACGTTGACCAATAATCTAAAATATCCTCTTGAGGTACTCTATCAAAGCACCCTATATAAGCTCTGTAGGGCCATTATCAGATAGTTCTTATTAAGTAGACTCTTTTTTTAATAAATTGTCTTCTTCTCTCACCACAAAGCAAGCACTTTAGGAGCAGAGTGCTGTGTGTCCAATACTTAGAGAGGCTCTAGGAACTTACTAAGCTCTCAATAAACTTTCACAAATGAATACATGAAAATCCCAGACTTGCCAAAGCCCTCACTTAACTACTCTGGCCTATAATGATATTTTTCCTTTATGACTTCACAGCATTATTTTGACTCACTGTCTTGCTACATCTCTTCTGCTGATACTTTAAATATATTATTTAACTTTTCACAATGTTATCCTATCAACCACAAATATTAAGTATGTACCCCCATAGTTGAATGAATAAAGAAGGAAACAAAAAATGCTTTTATCAGAAAATTAATTAGCCCTTTTACCTAAGCATTCTATTTCAAGGAGATCTTTGTATTTCTGGCTGTCATGATGTACAGGTACCTACATTAAAAATAAACTTGCACTATTCCACTTTAAAAAAGAAGGAGCTTTTACCATTTGCAACAGCATGGATGCACTGGAGAGCATTATGTTAAGCGAAATAAGCCAGTCGGAGAAAGATAAATATCACATGATCTCACTCATATGTGGGATATAATGATCAACATAATTTGATGAACAGGAATACATCCAGAGACAAATGGTGGTGGTGGTGGGGGGGGGGGGGGGGGCGTTAGAGAGCAACCAAAGGACTTGTATGCATGCATATTAGCATAACCAATGGACACGGACACTGGGACGGTGGGGGCTTGCCTAGGGTGGGAATGGCTGGGAGGGGGGAGATCAATTGGGGAAAAAGGAGACATATGTAAAATTTTAGACAATAAAAATAAATAATAAATAAGACTGTATGTGATACATTCTCTATAGAACATACAGTTGGGTCTTAGGCAAAGTAGTGCTAAGCACTACTTGATATGAAAGAATCTGAACAGAGACAGTCATGCAGGTGTTTAACTTGATCTACGGTAACAAGATAATTGGGGTAAGGGAGAACATGAGTGGACAGCTCTAATATAGCTTCAGAAATGATACATTTTGATTTTTAAATTTTATTAAATTCACTGGGGTGACACTGGTTAATAAGATTACATACGTTTCAAGTGTATAATTCTATAATGCATCCTCTGTGTATTGCACTGTGTACATTTTAGAAATTTTGCTTTTAGAGAGAAGGCCATCATGACTAAACAGATCAATTGTCTTTGTTAATGAAGGTCTGATGTCTGGGCTGCTGGTCACTAAAGGGTAGGTGCCTTTAAAAGTAATAAATATTTTAAGTCTTGTCACCTTGACTTTGCCACTGAAACTATCTGTTGATGAGAGAGGGGCCTTTATTTTGTAACTGTATCTTCTAGAAAAGTGCCCTTACTAATGAGTTGGCAAGCTACCATCAATTACCACAGCAAGTGCACTACTCAAGTTCAAAGGCAAGGCCTTAAAAGTGGGAACCACTCTTTAGTTTATAATCAGAGGTTATTTGACCAACAAAATAAGCATTCTTTAGTCACCCCTGCAGTAACATATGTGTGTGTGTTGTTATAGCACTGTAAGAATTTTTTAAAATTACGTAGGCGTTCTTAGGCAGAAGTGATATTTGATCTTTGGACGTATACCATAGCAGGCCCTTAAGACGAGTGAAAATCTGGTGCAATTTAATATTTGATCAAGTGTACCTGGCTGCCTACAAATAATGTAAGATGACTTATAGACATCAAACTTAAAATTGTTTAAACTATTTCTGAAAAAAAAAATTGCACTTTATGGGCCAGAACACATAATCATATTTCCAGCAAATGTTACCACTTTGAATAATTCCTTCTAGTTTTTTACCACCACTTAAAAAATATCTTATTTTTTAAGTCTAGTTGGTATACAGTATTAATAGCAGGTACATTAGTTTCAGGTGTACAATGTAGTGATTCAACATTTCTAAGACCTTACACTGTGATCACCCCATTCTTTCTAGTAATTATCTGTCACCGTGCAAGCTAATATTATTACCATCATTTTCAATACAGTTCTAAAAGGCATTTTAAAATATTAAATACTCAGCTAATAACACAAATTTTAAGCCATTAGGGAATAGTGCTTTTAAGTCACAATTTTTCTTATGCTGGCCCACACATGCCTCACTTGTCACTCTTCTGGTGCTCGTGTTCTGATCATTCAAATTATTAAACTGTTTAAATGGTAAACCTACACTTGCCTTGTGTTGTTGGTGAAAAGATGAATCTGTTACTGCATGAAGTTGAGGTTTCTACATATTAAAAAAAAGAGAAAGAAGATTTAAAAAAACATTATTAGGGGAACATTAGGAATACATTTGGTTTTGACCCAAATGAAATAAACAATTGTTCAGCAAATGAGACAGAGAAAAACATTCTTTGAAGGAGGAAAAAACGGGATGATTCAAATATTAAGTAATTTTAAACCTTTCTTAAAATCTTCCTTCCACAAATAAAAGCCGAAAGGAGACATCTTTGCACACACACCTTTAGAGCTGGTCTAACCTTCACTGCATCACTGTGAACTGAAAAGCCCATTCAGCCTCACTTGAAAGTTGTTTTGGGAAAACCTCCAAAGCCTGGTGTCTGGGCCGGCGTGGTGCTTTTCAGTGGCTTCCCTGCCTGGCAAGACACGCTGGACGCCACATAAAAGGAACCTTCCACCACCAGCCAAGTGTCTGCAGACTTGGTTTCCTGTACAGCCCGGTTTCACCTGCCATGTTGCTTGCTCCATCCTCTGGGCCTGCAGTGCCCTCTGAGAGTTCCGTCTGGGGACTCGTCTCTTTTACCTAAAACTATCCACTCCCTCCCGGATCCCTCCCAGCCACCCTTTTGTCTCACCTTCTTGGCTGAGTGCACACCACTGATCGCATGCAGGGTAAACTCTCTGCTCAACCTGGTTAAAAGACACCCAGATACTGCAGCAAAGGGTAAGCCTCACCCAGCCTATCCTGGCCTCCCAGATGAGACCCAGTCAACGGAAACCCAAGGGAAAAGGAAACTTGGGTCTGTTTATCACAAAAGGAACCAAGTGGTATCCTGTTCTGCACCCTCTACTAAAAATGCTAATAAAAGTTTACCCAATTAGGTAATACTAGTTTAATCTGAATGTTAAATTGGGTACAAATATAGGCAGTAAGAAATAAATCAGTTCATGATAAAACAGTCACAAGCTTTTATTGCATTTTAGTTATGAAAACAACAGAGTAATAATATTAAAACAAATTCTGAAAAAGAAAAAAAAACCTATCCATAATTCTACAACCATAAAACACCAACTATTCAACTCTTCATTTGGAAATATTCCTTTACAGTTTTTTTGCCATATACATATTCATTTTTAAACCAGATAGTCCATAGATTGGTGCCTTTGTGTGTTTCTTTCCCACTTTTCATCTGGTAAATTCCTACTCCCCTTTCAAACTCCAGCTCATAAACGATGACTTCCCAAAATACCTCAGTGCTGAGCAGCTGCTGGGCTTATCAGGCCTCGCAGCATCCCGTTCCTATCTTTGTTGTAGCGCTAACCCTGCTGCGGTAGAATTCATCTGCTTCCACGACTCGTCTTCTATAACTGTGTACTCCACGCAAGCAGAGGCCTGGCTTAGTCACCTTTATATCCCAGGACCTAACACACCACCAGCAGGGTCGATGTGAGAAGAAGGAACAAAACCACCACACTCGTGGTGTGTGGTATACATTTACTCTGGATTCAGCTGTTAACTTCATATTATATCCAGAACACTGTCCAATCCCCACTCTAGCAACTCTCAAAAGGAAGAAGGAAATCTGTTTGTATCCCATCTCCAATAAGAAGTTACTGGGAAACTATAAAAGGACTAACAGGAGGATTTGCAATGTGGTAGGCAGCAGGAAGTCCTTTGGGGGACAAGTCAAGATTGAGTCCATTACACATGTACATGGACACATGCATAAGTACATGCATGCACACATACCTGCATATATACACGCGTACATACCTGCCACAGTCAGAATGTGAAAGGGGCCTGCATCACAGTGCAGAGAGCAGACTCCACTGGCATTCTTTTGTAATCAGAGACAAAACCATGCCCAGCAGGACACATAATTCAGATGAATTATTAGAGAAGCAGCCTGGTATCATTGAGAAAACTGAATGGAGATGCTAAAAAACTAAGTTCCAGTTATTAGCTATATGATCTGATTCACCCACTAACAACATAGCCTAGTACTCTGCTGGGAGCTGGAAATTCTGTTTTGAAAGAAAGAGTTCCCACCCACAGGGCTGCTAGTGTGGGAGAGGAAACAGACAATAAATAGGCAACTGTTTACGGTACAGTACAACTGGCACCACGGTGGGAACCACTGATTGCTACGAAAGTGTGCCGGAGGATCACAGGAGACCTTCCAGAGGAAGCTAAGTGTGAAGGAATTTAGCAGAGAAAAGGGGTAGCATGTAAGGAGTAGGCAAGTGTCTTTCTAGGCAAAGAGAACATGGAACATAAATGTCCAGAGGCATCTAAAAAATAGGCATCTTAATATCTAATCACATATAAAGCAATTTTGAGGCTCAAATTAGATATTGATACAGAAGGGTACTTATTAATCCTATCTAATAAAAGAGAAACATGTAAATTGACTGTACCTCCGCTACGCCCACAAGCCACACCCACTAGCCAATCAGGAGCTAGAGTATAGAAATTAACCCAACCAACATGGTGGTCAGCCACGGAGCTGGAGCAAGCAGGAGGCTTGGGTTGCCCCCAGCGATGGAGGAAGCCAAGATTCCTGCCCGCCCTGGCCGACCCTGGCCTCCACTCAAGTCTAAAAAGTTTCAATTATAGAAGATAAATAAATCCCAACAAAAATGGTGGCAGCCACAGAGCTGGAGAGAGCAGGAGGCTTGGGTTGCCCCTGGCGATGGAGGAACCAAGCTTTCTGACCCCCCTGGCCTGCCCTGGCCTCTGCTCAAGGCTACAAAGTTTCAATTGTAGAAGATAAATAAATCCCAGATACCAGGGCCTCTGCTTGGGTCACCAGGGGCATGGCCGGCCTGCAAACCACCACAGGCCCCTCGCCCAGGGTGCCCCATGCCCCAAGGGAACCCCCACCCTGATCTGGGATACCCTTCAGGGCAAACCAGCCAGCCTCCACCCATGCACCAGGACTCTATCCTATCTAATAAAAGAGTAATATGCAAATTGACTGTCACTCCAACACACAATATGCCTGCCGCCATGTGATCAAAGATAGCTGCCCCCATGTGGACACAAGATGGCCGCCACAAGATGGCCAGCAAGGGAAGGTAGTTGGGAGGGACCAGGCCTGCAAGGGGGGGGCAGTTGTGGGTGATCAGGACAAGAGGGGAGAGCAGTTGTGGGGGACCAGGCCTGCAAGGGAGGGCAGTTGGGGCGATCAAGCCTGCAGAGGAGGGCAGTTAGGGGTGACCAGGCCGGCAGAGGAAGGAAGTTGGGGGCAACTGGGCCTGCAGGGAAGGGCAGTTGGGGGGGACCCAGGCCTGCAGGGGAGAGCAGTTGGGGGGTACCAGGCCTTCAGGGGAGGGCAAGGGAGGGCAGTTGTGGGGGACCAGGCCTGCAGGGGAGGGCAGTTAGGGGTGACCATGCCTGCAGGGGAGGGCAGTTGTGGGGGACCAGGCCTGCAGGAGAGGGCAGTAAGGGGCATTCAGGCTGGCAGGGGAGCAGTTAGGCATCAATCAGGCTGGCAGGGGAGTGGTTAGGGGGTGATCAGGCTGGCAGGCAGAAGCGGTTAGGGGCAATCAGGAAGGCAGGCAGGGAAGCAGTTGGGAGCCAGCAGTGCTGAATTGTGAGAGGGATCCCAGATTGGAGAGGGTGCAGACTGGGCTGAGGGCCATTCCTCCCCTCTCCCCCCCCCCCCCCCGTGCATGAATTTCATGCATCAGGCCTCTAGTAAGATTATAAAACTGAAAAACAATTTTGTGGAAACCAAGATGGCGGCATAGGTAAACACCTAAACTGCTGCCTTGCACAACAATTTCAAAACTTCAACTAAAAGACAAAACGGACATCATCCAGAACCACAGGAAGGCTGGCTGAGTGGAAATTCCACAACTAGAAGGAAAGTGAAAAACACACTGAGACTCAGAGTAGCTGCAGAAGGCAGAGGTACAGAGATGCATGTGCAGAGAGGATTGGCAATTGAGTATGTGGCTGGCTTTCTCAAGTGGGAGGGAGATAAAAGCTCCCGACTGTGCTGAACTCCAGTTCTGGGCGATACTCTGGGGACCCAGGCTCATTCAGGGAGAAACTGGACTGTCAGGAAAGAGAAAAGCACACTGAGACTCAGAGGAACTGCGGAAGGCAGAGGTACCGAGGCACGCCCATGCGGAGAGGGCAGGCAACTGAGTATGCAGCTGGTTTTCTCAAGTGGGAAGGAGACATAAGCTCCCGACTGCTCTGAACTCCAGTTCTGGGTGAGACTCTGAGGACACAGACTCATTTGGGGAGAAACTGGACTGTCTGGCAGCGGGTGAAACTTGAGGGTGTCTATCTCTCAGAGGTGCTTGCAGCAGTTATCAAGGGACACTGAGACCCAGAGGCCTCATAGGGCAGGGCTGACGGGAAGCCAAGCCTGTCTGCTCTGCCCTGAGACTCCGCCCCATCCAAGCTGAGCACAGAGGCTTTTGCAAGTCTTTTCTCATAAGGGTGTCTCCAGCACAGAAGTTCTCCCAGCATAGACACAGCTGATCCTCACAGGCAGTTGGCCTGGAGGTCAATTCCTCCCAGTGATACCAACAACAATCAAGGCTTAACTACAACAAGACTGTGCACACAGCCCACAAAGGGGTGCATCAAGAGTGTCCACCTCAGGTAACTGGGGAGGCTGAGCCACTGGACCCTATAGGACACCTAGCACACAAAGCCACTCTATCAACTCAAGGAAGCAGCCAAAATGCGGAGGCAAAGAAACAGGTCACAAATGAAGAAATGGAGAAAAACAAACGACTGGATATAGAGTTCAAAACCACGGTTATAAGGTTTTTCATGAATTTTCTAGAAAAGGCCAATAAATTTAGTGAGACCCTCAAGGATATGAAAAAGAACCAACTAGAAATGAAGCATACACTGACTGAAATAAATAATAATATACAGAGATCCTTCAACAGCAGCCAAGAGGTTCTCAAGAATCAAGTCAAGGATTTGAAATACAAAGAAGCAAAAAACACCCAACCAGAAAAGCAAAAAACACCCAACCAGAAAAGGAAAAAGCAAAAGAATCCAAAAATATGAAGATAGTGTAAGAAGCCTCTGGGACAACTTCAAGCATACCAACATCCAAATTATGGGGGTGCCGGAAGAAGAGAGAAAGCAAGATACTGAAATCCTATTTGAAGAAATAATGACAGAAAACTTCCCCCACCTGATGAAAGAAATAGACTTACAAGTCCAGGAAGCGCACAGAACCCCAAACAAAAGGAATCCAAAGAGGACCACACCAAGACACATCATAATTAAAATGCCAAGAGCAAAAGACAAAGAGAGAATATTAAAAGCAGCAAGAGAAAAACAGTTAGTTACCTACAAGGGAGTACCCATACGACTGTCAGCTGATTTCTCAACAGAAACTATGCAGGCCTGACAGGAGTGGCAAGAAATCTACAAAGTGATGAATAGCAAGAGCCTACAACCAAGATTACTCTACCCAGCAAAGCTATCATTCAGAATTGAAGGTCAGATAAAGAGCTTCACAGATAAGAAAAAGCTAAAGGAGTTCATCACCACCAAACCAGTATTATATGAAATGCTGAAAGGTATTTTTTAAAAGGGAAGAGCAAGAAGAAGAAAAAGGTAAAGATAAAAATTACGAACAACAAATACATATCTATCAACAAATGAATCTAAAAATCAAGTGAATAAAAAATCTGATGAACAGAAAAAAAACACCAATTTTGCAATTTTTCAATAATAATAGAGCATCAAAAAGAAACTGACCTGAAGTAAACAGAACATAAGTGGGGTAAGTTATTCTGCATCACTGTTTCTCAATCTTTTTGTCATTATCACCCCCTCTATTCGTTTCCTGTGGCTGACATAATGAACTACCACAGCCTGGGTGGCTTAAACAACAGAAATTTCTCACAGTTCTGGAGGCTGGAAGTCCCAGATCACGGTGTCAGCAGGGTTGTTGTTTTCTAAGGCCTCCCTCCTCGGCTTGCAGACAACCGCCTTCTCCCTTTGTTCTCAGATGGTCTTTCCACCATGTAGGTCTTTGTCCCAATCTTCTCTTTTTATAAGGACATCAGTCATATTGTGTTTGGGTTCATCCTAAGGACCTCATTTTATCTCTAAGATCCTACCTCCAAATATAGTCACATTCTGAGGTACTAGACTTCAACATATCAATTTGAAGGGAAGCACCACCCGCTCGAAACCTTTTTAGACATAATTTCCTAATACATGCCCTCCCCCATGAAATGTGAATATCTGTTTTATACTGTGGCCCCTTGGCGGGCCACAAATCATTGTTATATCTAAGATTTTAGGCCCCACGAACAAACTTTTCCCCTTGTAGGCAATATTACTTCTGTTGAGAACGAGTGTTCCACATTACAAACAGAAGATCAACTTCTGGGCAAAGAGCATGAGATAGTAAATAATTCTCAATTACAATTTCATGTGACCCCAATGTGGCTAATAAAAGCTTTACTGAGTTACATGCAGTTTGTTTTTTTGTTTGTTTGTTTGTTTTTACAATGATTTGGTTGCACTTTCTATCAGGAAAAGAAGCAAACTACGCTTTTTAAAATTATCCGTATTTTCCTCCATCTCCCACTGGCCAGTGATCTTGTAGATCCTGGTCATCTGATGCCAGCACAATGTTCACAGAAGGGAACTACATGCTAGGAAACTGTCGAAGTGTAGAAAATTGCTTACTAGTTATTCATAAGGGCTGTGCTGAGAGAGGCCAGACTGTGTACACCCCTGCCCTGCCTCATCCTCTCCAAAGATCCTCATGTGGGTGAAATCAAGATAAATGAACAAGGTCGTTGACCATAAGAAGTCACCAAAAGGCAGCCTGGGGGATCCATGTAGGACTGGAGAAGGGCAACGCCGTACAGGCTCATTGTATCTTAGGGTTTCTTTCTTTAACAGCTCCAGATGGTTCCAGTATCATCTCCACTGCCCGGCCACCAGCAGCCAAGACCCTCAGAAATATCTACTACAGCCTCAAGTCATGTCTGACTGCTTGCCACAAAGATACTTTAAACGCTAAAGGCAAAACATAAGAGACAAAGGTTAGTTCATTTTGTACACATTTTAATTGGGGGTTATAGTCATAACACAGCCACGGCAAGATACAGAAATTCATCCAAGTGTGCTGGAGGATGTGGGAGGGGGATCAAAGAAAGGGGGAGGAAGAAAAGGGGGAAGAAAGAGAGGGGGAAGATGAAAGGGAAAGACAGAGAAAGAGAGAGAGGGAAGAGAAAGGGGCAGAAGGAAAAGGGAGAGAGCAGGGAGTAGAAGAGAGGGGAGAAAGGAACAACTGAAATGAGTAACGTAAGCAATTCTGTGAGCTTCCGGTTCATGAGCACGCGTGCAGTGAGGGCCTGGGAAAGGAATCTGAATTTGTTTGGACCTAACTTCTATGTGCCACCGAAATTCTTGTGTTTAAAGGTAAGTATTTTTCCAATAGCAGAGCCCCTAAATGAACGTCAACTCCTTCAACACTGCAGCTCCCTAAGGATTTTCAAGGGTAACTGCCCCTGTGTTTGTTTTGTGCCTTTCCAACTGGCTTTAATACCTATTTTTAGTAAGGACAACACCATTGTATACAATTCAAAATTCCCTTTTTGTAATGGGAATATTAATTAAAAAGAGAGGACAAAGTGGCACTGGTATAAAGATAAGCATATAGAACAATGGAAGGGATTGGCAGTCCAGAAATAAACCCTCACCTTTATGTTCTACTGATTTTCAACAAGGGTGTGAAGACCATTCAGTGAGGGAAAGAACTGTCTTTTCAACAAATGATGCTGGGACCACTGCATAACCACGTGCCAAAGGCTGAAGGTGGAGCCCCACCTTACACCATATACAAAACCAACTGAAATGGATCAAAGCCCACATGAAGGAGTGAAGTTCTTAGAAGAAAACATAGGTATAAGTCTTCATGACCATGGATCATGGGATGGTTTCTTAAACATGACACTCAACGCACAAATGATAAAAGAGAAAAAATAAAGTGGACTATGTCACAGTTTTAAACTTCGGTGCTTGAAAGTATACCATCCAGAAAGAGGAGACAACTCGTAGCATGAAAAAGAGTATTTGTAAGTCATATATCTGTTAAGGAACTTTTGTATCTGGAATATATAGAGAACTCTTACAAAACAATTTTTTTTAAGTAAAACAGCCCTATATAAAATTGGCCAGGGATCTTAATAACCATTTCTCCAAAGAAGATATATAAATGGCCCATAAGCACATTAAAATATGCTCTACATCATTAGCCATCAGGGAAATGCAAATCAAAATCACACTGAGATACCACTTCACAGCCACTAAAATAGTTATACTCCAAAACTCTCATAGTAACATGCATTGGCAAGGATGTGGAGAAAACAGAACCCTCATACACTGCTACTGTTGGTGGGAATACAGAATGGTGGAGCCGCTTTGGAAAAAGGTCTAGCAGTTCCTCCCATTTTAAACATACAGCTATCATATGATCCAGCAATTCCATTCCTAGGAATATATCCAAGAGACTGAATACATACATCCACTCAAGAACTTGTACACATGTTTTTTTTTAGGGTAAGATTTTTTTAAAATTTTTTTTATTGTTTTAAGTATTCACATGTTCTTATATAAAAATATAAAATCATGTATCCATTCACTAAAAGTTTTAATGAACACCTTTATGGCACATAAGATAAAAAGTCTGATATAAAAATAACTTATGAGAATGAAAGTATAAACAGAATAATTTATGTATCTTACACTGTGAATCTTAGCCAGAGTTCAGACTTTAATTTGGACCCAGATATTCCAATCCTGCAACTTTTCTTAAGAATTTAAAAAATAAATACAACTTGTCCTAACAGTAATTGTTACTGTCAGATGTGTTAAGGTAGAGGAAAACTATCTAGATTGTCTACTGACAAGTTAAACACAATTTTGGAGAGAACAGCAAAGGTAAATACAACTAAACAAATCCTTCATTATGGTCACCAAGGATGCTCTGGTATTTCTGAGCCCTTGAAGCAAGAACATGTCTACCTGAAAAGATACTGGTTACCACAGACAGGCACACATCACTGCAATCAGTATTCTTCTCACAAGAAATCAACTTTCTCTTTTCCTGGGTTATCTGAGTTTACCCTAGTGCAAAAACTTTAGGAAAACAAAAGTCTTATCAAAAGAAGTTATTTGATTCTTAGAAGTTGTCCATACAAAAAGGGCTATTATGCTTTTTAATTCTGATAACGTTATGAGAGGGATCCAAGTTTAAAGTCTTCTAAGGTCTTTTTACAACAAGGTAATAAATTATGACAAAATGTCACACAGGGCATGCCAGACACAACACAAACTTTTGTTAGCAGGGTGGTGTCGGCAGTGGCCAAGCAAAAAAGATGGTTCTTTCTTATGCCCAAGAACCCAAAGGTGTATACACACATACACACACACTACACAGCCCCTGCAGCACCCAGTTAGTGTTCTGGGAATCATGCTAGAGAACTTCAAAGAGAGCAATGTGGCTAGAGAGGGCAGGAGAGAATTCACAGGTGTTGCTAGAGTGTGAAAATGAGCACAGAATGTGCATAGGGAGAGAGGAAGGGAAAGGGACTCCAGGCAAAGCACAAGGGGGAAAGCGTGGACTCCAGAGGGACCAATGGCGTGCACAGAGGACAAAGGGCGACTGGAGGCACCGAGCGGAGGGCCATATAAGAAGGCGATGGGTGAAGAGTTGGGATGGAAATGGAGCTGGAACCAGAAAGCAGAGGGCTTCGGGTGGCAACCTAAGAACTTTTAGCTGATTTCTCTTTCTTTCTGCATAGCTTCAGGGAATTACAGTTGGTTCCTAAATATTTGAATCTCAATTTCCTTATCTGTAAAATGAAAGCTTAGGATTAAAAAAAAGCTATTAGCTAATAATAATTACATTCAGTTGTTCACCCATTATATGTAGAGCTGTATGCTGAGCCTGTACACACGTTATCACATTAATTAACTCCCTTCTAGTCTCAACCTACTATGACTATTTGAAAGACTCTCTAATTGATTCTAATTCCTCTTCTGATCTGGAATATTCTCTCTTTTGGAGTGAGAGAAGGACTGAAGGCACAGCTTCTTTGCTGCTCTAGTAATGCTCTGGCAGCTTTCTATACGCATTCTTTTTAAAATATATAGCCGCCTGCATTTGGCTGTCTCCTTCCCCACTGCCCAGAACCACCGCTAATGGTCCTGAACCATGATGCCAAATCCTCAGATGACATCAGCTGTCTCTGAGGGTGAGGAATCCTTTCACATGTCTGTGACTAGTCTGTGATCAGATACCGATTACATAAGGGGCTCTTTGGGGGCGGGGGGAGGTGCTGTGGTTGAAATTTTGGATGCATCAGTAAAAAATCGTTCAGTTCAAGATGAGAATAGGAAGGCAGAATTCACGAGATAGGGAATTGGCAGAAAATTTACAAGTTAAGGTTGAGAGGTGAGGCTATACTTATGAAAAAATCTATTAGCGAGTGGATAAAAATAGAGAGAATGGCACCTCAAAGATAGAGTAGCCCTGGGGGCTTGGTGTGTGTGTTTGTTTTCTAATAGGCCAGGCCTACGGTGTCCATATCAAGAAGGAAAAGAACCTTCGAAGAAAAGAGCTCATCTAAGACCAAAGTTCCTGAGGAGGAGCAGAGCAACAAGGTCAATGGAACAAATAGAACATCTAGCTTTGAAAAAGAGAAGCTTTCCTCTAAACGCACTGAAGATGCACTTCGGTAATGGTTTAGCGAGAGAAGGTATATGCAAGTACCTTGCAAAGTGTACTGATCCACTTTAACGTAAGTTATTGTTATGCAGCACCTGCCAAATGTCAACAGAGCAGGCATTCAAAAATATCCGTTAAAATAACTGAAATCTAGAGAAAACCTAAGATAGTGCGATAGTTATGGGACCCGAAATGCTCGATGAAGGAAGAGAAGCATTGGTGCTGCCTTTGCTGAAAAAAAGCAAGTGGCTGAGTCATCCAGAAATGAAGGTGTATTTGAAGTGTATGGAAAAGGATGGAAATAACAGCTTTGAGAATTTTGTTTAAGGAGTGAAGGGCAATAAAATAAAAAGTCATTGCAACTTTTAATTAGTATTTTATTGGAAACCCCTTAGTCCTGACAAATAATGATGGTTCAGTGAAGGACAGACAATAAAAATGTGTAACAGGACAAGTCACAGGGATGTGCAGGGTGTGTAATAGCTGGGGTGCTGGGTGGGTGCTAGAAAGGCACCAATGATTATTGAATGAGTGCTCATGGAGCCTAGGCTAGGAATGGGGGTAGGTAAAACGGGAACACTGATACACTGGAAAATCGGAAGGGGGGAAATCATAATGAAGGCAAAAAAGGAAGATTATGACTATGAGTAAATGGTGTGGTTGAAAGGCAAGAAGACTCTGGTCAGAGAGGGGAGCTACAGCCTGTAGGGTCTGCACCAAGAAGTCCATAGGAAGTTGATAGGCGGAGATGAGTCCTATGTGCTCATAGTTCAATCAGGAATCCTCACTGCCTCCACCCGTTAAACAATGCAGAGATATTTAGAGATGTTGGATGAAATACAATCTGCTAAGGGCAGGGTCTGGAAGTTTCACCTTACTGAAAAGGGTAAGTCCTTATTTATTTTTTCTCTTGTTGCAAGGATGGTGGTGGGTATGGGATTAACTATTCTTAGTTTTGGGACAGGTGCTTACACATTCTTGGTAGCTGAAGAAAGGGGGACAAAAAAATACTACAAGACTCTATAACCAGAGGCCAGGTCCAGAAATGGCTCATTTCTTTTACACTGAAACATTACTCAGTGTGGTAAACTCTGAAATATCCTGAGGAAATACTTATTTCCTATTACCTTCCTAAAAACCTCTGGTTCTCTAACCAATCAAATGCAAATACTACAGTTTGAGAAACCATTTATAGATAAGATTGCACAAAAACGAAGTCATATGTATACATATGCACACACATTTATACACATAAGAAATTCAGTAACTATAAAATTATCCCGCCCTAGCTGGTTTGGCTCAGTGGATAGAGCGTCAGCCTGCGGACTGAAGGGTCCCCGGTTCGATTCCAGTCAAGGGCATATGCCGGGTTGCGGGCTCGGTCCCCAGTAGGGGGTGTGCAGGAGCAGCCAATCAATGATTCTCTCTCATCATTAATGTTTCTGTCTCTCCCTCTCCCTTCATCTCTGAAATCAATAAAAACTTATTTAAATAAAATAAAATAAATAAAATTATCCCAGCAGAGCAGTTTTGTGATGTTATTATTCCGCTAACTAAAAATAGTCAACTGTATCTGATAACTCTTGTTCTTTTATAAGAAGACAAAAGCTCCTCCCCTCCAATTCTATTTTGACTGAACCTATTAATTCAATGCTGGGGCCATGAAATTTATCCATTCTTCAGAACTGAGATGGTACCCTGTGAGTGAAAATGGGATTAAAAGTTCTATTTTTGCTTTCTATCACCCTATATGTCAGTGCTAATTCCACAGCTCACTATACTTGGACTTGATATACACAAAAGTGGGCTCTTCCATGCACTCTTATCAATTAAAGACAGAATTGTAGAAGTATCTTTGCACCTCTGTAGAGATATGTCAGAAAACATCACTATTTCTAAACTTCTTAATCCCTTTCATTCTCCAAAGAATTTGTTCTGTTTTGTTTTGATTGTACTTACTGGAATTAAAGACAAAGGACCACATACTGAAAACTTATGCTATGCCCTCCTACTGTTTCTCCATCTACCACATTGTAAAGATGATTTCCTGAAAATATGCATTGCAAGTTTTTTGCTTACTTACTCAGCTTCATATATTACCACAAAGTAGTATTGCCAGACAGAGAGAGCCAGAAAGTATACATTGGTGTTTTCTTCCCATTGTCCTAAGTATGGGTTTGGGAGGAGTAGTAAAGGCAATTTTCATCAACTTGACAGTGAAAACCATAAACACACCATTGAAGTTTCAAGCTGTAAACAAACAATGACAATTCCGATCAAAAAGGCAAATTTCTTGAGAAAGCTGGATATAGTAGATGCAAACATAAGACTTATAATGAAAAACATGTTGTAGATGGAACTATAAGGCATAATCCCATCCCCAAAAGAACCAGAGAAACAGCTTATCTGGTTACTCAATGAATCAGTATGTAGCTTCTCTCACCAACATAAACTATGGGCACATCGAGACAAATACATAATTTGCAAAATGTGTAATTAGCGCAGAAGGATTTGTAACAGGGAAAAGCAGGTGAATATCAGTGCTGAATCACCGTGGATACAGATATATAAGAAAAACAGAATATGACCATTATCAGCAAAGTTTGGGAAACAACATGGAGGAAAAATACATAAATAACCAATACCTGACTCCTCCCTGTCAGACGCCCTGTGGAAAGCTCTACGTGTCTTAGGATTCACTCATGGCCTTGCCCACTGGCTTCCCAGGAGGAGCACATATCAACTCTCAGGGAAGCTGAAATCAGACTGTAACTAAGGTCATCTTGTCTTTTCCCGGGAGCCTTAATCAAGTAGCAGCAACATTACCGTCTACTTAAACAGCTAGGTTTGTGTTTGCTGCTTGCTTTTTATATTAATCCCCTCTCACATTCATGTATGACTACTATATGAAGAAAGCATGTGAACTATCAAGAGAGTGAAAAGACAACCTAGAGAATGAGAGAAAATATTGCAAATCATATATCTGGTGATATATAAGAATTATATATTATATTAGAAGCCCGGTGCATGAAATTCGTGCACTGGGGGTGGGGAGGAGTCTCTCAGCCTGGCCTGTGCCCTCTCGCAGTCTGGGACCCCTTGGAGGATGTAGCAGTGTGCCAAGGCGGCCAGGGAGGAACCCAAATCCCACTGGGCACAGCTTGTGCTTATCCCAACCCACTGTGCCCGCTGCCGCGGAGTAGGGAGAGGCTCCCGCCATGGCAGCTGTGCTCACCAGCCATGAGTCCATCTTCTGGCTGAGCAGCACTCCCCCTGTGGGAACACACTGACCACTAGGGGCCAGTGACTGCCCCCTGGTGGTCAGTGCATATCATAGCGACCAGTCATTCCAGTCATTCTGCCATGATGGTAGCTTAGGCTTTTATTATGTAGATAAATAATCCCTACAACTCAACAACAAAAAAGCAAGCATCCAACTCAAAAATGGGCTAAGAGGAGAGAATTCAGAGAAGATGGCGGAGTCGGAAGCACCAGAAATCTGCCTTCCCACCTAGAAAACAATTGCACTGGCAGAGTCTATCTGATAGAACTATTTGGAACTCTGGAGTCTGTTGAAGGCTTACAATATCCAGGGGAAGACTTGGAAGACTGTACATTGTGATCAATTTCAGCTCTTAGTATAGTGACAGCTATATATTCCACCCCCTGCTAAATGGCAGGCAGCTGTGCCTGGTTCCTGGAGCAGTTTGCGCACAGTCTGAGAGAACCAGGATGGGCAAAAGAACTGTGTATTCCAAATACTGGGGATGTCTGCTCTGATTGCTGTGTCTTATCACAGAGGTACTGTCAAAGAGGCTAATGGCCACTGCTGTTCCACCTCCCCCCATTGTTGCAAACCCCTACTCCTTCAGCTAAAGTGGGTTTAAATGACCAGAGGGCCCCCCCTCCTTCATTTTTCCTTATTCTTCTTCAGGGAGCCAGACAGTCCAGAATAGGATATTAAAAAACAACTGCATACATGCAGAACATCAGGAAGTGACCATGTATTCCCAAAGAAAGTCTTAGATTCAGATATCTAGTGTTCAACAAAAACAAAAAGTCACGAGCACATAAAGAAACAGGGAAGTATAATACATTCGAAGGAAAAGAATAAGCCAACAACCTGTCCCTGAAAAAGATCCAATGGCGGATATACTAGACAATGATTTTAAACAACTGTCTAAAAGGTGCTAAGAGTATTAAACAGAGATATGGAGAAAGTCAAGAGAACAATGTGTGAGCAAAATGAAACTACTCATAAAAAGATAGAAAACCTGAAAAGAAACCAAAAAATTCTAGAGCTTAAAAAGTACATGAACAAATAGATTCAAAGGCAGATTTCAGCAGTCAGAAAAAAGAATCAGTGAACTCCCTTGAAAATAGAACAATGGAAATTACTGGGGCTTAGGAGTAGAGGGAAAAAGACATTGAAGAAAAGTGAATAGAGCCTAAAGACACCATTAAGTGGACCAACAAATGCCTCATAGAAGTGCAAGAAGGATAAGGAAGAAAGGGGCAGAGAGAATATCTGAAGACATAATGGCTGAAACTTCCCAAATTTGATGAGACACATGAATATAAACATCCAAGAAACTGAACAAACTAAGTAATTTGAACTCAGAGAGACCTACACTGAGACACATTATAATCACTTTCAAAAGACAAAGAGAGAATCTTTTTGTCAAAGAGAGAATCTTGAACATACCAAGAGAGAAGTGAATCATCACATGCAAGAGATCCTCAATAACATTAATAGCAGATTTCTCATCAGAAACTTTGGAGGCCATGAAACAGTAGGCAATATATTCAAAGTGGTAAAAGAAAAAACTGTCAACCAAGAATCTTATAGCTGGCAAAACTGTCCTTCAAAAGTGAGGAAGAAATTAAAACATTCCCAGCAAACAAAATTTATGACCAGGAGGCCAGCCCTGCAAGGGAGTCTTGCAAGGTGAAATAAAAGGACACTAGACAGAGACTCAACACTGTATGGAGAAATAAATATCTCAATAAAGATAAACACATGGGCAATTATAAAAAGCTAATATTATTGTACAGTGACTTATAACTGTACCTTTTGTTTGCTTTCTGCATGATTTAAGAGACTAATACATTTAAAGAAAATAGTGGAAAAGCTAGTATTACTGTATACTTGACATATAACTCCAAATCTTGTTTTCTATATAACCTACAGGCTAACACATTGAAAAGAATTCTTCGTTTATACTTTTTAGCATAAATAGATAAAAATGTAATTTTGTGATAAAAACAACCAAAATGGGTGGGGAAAGAGCTGTAAAGGAGCAGAGTTTTTGCAGGTTTTAAGTTAAACTGCTATAATATCTAATTAGTGTGTTATAAGTTTAAGATATTAAATGTAAACCCCATGTAACCATAAAAATAGCTATCAAATATACACAAAAGGAAATAAGAAAGAAATGTAAACATTTTGCTACCAAAAAAATCCACTAAACACAAAAGAAGACAGTAATGCAGAAAATGAGGGACAAAAAAAGCTATAGGGCATACAGAAAATAAATAGTACCATGACAAAAATAAGACCCTCCTTATTAGTAATTACTTACAGTGTAATTGAATTAAACTCTCTAATCAATGACAGAGATTGGCAGAGCTGATAAAAACACATGATCCAATTATATGCTATGTATAAAAGACTCATTTGAGATCCAAAGATACAAACAGGGTAAAAGTAAAATGATGCAAAAAGGTATTCTATGCAAATAGTAACCAAAAAAGAACGGTGATCACTGTACTAATATCAGACAAAACAGACTTTAAATTAAAAAAAAAGATTAAAAGACAAAGGAGGATGTTATATATTAATAAAAGACTCAATACACCAAGAAGATATAACAATTATTAAAACATATCTAATATCTGAAGCAAAACTGACAGACTGAAGGGAGAAAGACAGTTCTGCAATAAGAGTTGCAGATTTCAATATCCCACTCACAATAATGGAGACAACAACCAGACAGAGGATAAGTAAGGAAATAGAGGACTTAAACACAATAATAAAACAACTAGATCTAAAAGACATACAGGACCCTCTACCCAACAACAGTACATATTCTTCTCAACTGCACATGGAACATCTTCCAGGATAGACCACATGTAAGACCATAAATTAAGTCTCAGTAAATTTTAAAAGGTAGATATCATACAAAGTATCTTCTCTAATCACAACAGGATAAAATTATGTATCAATTATAAAAATAAAACTGGAAAATTCACAAAATTGTGCAATCAGACAATACACTTTTAAACAACCAATGGATCAAATAAGAAATCACAAGGGAAATTATGAAATACTTAAAGACAAATGAAAATGAAAACAACTTACCAAAACTTATGGGGCACAGCAAAAGCAGTGCTAAGGGAGAAATGTATAACTATGAACATTTACATTAAAAATAAGGGATGTCTCAAATAAACAACTTAACTTTACAACTTAAGAAACTGAAGAAAGGACAAATGAAACTCAAAGCTAGCAGAAGGAAGTAAATAATAATTAGAGCAGAAATGAACAAAATAAAGAATATAAAAACAATAAATAAAATCTATGAAACCAAAAACAGGTTCTTTGAAAAGATCAACAAAATTGACAAACTGTTAGCTAGAAAGACAAGAGAAAAAAAGAGAGAGAGAGAGAGAGAGAGAGAGAGAGAAAGAGAAGACCCTAGCCAGTTTTGTTCAGTGGATATTGTTAGACCTTGGACTGAAGGATCCTGGGTTTGATTCCTGTCAAGGGCATGTACCTCAGTTGCAGGCTCGATCCCCAGCTCTGGTAGGGCACATGTGGAAAGCAACTGATGTTTTGCTCTGTCTCTCCTCCTCCCTTCGACTCTCTTTAATAATCAATGGGAAAATATCCTTGGGTGAGGATTAACAACAACAAAAAAAGAGAAATATAGAGAGAAGACGCAAATTACTATAATCAGAAATGAAAGTGGGAATATAACTACTGATTCTATAGAAATAAAAAAGAGAAATATGAGAGTACTATGAGCAATTATATGCCAAAAAACTAGATAGCCCCTAGATGAACTGAATAAATTCCTTGAAACAGAAAACCTACCAAAATTAAATCACAAAGAGCCCTTAACCGGTTTGGCTCAGTGGATAGAGCATCAGCCTGCAGACTTAAGGGTCCCTGGTTTGATTCTGATCAAGGGCATGTACCTTGGTTGCGGGCACAGACCCAGTAGGGAGTGTGCAGGAGGCAGCTGATGGATGTTTCTCTCTCATTGATGTTTCTAACTCTCTATCCCTCTCTCTTCCTCTCTGTAAAAAATCAATAAAATATATTTTTAAAAAATTAAATCACAAAGAAATGAAAAATAGAAAATCTGAATAGACCCATAACAAGAAAATAGTATCAGTGATTAAAAAAAATCTCCCAATGACAGCTTCATTAGTGAATTCTACTAAACATTTAAAGAACTAATAGCAATTCTCAAACTTTGCAACAACAAAAAAATTGAAGAGGGAACACTTCCTAACTCATGCTAGGAGGCCAACATAACATATACCAAAGCGAGACAAAGGCACTACAAGACAAAGGCGAGACACTACAAGAAAAGGAAACTACAGGTTAGTATCTCTTAGAAACATTGATATAAAAATACTCAACAAAGTACCGGCAAACAGAATTCAGCAGCATATTAAAAGAATTATATACCAAGACCAAGTGAAATTTATTCCTAGAATCCAATGATGGTTCAACATATGAAAACTGATCAATGTAATTTGCCATATCAACAAAATGAAGGAAAAATACCCCATAATCTCAATCCCTCCATGCCTCTCCCCCTCCACCCTCCCTCCTTCCTTTCCTTCAGCTCTACACTCAAATAACTAAATATTTTGAGTAAGACAGATGCATGAGGGAATTATAATGAGAATGTAATTTTTTAAAAGATAAATCGTATAAACAGGACTGGCAAAATGAAGTAATCTAGGGCAGGGATTATAAACAACCAGAAGGCAGAGCCAAAGACCCACGAGGAATTGCTGTCTTCAGTAACAGGGAAAACGAAGAAAGAACAAAAATACATGTGTAAGCCCCAAATTTGTAAGTCACTCTGTTATATAGCCACTCCTTGTAAGAACCTTAAAGGACAGGATGATTTAAATAATTCAGGTAAGGCCAGTTTCACTGGCTGTGAACTACTAGGCCAGGAAACAAAGCAACATGGCTTGGATTCCATGCCAGCGTAAGGTCAGGGATCACATCGTACACTATCTCTAAATGTATAGTCTTCCACTGTAGCCTCCCAGCCTGCAGACGTAATTTGTGGGAAATCAATTTAAAGCTCTATGGGAATGGCCCTCAATAATGGATGGTCCTTTATATGAGGTATTGTATATAATACCTCATATAAAGAACAGTCAGTTTTAGCATAGTCTCCTGCTGATTACCACCTCCAAGAAAAAGTTCAGGGCCAAAGAAGAATGTTTACATTCTTCAGTCTTTCACTTGATTTGATAAGAATCATCTATAAACCAAATTTTAATACCTCAGGAAAGACCCAGCTTATTAAGATTCTTTTTAAAAACCATAATGCCACTGTTATGATTTTAACGGGCAGAAAGGGTCTCCTAAGATGCATTCCAACTGTAATTAAAGCAGCGCTATCCCAGAGCTCCCACTTAATTTTAATTTATATTAAAATAACTTAGACGTGCTATTCAATATATTCAGCAACTGCCTGAAATCTGGTTGGTTAAACATTAGCATCTCCTCCCTTCCAAAACCCACAAAGGTTGGAGGTGGATAATGCGCTGAGGGAGACAGGCAGGGTCCAGAACACCAAAGAAATTGCGTTTTAAAAAGAGATTCTGTTGCACTTAGCCAAGCTGTGTTTAAAAGGTGGAGTGCTAAAAACATTCTGCCCATCAATAACCATATTGGTGGAACTGTAAGAACAGCATCTATGTGGAAATCGATTTAAATAAATGTTGAAGAAATTGCTCCTATAGCCTTTTGCTTAATTATAACAATGATTTGAGATCTAGAAGAGATTCTAAATACTCACGTGGCTTCTCCCACTTCATTCAAAGTTCTCTGGGCTAATCTATCCAGAAACAGCACCACTTTTTACTCCACTCACTAAGCTGTACTTTCTCTATAGCACTTCTCATGACCTGACATTCTATTCTATACTTATTTGTTTACTGTTTATTGTCTATCTCTCCCACCAGAATATCATCTCCATAGTACAGAGGCCTATGTTTGCTCTTGTATCCCAGCACCAACAACAGCACCTGGCACAGGCTAAGCCCTTAAAACCACTCTATTTGTTTACTGATGGACTGGATAACTCTTGCCCAAACCTTTTATCTTATCCATGACATTATTCGAGGCTCAGAGGAGTGAGGTGACTTTCCTAAGGTCACTAGGCTAATTAGAGGGAAAGCTGACCTCAGAACCAGGCCACTTACTTCCCAGTCATCCTTCCAAAGTAGGTGCAATTTATGCCACGCCCTCCTTTTGATAGCTCCCCATTGCCTAATAAAAAATGTCAGTACTCTTTGCCTCTCAAATCTCTCCAAATTATGCCTGACTCACTTTTCTAGTCTTGTCTCCTGCCACTCCCTTCCATGGCCCATGTTCCTGCCACCCCAGCACACCATGGCTTTCATGCTCACCCTGTTCCCTGTCTCTGAAATACCATTCCACCCCTTTCCATCTGTCAAAATTCTACCCATCTTTCAAGACACAGCTCAAATATCGCTTTGTGAGCTTCCTCCTTATCTTTCCTCATTCTACCTGTCTACACCAGAACACTCACTCCTTCCTCTGAATTCCCATAACGCGTTGAGCCTCTGTCATAGCACACGTTACATTCTGCTGTGTCTTTCTTCTTTACTAGACTCTGGGTTCTTCATTTTTATATTCACTGCCAGCTCCACAGTTCCTGGTATGAACAGATGGAACCGGGGGAAAAGGAGGGACTACAGGGGACATGTGCTAATTATCCCAAGGACCCAACGGGGGGAAAAAATCAGTTACTGCTAGAAATGGGGTATGATGTTTAACAAGACAGTGCATGAAATCACTAGTGAATTGTAGAATATTAATCATAATGCATTTGTTCTACAACAATGCTTCTGTAAACTTAGTTCTAAAAAAATACTACAGTCTTTTCCCAGATTAGAAACTACAACAGAAGTTATGAATGCTTTGGGCTGAGATCTACCATTGTCGCATTCAAATGATCTGTATTCCCCCAACTTTTGTTCTTTTCATGCTAAGCTCATGGTGCCCAGTGCATGGTACATGCTCAGTACATGTGTGCTGACATACCATAAACTGGTTTTATGTTGATGGGCTGGATAGGATACGGATGGTAATGGTACTTTACGTTAAACTTTACACCACACGGGATACTTTTTTTTTTGTGGCTATTTAAAGGTAACCATTCAGACTGCTATTGTTTTGTTTCTCTGTACCTACGATCAACTGGGGTTGTTTGTAACAGACAGAACTCACAGAAAAATGATCAACTGGAAATGTTTTTATAAGCCACCATCCTGGAATTAATCACTTATCTTCTTTCAAGCTCCTACAATACCATTCTTAAAAGGTAAATTCATGCACATTACTAGCTAATATAGATGATGACATTAATTGAAGTATGAACGGTTGCCTGAAAAAGTTCTTGTTCATTAATTATCATTGGGTCACTGATAGCAAAATCAAAATGCCTTAAACTCTCAACTAAAAATAACAAACAACAAATCTGGTCCTAAGGTTTTCTTCCTTCATGCCGTTGCCAATTAAAGACCATGATTTTCACAAAACTGATAGAAAACCCATATTCTGTGTTTGCACCAGCTAACCCTAGCTATCTCTTCATTGACCAGAACATCAGGAGCATCCACAGTTAAGAGATAATAACTAACTGCTCATAGCTCTTTCTTTAGAACATGGGCTGAGCACCTCTCTTTACTCAGCTCTCCTCCATCCAAAATATACAGCCTGAAAGTTTTGCTGCTTTTCCATCAAGATTCGTTCAAAACCATCTGAAATCCTCCTTGTAATAAAAATACATATTAAAGTTCCCATTTGAATGAGCAACAATCTTGTTCATCCCAGAGTTACAACTGTCAATATCTAATATTGTAATGTGCTTTTCTCATCTATCTATATATATAAAAGCCTAATATGCAAATTGCCCCCTCAGGCGTTCGACCGGGAGACCAGGGGTTCGATGCTCACTATGATGTGCACTGACCACCAGGGAGCAGCGCAGAACAAAGGAAGGCCCCAGCTGACAGCCGGAAGGCCCTGATCAGCTCTGATTGCCAGCCAGGCTTAGGACCTTACCCATGTACAAATTTCATGCACTGGGCCTCTAGTAAGTAAATAAAGCTGCAGGGCCACTGACCTATATAGGAAGGTAAAACTAAGCCTAAACATCAACATTATAAACAAAACAAACTTCCCCTCCCACATATGCCTGTACACATAAACACACACACACACAAACACACAAACACACACACAAACTGGCATTACTTCTAATATGCAATGACTCGAGCACAGATCTTGCAACACACAGTAATTGCCATGCACTAAATGGTCCTCTCATGGTTCAAAGAGTTCCATCTTCCTGAGCACCTAACCTATTAGCAGGGAGAGATTACAGGCAATGGAAAGAACTCAGCTCAGTTACTTAACCTCTGAACCTTAGCCCTCTTATCTGTAAAATGAGGGGTTGGTCTAGAACTGCTCAATAGAAATATAATGCAAACCACAAATGTGAGCCACAGGTAATTTTTAATTTTCTAGTAGGCATACTTTACAGAGCAAAAATAGGTAAAATTAATTTTAATAATGTTTTATTCAATCTAACATAGCTAAAACACTATTTTAATATGTAATCAATATTTAAAATTATTTTAATGACACATTTTACACTCTTTTTCATACCGAGTGTTTGAAACTTACAGCACATCTCAATTTGGACAAGCCATACTTCAACGCTCAATGGCCACATGGAACCAGTGGCTACCATACGAGACAGCACAGGTCTAGATGACTTCTGGCATTTCTTTCTTTTTTTTTAATGAGATTTATTCTCTTTTTTAAAAATATATTTTAATGATATTTTACAGAGAGGAAGGGAGAGGGATAGAGAGTTAGAAACATCGATGAGAGAGAAACATTGATCAGCTGCCTCTTGCACACCCCCTACTGGGGATGTGCCCGCAACCAAGGTACATGCCCTTGACTGGAATCGAACCTGGGACCCTTCAGTCCGCAGGCCGACGCTCTATCCATTGAGCTAAACAAGTTAGGGCTGGCATTTCTCTCATTACTAAAAATAATTTTTAAAAAGGGAATGTAAGATTTGTAAATCAGGAATACTTTAGAAAAACTATAGTGTCTCTGAAGATTCTCAGTGTATTTGTTCTCATTCAAAATGGCCCTTTGAATTTTTTTTAAACTTTTATTCTTAATTCAGTGAAGTTGGATCTGTGAACAACTGAACAGGTGGTCTGATCGCCTACTTGCAGGCTCACCCTGTTCTCACCACCACAGCTACTGTACTACAAACCTAGAGGGGGTGAGGAACATTCAGGACAATGAGACTTCTAAAAAACCCTAACTTGAAAAAACAACTGTTAAAATGAGAGTTCAACTGAAATGACAATGAAAAATATTTGACAACCATGTTATCTTTTACATATTAAGATAATGTATGGGAGAACCTATGTAATACTTTTAACAATAAAGATCTTGAAAAAGAAAGATAATGTATGAAACACAAATTTGCACATGCTTTTGGAATTGTTTCTCGGATTACTCAGCATCCACTGAGAAAGATTCATGCTCTCCTCCCACACTGGCTGGCTTATTAGTCCCTTTGTGATCAATGATCTGCCTACGCCAGATGGCTGCTCTGGGTGAAGAGTACCACATGAGATCAGAGAACAAAAGCAAAGCTGGCTGCCCTTCCAGGAACCGAACCTGTGACCACGACCTCATTCACTCTAGAAAACAGTTAACCCATCACCAACATGGCGGGGCAGCTTAAGTGCCGAGAAAGCTCACTGCTTCAGTCACAGTGATGCCCTGGCAGACAAAAAGTCACTACGTTTACTTACAACTTTCCAAAATGAAGAAAATCCTGACTGTGATCATCTAGGGCAGCCGTGTCTTCCCAGCTCTGCTGAACCTGTCGCAAGCTTCCCTAAGAACATGAGCTGTGGTCCCCACCTGAGACCATAAAGGGCTCCGAAGCTTCCTCTTCCAAAAACAGTGATCTATGGCCTTTCCTTTTGATTTCTCCCAAGTGAAGAAACCGTGGGCTAACAATTTATATACAAGAATTTTCACGGATGACTTATTGAATCCAGTTTATCCTACATTCCAATATAACCAAGGTGCTCTTTGCACTGCTCCCACGTAGCGCCAGCCAATCCCTCACCAGGTGAGTGGGAGTGGTCGGCGGATGTCTGCGTTGTTCTTAAACTTCCCTGCACCTTTTTAGCAAGCTGTTCTTCCTTTCTTGTTAGTGGAAATAATTCCTCTGAGCAGCTGCTATATGCTACTGAATTCTATTCTAGCAGCCTGTCTCAACTAGCGGAGCACTGACTTCTGATTTAAATATTTCCCCAAGTGTTTCAGGGAGGTAGTTTCTGCATCTTTCCCTAGAACGCTTAACATTTAATACCATACTGATTTCAAAAGCAATTTTATTGAATTTTCCACCTCAGCTTCAAATTATAGTATTTGAAAAAATTCTATAAACGTCTGGAAGAGCTGGTCAAGATTTTAAAATCTGAAACTATTTCTACTTTTTTGACATCTTAAATGAAATCACCTTTCCACATGCAAACTTACTAGAATATAAAAGCTATTACATATGGTTGTGCTATTTGGTTTCTTAAATATTTCTAATAACTTGTGACTATAAGGCATCCACCATCTCTTCAAGGTTTTTACTCAGTATTTTTATTTCCACAGTTACTTAAAATACTTTTTTAACTTATGGATTAAGAGTTTGTAATCTTGTCCTTCTCACATATCTGTGGAATTCATACATATATGTAAACCTAAAATATGCATATGTATCTGCCTCAAAGCCACTGATACAAGTAATTGATTTTGCTCTTCTTATCTCTAAGAATTTTCCCATCAAGAATAAAAGTAGTACAAGATGTAATGGTAACTGAGTTTAGTATCTGCCTGAATGATTATACAAATTACACTACACATGCAACTGATGAAACATTTCTTGATGCTCACAAAAACTACACCAATTCATTAAGGCTTAAGTGTTAGACAAAAGTAATAAAGTAATAAAATGAGCATTAAATTAAGCTTACTACTTTTGTACACAATTTCATTAGGGGCAAAATGGTTTTCTGAGGACTAACCTAAGCATGAAATCTGACACTAAATAATAAACAAAGCAATACATTCATTCTTATCTAATCTTAAAATGATGACTGATGAAGAGAAGTAAACAGGTTTTCAGACCACATTAATAAACAATGAAACTGTTGTTCTTTGTCTAAAATATCATCATGACCTACTCAAACTCTGATTTCAAAATTAACAGTTTGGAAAGATTAACCTTAATTCAACAAATAAACTCTCTTAACATACGAGTTAAAAGTGTAAAGCTCCATGGGAATAGAAGCTATAATGCAAAAGCAGAAACATATTTATAAATCTTTAGGCACCTGATAAGCATCTTATTTATAAGGCACACTCCTACATGTCGACAACAATACACAAGCCAGACAATACATGAATCAATTTGTAAGATATAGTGTGAAAGGAACAGTGAAATTTGCCTTTCCATTGTCACTTAAAATCATCTATTTGTGCATTCTAAGTACTATTTATAAAAGAATTTTCTTAACATTCTTTAAGTCTTCCTCAATGTTTTTTAAATAGGAGGAAAGTCCCAGAAATGCCATAAATTTAAAATTAAAATACTGCTAAAAATTTAAGAAGCACTTGCAAAAACTGAAACACACACACACAAGAAAACCCGCCACAGTAAGACAGTTAGTAGTTGTTCCTTACAAGTACTTTACAAAATAAATACTTTCTGCTTGATTTTGAGACAAATCAATACACTATAAAGTACTCTTTGTAGCTCTTAAGTCTTCATTTTGTGCCTTAACAAAAGCTGACAATCATTCATAATGAAGTCTTTTTATAGTTACATAGCTTTCATGTCTCTTCTGCAGATATAGTAAACCTCTGGGTACTTAATAAAACCGACCAATTAATTGACTACCATAAAAACCTGAGAAGCTATTCTAAAATATTTACATCAAAGACCAGTGAAGTCAAAATAAATTACTACTCTAGCCAGTATGCTCTTACTTTATTTACTAAGTTCAAATTGTTCTTCAAATTTTGAAGAAATATAGGTTCTTTCAAAGGAAACTAGAAAAGATGTACCACATTCATTCAAAACCATCTGAAATCCTCAACACTGCCATTCAAATTTACCCAAAATAAGAAATGATACATCTTCAGAAATTACTGTGCGGGAACATCAAAACGGAGTTTAGGGGAGAGCAGAGAGCTTTAGGGTCAAACAAAACGCCGTTTAAATTCTTGTTTCATCTCTCACTAACTTTATGATACTGGGAAAGTTAATATAATCTCTCTGAGAATTCATTTCAACTACCAAAGGGAAACACCAGGCAAACTACAGGCTGTTGTGAGCACTGAATTAGAAAACATATAATAATAGACTGCTTAGCATAGCATCTAGACCATAGTAAACACTCAGTAAGTGACTGTACTTACTAAGAAATGTTTAATAACCCATAGTCAGTGTAATTTAATATCCAAATTCCAACTGATGCTATAAATCATCAGAATGAAAGATACAAAAATTCAAGAACAGATTTTTCTTTAATGCACTTAACCTAATTATTCTTTACAACAGTGTTTTTCAAGCTGCAGGTGATGATCCATTAATGGGATTGAAATCACCTAGTGCCGTGGTTGGCAAACTGGGGCTTGCGAGCCACATGCGGCTCTTTGGCCCCTTGAGTGTGGTTCTTCCACAAAATACCACGGCCTGGGCGAGTCTATTTTGAAGAAGTGGCATTAGAAGAAGTGTAAAAAATTTGGCTCTCAAAAGAAATTTCAATCGTCGTACTGTTGATATTTGGCTCTGTTGACTAATGAGTTTGCCGACCACTGAAGTGGGTCTCAAACAGCATTTCTAAATAAAATAGAATAAAACATATAAGAATGCATAGCACAAAGGAAGTCAAGCATTGATTAATGAATTTTTTAAAAATTAAACACATATGTAATGTATCTATATACTGGATAGCAAAGTAAAATGCATCTCTTACTGTGCAAAAAAGAAAAAAGTTTAAAAACCAGTGCTTTACATTATAAGAAGAATAAAAATAATTAGCTGATACCGAATGCTTAGTTTCTACCAGACACTGTGCTAAGCACATACACCACACTATTTCATGTCATCCTCCCCCAAATCCTCTAACGTAGGTCCTATAACTTCCCCGATTTTACTAATTCGGAAACTGAGTCTTAGAGAGATGAAGTCAATTACCCAGGATGCAGCGCTAGTAACTGGTAAAGCCAGGCTTCCAATTTGGTCACCTGACTCCAGAACTTGTACATTTAACCACTTCCTAAGTATCAGGCTGTAAAATGCGACTTCCTTATCTAAAAGTTATTCAAAAGCTAGACTTCTTCATGATGCCTCATTCAAGAGTGATTTTCTGCAGGTGCCATGTGTCTTGGAGAAGGCAGTGTGATTTGGAGGTGAGAGCACTAGGCATGAGGTCCAAGCTTCCGTCCCCGGGCACTGTTGCTTCAGTGGCGAGGAGTTGGCAAGTCATTTAATCTCGCTGTGTCTGGATTTCCTCACCTACAAAACGGGAATGATAATATCTGCCCTGCTCCCCACAGGCCATTGTGAGAAAGTATGTGTACATATAACAGTGTAATGTTCCTCTGTGCTACTCAGTTATATGAGATGATCGCTAATACCACCCAAGGGGCCCCACTCATCAAGACACACATCCAATATGATTTAAAAAAAAAAAAAAGGAAGGTCGTCAGGCTTTTATAAACGGTATGTGGAAACACTCCACCCAGTTCCTGGCACAAAGAAGGCCTTCAGTAAATGTTCATTAAACGACAAGAGGTGAACCAATTTGATTTGTATGCGTGTTTTATCCGTCTGTATTTTACTCTTCATTAATCTGTCCTTTCTACAACAATTTATTGAATATCTATTATATACCAGATTAGAAATGTGGGCTGGAAAAAAAACTAAAGGACCATCCTTTGCCCTGGAGAATCTTATATTAATTTCATTTAACTTTTCCAAAATTGTGTAAGAGAAAATTGTAAACTACAGCTTCCTCACCTAGAAACAATAACAATTTAGGCTCATTATAGTGCTTTGTAATGTAGGAGGAACTACAAGCATACCTCAGAGGCACTGTGGGTTCAGCTCCAGACCACCGCCTCCTTTTGCAGGTGGAGGGGAGGGCCTTGCTTCAATTTGTAAAAAAAAGAAAGCCATACCTGGGAAGTGCAATAAAACCACGCTCCGAACAATGAGGTGCGCCTGCCTACGGTAGCTCTTGTTTCTCACACCAAGTGCCTAACTATGTTAAATCTCTATCATCTTCCTGACGCCAAGTCCAGTGCCAAGTCCTGCTGCGTCTTTAGAGTGAAAGTTTCTCCATGTCAAAAGTGATTGTAAAAATAAGGTTTTGAAGGCAATGCATTTTAAATAATACTGGAAAGGGGTGGAAGTACGACTGTTTTCCCTTCACACTTCTGAGTGAAAGCAATCATGCAACCTTATCACCTACAGCAGATGGATTTTTCAAAATGTTTCTTTAAAAAAACCTGCCTTTGAATTTTTTTTTCTTACAGGCAATTTTCTGTTGAATGTCTGGAACCAGGGTTCAGTTTTCTCAAAGAATAAAGGAGGTGGCAGCGAAGGTGTCCTTCCTTTGTTGACTTTAAAAATTACTCAAAATTGATTGTTTCTATTCAGATTCCTGAGCCACATACAATGCTAAATTATTGTTAGCCTTTACATATATAATTTAACAACTATTTTAGGTGGTTTTTACAGGGAAACAATGATTTAAGGACAACTTAATGAACATTTGCTACAGGAAATTAACTAAGAATCTTTTACTAAAACTGCCTTATCCTTTGTATTCTAACTACTCCCTCTGTATCGCCACCACCCCCAACATTCTCTCTCTCTCTCTCTCTCTCTCTCTCTCTCTCTCTCTCTCTCTCTGTCTCTCTGTCTCTCACACACACACACACACACACACACACACACACACACACACACTTCCTTACCTACATCAGATCAGTTTCTGGGTTATTATTTATAAAACCATATTTAAATTTCACAACACATGGTCATAGTTAGTAGATTTTGTCCCCCCCTCCCCGCATCCACGGAATCAATGTATCTTTAAATAAATTCCCTCTCAAAAGCCACATCCAGGTAATGATCGCAATGTCTTTATGCTGAGAATATCTAATATCAAATGTGAAGTCAGCCCTCCTGTTTACTGATAGCCACGAGTAAAAGCCGTCCCCCACCCACCGCATCCGTAGGGTTAGGGGGTGCAATCTCGCCACTACAGACCTCTACAAAAAAGGGCGTGATAGAGCCAGGAAACCCATCGCCAGAACCTCTGGGAGAAGATAAGGAAAACACATTTTACACCCTGGCAGCGTGAAATCTCCCGGCTCCAGCCTTTGGTAAACAGGGAAAACCTTTGTCTCGCCGCAGCCATCGGGGGGCTCATCAGAATTGGGGCAACAAGAGTTAGTGCGAATGACTTGGCAGAGGTTAGACAAAGCATCGCAGCCCTAGCGGCGGAGAGCTGACCCTGGTCCTCGTCCGGGTCCCAGACGGCGCGGTCTAGCTCTGACGCCGCGGCTACCGGGACTGGAGCGGGGAGCCCTGAGCAGGAGCCCCGGCGCGGGGAGGAAAGAAGGTCCCACGCTCTCGGCAAGTTCTCGGGGCGCTGCCCGTCCGCAGGTTCCCTGAGTGGAAACCAAAGAGGCGCACGCCGCGCGCCGGGTCCTCGGGGAGTGTCGGCGCCGCACACGCCCGGACACCGCCCCGAAGACCACGGCCGACTCCGCCGAGCCCACGCAAGGTCAAGGGCGGGAGTCCCCGGGCGCCTCTGGGGCCCACCCCGGGGGCCGCGAATGGAACGGAGAAGCCCGCCCGCTGCCCCCATTGTCTGGCTGCGGCCGCGGGCGGAGAGGGAGCTCACCTGAGGTCCCCGCCCGGAGCCGAGGCTGGCAGAGCGGGCGCACAGCGACGAGCGGTCCCGCGCAGGCGGCGGACGCGATTGCCCAGCCCGCGGCTGCCCGCAGCACCGGCAGCCTCCGTAGCAGCCTCAGCAACGCACAAGCCTCTCAAGCGGCCGCGGCCTCCATTGCTCTCCCCTCCGCCGCCGCCGCGCGGCACTGCGCGCCCGGCCCCGCGCGCGTGGTCACATGCTCCGCCGGCGCCTCGGGCGCTCGGACCCGCGCCGCGGCCCCGCCCGGCCTCGCCCCTGGACCGCTGGGCGCCCCCGCGAGGCACCAGTCGTCCCGAGTTCCCTCCTGCGCCCTCGGGGAGTGGTGCGCACCGGATGGCTCCTCTCCCAGGGGAGCCCAGACACTGGGCGCTTGGCCACAGGAAAGGGCGTGGGCTTGATCACTGCCAGGGGACGCCCCGAGGCGCGCCTGAACGCGTGGGGTCTGTGGTTATCGAGATGGGTTCACTGGGAGGCTTACGTGGGGCAAGAACCCCAGACCATCAGTCACCAGCCCACAGGATGCAAATCTGGCCCTTGGTACCTGGATGAGCCAGAGAGTAATAGGAGAGACCTGGACCCCAGAGGGAGTTTCGCTCCGCAGAGCCCCGACAATGGGAAATGGCATTGGGACTCCTAGAAGTGGACCAAAGAGAAAAGCTCAACATCTCTTTGTTGGGTCCTGTACATCAGAACAGAGACATTAACATTCGGCATTATTGTCCCAGCCATAATGAAATTAAATGATTGACTTTGATGTTTTAAAGAAAAAGAATATATATATATTGGCCTCACTGGAAATACTGAGATTTACCCCCCCCCCCCCCCATACTTTTTACTATGACTGCTTCAATGTGTTACCAAACTCAAGGGGTTTGGGGCTTGGGTACTCTATTCGAGAACCAGATGTCGTTGTCCTTCGGTAGTTTTATATGTTTGCAGCAAGTAATGGAAACAGAGCTTTCCCATCCAAAGCTCTCTTCGGAGGCGTAGCTACTGCTTACACGGTACTTGGTTAATTACATGTTGATTTCTTCTTTGCAGTTGGCTATGCTTATCAGGTTGGGTTCTTGGGTTCAGGTCAAGCTTATGCTGTTACAGTTGCTTTGTGCAACATTTTAACATATAGCAAGAATCACATTTAGGCCCGGCAGTCATGGTTTAGTGGTCTGGCGCTGACCCATGAACCAAGAGGTCACAGGGAGGATGTAGGATTTATCACTTCCCTCCCTACCTAGTTCGACCTCTGGTCAGGGCACATGCCCGGTTTCCAGGCTTCATCCCCAGTAGGAGTGGTGCAGGAGGCAGCCAATTGATGATGTTTCTCATGGATGTTTCTCTCTCTATCCCTCTCCCTTGTTCTTTCTAAAGATCAATAAAAACACATTCTTTAAAAAAAAATAGCATTTAGGAAAAACTCCCCGGACTTGGAGACCCTAGTCCTATCTAATAAATGGGAACTCTTGGAAATCAGTATCTGATTATCTTCCCCTTCATTATTCATGCAAAGATGCTAGAACTAATTTATCATTAAGCGGGAAATTTAAAACAAAGCAAAAAGAATTTCAGTGACAAAGATACAAAAGATGAAAGGTAACCCACAAGGTACTCAATCTTGAGCCAGATGTCTCAATGACAAAAACAGAACTAATAATTTTAATGCAGATGGATGCCTTAGAGCAGCTTTGATATGGCAAAGATCTAGTGCATGTCACATTATCCAACTGTGTTCTTCTATATAAACATTTAAATTAATACCAGCATAAAATAGGGTTGTGTACTTTGTGAATATAGATATCAGTCAGTTGTTCAATGCTCACATATCCTAAAATATGACTGCTTTATTCCAAATTAAGAATAATGAAGAATTGTAGAAAGAGTTGAGCAAGTCTCTTTTGAGTTAATAAGAGTCACTAGAAGTTCCCCAAAGCCCAAAATCAAATCCCCGTAGAATATATCACTAGAGTCTTTTTCTTGATATATTATAGTCTTGCCAACTACATGAAAATATACTCTATATAAAAATTTAAATTTTGGCCCTGGCCAGGTAGCTCAGTTGGTTAGAGCATCGTCCCAATATACCGAGGATGTAGGTTTGATCTCTATTCAGGGCACATACAAGCAGCAACCTATGAATGCATAAGTAAGTGGAACAACAAACACACCCCCGCAACGCCCCCCTACCCCCCCCCCCCCCCCGGCTTCCTCTCTCACTGTCCCAAAATAATCAATAAATAAATTTTAAAAGTTTTAAATTTCTAATGTACATAAATCAAGTGTGGGTCTACTCTCCTTTAATTTTGCAGGGCAAGGTTATCATCCCAAACGATACAACCTTAAAATACTGAAAGAGTTCTAGAGAACTTATGCTCATACTAGAGCTTTCTAGCTAATCTTTGTGTCTCAAGGGTCTCAGAAATCAGCACACCACTTTAGACAGTTCCTATTTCCCCCTCCCTTTTCAAACACATTGGTTCATTTTTACTACACGTGGGGCTATAATAAATGTGGCACATCCAGCTAGGTCTCAATCTACATTTCCACTTTGGAAACAACTGCCTTTCAGTTAAGACAGATTTTCAGAGGCCATATCATATACAAAAGAAAAATGCAGAACATTAGCAATTTAAAAAATACGTATCCGTTGCCCCGGCTGGCGTGGCTCAGTGCACTGAAAGGTTGCCAGTTCATTTCCCCACAGGGAGCGTGCAGGAGGCAGCCAATTGATGGTCTGCTCTCACACGGATGTGGATGTTTCTACCTCTTCCTTCATCTCTTTAAAAATCAATACAAATATTTTTCAATATATGTATTTAGCCATTTAATTGTTTTGGGGTTTTTTTTTAGAAAGAATGTGAGAAATTATATAGTTAAACCATTCTCAATTATGAGTAATTTTGTCCTCTAAAAGATGTTTGCAATGTGCATTTTTGGTGGTTACAATTGGTTGGCAGGTGCTACTGCTGGCATCTAGTGGGTAAAGGCTGGAGATACTGCTAAACATTGCACCGCACTGCTATAACCATTTACCACAGATTGGGTAGCTTATAAATAATAAATTTCTCACAGTCCTGGAGGCTGGAAGTCTTGAGATGATGGTGCCAGCATGGTTGGGTTCAAGTGAGAGCGCTCTGGGGGTTGCAGACTGATTCTCATTGTATTCTCACAGGGCGGAGAGGGCAAGAGAGCTTTCTGGGATGCCAATTACAAGGGCACTAATTCTATTAAGGAGGGCTCCAACCTCATGATGTAATTACACTCAAAGGCCCCACCTCCTAACATAATTACATTAGGAAGTGCAGTTCCACAAAGAAAGTTGTTGGGGGCACGTTCAGTCCACAACACTTGGAAATCTGATCTTTGTTCCATTTTAGGTACCTGTTTTTAATATTGTTTAACTGTGGGGGTTTTTCTTCTCTAAGAACTTGGCCTTTTCTTTTGATGTGGGGACATTTATCTCTATTGCTTCTTAAAATGTTTTCTGCACTCCTAACTTGTCTTAATCTTAAGACTCATTATTATCTGGATGTCCTCACTACACATACCCTCCATAATGAGTATTTTTTCTTTTATACTTTCAATCTCTTTTTCTGATGCCTTCTGGGAGTCCTCAGTCTTACCTTTAAATCACTAATTTATTTTAATTGGGTATCTATAGCCAATTGCCCAACCCTATTTCAAAGAAAGATAGGAGCAATATCAAATAGGGACAAACATGAAAAAGCACTAAGTGGGAAGAAATACGAGCTGTGAAAAAGGTAATATTGGAATGAAAGTACACATGGGGTTGTTGGTGCCTTAACAAGAATGGTTTGAGTAAAAAATAGGAATAAAGCATGATTGGCCCTGGCCGGTTTGGCTCAGTGGATGGAGCGTCGGCCTGCAGACTCAGGGGTCCCAGGTTTGATTCCGGTCAAGGGCATGTACCTTGTTTGCCAGCACATCCCCATTAGGAGGTGTGCAGGAGGCAGCTGATCGATGTTTCTCTCTCATCGATGTTTCTGACTCTCTGTCCCTTTCCCTTCCTCTCTGTAAAAAATCAATAAAATATATTTTTTAAAAAAGCATGATTGGAGTAGTTCAAGAAGGAATAGTGGGTGTAAAGGGGGAGGGAGAATGAAATGGGTATAGATAACTGTTTTCAAGAAATTTTAGCCATATAGGGAGCAAAAATAAAATGGTAGGGGTCTGGGAGGGTTTTAAAATGTGAGATTAAAAATGGGAGGTGTGTATGCAAGTGGGAACAATCCAAAAGAGCTAAATTGACTCAGGAGGGCAGATGTACTAGTGGGAAAGGTAGAGGGGGTTCATGATATAATGGTTTCAACCATAGGCTGAATTCCTTTGCTGGGTCATGGAATCAGTTTGGTAGATCAGTTTCTCAATTAGTATTTTAAATCCTTGCTACACATTAGAAATTTGCAAGAGAGAAAAATGTATATACAAACACAAAAGCCTGTTTAAACATTTTATAGATGAATTTCAAACAAATGTAACTTCACTTCTTACATTTTGAACTAGTTGAAAATAAAAGGGAGTTAAAAAAAAAAAAGAAAGTGCCAGAGAGGAAGATGGCGGCTGGCAGGACAGAGGTGAGGGAGAAAAAGTGAGTGGGGGATGAAAGGAGAGTGTGTGTGGTGTGTGTGGGGTGTGTGAGTAAGGGACAGTTAAATCTCGCAGGAGCAGCAGGGGCGGGCAGACCAGGCTCTCTTGGACAAGGAGAGACTACCACCGCTGCGGGCACTCCCCAGGCTGCGGACTCCAGTTCGGAGCCCACGCCATCTTGAAGGGGAGAACAGCCTTTTTTTAGGAACCATCAACACCACCAACCAGACAGGCCTTGGAACTGTCCTGCGACCCAGCAGCCATCCCAGCCAAAATCCTGCTGCCCCACCCGCAGACCCACGGACCCTGGGACCTCCATCTCCAAAGGTGCACCTTTCCCACAGCAGTAAGTGCAACTCCCCCTCCCCAGCAGCAGAACTCTGGACAAAACATTCGCACGTGGCCAGGGCACACCACTCCCGTAGGCAGAGCCTGGGAGCCACTGGGAGCCCCTGCGGGTGTGATTTTGTACAGACAAGGGCCCGCGGCCCTGCAGTAGAAATTCTGAACTCCCTCTTCCTGAATAACTGCCCACGGACACCGCAGCTGAGCAACTTCAGTGCCAGGGCCCCTCAGAGTGCATCAGAACTCTGTGCAGGCAAACTCACCGCCACAGACAAGGGAAGGCACCCTGAGCCCATATACCCACAGGGTTCTCTGGGGAGCTGCTTTGAGCCCCTGCTGGATGTGATTCTATACAGACAAGGACACGCTGCCCCGCAGTAGAAACTCTGAACTCCTTCCTCCTGAATAACTGCCCACATACATCTTAGCTGTTTAACTTCAGTGCCAAGGCCGCTGCTCAAAGTGTGTCCAAGCTCTGCACAGGCAAACGCACCGCCAGCCCGTGCGCGCACTTCCAACGGGCCCCATCTACCCACAGGCGCTAGTGGGAGCTGCTGTGAGCTCTCCCTGGGTGTGATCTTGGACAAACAGGGACACACTCTCCCCCGGCAGTAGAAATTCTGAATTCACTCATCCTGCAGACCTGTCCACAGACGCCTCAATTACGCGGCTACACTGCCAAGGCCCTTCAGAGAGCTTCAGTGTGCTTTGCAGGCAAATGTACTGCGGGTGCCCCTGTGAGCTGCCACTGGGAGTGAGCACCTATCCACCACAGGTACAGCAGCAAAAGCTGAGTCTGCCCACCCAACTACAGAACTCTGGACACCATCGTCACGTCTTTCCAGAGTGCAGACCCCCAGAACCCCATCACCCCAACAGACGGTTCCTGGGTGCCACTGTGAGTCCCCGCTGGGCACATGTGATTTCAACTAAGGGTGCAAGACAGCAAACATTGGGACACTCCCCTCCACAGCTGTTGACTTCTAGATACCACAGTTGTGCCTCTCAAGCTCGCAGGCCCTCATCAAGAGAACCCAAATAGCTCAAGTAGGGAGCTACACTAGATTACCAAGCCCAGGACAACTGAGATTACACCAGTAGCACCATCCCCAAAAGAACCTGGGTAGCAAAGCAATTGGATTTACAATTAAAACATTACAGGAAAACATGGGGAGACAAAAAAGCAATCCCCAAAGGAGAAAAAGAGGAATCACCAGAAAGGGAGTTAAATGAAATTGAGGTGAGCAGCTTAACAGAGAAAGAATTCAGAGTAATGGTTATAAGGATGTTTAAACGGCTGGATGACAAATACACGCAACTCAATGAGAATTATAAGGAGCTGAATGAGAATGTCGCCAACATGAAAAAGAACCAAGAGGAGATGAAGAACGACATAGCTGCAATAAAGAACACAATGGAAGGCTTAAACAGTACACTAGAAGAGGCTGAGGACCGCATCAGCGAATTAGAGGACAAGGATAAAGGACTTAAACATAAGATGGGAAACCATAAAAATACTAGAGGAATCCACAGGCAGAGAAATCTCAGACATATGCTGAAGCAATTTCTTCACCGATACCACTCCTAGGGCAATGGAAGCTAAAGAGAAAATAAACAAATGGGACTACATCAAAATAAAAAGCCTTTTCACAGCAAAAGAAACCATCAACAAAACAACAAGAAAGCCCACTGTATGGTAGAGCATATTTGCAAATGTTACCATTGATAAAGGTTTTCTCTCCAACAACTACAGGGAACTTATATATACAATTTAATAAAAGGAAAATAAATGATCCAATAAAAAAATGGGCAATGGACCTAAATAGAATCTTTTCAAAAGAAGACAGAAGGAAGGCCAAGAGACATATGAAAACATGCTCAAAGTCACTAATTACCCAAGAGATGCAGATCAAAATGACAATGCGGTACCATCTCACACCTGTCAGAATGGCTATCATCAACAAATCAACAAACGACAAGTGCTGGCAAGGATGCGGAGAAAAAGGAACCCTCATGCACTGCTGGTGGGAATGCAGACTGGTGCAGCCACTGTGAAGAACAGTATGCAGTTTCCTCAAAAAACTAAAAATGGAACTCCCATTTGACCCAGTAATCCCACTCCTAGGAATATATCCTAAGAAACTGGAAACACCAATCAGAAAGGATATATGCACCCCTATGTTCATAGCAGCACAATTTACAATAGCTAAGATTTGGAAACAGCCTAGGTGCCCGTCAGCAGATGACTGGATCAGAAAATCATGGTACATCTACACAATGGAATACTACGCTGCCATAAAAAAGAAGGAATTCTTACCATTTGTAGCAACCTGGATGGAATTGGAGAACATTATGCTAAGTGAAATAAGCCAGTCAATGAAAGAAAAATACCACATGATCTCATTTGTAGATAATAAAAAACACGTTATAAACTGATGAACAAAAAGATAGATACAGAGGCAGTAAAGCATCAAACAGATTCTCAAATTACAACAGGAAGGTTAGGGAGAGGTGGGGGAGATAAGAGATCAACCGAAGGACTTGTATGCATGCATATAAGAATAACCAACGGATGCAAAACATTGGGGGGTGAGGGCATGTATGGGAGAGGGGTGGGGGGGGCAATGGTAAGATATGTACACATGTAATACCTTAATTTAAAAAATGGGGGGAAAAAGAAAAAAATCTTAAAAAAATAAAAAGTGCCTGGCACCTAAACTCAGGGGGTTCCCTGTATCTCACCAGGATAAAGTTTGATTTGAATAAACTTCTTAAATTTAGAATAATGAATACTGCTAAGATTCTAGAAAAAACTATTTATAAGAAAGAGAAAGTAAATTGACTGGAATATTTATTGGAAAATCTATGTCAAGCTTCATAATTTAAAATTATTTAAAACAAATTAAAAACATCTATAAAAGGTCAGAACATTCAGTATTTTAAGCTAAAACTAACTTTAGGAAATTGTATCATGGTTATAAAAACAATTATAGCAAGCTATACATTTTTAATGATAGAAAACAGTAAAAATATAATAAATCTAACAAAATATGTCTTGCTGTTGCTTTGGAGGGAAAGGTGGTAACAAATATTTTTATTTTATTTACATATATTTATTAAAAGATTTTCCATTTGACATTGCAAATAGTCCCATTTCTCTTGTCTTTTAATGTAATACCTGAACTCACACAAGATGGAATACATAAAATTACAAAGATGATGGTAAAGTTAGGCACATCACACCCAAATTACACACTGAATTATTGCGAAGGGCATAACTCACACATATAAGGCATATTAGTTTTAGAAAAAGAGCAATGCCTACCTCCAGATACACACAAATGCACACACAAAAACTCCACTTTATTAAAGGAGGAAACAAAATGTTAGTTTTTAAGCTCTTTTTCAGTCACAATGAAAATCTACTAGAGAACAGGATTTTCTTCAAATGTGTATGGTTCACATTTTTGTATCCAATATTCTATTTTGTACTACTGTTCTTTTATTAATATGTGCATATAATTTATGTTCTTTAAAATTAAAATTTTGAAAATTGTTAAAACGCTGTTTTCTACTTATTATGCCATAGTTCAATGTTTACATACTATTTATTCTGGAAGACAGACTAAATGACAACATACAGGTTTAGAAACAAAATCTGATATTATCGAATGTATGTATACTGGAATTTTAGCAAAATGTTTTACTCTATTTACACCATATACTATTATATTCTGAACTTTTATATTGATACAGTGAGGAATTTTATTAACTGGAAAAAAGTCCCAAATTTCTGCTCTGTGGTTTGACAAAATTTTAAATACCATTTTGATTTTGATAAATTTGTATCATGTGAAGAGAACATGTGATAGCGAAAATAAAGTATATACGTGTATCTTTCCCATCATAGTTTTTCTAATTGACAATAACAAATTATAAATGATAATCATTATTTTATCAAGATTCTGCTATTATAAGAATAGACCTGAATATATTCACCTCAATGATAGACAGCAAACTGGTCATTTTACATTTAGAAGAAAAAAGTTAAGTGTAACATCTGAGTTGATAATCCTTTGTGAATGTGTTAAAGACATGGGTTATCAGCACAGGCATGAAAACTAAAAACACTTTAAAAATAAGTACTATAAAAATATTTATATACAAATATGGCTCATTAAGAAAAAGATTATTAAAACATAATGTGATTAATACATTATATTATTTCACAGTATAAACACACATTGAGGAGTAATTTAAGTCAGGAATAAAAATAAAGATATAATATCAGTTAGCACTATTAATACATATTTTTTTCTGTCATATGCATGAAAATATACACACAGATATAGCTCTTTTAAACCATTTTTAACATAAATATTCACTGATTTAAATAAAAGTTTAAAGAGGTAGAATTTGTGTCAATGTTCATGATTTTCAGGAACAAGTACTTTGAATATATTATTACTATTCTGTCTTTAACAAGTCCATACAGCCAACTCATTGAAAGTCACATTCTGAAAAAGAGGGGAAGGGAAAGGTGGGTTAAGAGAAAAATGTTAAACAAAATTGCTCAGAACATGATGAAAAACTTAACTTCAGTAATGTTTTAATTGAAATTATATTCTCTGCTACAACCCTTGCCTATTTAGTGGTTAACTAGTATAGTTTTCTACTTCAAAAAGATTCCCTTCAAACTACCGAAGTACAGCAAAATACATGAAGATTAAAAAAATGACACGTAGTGAAGAGACTGGAATAATATAGCATGCTAACTGAGAAAAATCACTCAAAACAAGGCATATTATGTCTAGGTTTAATAAAATACAAGTATGTACAAGTACTGAAAATTATGCTGTTTTAAAATGTAATGGACAGTTGAATATTTTTCAAAATATTTTCATGTGTTATCTAATCATCCTCACAATCAAAATGCACACATTAAAATATGAAAAATCCCATAATGGACACAACTATATTTTTCTATACTTAGGAAGACGTACTTCAGAAGGTATTATCAGACATGCTTTCTAATTTGATGTAAAATAACATTTTTGATAAGAGAAAAAAATTGGAAACAAGCTATATGTCCCATAAGAGGAGAATGATAAATAAATCCCAGAATATCCATGTGATGAACCATTAGATCACTATTTTAAAATGGCATTTAAAAAATATTTTTAATATCAATAAATCCTCATAACAATATTAGGGGGAAACCACAAACAATAAAACAAAACAGAAACAGGATAAAAACTACCTTGAATATGATCTCTATTAGAATTACATGTATGTCTGTCCATGCATGTGTGTGTATGTTAATTACAAATTAAATACAAGATGGAAGTATACCAAAATGCTAATTGCTAGTTTCTCTGGTTGTAGGATTAAAAGTAATTTTGATTTTACATCCATTTAGTAGCAGCATTTTCATAATAGCAACCCAAGTGTTCACCAACTCATGAATGGATAAAAAAATGTGGTATATACATACAATGGCATATTATTTAGCCTTAAAAAGGAAGAAAGTTCTGAGACAAGCTCCAACATGGATGAACCCTGAAAACATTATGCTAAGTGAAATAAGCCATTCACAAAAAGGACAAACACTGTATGATTCCATTTATATTGCAGTATATAGAATAGTCAAATTCATAGAGACAAGCTGTAATGGTGACTCTCAGGGGGTGGAGGGCTGCGAGAATGAGGAGTAAGTAATGGGCACAAAGTTTCAGTTGGAGATTAAAAAAGTTCTGAAGTTGGATGGTGTAACTAATTTGTTCACAACAATGTGAATATACTAACTGCAAGAGAAATGTATACCCACAAATGGTTAAAATGATAAATTTAATGTTTTATATATTTTCCATAAGATTTTTTTAAATGATTTTTAAAAAATATATATTTTATTGACTTTCTACAGAGAGGAAGGGAGAGGGATAGAGAGTTAGAGACATCAATGAGAGAGAAACATCGATCACCTGCCTCCTGCACACACCCCACTGGGGATGTGCCCGCAACCAAGGTACATGCCCTTGACCGGAATCGACCCTGGGACCCCTCAGTCCACAGATCGACGCTCTATCCACTGAGCCAAACCAGTTAGGGCTTAAAATGATTTTTATTTTCTTCTTTATACTTTTGTATTTTATGTTCTTTTCAGTGAGCATGCATTATATACAAAAAAAAAAAAGTAAAACTAAATTGGGTTATATATTTTAGCTATTAGAGACACTGTAAAATATGGGTTGATATGACCCTTTCTTACTTATTTCTGAGTACTTATGGGGAAAGCCCTTAAAATTAGTTTTGGTAATAATATTTAGAAAATATGGATGGAAATGGGTTACCAATGAACATCATCATTAGTTTATTTGGGATTTTGCTAATGGTTGTCAAAGTTTTCTAATCTATATCTACTATAATGGCTATAATAAAAACATTTTCACTTAAAAATAGTTAAGATGGCAAAGTTCATGCCATATATATTTTATCACAATTAAAAAATGTTTTCTAATTCATCACATCTTTAGACATTGCTGGAATCCACAATATTCTGTATCAGTGGTTCCTGAAGTGTAGTGGGGATTCCTGGGAGTTCCCAAGATCCTTTCAGGGGACCTCAAAGGTTATGCCTTTTTTCATAAGACTAAGAATTACTGGTATGTGCTTTTTCACTCTTATCCTACAGGGGTACTGTTGCATTTCCCATAGGCTACATGATGTGAAAGACCAGGTAGTATATTTTTTAGTTTGTGGGCACAGGGTCTGTCACAGCTACTTAATTCTGCCACTGTAGAAAAGCAGCCTTACACAATATGTAAGCAAATGGGTGTGGCTATGCTCCAATAAAGCTTAATTTACAAAACCTAGGCCCTTCAAATATCAGTAACCCTGGAGGCTTCTGTATGTTAAAGCATAGCACATAAATTCTGAGTCATCGAGGAAATGCTTACTCATCTCCTATGTACTTCTATTAAAAGAGGCAAGAAATGCATAATTTTTTAAAAGAACTGACTTTACCATTTCTGTCAATGAGCCCTGCATTTTTCACAGTCTCCTACCTCTCAAACCCTGGGTCTGACATGCTCCTTTCCCATTCATTCCCATTTCCTGTGAGTCAGCACAGTCATTGACACTTCCTCCGTCCTAGTGCTCTGGAAAACTGCTTTGCCATATCTACTCAAGCTCAAAACATTTGCATGTCCTGTGACCTGACAATTTCACTATTCAGTATACACCCAAAGAAATGCACACATCTGTTCACCAACATACAGGTACGAGAATATTCATAACTCTTTGTAATAGCCTGAACTGGAAATTACCAGTGCCTGTCAACAATAGAATGAATAAATGGGCTGTGGTAAAGTTCACATAATGGAGTACTACACAGCAACAAGAATGAGCATTCTACAAGGACACACAATAGTATGGATGGCCCTAGCCAGTTTGGCTCAGTGGATAGAGCATCAGCCTATGGACTAAAGGGTTCCAGGTTCGATTCTGGCCAAGGGCACATGCCTAGGTTGCGGGCTCAGTCCCCGGTGGAGGGCGTGCAGGAGGCAGCCGATCAATGATTCTCTCTCATCATTGATGTTTTGATATCTCTCTCCCTCTCCCTTCCTCTCTGAAATCAATAAAACTATATTTTTAAAAAAATAGTATGGGTGAATCTCACAAATGTACTATTGAGGAAAAGAGGCCAGAAATGTATATCATTTTTAAGATGTCCAAAAACAGGCAAAAAAAAAAAAAATCTATGCTTTTAATAGTCAGGGATCTTACTATTAGAGCAGGGCTTGTGACCAAAAGGCAGCTCAAGTGAGGTAATGCTTTGTTTCTTGGTCTGGGTGCGGGTTGCATAGTTGTGTGCACTTAGTTTGTGAACATTCACTAGGCTGTATTCTATGACACTTCCTGTACGTAGAATTTATTTTTAAAAATCTGTCGTCTTAGCTTTCAATAATATTATACTGATCCTGAACTGATGATACTGTTCCTATCATATCTCTTTCTGGTCTCCCTGCCTCTGGTTTCTACACTGCCCAATAAAGCCCAAATACAATTTTGAGCTAATCTGCCGGGAACAGCTTTTTCTTTTTCTTTTTAATATATTTTTTTGATTTCTGAGAGGAAGGGAAAGGGGGAGAGAGAAACATCAATAATGAGAGAGAATCACTGATCGGCTGCCTCCTGCAGGCCCCCCACTGAGGATCAAGCCCACAACCTAGGCATGTGCTCTGACTGGGAATTAAACTGTGACCTCCTGGTTCATAGGTCGATGAGCAACCACTGAGCCACACCAGCCAGGCTAGGAACTGTTCTTTCATCTCAACTCCTCCCATGTATGCATCCTATACACAGGAGGACCTTCAATGGCTCCCCTTGACTTATAGAATAAAGGCTACAATCTCTCATTTATTCTCACATTAAATAATTCTATGTACCCTACTCTACTTTCCACGCCTTTCTCCCTCATTATTTCCCAACAAACTGTAATTCCAGATTCATTCTATTGTGCCACATGCATTCCTGTCTGTCTTTGTCCACACTTGTATCATCTAGTACTTGTTCCTCGAATTTAGCACTTCATAAAATATTTCTCTGTGATGTCTCATATCGTCATGGACCAGAAATGTTAAGTTCAATGAGTTTTTACAATCATATATACCCTCATATCTCCACCACCAAATAGAACATTCCATTATCCCCACCAAAGGTGGTTAGAAAGTTCCCCTGATCACTTTTGCAGGCAATCTCCCTGCCTCCCCAGAAAACTACTTCCTGAATTTTCATAATCATAGACTAGTTTTGCTTGTCCATGGTGTTACATACGTACCTTTCTAAAAGTTATCAGTTTATATGTTCAGGAGAATGTAAAGGAGATTTCAGAGTAGAACTAAGGGGTGGTGTGGGAAGACCATGCCGGCGCATCTCCTGGATTGCTCGTTCTCTGTCAAGTAAGATCAAATAAGAGATAATACCAAAAAGGGCTATACAAATATAAGGTGCTGCTAATGTTGTTAATGAAATAATTTCTACTCAATTAATTTCTACTTCTACTAAATTTAAATCCCATGTCCTTATATGGTTTTTAAATAGTAGATAAAATATTTCAATTAAAGGAAATGTATTATAAGAGACTGTTCAAAGGCCCTCTGAGTACAGATTTCCAAAGTTGGATGGTTCCTCCCCCTGCTCCTATCTTTCCCACCTCTTCTTGCACATAAATCTAGCCCTCTGCCTCTTCTTGCCTCAAAACTCCCAAATGTCAGAGTAAAGTAATCCATTCTCTGTTATGCTTTCCTTCCCTGTGTCTGTCTGCCCTACAAAGCATGGGGACCGCACTACCCCCTCCTTGTGAGCAATCCAGTCTCTGGCCTAGACTTTTTATGGCTTAAGTTCTTCAGTATCCAGGATTTCTACATACTTGGGTGTTTCACAAACACTTTTTCACTATTATTCCCCTAAAGAAACTTTTGTAGATGTTTTCCCCACAAATTATCCCCACATTGCATGAAATTTTAATACACAGGTACATTGTTTACATACTGTAGCCTTTTGGAGGGCCATAACGTATGGTAATACCTAGGGGTTTTTGCCACTCCCTCTTCCCCCAAGAACCAATTTTGTCCCATGGGAGGCAATATTGCCCCTTTAAGACTGCATAATCTAATTGGATGTTAAGAAGGAAAGACATGGTCATGTGGGTCAAGGTTTCTTTGGGAACTGGGGTCGGGAAAAAGGAGAGAAATTAAGGGGGTCTATAACCTTAGGCAATCACGGGTTTGACTTAGGACCTGTGAATTGAAAGAATTTAAGTTATCATTAAGAAATGGAAATAATTATATATATACAGTTTAGCATATTAAGAAACTAGGTCTTCTAAATTACAAGATTAAAAATAGCTTTCACAACATTGACACAATCTCAGGCTTCATATCTTACTAAGATAATAAATAATGAATTCCTAGCAAATTCTGTCTATATGTCAAACAGCACATCAATAAATATTCTAATGTCAATGGATAAGAATAAGAGAACTAAAAAATTGACCTAATAAGCAATTTTTCCCAATATTTGAGAATATCATCTCAGAAATGTTGTTATCTATGGTATTAACATAGTAAGAAAGAGTAATTGAAAAAACTTGACAACTGATTTAAAAATCAGATACTGATTTTAACTTTAAAGCAGGTCTTATTCCTGTAACATTCGGGGATTAAAATTTTTAACATAATAAAGCAAATGAACTGAAATACAAGTGAATATGAAAATTACTAAGCCGTAGAAAGTATATTACAGAGGTTGGGAGCACAGGCTTTAAAATTAGACAGACCAGACTTGCCTGAATTTCATTAGTGACTCTGCTATTTACTCCTGTATGACCCCCGTTTCCTATAATATAGGCATAATAATAGGTTGTTAGGATTATCAAATATATAAATAGTATCTGGTATATATTTGTTAAAGCCCTTATAATCATCAGCATCATCACTTATTTGATGACCTGTATTTAGTTTCCAATTGGATCATATTGTTTTGGACTCCTGTGGAATCTTTACTAGCTTGTTTATTCCCTAGCTATATCCTCTGAAATAATGACCTAATTTTGCTATGGAAAACATTCACACAATACCTGCTACTTTATTTACTGTAGTGATATTATCTTCCATAACACTTATTGCCTTTTTTAGGAAGAATTACTGAAGAAACTTTTTTTGAGCATTAATGCTAAAAAAGTTTGCTATTTGTAAGCCACATTAAACACTTTTTGAAATAGAACAGGACATAAATAAAAACACTATCTAATGCTACAAGTTTTTCTTACCGTTCATATCTTTCCGTTGAAATCTGCCTTTTCATGGCATCATAATCTGTTTGTAATTGTGCCACTTTAGCCCGAAGCATGGTGTTCTCCCGGCTTTGACTAGTTCTTAAAAACAAATTTTAAAATTCAAAGAATTAAGTAACAAATGTTCTGTTTGGTAGAGTTTAGTGTCATAAATTTTTTGTGTGATTAATAAATACAAAGGAGATGATACTTAAGAATGAAAAAAAAAAGGAAGATCAAGACTTTCAATAATAATTCTCAAAACTTGTGGAGCTTCTATCAGTTTCCTTTGTCATGCATCTTATTTAATAAACACTTAGCATATGCAAGGCACTGCTGCAGATACAAATTTGAGTAACTACAGGATTGTAATGTCTAGTTGTAAAGTATCTTCACTGGCTTTCTTGACTCTTGCCTCAGAAAGAGAAATGTTTCTAACTCTTTTTAAAAGTTACTTATTCCACTTGTATGCACCTTCTACTCTGGGTTTCCACTCTTCTTCCCACAAATATACCTAACCCTCTCCAGCCTAAAAAGACACCATCATCAACCTCCTCAAAGGTAATCAATACACATGAGGGTCAAATTGCCCAGCTTTCTTAAATATTTTTCCTAATCCACAGCATGAAATGCTGCTGATACGCCCATCCTGAAATGCTCTCTCCTTTGCTCAAATTTAGTAATTTTTACAAAGTTCACTCATTCACTTCCATGGGAACCATCTCTAGCAAAGATATACAAATCTACAACTCCAAACACGATATCTCTTCTTAACTAAGTCCCTAAACTTTCAAAAGCAGCAGCCACATAAATAAAGTATTTTGGTTTAAACTGCCCTTCACATTCCCTTCCCCATCTCCCACTGAAAGTTGAAACATTTTTTTTTGTTCCTCCAATGTTTTTAATCATTTGTTTTATGCTACAAATCTACAATTTACTCATATTAAAATTATTTTTAAGAAGCTATTTTCCTCACACAGATTGATTTAAGACACTTACAATTTGCTTTCTGAAAGGGTTAACTTCTCTTTAAGTAACTGAATTTCTGTATCCTTCTCTTGGGAAGTTAAATGAGAATGAAATTCTTTATCTCTATTCGTAGCCAACAATGATTCAAGATTTTTAATCGTATGTCTCTCACTTGACAATTGTGTTTTTAACAGCTCTGATTCGGATTTTACATTTTCGAGTTCCATAACAACCTACAAGAAAAACAAGGGAAGATTACTTCGGCACATTTTTTTTTAACATTTCAAGAAAAATGATTTTAAATATAATAATGTTACATGACTTCCGCACATTTTAGACTTACTCAGAAAAATTACCTGCAGAACTACTAGTACATCCACACACATCAGTTCCTTCATTTTGGGCACCAGTTAAAAAATCCTGAACTACTCTTTAAGTATTAAAAAAAATCTTATTTTCAAAACAATCTTTGCTATTTTCAGTAAGGGCTTATTTGTCTATGAGATCTATTCCACAACCTTCAAATAGTTTTCTAGTACTACCTCATCAGGAGAGGGTCATTATAATAAACTCCTAAAATATGGCCCCCTATCAGCAAGGAGGCCCTTCTGATCTATTAAATCTGTGTCTCTGACTACATGATTCAGCCTGTATTTGAGCTTCTCAGTACCAGTAAACAAACATACTAAATGAGTGAAAACTGAAAACACCAATGTTTGAAAACACACATTTAAAGTAATGCTTCAGTTTGGGAATGGGAACTTCCAGCTAACTAGATCTTTTTTTTTTTTTTTTAATTGATTTTCTACAGAGAGGAAGGGAGAGATAGAGTTAGAAACATCGATGAGAGAGAAACATCAATCAGCTGCCTCCTGCACACCCCCTACTGGGGATGTGCCCGCAACCAAGGTACATGCCCTTGACTGGAATCAAACCCGGGACCCTTCAGTCTGCAGGCCAACGCTCTATCCACCGAGCCAAACCGGTTTCGGCACTAACTAGACTTTTAAAGATTTAAATGCCTTGAGATTTTTATTTTTTTTATTTTTTTATTGACTTCAGAGAGGGAGCGAGAGAAACATTAATGATGAGAGAGAATCATGGATCGGGTGCCTCCTGCACGTCCCCTACTGGGGACCAAGCCCGCAACTCAGGCATGTGCCCTTACCAGAAATTGAACCCTGACCTCCTGGTTCATTGCAACCACTGAGCCATGCTGGCCAGACTGCCTTGAGATTTTTATCAGAAAAAATATTCTACTTATGAAGCAGTGAAGTGTTCACCACTCCATTGAAGTCTTATCTTTAAACAAATAATGTATTGGGATATACTCCTATAATGAGAAGACTAATATCTCCTAAACACCCATCTACTCTAAAACAGCTCCTAACTTCATCACGTTTGCCAGAGACATCCTGGCAGAGAATCTAGTAGTCAAAGTTAGTGCTCTAAATCCTGCAGTCAAAAGTAACTACTCCAAAGGAGAACAAATATATTAGGTAGTGAATGATAAATTAAAACAATTAGAGTAGGGCTCAGTAAAACAATGTGTTACAACAATATCTTATAAGTTCTTACCCTCTCATATTCAAGATTTTTAGCATTCAATTGTTGGGTCATAATGTCTTTGCCTGAGTCAAGTTTAATACAGAGTTCTCTAAGAGATGACAAATCATTGAATACTGTTGCTTTCTCATCTTCTTGATGTCTCCGCTCTTCTTCTAATCTAGATATGGCTTTTGCCATTGATGAGATCTGAGATTCATAGGCATGATGTGCATTTATGTGCTGAAAATAAAAAAGAAACAGGTAAAAAGTCAGAGTAACCCAATAATTTTAAAGGCTTGAATTTCTGCAGCTACAACCTCACTTTATAAAAATGTAAGAGCCAATATTTGCATATTTTTAGATACCCTCAAGAAGTTGCCTGCTATATTTAAAGATGGCCTATTTAAATTAATAAATGAATTGCATATAATTATTAATCATGGTAAATAAGTACTTCATGTATATATTTAGAAGATATAAAGATGAAAATTATTGTTCTAGGTTGTGAATATAAGAGTTCTTTAAAGCTACAGTAAGTTTTCCTTTATGAATTGTTAGTTATAATAATGCCTTTTCAAGAAAAGTAACATATATATAGGGTGAGGCAAAGTTTACAGTTGTTCGTATGGAAAATAATACAATAATTAGTAAATAATAGTAAAAGAATAAACTCTGTTTTGTGTACTCACAACTGTAAACCTACTTTTGCCACACCCTATACTTTTCACTCGTCAATTGTCTTTAAATTCTGAATTTCAAAATGGAGTTTGCTATAAAACCAAATACATGAAGTCATATTTAAATTTAATTTAATAATACACTACTTTATAATATTAACTGAAATAATGAGCAAAGTCTGAAATACTGATACTTGTCTTAGAAAAATCCACCATTTAAATTTATCATAATTTAGATTATGAGTAATATAAATACAAAGTGACTTAAACTCTACTTCTAGAATTTAGGAAGAAGTCTGCACTTGAAAATTAATTGGAACAGGCTCTTCTGAAATGAATCAACATAAAAAATAGGATGCTGAGAGAAACCAAGATGGCAGCATGGGTAAACACCTAAACTGTTGCCTCGCACAACAATTTCAAAACTACAACTAAAAGACAAAACGGACATCATCCAGAAGCACAGGAAGGCTGGCTGAGTGGAAATTCTACAACTAGAAGGAAAGAGAAAAGCACACTGAGATACAGAGGAGCTGCAGGAGGCAGAGGTACTGAGATGCGCACGGAGAGGACTGGCAACTGAATGCGCGGCTGATTTCCTCAAGTGGGAGGGAGACAAAAGCTCCTGACTGCACTGAACTCCAGTTCTGGGCGAAACTCTGGGGACCCAGACTCATTCAAGGAGAAACTGGACTGTCAGGAAAGAGAAAAGCACACTGAGACTCACACGAACTGCAGAAGGCAGAGGTACTGAGGCGCGCGCACACGGAGAGGGCAGACAACTGAGTACACAGCTGGCTTTCTCAAGCAGGAGGGAGACAAAAGCTCCAATTCCAGGCAAGACTTTGGGGACCCAGGCTCATTCAGGGAGAAACTGTACTGTCTGGCAGTGGGCAGAACTCAAGGGCAGCTTTCTCTCAGAGGTGCTTGCAGCGATTTCCATGGGACACTGAGACACAGGGGCCTATTAGGGCCAGAGCTGACAGGAAACCAATGCTGTCTGCTCCACCCTGAGACTCCGCCCCATCCAAGCTGAGCACAGAGGCTTTTGCAAGTCTTGTCTCATAAGAGTGTCTCCAGCACAGAAGTTCTCCCAGCGTAGACACAGCTGATCCTCACAGCCAATTGGCCTGGAGGTCAATTCCTCCCAGTGATACCAACAACAATCAAGGCTTAACTACAACAAGACTGTGCACACAGCCCACAAAGGGGTGCACCAAGAGTGTCCAACTCAAGTAACTGGGGAGGCTGAGCCATTGGGCCCTATAGGACACCTAGCACACAAAGCCACTCTATCAACTCAGGGAAGCAGCCAAAATATGGAGACAAAGAAACAGATCACAAATGAAAGAAATGGAAGAAAGCAAACTACTGGATATAGAGTTCAAAACCATGGTTATAAGGTTTTTCATGAATTTTCTAGAAAAGGCTGATAAATTTAGTGAGACCCTCAAGGATATGAAAAAGGACCAACTAGAAATTAAGCATACACTGACTGAAATAAAAAATAATATACAGAGATCCAACAGCAGACTAGAGGATTGCAAGAATCAAGCAAAGATTTGAAATACAAAGAAGCAAAAAACACTCAACCAGAAAAGCAAAAAGCAAAAAGAATCCAAATATTTGAAGATAGTGTATGGAGCCTCTGGGACAACTTCAAGCGTATCAACATCAGAATTATGGGGGTGCCGGAAGAAGGGAGAGAGCAAGATACTGAAAACCTATTTGAAATAATGACCAAAAACTTCCCCCACCTGGTGAAAGAAATAGACTTACAAGTCCAGGAAGCACATAGAACCCCAAACAAAAGGAATCCAAAGAGGACCACACCAAGACACAGCATAATTAAAATGCAAGAGCAAAAGACAAAGAGAGAATATTAAAAAGAAAGCAGCAAGAGAAAAACAGTTAGTTACCTACAAGGGAGCACCCATACGACTGTCAGCTGATTTCTCAACAGAAACTATGCAGGCCAGATGGGAGTGGCAAGAAATCTACAAAGTGATGAATAGCAAGAACCTACAACCAAGATTACTCTACCCAGCAAAGCTATCATTCAGAACTGAAGGTCAGATAAAGAGCTTCACAGATAGGAAAAAGCTGAAGGAGTTCATCACCACCAAACCAGTATTATATGAAATGCTGAAAGGTATTCTTTAAGAAGAGGAAGAAGAAAAAGGTAAAGATAAAAATTATGAACAACAAATACATTATCTATCAACAAGTGAATCTAAAACTCAAGTGAATAAAAAAATCTGATGAACAGAATAAATTGGTCAATATAATAGAATCAGGGGCATAGAAAGGGAGTGGACTGACAATTCTTGGGGGGAAATGGGTGTGGGGGGTGCAGGAAGAGACTAGACAAAAATCGTTCACCTATGGATGAGGATAGTGGGAGGGAGGTAAGGGGAGAGGGTGGAGTGGGAACTGGGTGGAGGGGTGCTATGGGGGGAAAAAAGAGGAACAATTGTAATAATCTGAACAATAAAGATTTATTTTAAAAAATAGGATGCTGTGTGTTAAGATTTAATAAATGTCAACAGTTTCAGAAAAATAAACATTTAGATTTTCTAAAAATTAATGAATTAATAAAGTCAAAGTTTCCCTCAAACAAATGAATATAAATATGTCAATCAATTTCACATACCATATAACATGAACAATTATAAAGAACTAAAGAACAGTTTTTCATGAGAACTCTTGAAGGTTGAAAAGCATGCTTTTAGTTATTATACTCAATAGAAAGTTTAAAGAGGTAGTGTATTAGTTTCCTAGGACTGCTATAACAAATTAATGCAAATTACTGGGTGTCTTAAAACCATGGAAATTTATTCCCTCACAGTTCTGGAGGTTACAAGTCTGAAATGTATGTCAACAGAGTTGGCTTTTTCAGGAGATTCTGAGGAATTTGTTCTATGCCTCTTTCCCATCTTCTGGTGGTTGCTGGCAATCCTTGGAGTTCCTTGCCTTATAGACATATCCCTCCAATCTCAGCCTCCATCTTTACCTGCCACTCTCCCTTGTGTCTTCTGTATCCATATTTCTCCTATCTTATAAGGCAGCAATTTTCAACTTTTTTCACCTAATGCCACACATAAAGTAATTACTAAATTTCTGAAGCACACACAAAATGTGTTTTTTTTTGCTGATATAACAAAAAATATAGGTATAATTTTGATTCATTCACATGGGATGGCTATTGTGTTTGCTGTCATTGACAATCTAAGGGAAAAGAGGTCAGTGCCCCTGACTAAATAGTCAGGTTCTGCATGTTTTTAAATTCTTGCAGCACATTGGTTGAAAATCACTGTTATAAAGACACAAGTCATTGGGTTATGACCTGCCTGGTTTAGTATAACCTCATTTTAACCTGGTTATAGAACTGCAAAGATGCTATTTTCAAAAAAGGTCATATTCACAGGTACTAGGCATTAGAATCTAAATATATTTTTTTGGGGGGGGGGCTATAATTCTACCACTATAGATAATTAATACTTTCTCCTAAAAAATGAAGACTACACTATACCAAAAACACCAAAAAACCCTAATAGCCATCTATTCTAAATAAATCTAACTAGGGTCTCTACATTTTAACTGAATTCAAGATTTACTTAAGAAAATTTTATTAGATTGTCTTTATGATAAGAGCTTATTTAAACCTGCATACAAAAGAATAAATTTGGACCGTTATGTTATATCATATACAAAAGTCAATTCAAAGCGGATCAAAGACCTTAACACAATGGTCGGCAAACTGTGGCTCACGAGCCACATGCGGCTCTTTGGCCCCTTGAGTGTGACTCTTCCACAAAATACCACATGCGGGCATGCACGTACAGTGCGATTGAAACTTCATGGCCCATGCACAGAAGTCGGTTTTCAGCTCTCAAAAGAAATTTCAATCGTTGTACTGTTGATATTTGGCTCTGTGGACTAATGAGTTTGCCGTCCACTGCCTTAACATAAGAGCTAAAATTTACAAATGTTGTTGAAGAACATAGGGGAAAAGTTTCATTATATTGGACTCAGCAATTATTTCTTAAATATGATACCAAAAGTTATGTAATAAAAGTATTAGAAATAATTGGACTTTATAAAAATTAGAACTTTCAGGCATCAAAGGATAAAACTGAGTGAAAAGGCAAACCATGTATGGGAGAAAAATTACAAAACACCTATCTAATAAGGGATTAATATCCAGATTATACAAACAATTCCTACAACTCAATAACCAAAACAACCTGATTGAAAAATGATGCCCTAGCTAGTGTGGCTCAGTGGATAGAGTGTCCAAAGAGTCCCGGGTTTCATTCCCGTCAAGGCCATGTACCTTGGCTGCAGGGTCCCCCCGGCCGGGCCGTGGTCAGAGCAAGTGCAGGAGGCAACCAATCCATATGTTTCTCTCATATCGATATTTCTCTGTCTCTCCCTCTCTCTTAAAAATCAATGGAAAAATATCCTCGAGTGAGGATAAAAAAAAAAAAAGGGCAAAGGATATGAACATATGAACAGACATTTCTCCAAAGAACATACACAAATGATCAATAAACACATGAAAAGATGCTCGACATCACTAATCATTAAGAAATTGTGATCCAAATTCAAAATGTGATACCACTTCACACCTATTGGGATGGCTATTATTTAAAATTCCCAGAAAATAACAAGTGTTGGCAAGGGTGTAGAGAAATTGAAATCATTACATTGCTAGTGAGATTTAGCCTACAGTAAAATGCTGTAGGCCCTTGTAGAGAACTGCATGGCAGTTCCTCAAGAAGTTAAACATAAAATTACCACATAATTCAGCAATTCCGCTTCTGGGTATATCCTGAAGAACTGAAATTAAGGACTCAGATATTGTACACCCATATTCATAGCAGCATTACTTTCAATGGAAACAAGCAAATGTCCATTGACAAATGAATGGATAAACAAAATGTGGTTTTTACATACAATGAAATATTATTCAGCCTTAAAAAAAAAAATGAAATTCTGACACATGCTATATAACATGGATAACCTTGAGGTTAAGTTAATCTTAAAGCTGAGTAAAATAAGCCAGTCACAAAAAGACAAATATTTTATGAACCTACTTATAGGAGGTACATAGAGTAGTCACATTCATAGAGACAGAAAGTAGAATGGTGGTTGCCGTAAGTTGGGGGTGTGGAGAATGGAGAGTTAGTGTTTAGTGGATGGAGTTCCAGTTGGGGAAGATGATAAAGTTGTGCAGATAGATGGAGGTGATAGTTGCACAATAATGTGACTGTAGTAACTGCCACAAAACTGTACATTTAAAAATGGATAAAATGGTAAATTTGATGTTACGTATAATTTACTATAATAAAAAAAATAAAGTTCAGGGTTCCTAAGCAAATTATCAGAATTAATAACAAAAGATTACCACTGAACTTGATTTCACCAATGCTTTAACTCTCACTTCAAATAAAGTACCTTTGAATGCTTTCTGTTCTATTAAGTAAAGACTTCGCAAGACAAACAAATATATATTACCTCCTGAATTTCTTTTTCTAATAGCTCCACTCTTTCACGAAGGTGCCTCCTCTCCGTGTCAATAGACAGAAGTTCCAGTCGAACTGAGCTGCTTTCTCCCTCAGCTTGATGGGCTTTGACTTCCCAGTCTTCAGCACGGTTATGAAGCATTTGAAATCTATCTAACAAATTTTGATTTTCTTTTTCCTAGTTTGAGCATAATTAAAATGTTTCTAAGTTAGTAATTGTCACTTACTGGAAAATTCATGTCAGAAACATATACACATATTGGGATTTTTGTTTTAATTTAGGAAACAGAAGCTACCTGTGCAGATACTATCTATAATAACCTATAATCTATAATAATAAGAGTGTAATATGCTAATTAGACAGGACAGCTGAAGGACCTTCTAGATGTCCTTCCAGCCATCCTTCCAGACGGCCTGTTGGACAAAGCTGCCATGGTGGGGGTGAGGCAAAGGTGGTTAGGGGCAATCAGGCAAGCGGGAGATCAGGCGATCAGGCAGGCAGGCAGGCAGGCAGGCAGAGGCGGTTAGGGGCTATCAGGCAGGCAGGCAGGCAGGCAAGCAGTTAGGGGCGATTAGAGACACAGGCAGAATGGATACGGGCGATCAGGCAGGCAGGTGAGCAGTTAGGGGTGATCAGGCAGGCAGGAGAATAATTAGGGGCCATCAGACAGGCAGGCAGAGGGGTTAGGGGTGATCAGGCAGGCAGGTAGACAAGCAGTTAGGAGCCAGCAGTCCCGGATTGCAAGAGGGATGTCTAAGTGCCAGTTTAGGGCAAAGTTACTGTGTTTTAAAGACCCATGATACATTTTAATTATTCTTACTTCTAGTTGGCTTAATTTATTTACAGCAGGGGTGGAGAACATCCAACCCGTGGGCCACTTAAGGCCCGCAAAATAATTTGAACCAGCAGTCAGACATCCCTTGATGGGTCCCGGATTGTGAAAAGGTGCAGGCCGGGCTGAGGGACTCTCCCTGCCCCCCGTGCACGAATTTCACGCACCAGGCCTCTAGTACTAAATAAGATCTGGGGGGAAATATAAAGAGGCAGTAGGCAAGAATTCCAATCTCATATTGCTAATAATCTAATAGAAGAGGCATAAAAAAGTTAAAAAAAGTCAGTCTTAAATCAAACCTAGACAGTGCCTTTTTACCTTAGCAGCCATTAAGCTCTCCCATCGTGACACCTCTGTTATGTAATTATGAACTCTACTCTTCATTTCTTCTTTTTCTTGCACCGCTGCTTCCAATTCCAGTGAGATTTCCTATAAATCAGAAAATTGAAAGCAAATCTAAAGTGAACATAGCATCTAATGAGTTCTATTTTTATTCAAATGGCTACTTTTGAATTTGGGGAATAAGAGCGAGTAGGAAAAAAAGGAAAACTGTTCCTAAGTGTTGCTCGCACTTATTTTTCCTGATTTATCTTGACTTTTTTTTTTTAAATCCTCACCTGAGGATATTTTTTCATTGATTTTTAGACAGAGTGCAAGATAGAGGGAAGAAGAGGGAGAGAAACATTGATATGAGACTTCCAATCTCATCCTATATAATAAAGAGATAACATGCAAATTGACGATCACTTCAACACACAAGATGGCCACCACAAGATGGCCAGCAGGGGAGGGCAGTTGTGGGCAATCAGGCCAGCAGGGGAGGGCAGTTAGGGGTGACCAGGCTGGCAGGGGAGGACAGTTGGGGCAATCAGGCTGTCAGGGGAGTGGTTAGGGTGTGATCAGGCTGGCAGGCAGAAGCAGTTAGGGGCAATCAGGCAGGTGAGCAGTTGGGAGCCAGCAGTCCTGGATTGTGAGAGGGGTCACAGATTGGAGAGGTGCAGGCTGGGCTGAGGGACACACCCTCTACCCCCATGCACGAATTTCGTGCACCGGGCCTCGAGTATGTTAATAATCTAATAGATTGGTTGCCTCCCACACAAGCCCAGACCAGGGTTGGGATCGAACCTGCAACCCAAGTATGGGCCCTTGACCAGGAATCAAACCCAAAACCCTTTGGTGTGCAGCCCAACACTCTAACCACTGAACACCACTTGTCAGGGCCGATCTTGACCTTTTTAAAAAATACATATTTTTATTGATTTCAGAGTGGAAGGGAGAAGGAGAGACAGAAATATCAATGATGGGAATCATTGATTGGCTGCCTCCTGCATGCCCCACATTGGGGATCAAGCCCACAACAGGGGCATGTGCCCTGCCTGGGAATTGAACCGTGACTTCCTGGTTCATAGGGCATTCAATCACTGAGCCACACTGGCAAGGCTGATCTTGACATTTTAACCAAATATTACCACATATCTCCCACAACAGTACTAATCATTTACCTAGCTCAAATGTTAGCATTGAAAAAAATTCATATAACAGCAATATGCTTTATATGGAATAATGTTGAAATAAATTAAAAAAAAAAACACACAAAATTTACAATAGGAAATTATTGGTCTTCTGGGTATAACCCTTTAATAAACCAGCACAAACAAAATTAATACCTTTAGGTATTTGACATTCTAAAATAATTTACTTATCGTTAATTTACTTATACCTATGAATCAGGAGTGGGGAACCGTTTTTCTGCCAAGGGCCATCTGGATATTTATATCACCATTCACAGGCCATACAAAATTATCAACTTAAAAATTAGCCTGCTGTATTTGGTCAAACATTTAATTAACTCACCCCTATTGCTTGGCAGGGCCAGATCAAGTTATTTTGTAGGCCTTAAGTGGCCCACGGGCTGGACGTTCTCCACCCCTGCTGTAAATAAACTAAGCCAACTAGAAGTAAGAATAATTGAAATGTATCATAGGTCTTTAAATCACAGCAACTTTGCCCTGGAAGTGATACCGAGGTCCTTACCCAGTAGGGTGACAACAATTTCTGCCATATAGAATGAATACCATGCTACCAGCTATAGAAGTTCTTATAATAAAGACCAAAATGGGGAGACCACGGTTGTATCCATTAGACACCCTGTGATATATAGCAGCATTCTAAACCACACTTTATAAAAAAATCTTATAAACATCATTATCCTTAAAGAATTATTAATGTTGTTGATATTTATATTATTAAAATTTAAAAAGCATATTGAAAGCTTTAAAATATAGCAAACAAAGAATATTCTATAAAACTGTATACTGTGCCCTAACTGGTTTGGCTCAGTGGATAGAGCATCGGCCTGCAGACTGAAGGGTGCCAGGTTCAATTCCGGTCAAGGGCATGTACCTTGGTTGCGGGCACATCCCCAGTAGAGGGTGTGCAGGAGGCAGCTGATCGATGTTTCTCTCTCATCAATGTTTCTAACTATCCCTCTCCCTTCCTCTCTGTAAAAAAATCAATAAAAAACAACCAAAAACTGTATACTGTAAAACTATTGAAGTTTATGCATTGTATTCATACTTGGTTTTCTCTTGCCATTGTAGCTAGATCATCTTGTAATCTTCTATTTTCCTTACAAGCTATTTCTTTAGATCTTCCTACTTCATCGAGTTCTTTGTTAGTTGCATCAAGCTGGCGTAGGAGACTGTTTATCTCACGGTCCCGATTCGTCAGTGTCTCCTTTAGTTGGCTGTTACACAAGTGATGTAAAAGTAAAACCTAAGCTTTTTGAATAATTTAGTTCATTTAAAAGAAAACTGTTTTACTCTGAATTAAGTATATTAAGAATGCAAGAAATTATAAATACTGCATCAAGATACAGATTAATTAGGTAAATGAGATATTTTAGCTCTCTACCAATCATTATGAGCAAATGAAGTAATAAAATAAATTATTATTCCAAAAGTCAAGTAAAAACAAAGGACTTTCAAGTATTAGGAGATTCATTTGGCAAATAATAAAATAACAGATTCTATTGGCAAATATTTATTTAATGGTTATGTTCCCATTATTATCTATAATAATAAAAGCACAATATGCTAATTAGACTAGATAGCCAGACGACCTTCCAGATGAAGTCAGGGCTGTGAGGGCGGAGGCAAGCCACTGCGGCTGCGAGGGCCGAGCCCCTTGCACCAATTTCGTGCATCAGGCCTCTAGTATAGTATAACAGGGTACACAGAATAAACATGATTAGAGACTTTTGTCTTGAAGTAAAGAGACAGCACCTAAAATATAAAATTTTGTTCAAGATAGGTTTAGATGTAGAATGAATTCAAGATTGGCTACTACTAAAGTAACCTATATTTTAATAATTAGGGCCTGTATAGGATAGTTACAGTAAAAACAAAGAGCACGTAGCATGTAAAAAAATAGTGAGACATAGTGTTTAGATGTGGATGATAAAAGGTGGCAGCAAGTTAAAGACAATATAACATTTTCATACAGAAGACTGAGAAAATAATGCTGCTGCCATTGGCAAAAATAGAAAAATAGAAATGTAACTACTGACAGATGCTACTTAATTAGAGCTGCATTCACTAAACATTTCTAAAGAAGCTGATGCCATAATACTGATTACTTACTTCAAAGAAGATTCATACTCTGAGAACGTTATCTGCATCTGAGCAATAGCTTTTTCCTAGAGAAATTACAAAAATATTTAAGATTCTAAACAATTTGTATAGGAATGTCTTTAGTTGAATTTACACAATTTATCACATTTACTCAGTTCAAATCCAATAATATAACTTATTAGAGGTCCGGTACACGAATTTGTGGGGGGGAGGGAGATCGGAGGCAGGACCAGCGAGGGGGAGGGACCACGGGTGGTTGGCTGGCCAGCCCTGTCCCTGGTCAAACTCCCGGTTGAGGGGACAATTTGCATATTAGCCTTTTAATATAAAGGATGCTATAAATGAAAGCTCTATATCCCAACTGTATTTCAAGTATTGGCATGCTTCAACTCACACAAAGAACTTAAATTGTTTCCTTGAGTTTGCTGTAATCACATCTGATAAAATTACGTTCTAGAAATAGAAATTCTGAAGATTCAACTTATTGAGATAAAATGAAATTTAAACATATTAGAAGACTAGTGACCCGGTGCACGAAATTCATGCACATTAAAAGGGGATTAATTGAAGGAAATAATTTAATATTGCTATTTGCCCTTTCTCTATAATAGAAGTGTCAGAGATTAAAGAAAATTAGTAAAATGTATATGAAAACCTTCCTCCTGTCAGAGTCTGGGGCACACCATGGGACCCAGAGTCAAGTCCCCACCCACCCACATGCACCTCAAAATCATGTGAGACCCAGACCTGGCTGCCCCCTCCACATTGGGCTAGATCCAGACCCGGCCAGTCCCATCCTTGTCAAGCCCTGTCGGGCAGGGGCCGTAGCCTCAGGTTCCCTGGCCTGGCGCCAGGATGGGGCGTAGCCTAAGGTCCCTCAGCCCAGACCGGGGTGGGGGCATGCCTTGGGTCCTCCATCAAGCCCTGCCATGTGGGGGCATGGCCTGAGGTCCCCCATCAAGCCCCACTTGGTGGGGGCGTGGCCTGAGTTCCCCCGACCCAGCACTGGGGGTGCACCTTGAGGTCCCCCATCAAGCCCAGCCGCAGGCAGGGGGGTGCAGCCTTAGGTCCCCTGGCCTGGTGCTGGGGGGGCGGGGGAGGGGGGAGCAGCTTGAGGTCCCCTAGCCCAGCACCGGGATGGGAAGCGCACCTTGAGGACCCTGTCAAGCCCTGCTGGACAGGGGGCATGGCCTCAGGTCCCCTGGCCTGGCACTGGGGCGGGGGGTGTGGCCTGAGGTCTCCCAGCCTGATTCCAGGGTGGGGGGCGCGGCCTGAGGTCCCCTGTCAAGCCCCATGGGGGGTGGGGGAGGGCATAGCCTCAGGTCCCTGCTGATTGCTCGTTAAGGCTCCTGATGGGGACTTGGCCTCAGCTGTGGGTGCAGCCATCTTTGTGACGGAGTGATGGTCAGTTAGCATATTCCCTCTTTATTAGATAGGATATGGCCTAGGTCTTAACTTATACATGGGTGATAAGAACTGCATACTTGAAACAGAGAATGAAATAATTTTTTCTTTTCAGATGCCAGATAATAATATTTAACAGGCACATACTTTATTAGCAAGGTTTTCTTGCAAGTTTGCAATCTGTTCTGTCTTCTCATCTACAGCCTCCTGAAGGAAGTCTTTTTCTTTATCAATAACACCAATGGTTTTTTTCATGACATGAGCTTCTTGGTCCTGTGAAGTCATCTTAAGGTGCAGTTTACCTATAAATGAAATGTTTGTTAGCCTAAGTAAATTAGGATTTGCAAAAACAAAATTTAAAAACAATTACCTATATTTTCTTCCAGCATTTTAATTTGTGCTTCGGCTGATTCAAGTTCACCTCTTTGGATGGAAAGTCGGTGCTGATAATCATCAAGTGACCGCTGTAGCTGCTCATTTACTATCCTAAAGAATCAGTGGACAAAACAAATGGTATTCTTTATCTCTGGTAGAAATAATTTTTAAAAAGTGAGAGATCTCAAAAAATATTTTTCTTATTTTAAAAAATTTCTTTTATTTCTTAAAGATCTTCCAGTATAACCAATGGCATTATATAATATATTATTTCTTGCCGTCCACCATTCTTCTTCAAAATGGTTCATCTTCCTAAAAATAATATAGTATAAAAATCAAATTAATTGTGTACTCTTTTCTAGAGGCTTCTGGTAGTTTTAACTCTTCTCAGTTTCCTAATGTCAACCGTCCTTCTCTTAAAATCTATTTCTAATAGTTGAGCCAAAAAGTAAGTCCTGTTTTTACAGTATGGCCTGGTACTTCAAAGGATTACCCATGTAAGTCCTGACCATCCAGTCCAGTGAGCTTTTAATTTTGCTTCCTTTTCTGGCAGGTAATCAATTGGAGGTCATAGTAAACTGGGAAAGTAGGCATTTATTGTAGTGCAATAAGGATTTAAGACTAAAGATTGTTTTCAGGGAGCGAAAGAAAGGATGTACAGAGGAAATAAAGACAATTGCAGAGTATTCTCATACTGATTAGTAAGATTATTTTTCAGAAGTAACAAGAACTTGCTCTCATGTGATTTAGAGACTTTGGAATGCTTTTAGCTCTGGCTTAGGAGTTCTTAACCCTAAAGCTCCCCCATCAGGCTATTTATTGGGAATTCCCATAGGTTCTTTTTAGGATTTGCCTGAGGATATGACAGGGAAGAAGATACAAAGGGTAGCTTAGCTTAGAACTGCCTAATGGGGAGGAGGCTTGGATTCTGAAACCACTAGTAAGATGGAACAGCTCCTTGAAAATGAAGTTTTACTGGCCATACTGAGGTGTTCTGAAAGATGAAAGACATGACACATTTTTCTAATGGCAAGTGAATGATGACCCAGAGGAAGGGAGAAAAGTCAAGTTGAGGATGCCTTCTTTAGAACTGTACAGCTAAACAGAACCTAGTCAAAACTTCTATGGTCAAGAAACTTTATTTCATAAAATTATCTGAGTCCAGGTGACTACACTATATTCAAACTGTTCTTAAAAGCTACAGCTATTGCTCTGAGGGATATAACCACAGAACGTATTCATTGTATTGATACTTTTATATATTAGCTCACTTATTCCTAGAGCAGTTCCAATATTAAAGCTATTGTCCCCATTTTATAGAAACAAATAATAACTTGTCCAAGGTGACAAAGAAAAGATGTAAATCCAGGCTAGTCTAACTTGATATCAGTGGTTTTTCTTCTACATCACATGGCCTTCTTTAAGAATACAGGGAGACCAACATCTTATATGTGGAAAGGAAAATGTCTACCAGTAAGCTATAGAGTCCTTTTAAAAAAAGAATGGCCCACAGAATCCCAAGTAGTTGGCTGTGCTTGAAATCCTAAGTAGAAACATAAAGACCTCTTTACATCTTAGTTTATTAGCAGAGTTGATTCCTAATGAAAGTCAGGTTAATAAAGTAACATCTTGATGGGCTTATACAGGAGGTCTTTGGTAAGTCCTAAATATAGCTTTATCTTTCATATTCTAGTGTAGACAGGGAAGGGGACAACAGAAACTCTATACCAGATCTTGGACATAACTTTTCTAAAAGTATTGCTGCTAAGATAAAAGTCTTCATGCCTTGCCCAGTGGTCGGCAAACCGCGGCTCGCGAGCCGTGGTTTGCCGCTCTGTTGACTGAGTTTGCTGACCAATGGCAAACTCATTAGTCAACAGAGCCAAATATCAACAGTACAATGATCAAAATTTCTTCTGAGAGCCAAAATTTTTAAACTTAAACTTCTTCTAACACCACTTCTTCAAAATAGACTCGCCCAGGCCGTGGTATTTTGTGGAAGAGCCACACCCAAGGGGCCAAAGAGCTGCATGTGGCTCGCGAGCCGCAGTTTGCCAACCACGGGACTAGACTAAATGTTACCGTGTAGTTGGAATCTGTGAGGATTAGGCAATTGTCGCATATTGTGTGCAAAGAGGTAAAGGGTAGTACATGACAGTGGTCAGCAAACTCATTAGTCAACAGCGCGGCAAACCACGGCTCACAAGCCGCAAGCCGCAGTTTGCTGACCACTGCCCTAGCCGAAGTGGTTAGAGAGTCAGCCTGAGGACCGAAGGGTTCGATTCCAGTCAAGGGCACGCACCTCGGTTGCAGGCTCCTCCCCAGCCGAGGCCCAGGCCCTGGTTGGGGTGCCTGCAGGAGGCAACCACTCAATGTGTTTCTCTCACATCGGTATTTCTGTCTTCCCCTCTCTCTTCCACTCTCTCTAAAAATCAATGAAAAAATGTCCTCAGGTGAGGATTAAAAAAATAAAATTTTAAAAGGTCTTCTTAATGAAAGAACTGAGGTATAGTATAAAGTTCATTGTGAAGAATAGCTGAATGACTATCATATTATTTGTTCATCATGATGTCTGGAAAGGAAATGTTGAGAACTAAGTTATTAATAAAACAACCAATTTCTTAGCTTTGAAAGTGCTATAAACACAGCAAAGGGAAGTGATGACTTCCCACCAGAAAGTAAATCAATAAAACTTCACTTAGAATCAAAGTTCTAGCTCTCTACTACTCATGTGGTTGTGTAGAACCATCTCTCCGAGTCTCAACTTCCTCAGTTATATTATACTAGAGGCCCGGTGCACAAAATTAGTGCACAGGTAGAGTCCCGGGGCCAATGTGGGGGGAGACTGGTGGGGCAATGGGGAGGGCCCCCAACGACACTCGTCTTGGCTGGCCTGGTGCCGCCCACTCACTGGCCCCGCCCCCTGTCGCAGGTAACCTCCCTCTGTGGACGATCGGGGTGGGGCCCCCACTGGCACCTGCCTTGGCTGGCCTGGTGCTGCCTGCTTGCCAGCCCAACCCCCACCACCCTCCCAGTCTGGGCCTGTGGGCTGGGGGCAGCTCCTGCATTAAGTGTCTGCCCCCTGGTGGTCAGTGCACATCATAGTGACCCATGGTTCCGCCATTCAGTCAATTTGCATATTAGGTTTTTATTATATAGGATTACATGGAGGTATTCATGCTTTCATTTTAGGGGACAAAGTTATTATTTCCCTTCATAATGAACAGCATCTTAAAGGGTCCTTTATTCATAAAAAGTGTTCAAGTTCTAATATGGAGCTGAAGCTCCATCTAAGAAGGGTAGGCTGGAATTATAATGGTCTATTAGAGGAAACAGAGACTGATATGGTTTCCCTGTTTTATTAAAAAAAATTTTTTTCATGTATAGGGCATAATGTCACAGGAAGGTCATAGTATCCTGCCACCTGTGAGGAGTAAGCCCAAGTTGCTGTTGGATGTGTTAATCACAGAGGAGCCATTCTTCAGGCACTCTGCTCTCTCCACATCCAACCTGTTTTATTTTAGATGTCTCTAACAGTCTATGGTTATAACCCACCACTTAACATTTTTGCTATAAAGCAATTTTTCTCTACCCAGGAAAGATGGTCTTAGCCCCTCAGGGGATGCTAGCCATCCTCTGGAGCTAGGGTCAGTAAACTTTTTGAGTATTTTAAACAATGTGGGCCAGGTAGTCTCTGTTGCATGTACTCAATCCTACCTTTGTAGCACAAAAACAGCAATAGATGATATATAAATGAAGGGAGTGTGGTTGTGGTTCAATACAACTTATGGGAACTGAAATTTGAACTTCATATAATTTTTATATCACAAACTATTAATCTTCCATTGAGATTTTTTCCAATCATGTAAACATGTAAAAACCATTCCTGGTGCTTGGGTTTTACAAAAATTGGTAGCAGGCCATAGCTTTCCAACACCTGCTAAAATTCAAGGGAGAAAACAGTCATTTGGTTATAAAATGGGATTTTATATTATGTCCTCTGGTGCTGTACCAAGAAATCAAACGAAAGATCCTCTATTTGGATAATTAAAAACTATGCTTGTTATAGTCTGTTTGGTGAAAAGAAACTGGTGGCACTGAAACTTGGTGAGAAATGCCTGACTCAGGATTGAAAAGAAAAGATGGGTCCACCAAATGGATGGAAAGGAACCTGTGATTCCCCTATCTGAGCATCAGCTTCTTAAATGTCTTCATGTCAAGAGAACTTGACGTGATTCAAGGGGTAGCAAGATCTCTATTAACCACATTAAAAATGGCATGAGGTTTGACTAGTGTGGCTTTGCTTCCGTAGAGTGCTTGGTATTACGGTTTGTATTGAGTTCATCTTTGGATTTGGACCTGATGACTTGAACTCATGGTTCTATCAATGTTTACTGATATGGAGAATGGGATTGACATACTTTCCTCAGAAGCAAGGTAAGTCCGATTTTTCTGTTAGAGCAAAACAAAGTTATGAAATCACCCCTAGGTGAGGAAAGTAACAGATTGAGCTCACAAGAGAAAAGGGGATTAGTATAAAAAGAAAACACCAAAGGAGCTGTAGGATAGGGTAAGCAAGAGAAGGCACTGAAAGCTCTGCTTAAGTGCCTAAGACTGTGAAGGGCCTCCTGTGAGGAAAGAAAAGGAGGTTGTGCCTATAGTCTGAAGCACAAAGCAAAAAGGAGTAAATGCCAAGATCCAGTCAGCTGCTGGACAAAAAGGGAAAAGGGTAGCCTAGTAGTTCTGCGTGACAAAAATATACCATGGTACCTGTACTTTGGAGTTGAATATAGACACGAACCAGAAGAAGTGGGGGGTGGTCCATTCAAGTAGGTCTCCTTCATAGGATGTATGCAGTGCTTGCAAAAAGGGGGGGGGGGGAGGAAAAAAGCTTCTATTTTAGTTCTTTATCTAATGTCTAACTTATCAAGATTTGTAGTCAAAATAGCAAAAGAGCAAAAATTTAAGATGCCCTGTGATTTCCTTAATTAAATGGACACATCCAGCTCTTGGTCTTATTTCATTAAGTTTTGTTTGATAATCAGGAATTCCTTAAGAATATAATCTCAGGCCTTATCCTAATTATCCCTTTGATTTTCAAAATTCTGTTTATTTTACTATAAATTTTTCCAATTCTCAGTGTTTGTATATTAGATCCAAGTCTTTTTCACTCATCATTTCTTTTTATCCTTCTGAGTTCTGAATTCTATATGAATTTCTTGAGTGTTTTCTATTCCACCAACTCAGTTTTGTTATTTCCATTCTGTTCACTAATACTTCCAGTTTTTATTTATCAATCTTGTCCTCTAATCGTCATTACTACAATCCTGTTGGATCTCTCAAGTTGTTATTACTTCATGACTGATTTACTTTCATATATGAAATGTCATGTTGACATTTGAAAATCCTTTCCTGCTTCTTATTGCAAATGTATTTAGAGAAATTATTTCCTCTGATACTTCAGAGTGATGCCCTTCTTCTGACTTGGTATCTTTTACTTATTGCAAATCCCAGTCTAAAGAAAACCTACCTTTGTTGACTGTTTATTTCTTTCAGTCATCTGCATTCTAAATGGACCAATGGCTAACCAACCCAATATACTAAGGTAAACATTCTGCATTACTGTATCTTTTTCTCATTCCCATATAAGTCATCCAATCCTTTTGATTTTATATAAGAAATGTTTCCTAAACCTGGCCTCTGTTCTCTAAGTTCACTGCCACTATTTCAGTCCAGACACAAGGTCTCTTATGTGCCATCAGTTTCTTAAGACTACAGACCCATCTTTCTTATTTCTGCCAGAATTCGTTTTTTTTAAAGGCATGCTACTCATGTCACCCCCTGGGTTAAAAATTTCTTTTTGTTTTCTATGTTTGTAAGATAAAATCCGGACACACTTGGTTATCATACCAACTTCATAACCTGAATCCAACCTATAGATTCAGCCTATTTTTTTCATACTGACCATATCATTTTTCAGACATATCACCATTTTAAACTCTGTATATAAATACTCTGATTTTACATTTCTTTAAAAGAGGAAAGATAAGGACAGTGACATAGGTAGCAAAAAATTATGTAATTTTCAGCAATCCTATGCTATAGAGTACAAATGATCTCAAGTATCTGCTAGGGGAATTTCTGAAACATGTAGGTACAAAAAATTGCCTGCAATCATATCATTCTAAGAAAGTCTTTAAAAATACAGATACTCAAAATCTACTCAGATTTACTTGGTGAGTAAGAACCTCCAGACTTTTTAAAAGTTCCGCAGGTGATTCTGTTGCAAGGCCAACTTTGGGTACTACTGCTCAAAGGCCTAGTCCAAAAATGCCACCACAACAAACCTCAAACAGCCACCAACTTGTTCCCAGAGGTAAAATAACAAAGCATTCAATAAACTTACCTAAGTGAGTTCATTTCTGTTTTATGAAGAGATGAGTCACCAGCCACATGGCTAAGTTTCTGAGCTTGGAATTTTGCCTTGTTCTCTAGTGATTCCATTGATTCTTTCATTATTAACATTTTAGACTTCAATTCACAGTTTTCATTTTCAAGCTATAATTTAAATTTTAAAAGTTAACATGTACATGTCTTAATTTTATTTTTCTTAAGCATAATTTAGTAACATTTCTGGAAGAAAACAAAGGAAAATAGATTTATTTAAAAGTCCTTTAAAAATCATGTGTACACTTTAGGTTCTACATGTAATAGGCATATACATTTATCTCTCCTTTTCAGCATCATTGAAATGAAAAGAATGTATTCCAAAAAAAAGCAAGAAAGGAAGAAAATATCCATAACAATAAAAACAGAAAGGGAAACAATTAGCAAAGCAAAAATTTTAAGAAACTTCTAAAAACAAAACAAAACCAGTACGTAGGTAGGCCTGATTTGAAGAAAAATCCTATCAGAAAATACTGTAACCCAAATACAAATGGGCAAGACATATGAAAAAACTGAAAAATTTTCCTGAAGGGCATAAAACATAAACTGACTTAATGTAAAGACATACCACGTTTCTGAATGGAAATACAATACTGGAAATGTAATACAATTTCCTGAAACAATTAAAAATTCAATGAAATTTTAACAAGAATCCTAACAGAACTGTTTTTAAAATAAAGGGATGTGGCTTAAATTTCATTCTAAAATTCATTTAGGAAAAAAGAAATTTAAGAAAAAACAGCTCTTTCTCATGGCGCCCTGAAGGCAGTCGGCTACTTCAGCATGAAGTTGAACATCTCTTTCCCAGCCACTGGCTGCCAGAAACTCATTGAAGTAGATGATGAACACAAACTTCGTGCCTTTTATGAAAAGTGCATGGCCACAGAAGTTGCTGCTGATGCTCTGGGTGAAGATGGAAGAGTTATGTGGTTCCAATCTGTGGTGGCAATGACAAACAAGGTTTCCCCATGAACCAGTGTGTCTTGATCCATGGCCAAGTACATCTGCTACTAAGGGGGAATTCCTGTTATAGACCAAGGAGGACTGGAGAAAGTGCAATTCTGTTTGGGTTGCACTGTGGATGCCAATCTCAGTATTCTCAACTTGGTCATTGTTAAAAAAGGGGAGATGCCCTAGCCAGTTTGTCTCAGTGGATAAAGCATTAGCCTATGGACCTAAGGGTCCTGGGTTCAATTCTGGTCAAGGGCATGTACCTTGGTTGCAGGCTCCTCCCCAGCCCAGACCCTGGTTGGGATTCATGCAGGAGTCAATCAATCAATGTGTTTCTCTCACATTGATGTTTCTGTTTTTCCCTCTTTCTCCCACTCTCCCTAAAAATCAATGGAAAAATATCCTTGGGTGAGGATTAAAAAAAAAAGGGGGGGGGAGACATTCCTGGTCTCACTGATACCACTGTGCTTTGTTGCCTGGGGTCCAAAAGAGCCAGCAGAATCCACAAACTTTTCACTCTCTAAAGAAGATGTCCATCAATATGTTGTGAGAAAATCCCTAAACAAAGAAGGTATGAAACCTAGGACCACAGTAACCAAGATTCAGTGCCCTTTTATCCCACGTGTACTGCAACAAGTTGGCATACTGCTCTGAAGTAACAGCATACTGCACTAAGAAAAATAAGGAAGATACCACAGAATATACTACACTTTAGGCTAAGAGAATGAAGGAGGCCAAAGAAAAATGCCAGAACAGATTGTCAAGAGATGTAGGTTGTCCTCTCTGAGAGCTTCTACTTCCAAGTCTGAGTTCATTCAACAGTGAGATTTTCTATGAGGAACAGATAAATAAGTTCAGACCGTAAAAAAAAAAACCAACCAGGAAAAATTGGGGTTAGGGAAGAATGCAAGTAGACTTGCCTTATGAGATGTCAAAATAAATTAGAAGATTACTGTAATTAAAACAGTGTGGATTTCACAGAGAAATTGATGAGGAAATACACGTACACAGATGTAAATTAGGGAAGGGGGGAAATAATAAAAACTTTAAAAATAGAGTTGGAACAGCCACTCATTGGAGGAAAAAAATAGGTAGATTTCTATGTTATTTTATATACTCTACAAAAATAAATACAAAATAGAATAATGTATATATAAATTTCAAAACCAAGAAATATTAGTAATAAATATGTCTTCCAGTTAAAACTATAAACTAACCACACAAATTTTATCTCCCCTACCTATGGAAACAGTGCTAAAATGGCAATAAAGGAATAAGAAAGCTCTACTATATGCTCATCCTATGTAATAATAGGGCAATATGCAAATTGGCCCTAATGGTGGAACTACCAGGTCACTATGATGCACACTGACCACCAGGGGGCAGACACTCAACGCAGGAACTGCCTGCTGGTGGTCGGTGTGCTTCTACAGGAGGAGCTCCACTCAGCCACAAGCCGGGCTGAAGGTTGTGCGCAAAGCAGGGTGGAGGGAGCCTCTCCCACCTCCTCGGCAGCGCTAAGGATGTCCGACTGTGGCTTAGGCACGCTTCCCAAAGGAGCAGGCCTAAGCTGGCAGGTGGACGGACATCCCTTGAGGCTCCTGGGCTGCTAGAGGGATGGCTGACTGCCAGCTTAGGTCCGCTCCTCCGGGCTGAGGTACCTTTCCGAGTGCACGTATTTTCATGTACCAGGCCTCTAGTAAGGACATAAAGAACAAGAAAGAGAACAAGAGTGGACAGTGACTTCAACAACTTGTGGAAGACAAGAGTAGATTGAATAATGACTCAAAATGAAAGATACAATCTAAAGCAGTTTCTGAACCTAAAAACTACTGACTTTGGGGTCAGATAATATTTTCTTGTAGGGGATGGGAAGGATGTCCTCTATTGTAGGATGCTTAGTAGCCTCCCTGGCCAATACCTACTAGATACAAGAAGCAACTTCTCCCCTAATTATGACAACCCAAAATTCCCCAGATATTTGCCTCTTAGTTGCACCACTGATCTAAAGGGACCACAACAGGAATACCAATATGCAGCCTGATGATGTATCCAGAAGAAGCTCAGCTCGTTAAAGCACCAAGCATTAGGTTGGGGTCAGGAGAAGAATTAAACAAGGAGACTGGCTGAAAGTCTATATACTGGGACTCTCACACCCAGATATCTCCTACCTCTTTCTAAAAAGTTCTCTTGGAAATAAAGAAAGTAACAAAAAATATATATATTTTTAAATCAATAGAAGGGGTTAGAAGATAAAGTAGAGGAAATCTACCAGCTCTGAAGCCTTCATAGCTGACAGAACAATTTCTACATAATGTTCTTCTTTAAAATTTTGTGATTCTTGGCTTTTTGTGTCCATGCAAATTTTAAAATCTATTGTCAGTGTTAGATTGAGATTTCAGACAGAACTACATTACTTTAAAGATCAATTTGGGGAGAATGTACATTCTTTTTATAAACATAAATATCTGTCACCTTTTTGTATAACCTGATATATATCTCCACTTGTTTTTCTTCCTTAATGTCTTTCAATAAGGTTGCATAATGTTTTCTACAAAGAGTCTGGAAATTCATACACAAGCATATTGTATTATTTATCATGCCACTGGAATTCATTGCACATTCTGAATCCGAGGATTCCTATGTTTTATAATTCCTAGAAAATTATCAGCCATTATCTCTTCAACTACTGCCTCTCCCACATTCTATTATATTCTCCTAGAATTCTGACTAACCATATGTTATACCTTCTTTCTTCATTCTCTTAAGACTTATTTTATATTTTCTTTTAATCTCTTTCCAGAGACTTCTAGTACTTATATTTTCCAGTCATTAACTCTCACTTTCAGTTTCTACACAAGCTGGAGTCACAGGAACCCTTCTATCTGAATAACTAAAAAAAAAAAAAAAAAAAAAAAAGACAAAATATATAAAACAATGGGTTTTAAGACACTGAGCATCAGGCAACAATGGACAGTGACCGAGAGACAAGAAACAAATGAGATGAGCCCTATGATTGCTTCAGTTTGTTGCCTGAAGAATTTCCAGACTGTGGCACAGGGAAAGGAACTCAGGTGGAGTCTAGTGGTTCCCCTAAGTTCAAAAGACAGGACTGAGAGCCAAGGGAGGACAAGATGATTAGAGTTTGCAGGGCAGATACTGGAGGAGAGCTGCATAGAGTGAGAGCTCTGGAGTTCTGCAAAGGGTGGCCTTTGAGTCTTCAGCTGAGCAGAGCTCAGTATAGAGGATGCTACTCAAAGTCAGGGGAAGAACCATCAAAGAATTAGAAGTAACAATGCTCAGAACTCATGCAGGGCCTGGAATAGTTCCTGTTCATATCACTCATTTGAAAACAAATTAAGTACTAGCACTATTCCTATTTTACAAATAAAAAAAATTGAGGGATGGAAAGTTTAAGTACTGCTTACAGGTACTAGGTGATAGAGAGGGATTTGGACCCAAGTAGTCAGTCTTCGGAGTACAGAGTCTATCATTTTTATACAGCTGCTCTAGCATCATACTATTTTGTAACATCAAAAATATACAGTATATTAAAACTATAATTAACATAGTCATTCATACAATACAATATACCCCAAATCCAATTTGATAAATTACCTGGTGATTAACATATGTTAAATGTTCAATAGTTTTCTCTAATTCTGATTTTCCAAAAAGACTCATTTCCTGGAAACTCTGAAAGAGAATTTTATAAAAGATGTTTATGCTCATTAGATAATACAACAAAATTATGAAAGTAAGCAATGCAAGTCTCCAGTACTACTCTACTTGTTTTTTTTTTTAAATAACAAAATGTTTTAGAAAGGAAATCATTAGACATGAAAAAAATACACAATGCTTTTGGTTGAAAAAAAACAGTAACACTCTACTTCCATGCGTGATTATAACAGAAGACACAGATTGGCATAAATTCATTTCTAAAAATTTATACAGATTCAATAGCATAACCATAAAGGAAAAAAAAAAATAGCAGTTTAAATATATTCAGGAGTATGTCCTGAGAACAGAGTGTAAGAAAAATAAAAATAAGATCAGAGAGAGACAGGAAACAGAATACTACAGAACCATGCAAGCCACCAGAGTTTCCAGAATGGGCTGGTCAACAGTATAGAAACAAATGCTATTTTGGGGGTTATATTACCTTATCCAATTCTTGCTGATGCTAAGTCTAGGACAAGTAATGTAAGTTAGTGTTTTCTGAGAACTTTTCTAGTGTGATTCATACTTCTATCCACGCTATTCATTAAAAATAAATAGACATCTGATGTTTGATTATATAGTTGGTTGAAAAAGTCACTGTGGCCCTGGCTGGTGTTGCTCAGTGGTGGGAGTGTCAGCCCCAGAACCAAAGGTTCGCGGGTTCGACTCCTGGTCAAGGGTATGTACTTGGGTTGCAGGTTTGATCCCCAGCACTGCTCAGATGCCTACGGGAGGCAACCAATCAATGTGTCTCTTTCACATCCATGTTTCTCTCTCTCTCCTATTCCCTATCCCTCTCTTCTTCTCTCCCTCCCACTCTTTCTAAAAAGCAATGGAAAAAATATTCTCGGGTGAGGATTTAAAAAATAAAAAAGAAAAGTCACTGTGCTGTATGCATTTTTTCATTTATTAAAACATTCAACCACTACTGAGTACATACTATATACAAGCACCGAGTAAGCTATTAAAAATACACTAGTGAGTACAATGTATGAAGTCTTGATGTCATAGATACTATAGGCTAGTACAGTGGCTTATAAGAAACTGCGGCTCTTTGGCCCCTTGAGTGCGGCTCGTCCACAAAATACCACGTGCGAGTGTGCACATACAGTGCGACTGAAACTTTGTGGCTCATGTGCAGAAGTCGGTTTTCGGCTCTCAAAAGAAATTTCAATCGTTGTACTGTTGATATTTGGCTCTGTTGACTAATGAGTTTGCCGACCACTGGGCTAGTAGAAAAGACAAACCTTTAAAAGATACTAGAATAAAAACCATATCCATTCTTCTAAAAAAGGAACTTAATGGCAACATATTGAAAGGGAATCTAAAGTCTAGGGTTCATTTCCTATGTGAGGAAATGATATTTAACCTGGATCTAATGGATGAATACATAGAAATTAGCCAGAGAAGGGAATTGAAAGGCATTTTTCAATAGTCTATGTAGAAAGTTGGGGCAAGAAAAGTCCATTAAGCCTGGAGTGGAGAAAATGAGCGATGGGGAAAAGAGGGGCATGAATTTGGAGGAAAAAAGCTAGATCCTGAAGTAGGCAAAGGTCAATCATGGAAATCCTTGAAAACAGTTCATGGATTTTAAATGGGAAGTGACGTGATTGGATATATACATCTTTGAAAGATGATTCTGACTTTAGTTTGAAACATAGATTTGTGAGCCATCTAGTAAATATCCTAATGCACCTGAGAGAGAATAATGGCCAGAACAGGATAGTAGCAAGGGAATGGAAAGAACTAGACAGATTCAAGAGAAACTCATGTGACCTCAGACTCGTGACTTCATAGGTAGGTGATCTTGGGCAAATTATTAAACTCACTGTAATTCAGAGACCACATCTGTAAGGATTACCCATCTGAAAAGGCAACTGTCAAGTTTTACTGAGAAAGTCCATGTAAAAAGCACTGAGCACAGAGCCTCCCCACATGAAAAGAACTAAATAAATGTTAAATATTATTTAAAAGGTAGCACTGATAAGACTTGGTGATTGAGATGAGCTTTCAGGGAGGGAGGAGTCAGTGAATGCTTGGGTTTGACAACTGGGTGGATAGTGGCATAACAGAAAACTATCAGAGGAAGCTGAAGGATTGAGATGATTAACTCAGTTTTTAAGTAAAAGATCTGTTGTAAACTCACAAATCCTGTCTCCTACTATCCAGAAAGATTCTGGTAATATGAATGTCCCTCTTCCCGAGTTTTCAGTACTATTGTAGTTTTTTTTTTAATATATATATTTCTTTATTGATTTCAGAGAGGAAGGGAGAGGGAGAGATAGAAACATCAATGATGAGAGAGAATCACTGATCAGCTGCCTCCTGCATGCCCCCTACTGGGGATCAAGCACGCAACCCGGGCATGTGCCCTTGGCTGGAATCAAACTTGGGACCCTTCAGTACTCAGGCCAACGCTCTATCCACTGAGCCAAACCGGCTAGGGCACTACTGCAGTTTTTAAATCCTATTTTTATATACCTTGGTCACTTCAACAGATTTGGAAAAGGATAAATCAGTAGCTTGTACTAAAAACTGTCATGTTGCATATAAGTTTCCCATTTGGTAATTTTAATACTTATTCTTATAAGAAACTAGAGGCCCGGTGCACAAATTCACGCACCAGTGGGGTCCCTCGGCCTGGCCTGTGGGATTGAGCGGAAATCAGCTCTCTGACATCCCCTGAGGGGTCCTGGATTGCAAGCAGGTGCAGGCCAGGCCTAGGGACCACACCAGTGAATGATCGGGGCTGGGAGGGACTGCAGGAGGGCTCTAGGGCATGACCCCCAGCAGCAAGCTAACCTACCGGTCAAAGCATCTGCCCCCTGGTGGTCAGTGCACATCATAGTAACTGGTTGGCCAGTCGACTGTCTGCCCCCTGGTGGTCAGTGCACGTCATAGCGAGTGGTTGAGCGGTCTTAGCATATCATTAGCATATTATGCTTTGATTGTTTGAATGGCCGACCAGACGACCGGACACTTAGCATATTAGGCTTTTATTATATAGGATTACTTGGGGAAGGCAGTATTCCAAAAGATGCAAATTGAAAGTATTCTTTCAGGGTAAAACTTTAACTGCAATTTTCTGATATAGAGACTACCCTAATAATGCTTAAATGATCTTATTCCCTAATTTTAGCTGCTAATTTCTAAACATTAATTCAGTAACGTTCTTTTGGAAGTAAACCATAATAGTAACATTAACAGTTAATACTGAGCTCTTATTATGTGCAGAGTACTTGCTTTATATATATTAAAGTATTATATAAGGAATTATAAAAGACTGCCCCTAGATATGACATCAAAAAACATAAACAACAACAAAAATAGATAAACTGGACTTCCTCAAAATTAAAAATTTTTTGTTCTTTGATGAATACCATTAAGAAAATTAAAAGATAACACACAGAATGGGTGAAAGTATTTGCAAATCTTATCTGGTAAAGGGGATTTTATTGATAATATATAAAGTACTCTTACAACTTAATAATAATGAGACCAATAACCCAATCTAAAAAAGGGCAAAAAATTATCTAAATTGACATTTCTCCAAAAAAAGATATACAAATGGCCACGTAAGCACATAAAAAGATGATCAACGTCATTAGCCAATCAGGAAAATGCAAAACAAAACCACAATAGATAATACTAACCAGCAGCATAACAATAATAAAAAAAGACAGACAAGTAACAGTGTTGGTGAGGATGAGTATACACTGTTGGTGGGAATATAAATGGTACAGCTGCTTTGGAAAACAGCCTGGCAATTGTTAATATGGTTAAATGTAGTCATCAAATGAACCTAGGTATATACCCAAGGAAAGTGAAAACATACATCCACACAAAAAGTTGTACAGGAATATTCATGGCACCATTATTCTTTATAGCCAAAAACCATGCAAATGATAAAACAAAATGTTGTTTATCTATATGATGGAATAAAAAAGAATAAAGTATTGAGATACATACAACATAAATGAATCTTGAAAACATTATGCTAAATAAGAGAAGCCAGACATAAATACCGCATACTGAATGATTCAATTTATATGAAATGCCCAGAGTAGGCAAATCTATTTGAGACAGAAAGTAGATTAGTGGTTGCCTCTGAGTGAGGAGGATGGGGGAAATGGAGAACAGCTGATAATGGATACATGGTTTCTTTTGAGATAATGAAACTGCTCTAAGACTGAGTGAGGTGATGGTTTAACAAATGTGTGAATACACTAAAAAACACTTGAAATGGGTAAATTGTATGGTATGTGACTATCTCAATAAAATTGTGTTACTAAAAGAAGATAATATCCTTCCATATAAGAAACTGCCTATTGAAGTCAGAAATTATCTTCTATAAAGAAGCAGATAAGTATTTTCAGCCTTATGAGCCAGAAACATATAGTTCTGTTGTAATTACTAAATTCTGCCATTGCAGAAAAAAAAAAGGCCACATAGAACATGCAAATGAATGAGCACCATATTCTAACATTTACCAATAATGAAATTTGAATTTCAAAAATTTCAGTTGTCATAAAATTTTCTTCTTTTGATAACTTTCCAATGATTTAAAAATGTAAACACCATTCTTAGCTCTAAGGCCATACAAAAACATTGTTTGGATTTAGTTGTACATTCTAGTTGTACATTCCCTGATCTAGTTGTACATTCTAAATAGTCACTTCACAGAAAAACATATAGAAAGACCTCCCTTTTTCTCAATAAATTGCCTTTCAAAAATAAGTCAATCTTATTACTTACTTTTAACTTGTCTTTTAAAGCTTCCTTTTCTGCTATAACCCTTCTTAAATCAGATATTGCAACTTCTTTTTCCTTTTCCATCAGACTCACAACATTATGGGAGACTGTGCTTTGGGTGGATTCTTGTCTTAGTGAAGATAATTCTTCCTGAGCCTTAAAGAATTAAAAGATATAAATAAAAAACACTCTGGATATGCTCCCAGTTAGGAAAAAAAAGGGGGGGGCAAGCTAATCATATGCTACCTTTGCTCTCTTTCCAAATCCCTAGAAAATGAGAGTAAAAGGATTAAAGAAATAATAGTAAGAAGAAGACAAGGAGATGGAGGGAAATGGCAGCCACAAAATTTTAGAAACCAGTTAGCAGATGGATAACTAGTAATTAAGCAGACCCAAGAAAGCTGAAATCTAAGCCAATGGATCAATTTGTACTGCAGAATCCTAAGAAAGTTCCAAAAGAGTAAACAACTTTACAAATTGACCTTTTAACTTGCATGTCCTTCTCCCCATCTTAAAGTAGCAGGATTTCATGGGAGGTTGATATGGGAATAAATTTAGGTAATAGATACCATGCTTTGCTCAGACTCACTTTGGCCTCTGACAACTGAGACTTTGTAACTGGGCCAAGCTGTATAGATTCCCTCTTCCCTAAAGTTTCCTCATTAGGGCCTAAGTCCTTAATATCTAATTAGTCCCAATAATGGCTGCTACCCATTGTTTGACAAACATATCCCAACATGTCTGTATCCCAAGGATTAACTTGACTCAGAGTCAGTCTAGAAGTAGATTATCTCTAACTGACCTGACAGATAGGCTAGAAAAGAGGAAGAATATGAAAAAATAATAGAAATCTTTGCTTTAGGAACAGGAACACAGTAGAAACTACTACTTACAATTCTAATTATGAAGAAATACCATAAGGTCCATATATTATAATAATTTAAAGAACATATACTGGTGGTTCCACTATAGTTAACTATTTCTGTGTAATCTGTTGGCTTAATTATAAAAAGTTCTTACTTCATGATATAAAACACTCAGTTTATCTCTTTCTGCTGTCAATAATTTAACATTGGCCTGTATATCCTCCATATGTTTCTCAAATCTTTCCAGCATATGTTGAAGTTCATCTCTTTCTCTTGTGATCAGATGAATTTCAGAATTGTAATCACCCTGAAACATAATTTAAAAACAGAAGTTATCATTTGTTATAATTACCACCACAAGGTTGTCACAAGGATGCTGGTGGTAAGATTGACTGAAAGACAAAAAAAACCACAAGTTCCTTTAATGTAATTAAGGAACATGATTTTTAATTTTTAATGATAGGAGATGGAAGTGTTGGCAGTATTTGGGCAAATTTCATGGCCTTCAAGTTCCCTAGAAGAGACCCAGCTGCCAATGATACTATCTGATCAGATCTTATCCAATGCTTCCACTGTCATTCTCCTGGAGTTACTTATAGTGGTGGTAACTAAAGTATAATCCTCAGACCAGAAGTAACAGCAACATCTAGGAACTTGTTAGACAGGCAAGTTTTGGGGCCCAACCCAGACCTACTTAATCAGAAATGCAGGACACAAGGCCCAGGAACTGGTTTATCAAGCCTTCCAGTTGACTCTGGTACATGCTAATTGTGGGGGACCTCTCCAGGGCAAGGACCAGGAAGCACTGTGTGCCTGCTCACCCAGTGCAAAGAACTATAATAGGTTAGAAAATTCCTCAGTGTTTTCTGTGACAATCTAAGATCAATGTCTCAGACACACTAACTCCCAATTGTCCCAGCTTCAAGCCCATGTTAGGTCTATCTTTGCAATCAGATAAATATAAATATTACTACCAAGCTGTATATGTACATTAAGCAACTACTTCCAACATTTAAAACAAGATTATACCCATTATTCCAGTAAATTCAAAAGATCCACTATCTTTACAGAAATCGTGGAAAACAAAGATAAGTAAACATAGACTTGGGACTACATCAGAAGCCCTAAGTAGGGATAATCTGATCATCTGATACACTGAAAAGCATCCTGATCTATGTTATTGAGTATCTACTGTGCACATACCATGTACAATGTGGAGTTGGTAAATAGTAGGTATCTGTGAGGTACCCCTCACCTGCAACTCGGAAATGAGTTATCCTCTTACTGAAATAAGCAAAATCAAAGCATGATGGATGAGGGTCAGCTATCTGTACACCTTAAAGGATAAAATGTCTTACAGGACAAAAGTAGATTAGGATTTGAGGACTAAAGGCTTAAATAACTATGAAAGAAAATCTGTAACCTAAATAAAAATATCTCACAGAAAGGAGGTGGTCTGCACAGATTTCAGAAAAGAAGCACTCAGTGAAAAAGGATTTGACAGTGTATTTTCATTATTGTCTACATCTCAGCTTAAATGTCACTTTCTCTAAGGAGTCCTTCCAAATTCTCCAATCTAATTTAGATCTCCTCTATATATATCTCACAGCCTTCTGAATCTTTCCTATATTCTTTCTTCATCAACACACATTTATATTTGTGTTAATATATCATTGTTAATAACTCCCTTTTATCACTCCATTGTTTTCAGCACACACGCACACACACACATACACATGCATGTATAGAGTGCTCAAGGTTATAAGGATAAGAACTATGTCTTTACCTTGTATCTCTAGAACCTCAGTATATATCTGTTGAACTGAACATGACTTTCAACCTATACCCGATTTGCTTTGAACCAGCAAATAGTGAGGAAATGAAACATTTATTAGGAACTATATTTTATGATAGACCCTTATGCAAATTACCTCATATAATCTTCACAAGAGATTTTAGTTACTGTCCTAACTTTGCAAATGACAAAACCGGAGTTCCATGAAGTCAGGCAACTTGTCCAAGTTCATAAAGCCATTTTGTGGAGTTAGAACTTTTATCAGGCCTCTAACTTCAAAGCACTTTCCACTACACTATACTCAAAACTTGTAGTTGGAACCATGGTGACAGGGACAGTGCCCCCCGCTCCCCCGCCCCGGTATACAGACAACAGAGAATCAACAAGGGTACTGTTGACAAAGGTCACTGATTTTAAAAATGTCAGTATTTTTTCTGATTTGCTGTAATCCAAAGAAACAGTGCCTAAATTTCCCAATAAAGCAGGGATTGAAAACTCACAGTTGTGAGTCCTGGGAACTAGAGTGGGGCTGCACTCTGCAGTTCCCAGCACTCACAACTGTCTTACACTCCACCCGTTCCAATAGTGTACATATCCACTTCCCTACCATGCCTCCATTTTATTATTGTGACTCTAAAATGCTCTCAACACCTCAACTCCTAAACTTTGGAAAGAAAATTATTTATCCATGTCAGGTAACATTAGAATATTTCAAGACAGTAAATAAGTTGAAGGAGAAAAAAGTCTCACCTGATTTTACCAGTACCTTACCAAAATCTCTCATTTGTCTTTTACTTGTGAATCACAGCAACTGAATCGAATATTTAGGTTAAAAGCTTTGAGATCATTATCTACTCAGTTCTATTTAATAAATACTTAAGTTAATCAACCATTTTTGTGGAAGATTCTCAAACACAATGAAGGTGGTCAATTCAGTAGTTTATTTTTCAGGAGCCTTATGTACAAATGGGATTTAAAAAAGACTCAATGACATAAATTAATTTAAATTGTATGTTCCCACTAATTCATTCTGCTTATAATAGTTAACATAAAATAGTGCATATACTAACACCTGTAAATCAAATTAAGTCATTAGCCAATGAGGTCAAAAACTGAAGTCTAATCTCAAAACCACTTGACAATTGACAGGATCTTTAGGAAAAAGATGACAGACCTGGCCAATTCAGCCAACTATGAAATCAAATGTTTTTTGAGTTTGAATGACTTCACTCCTAACTTTTCCTAATTTATCTAGAGTGTAGTAATTTTAGGGTAATACAAGCCTCTGGGACTCCAATAGCTCCAAAGCTTAAAAAATAAAGAAAAATCTAAAGAATTCACATACTTGCCCTAACCAGTTTGGCTCAGTGGATAGAGCGTCGGCCTGCGGACTCAACAGTCCAAGGTTCAATTCCAGTCAAGGGCATGAACCTTGGTTGTGGGCACATCCCCAGTAGGGAGGTATGCAGGAGGCAGCTGATCGATGTTTCTCTCTCATCGATGTTTGTAACTCTCTATCCCTCTCCCTTCCTCTCTGTAAAAAATCAATAAAATATATTAAAAAAAAAAAAGAATTCACATAAAACAATGATACTCATAAAACATTGAAAATAATTAAGACCTAAAACAGACACTGTGGTTTTAACCTCTCATAAATCGTGATTAGCTTTACCTAATATACATCTTTAGACTACCACCTTATGAATGTGGTTGTAGTGTTAATAGGATGATCTGCCTGGCACCCACTTGGACTTACTACTTTCTCCTGTTGTGTGATTAACGTGGAAGATGCCTGGTCTGTACAGTGTGATACACCTTTCTGACTAGTCCAAGGCAGGGAACGGCATGAAGCCATGTTGCCTGCCATGGGGACAAAGCCACTCTGCTCTGAGAGAAAATGCAGCTGATACTGAAAGCAAAGGTTAGAAAGAGAAGAAATGTCCAGTGGCATGAGTTCCTGGTTCCAGTTTCTGGAAACCCAGATACGCTTTTCGCATATATGTAATGAGCTATTCATATTGAGTCTTTCCATTTTTTCCAGGAATCAGTATATCATGCTTTATTCTTAAGTAGCTTTCCTAATTAATGCAGTGTTTCTACAGTATAGGTGATGGAAGAAATCAAAATTAAAAATTTTAAAAAGTATGAATGACATTTAATTTAATATTTAATAATAATGTTATACTTAATACAGTAATAAACCAGAAGTTTCTTCAAAAAGATACTCTCTTGCCTTATCAATTACTCTGATAAAGAGATATTACCTTTTCTAGCATTTTAAATGTTGAAGGTTTTTCATGTGCAGAATAATTTGTAGAGCAAGATCTTCTCTGTATTATATGCTGGAGTCTTTCTAGCTCTTTCTTATAAAAATCTCGTTCTTCTTCTATACCTTTCAGAAATGTATCTAAACGAGAAGGTGACTTGTCTCGACGTTTTATTCCATGCTCTAGCCTCATCCTCTCAACTTCCAAAGTAAGTTCTCTTTCTGAAAAAAAAAGAACATAATTAAATATTAAAAGGTGCATTTAAAATGTGTAACTAGCCAAATAAATATATCAATAACGTCTGAAATGCAAGCTACTAAAAATTAACTATTTTGTTTATCGCCTATAACTGCTAGATATCAAAGAAGTAAATATTGAGAGGAAAAAAAAAAAACTAACCTCATTATTTATGTGCTATTAGTTAGAGAAACAAATACTAGTCTGTCTCACTAACTAGAACACAGACTCCACGAGAGCAGGGACCTTGTGTATCTTGTTTACCATCGTATATGCCAGTACCCCAAACAGAACCTGGCACACGGCAGGCTCATAAACATTTGTCTAATGAATGAATAAATGAATATATGAATTCTTACACGTTCCTTAAAAAAAAAACAACGCATTTAGGACTGGTACCTGGCAGAAAGGTAGCCTATTTCAAGTATATATGTGTGTACACTTCAGGAGATACTACCACCTTTGCATTTCCTTACAAAGATTCTGTTCTTTAATTTTTCACTTTTAGAATAATCTTCCCCTTAGTCTTAGGAAGTTCTATGATCGTTCTGCCTCAAAGAAGAATAGAATTCTATTGGAAATTATTCAAGCAGGGTTTCCTATACTAACCAGTCAAAATAAAAAGAATTCTGCAAGGTCCTTGAGGGAGAGTGATATCCTATTGTACCTACAGTATCGAGCATGGATTCTGTTACACGGCAAGCACTCTTTAAAAGTATCTACTGAATGAATGAAAGATCATCGCCTAAGAAAAATAATACATCAAGAGGAAATCACAATCACTTTTTAAGTTACCAACATTTTATATTTTACCTGTAACTCCAAAACTTTCAATTTTTTTGCTAAGTCTTTGCTTTTCTTGTTCAAGCTGATGAACAACAGTTTCCAAGTCTGATCTTATAAGGAGCTCATCACTCAGTCTCTCTTTTTCTTTATGGCATAAGTTTAATTCCTGCAAATTTTAATACTATAATTAAGATTTCAAACAACTTTAGAAAATATTATAGCACCGACTAGGGATTGAACCCACAACCTTTGGGTATACGGGACAATGCTCCAACTAACTTAGCCACCTTTGGGTAAATGGGACAATGTTCCAACTAACTTAGTCCTTAGGCAAGGACTAAAATATATATATATATATATATATATATATATATATATATATATATATATATGTGTGTGTGTGTGTATATATATATACACACACACACACACACACACACACACACATATATATTAAACATGCTTTTAAATATATTTATATATCTATTTAAAAGCATGTTTATTTAAGAGTAACTCACATTCATACATACATACATACATAAACACTTTTAGTCAAATATATGGTTTCAACTAAGAGTTATTAGTAATTATCAATTGTGGCTAAAAACAACATAAAACCTAAATGTTAATAGTGCTCTGTTCTGAGTATGTAGAACTAGATTTACTTTTCATTTGTTTAGCAAACTGTCCCATATCTTAAAAAATAAATATGTACTGTGCAATAAAAATTTTTTAATGTTTTTTATTTTTAAAGGAGGGCAGGAGAAAGACCTACAGTTCAAGACTACCATAGATGTCTGCAATTAGTTTGCTTATTCTCTCAGCCTCACCTGCACAATGGGGATAGGACCAATAACAAGACACTGCGGATTCACTGGTGAGAACTGTCTATGGATGTGAAGCACTCTGCACAGTGTCCAGCACAAGGCAATTGCTTAATAAATGTTAGCTATAGATATTAACACTTATTTTAAAAATACATAAAATATGGCACTAATAGAAAAGATAAGACAGGTCAGAGAGTAATTATAGCAACATCTTACTGTCAGCCAACACTGGCTAAACATGGGCATAGTTCTGAGACAAGCACTGTGAATCACATTCAACTGTTTATAGGGCGCATACAAACAGCAGTAAACAAACAGCGAAAGTACTTGCCATCATGGAACTAACATTGAGTTTTATGATGTAAAGACATCATCAAACATTATAGATGTTTGTCTATTTTCTGTTTATTGAGCTCATGGGGGAAATTTACAATATCTCTGAGACTCAAGAGTGGACAACAGTTAACAGGTTTAGCTAATTTAATTATTCAATATTGAACTGAATTGAAAACCTACAGTTGACTAAAAAGGAAGCCATTGTGATATGTTGTCCATAGTGAGCATATAAAAATTACAAGTATTTGAGCACCTATTATGTGCCAGCGTGTCACAATGGCTTCATTTTCAAATGTGCCTTAGGCCACCAGAACACTGCACACTAGACCAGTGGTCACCAACCGGCCAGCAGGGGAGAGCAGGAAGGAGGCTTGGGTTTCCCCGGCGATGGAGGAAGGTCCAAAAGGATGGCAACCACTGCATTAGACTATATAAAGAGTTTACATAACAATTTCTGGAAATTAGTATTAGTCGTTTTTTCCAATAGATACTCATCCAATTTAACAGGCTATTAACAAAATCCTCAATAACATTTTGGATGACCACCCAGGAATTTCTTCCTGTTAGCAAGTTCTGTCAGTTCAAGACTATCTATAATAATAAAAGTATAATATGCTAATTAGACCAAACAGCTGAACGACCTTCCAGACATCCTTCCAAATGAAGCCGTGGAGAAAGGGGCCAAGGCAGAGGTGGTTAAGGGTGATCAGGCAGGCAGGCAAGCAGTTAGGGGCGATCAGGCAGGCAGGCAGGTGAATGGTTAGGGACGATCAGGCAGGCAGGCAGAGGTGGTTAGAGGTGATCAAGCAAGCAAGCGAGTGGTTGGGGCGATCAGGCAGGCAGGTAGAGTGGTTAGAGGTGATCAAGCAGGCAAGCGAGTGGTTAGGGGCGATCAGGCAGGCAGACAGATACATAGGGGCAATCGACTGGCAGTCGGATATCCCTTGAGGGGTCCCGGATTGTGAGGGTGCAGGCCGGGCTGAGGGACCCTAATCCCTCTCATATGCATGAATTTCATGCACTGGTCCTCTAGTATAGGATAATATTCTATGTCTAGACTTATGCTGGAATAATTACTGTTATTCTGATTTGAAGACTACCAGAACTAATAGTATAGTGAGGCAAACTATTAAAAGAGGACCGAGTACTTTTAATAAAAGTCAACAGCACCCATATGACTATCAGCTAATCCTATCTAATAAAAGAGTAATATGCAAATTAACCATCACTCTGCTACACCCACAAGCCACACCCACCACCCAATCAGGAGTAAGTATGCAAATTAACCCAACCAAGCTGGCTGCAGCCACGGAAAGAGCAGGAGGGAGGCTTGGGTTTCCCCGGCGATGGAGGAAGCCAAGCTTTCCACACACCCTGGCCAGCCCAGGCCTGCACTCCAGGCTAACAAAGTTTCAATTATAGAAGATAAATAAATCCCAACAAAAATGGCAGCAGTCACGGAGCTGGGGAGAAAGGAGGCTAGGGTTGCCACCAGAGATGGAGGAAGCCAAGCTTCTGCAGCCCTGGCCTGCCTTGGCCTCCACTTAAGGCAAAAAGTTTCAATTATAGAAGATAAATAAATCCCAACAGAAATAGCTGCCACCACAGAGGGAGCAAAAGGCTTGGCTCCGCAACAGGGTAACAAGTTTCAATTGTAGAAGATAAATAAATCCCAGATACCAGGGCCTCCGCTTGGGTCGCCCGGGGGCGTGGCCGGCCTGCAAACCACCACAGGCCCCTCCCCCAGGCCCCAAGGGAACCCCCACCCTGATCCAGGACACCCTTCAGGGCAAACCAGCTCACCCCCACCCATGCACCAGGCCTCTATCCTATCTAATAAAAAAGTAATATGCAGATTGACCATTACTCCAACACACAAGATGGCTGCCCCCATATGGTCAAAGATCCTGCCCCCATGTGGACACAAGATTGCCACCACAAGATGGCCAGCAGGGGAGGGCAGTTGGGAGGGGCCAGGCCTGCAAGGGAGGGCAGATAGGGGTGACCAGGCCTGCAGCGGAAGGCAGTTAGGGGCAAAAAGGCTGGCAGGGGAGCAGTTGGATATCAATCAGACTGTCAGGGGAGTGGTTAGGGGGTGATCAGGCTGGCAGGCAGAAGTGGTTAGGGGCAATCAGGAAGGCAGGCAAGCAAGTAGTTGGGAGCCAGCAGTCCTGGATTGTGATAGGGATATCCGACTACCCCTGGTGGGATCAGGCCTAAACGAGCAGTCGAACATCCCTCACGGGGTCTCAGATTGGAGAGGGTGCAGGCTGGGCTGAGGGACACCCCCCCGTGCACAAATTTTGTGCACCGGGCATCTAGTTTTTCAATAAAAACTTTGCAGGCCAGAAGGGGATGCCAAGAAATATTCAAAGTGATGAATAACAAGGACCTACAACCAAGATTACTCTACCCAGCAAAACTCTCATTTAGAATTAAAAGTCAGATAAAGAGCTTCACAGACAAGAAAAACCTAAAGGAGTTCATCACCACCAAACCAGTATTACATGAAATGTTGAAGGGTATTCTTGAAGAAGAGGAAGAAGAAAAATAAATAAATAAAAGATACGAACAACGAAATGACAATACCTATCAACGATTGAATCTAAATATCAAAAGAAATGAACAAAGAATCTAATGAACAAAATAAACAGATGAATAAAATAGAACCAGAGGCATGGAAATATGGAACAGACTGATGAACCTCAGAGAGGTGGGGGTGGGGGGGGGGTGCAGGAAGAGATTAACCAAAGAACTTATACGTAGTCCTGGCTGGTTTGGCTCAGTGGATAGAGCATCGTCCTTCAGACTAAAGGGTCCAGGGTTCGATTCCAGTCAAGGACACATGCCCGGGGTTGCAGGCTCAATAAGGCAGGCAGTGGGGGGCGTGCAGGAGGCAGCCGATCAATGATTCTCTTTGATGTTTCTATCTCTCTGTCCCTCTCCCTTCCTTTCTGAAATCAATAAAAATACATTAAAAAAAAAAAGAACGGGAGAATCCAAGATGGTGGCGTAGGTAAACACCTAAACTGCTGCCTCGCACAACAATTTCAAAACTACAACTAAAAGACAAAACGTCTATCACCCAGAACCACGGGAAAGCTGGCTGAGTGGAAGTTCTACAACTAGAAGGAAAGAGAAAAGAGCATTGAGACGTGCGCAAGCACTGAAAAAAGCTAAGGTACGGAGGTGCGTGATCTGGGCTGGCGGCAGGCGTTGCTTTTTTCAACCCAAAGGGAGACAAGCCCCCGATTACTCTGAAATACAGTTTCTGGGGAGACGCAGGGGACCCAAACTCCTATGGGGAGAAGCTGGATTGTCTGCCACCGGGTCGGAAAGTGAGGGGGGCCTGCTTGTAGAGCTGCGAGCAAGAATAACTGTTTACTGCGCTGGGGCACGGGACGCAGTCAGAGACACAGAGCCGGCTAACTGGCAGCCATTGCTGTTTGCCACACCCTAGCCTAGTGACGCCCTAAGACCCCGCTCCACACAACCTACAAACCCACCCAAGCTCCAAGCAACCGAGTTAGCATAAGAAAAGCCTGCCCTATGGCAGCTTAACCTAGCAAACTTGCAGCCTGGATCAGACAGCTCCAAAACCTCCAAACCCCAAGCAAAGAGGAGAAAACTGTAGCTCTCGCTGTAGCACCTGCTGGGTGGACTCAGACAATAGCTGACCTGGAGATCCAGAAGCCAGTATACCTAGTGGTCAGTGTGAGAAACCAGATTTCAACTCCTCACATCCATAAGTGACACATTCAAGAGGCAGACTCAGCGAGCACCAAAGCCCCACTGAAACAAGTCCTACACCATAAGCGTGTCTCCAGCACAGCAGTTCTTATAGATACAGCGAGTCCTCACAGCCGATTGGCCTGGATGTCAATTCCTCCCAGCGCACCAACAGCAATTAAGGCTTAACTACACCGAGACTTTGCACTCAGCCCACAAAGGGGTGTACCAAGAGCGTCCACATCAGGTGATTGGGGAGGCTGAGCTACTGCCCCCTACAGGTCACCTACCACACAAAGCCACTCCATCAACACAGGGAAGCAGCCAAACTGCGGAAACAGAGAAACATGTCATGAATGAAAGAAACGGAGGAAAGCAAACTACTGGGCGACATAGCGTTCAGAACCACATTTATAAGGTTACTCAAGAATCTTCTAAAAACCGCCGAGAAACTTGATGACACTTCTGAGGAGCTTAGTGAGACCTTCAAGGACCTTAATGAGAATGCCAAAAAAATGGAAAAGGACCAGTCAGAAATGAAGCATACACTGTCTAAAATAAAGAATATACAGAAAGTCAACTGTAGATCAACGTACCCCAAGAATCAAACCAAAGATCTGAAATATGAGGAAATAAAAAACACCCAACCAGAAAAACAAAAAGAAAAAAGAATCCAAAAATATGAAGATAGTGTAAGGAGCCTCTGGGACAACTTCAAGCGAACCAACATCCGAATTTTTGGGGTGCCAGAAGAAGAGAGAGAGCAAAATACTGAAAACCTATTAGAAGAAATAATGACAGAAAACTTTCCCTACCTGGTGAAAGAAATAGACTTACAAGTCCAGGAAGCGCACAGAACCCCAAACAAAAGGAATCCAAAGAGGACTACACCAAGACACATCATAATTAAAATGCCAAGGGCAAAAGACAAAGAGAGAATCTTGAAAGCAGCAAGAGAAAAACGGTTAGTTACCTACAAGGGAGCACCCATACGACTGTCAGCTGATTTCTCAGCAGAAACTATGCAGGCCAGAAGGGAGTGGCAAGAAATATTCAAAGTGATGAACAGCAAGAACCTACAACCAAGATTACTCTACCCAGCAAAGCTATCATTCAGAGTTGAAGGTCAGATAAAGAGCTTCACAGACAAGAAAAAGCTAAAGGAGTTCATTGCCACCAAACCAGGATTACATGAAATGCTGAAGGGTATTCTTTAAGAAGAGGAAGAAGAAGAAAAAGGTAAAGATAAAAATTATGAACCACAAAATGACATCAAATACAAACCTACCAACAAGTGAATCTAAAAATCAAGTAAATAAAAAAATCTGAAGAACAGAATGGACTGGTGAATATTATAGAATCAGGGACATAGAAAGGGAGTAGTTTGACAATTCTCAGGGGGAAGCGGGTGTGAGTGGTGCGGGAAGAGACTGGACAAAAATCTTACTCCTATGGATGAAGACAGTGGCAGGGGATAAGGGTATGGGGTAGGGTGGGGGGGGGGGGGATCAGGTGGAGGGGAGCTATAGGGGGAAAACAAAAAGAGGAACACCTGTAATCTGAACAATAAAGATTTATTTAAAAAAAAATAGTGGTAGAAATAGAAAAAAAAACACGTATAAGCATATATGCATTACCTATGGACACAGACAATAGGGTGGTGAAGGCCTGGGGCAGGGTGGGAACAGTGCGGGGAGGAAGGCAATAGGGGAGAAAAGGGAGACGTCTATAATACTCTTAACAATAATGATTAAAAAAAAAAGTCAACAATGTTATAAAGTAATTATCAATTTCTAGTTTTAGTATTTATACACTGACAAGAAATATTTAAAAGAATATAAAATTCCTAACAGATTTCACTATTTGAATTTAACTTGCCAGCTACCACATATGAAAGTAAGGAATTATAAAATATAAATCAAACTAAATATATCCATACAAATGGAATATTACTCGGCCATGAAAAGCAAGCACTGGATGCATGCTACAAGCATGAACCTTGGAAACATTGTGCTAAATAAAAGCCAGGCACAAAACGCCACATATAATATGGTACCATTTATATAAACTGTCCAGGATAGGCAAATCTATAGAAACAAAAAAGTAGATTATTAGGTTCAAGGGCTGAATAGAGGAAAATGCCTTGTTATTAGACAGTAGTGATGTCTGCATTACTTAGTGACTATACTAAAACCACTAAATTATACACTTAAAAGAGGGAATATTATAATGTGTAATTATATCTAAGTTAAAATATATGTAAAATAAAGCATAAAAATATTCTTACCAAAAATTCTGACAATTCAATATGACAAGTACTTACCAGCTGAAGTTTTGCCATTGTTTCTTCAAGATTCCGCATTTCAGAAATATTTCTTTTAATCTCTTTCTAGGAATAAAAAGCCTATTAGGTAAATACTTAAAATCAAGAATACTTAGCACTAAGTCACATTACAAATAAGGCCATTTTTCAAGTAGTTCATGCTTCCTCTCACCAGTGTGATCTGAGGCTTTAGCCCTCAGCCTCAATTTCAATGAAGAGGAGGCATAGTTGAGGCTTCTCTTAATTTCTTTGCATCTTGAATACAGGGACCTATTTCTAACAGCTGAAACAAGAGGGTCACTTGAAAATCTTTTTTCGCCTATAAACTTGTAGGGCTTTCCTTGAACCCTAGTTTTCAGAATTCTACTTATGGGATTCTCATTTCCTGATATTCCTATCCTATTTGCTTTCTCCCGACCTGCTACTACCAACCTGGAACCTTGGTACTGCAACGGTTTTAATTTCTTTCAACAATATTTTACAGTTTTTAATGTACATGTCTTTCACTTTGTTGGTTAAGATTATTCCTAAGTATTTTATTCTTTTTTATGCTATTGTAATTGGGATTATTCCTTTCCCTTTTTGAATTTTAATTATTCGTGTATTGAAACTCACCTGATTTTTGTGTGCTGCTTTTGTACCCTGCAACTTTGCTGGATTTGCTTATTAGTTCTGTGAGTTTTGTTTGTGTGTGTGAAATCATTAGGGTTTTTGAAATATATGTCATCTGGAAACATAATTTTACTTCTTTCTTTCCCATGTAATGCCTTTTATTTCTTTTTCTTGCCTAAGTGCTCTAGCTAGGATTTCCAGTACTCTGTTGCACAGAAGTGGTAAGAATAGGCATCCTTACCTTGTTTCTGATCTTAGAGAAAAAGCTTTCAGTCTTTTACCACTGGTTGGAGCTGGCCAAAACCTTAGGCACTATTTTTCCCCATTATATCTTATTAAGAGATGTATTTCCAATAAAATTTTAGTAGTTTTACTTAATATTTAATAAGTATTATAAAAATTTGTGACATCTGTCACACTGATCTACTGATTACTAATAAGTAGGATGATAACACAATTCAGAGGAAAATGTTAACACTGTGAACCGTATAGTCACAGGACATTTTAAAAAATAAATTATTTCACATTCTTTATTTTTTTATTGCAGAGACATTTGATAGAGTGATCATAAAAAGGTATTCAAGCATAGAATAAAATTCTGTGAGGATTTCGAGAAAGGTTTATTTGGATTCTATCAGCTACTTTAAATGACGTGACAGTTTTATTTTAAGAGATCAATATTTACAACAGATGAAATTACATCCTTTACATCTATTTAAATTTAAAGATGAAAAATATTACCTACCAACTAAAAATGTGCAAGGACAAAAATAGTGTTGTTTTTTTGAAACCTTTAAAGGGTTTACGAGCACAAAATGACAAAGATGACAAATTTCTGATGTTCACTCACAATGCAGAGACAAAAGGATAGATAGAAATCTTGAAGAAAAATAGGACAGAGATATAGAGAATCCAAGATGGCGGCGTAGGTAAACACCTAAACTGCTGCCTCCCACAACAATTTCAAAAATACAACTAAAAGAAAAAACGTCTATCACCCAGAACCACGGGAAAGCTGGCTGAGTGGAAGTTCTACAACTAGAAGGAAAGAGAAAAGAGCATTGAGACGTGCACGAGCGCTGAAAAGCTGAGGTACGGAGGCGCGTAATCCGGGCTGGCGGCAGGCGTTGCTTTTTTCAACCCGAAGGGAGACAAGCCCCCGATTACTCTGAAATACAGTTTCTGGGGAGATGCGGGGGACCCAAACTCCTACGGGGAGAAGCTGGACTGTCTGCCGGTGAGGGTGATTTGCTTGCAGAGCTGCACGCAGGAATAATTGTTTACGGCACTGGGGCACGGGACTGCCGACAGGGACTCAGAGCCAGCTAACTAGCAGCCATTGCTGTTTGCCACCCCCTAGCCTAGTGACACACTGAGACCCCGCCCTGCACAACCTACAAACCCACCCAAGCTCTAAGCAGCGGCTTTTGCATAAGAAATCCCTGCCCTATGGCAGCTTAACCTAGCAAACTTGCAGCCCGGGTCAGACAGCTCCCAAACCTCCAAACCACAAGCAAAGAGGAGAAAACTATAGCTCTCACTGTAGCTCCTGCTGGGTGGCCTCAAACAGTAGCTGACCTGTACCCCATTGGAGATCCAGAAACCAGTGTACCTAGTGGTCAGTGTGAGACACCAGATTTCAACTCCTCACATCCATAAGTGACACATTCAAGAGGCAGACTCAGTGAGCACCAAAGCCCCACTGAAACAAGTCCTGCCCCATAAGCGTGTCTTCAGCACAGCAGTTCCTCCACTATAGACACAGCGAGTGCTCACAGCTAATTGGCCTGGAGGTCAATTCCTCCCAGTGTACCAACAGCAATTAAGGCTTAACTACACCAAGACTTTGCACTCAGCCCACAAAGGGGTGTACCAAGAGCATCCACCTCGTGTAATTGAGGAGGCTGAGCTACTGCCCCCTATAGATCACCTACCACACAAAGCTACTCCATCAACACAGGGAAACAGCCAAAATGTGGAGACAAAGAAACATGTCACGAATGAAAGAAACAGAGGAAAGCAAACTACTGGATGACATAGAGTTCAGAACCACATTTATAAGGTTACTCAAGAATCTTCTTAAAACCGCTGAGAAACTTGATGAGACCTTCAAGGAACTTAATGAGAATGCCAAAAAAATGGAAAAGGATCAGTCAGAAATGAAGCATACACTGTCTGAAATAAAGAATATACAGAAACTCAACTGCAGATCAACGTACCCCAAGAATCAAACCAAAGATCTGAAATATGTGGAAACAAAAAACATCCAACCAGAAAAACAAAAAGAAAAAAGAATCCAAAAATATGAAGATAGTGTAAGGAGCCTCTGGGACAACTTCAAGCGAACCAACATCCGAATTTTTGGGGTGCCAGAAGAAGGGAGAGAGCAAAATATTGAAAACCTATTAGAAGAAATAATGACAGAAAACTTTCCCTACCTGGTGAAAGAAATAGACTTACAAGTTCAGGAAGCGCACAGAACCCCATACAAGAGGAATCCAAAGAGGACCACACCAAGACACATCATAATTAAAATGCCAAGGGCAAAAGACAAAGAGAGAATATTAAAAGCAGCAAGACAAAAACAGTTAATTACCTACAAGGGAGTACCCATACGACTGTCAGCTGATTTCTCAACAGAAACTATGCAGGCCAGAAGGGAGTGGCAAGAAATATTCAAAGTGATGAACAGCAAGAACCTACAACCAAGATTACTCTACCCAGCAAAGCTATCATTCAGAGTTGAAGGTCAGATAAAGAGCTTCACAGACAAGAAAAAGCTAAAGGAGTTCATCACCACCAAACCAGGATTACATGAAATGCTGAAGGGTAGTCTTTAAGAAGAAGAAGAAGAAGAAAAAGGTAAAGATAAAAATTATGAACAACAAAATGACATCAAATACATACCTACCAACAAGTGAATCTAAAAATCAAGTGAATAAAAAATCTGAAGAACAGAATGGACTGGTGAATATAATAGAATCAGGGACATAGAAAGGGAGTGGACTGACGATTCTCAGGGGAAGCAAGTGTGAGGGGTGCGGGAAGAGATTGGACAAAAATCTTACTCCTATGGATGAAGACAGTGGCGGGGTGTAAGGGCATGGGGTGGGGTGGGGAATCAGGTGGAGGGGAGCTATGGGGGGAAAAAAAGAGGAACACCTGTAATAATCTGAACAATAAAGAATTATTAAAAAAAAAAAGAAAGAAAAGAAAAATAGGACAGAGTCTAGAGAACTATCCTAGATACAGGTGTGCTTCAGAAACACAAACAACTAGAACAAATGCAAGCTTTTAGAGAGTATAAACAACATTTTAGAAAAACATGAATTACAAAACCAACCAACCAAAAGAACTGAATCAGATATCAAAAGGGCATAAGCTCATATATTCTAAGAGAATTAAGAAACACTCCCACAGTGTAGACATACCTTTGCTTCCCCAAGTTCTTTATCCGCAGTCTCAAGCACTTCTTCTTTATGTCTTTCCAACTGCTGTGCTAACTGGTCTATTTCAGTTAATTCTTGGCAAAGTTTTTCATTTTTGTTACTTAAATTAACAACTTCAGTAGTCACTGTTTCCTTGGTTTCCATAAGGTCTTGTATATGCTTCTCCAGGTCTTTATTAGCTTGCTGAAGAAAGTCAACCTACATTGAATTTGGAATTTGTAAGAAATATGAAATGAAAAATTATCCTAAATACTAAACTTTCAAAATTATATTTTAAAAAATACTATATTTTTAAAATACAAAATTTAAAACCACAACTATTTTACATTCACAAACATTTTGTTTTGATTTGCTAAACTGATAACGTGTGGCTTAACAAAAATATATATAGTCATTGGCTTTAGATTTTTGAGCATGGAAGAAAAGGACAAGTAAAAAATTTGTGTGACCATTTTCCAACATCTAGTTCTAAAACTATGACGAGAATATCACTAAGATGATAATATTACTCTAGACTGTGCTATCCAATGTAGTGGCCACCAGCATCCACATGTGGCTACTGGGCACTTTTAATGTGGCTAGTCCAAATTGAGATGTGCTATGAATATAAAATATACACAAGATTTCAAAAACAGCATAAAAAAATAAAGAGAATGTACAATACCTCAAATATATTTTACAATATAAATTAGAGATTGAAAAAATATTTTAGATACATTGAGATTAATACATTATTAAAATCAATCTCACCTGTTTCTTATTTCTTTAATCTGGCTACTAGAAAATTTTATGTTACATACATGGCTCATAAAATATGTGTACTGAACAGCATTACTCGAGAGCTACTGCTGATATTGGTGCTTTACTCTATTCTGGTTCATCCCAGGCAGCACTGATACGTCTAAATTTCTAAAGGTCAGTGTCATGCTTTATGGACTTGTTCTTTCACTTTCAGGTCAAATGCATGACAGTGAATCCATTACATAGGTAGTTAAAAACCCAAGTCTAATTTTGGTACTTATTTTTTTAAATCCTTTTTTACATCATAAAAGAAATATACAGTCATAAAATTTTTTAAAATAAAGAGTATCATAAAGAAGACTATCCCATCACACAAAGGTAAACTGTTAGTATATTTTGGTTTCTTTTCTTCCAGTGTTTTCCCTCTATGAGTTCATATATACATTTTTTAAAAGCAAATTAAAGATCACATTGTATCTACAGTTTATTCTCTTCTTTTAAATACTTAACATTATGGTATCTATATATTCCTGCCTCATTAAATATTCTTTACAAATAAGATTTTTCAATAGCTGCCCCCTATATCTGAATACTCTGGCTCTATCAAAAATTTCCCACTATAAATAATACTTCAGTGAACAATACTGTCACTCTTACAAACCTGTGGACCATTATAAATAGGAGTTTATACACTCAGTAAAATAATGATAAAAGTCATTACCTGAATATTTAAATGAGCAATAATCTTTTCGTTGGTTTTATTTTTAGTCTCCAGAGAAAGGATATCAGAGGAGCGGCCACCGTCCAATGCAATGGACAGTCGTTCTATCTCTCTTTCTCTTAATTCAATCTGAAGACATAAAGTCATGACAGCATTTTTAAAAATCTTGTTTTGAACTAAAATGATTAACACCGAATAAACATTTATTTGGCTATATTTCCATTTTTCTTATGTTGAACAGTATATAAAATAGAATAACATATATGTACCCACACTTTATGAGATCTGAAATACATATATGTAGAGCAAAAATAAAAAACACCGATAATGTCAACATAAGAATTGTCAACATAGCTTTCGTAACAATTTCTATGAATAGATTCTTCCTAATTGAGTTTTTGTTTACTCTTCTCCAAAATTAGGCAGCGTTTATATAAAAGGAAATTGTTGAGCAATGAAACCGAGTCTGAACTACTTCAGTGCCTGCTGGAATAAATGTAGAATAAACAAATGAATCTAAAACACAAATAAAAATGAATTGCTACTGAAACTCGGTATCGAAAAGGATAGGAACCTTGTGTGAATTTAATTAATTATCTATCATTTAGAAAACAAATGTATAATAAAAAAAGATCACTATTATGAATTCACACTTACATGCAAGAATTTGGAAAAACTCACACACTTTCAAGCTTTGGTTTAAAAAAAAAATTTTAACTAAGCATTCAATTCACCCATTATTAAGCACAGTTCTAGGTATAGGAAGGTAAATAAAACATGGTCCCTGACTTTCAGGAACACGGCTTTACAAGGAACACTGCAAGTGAACCAATAATTGCTGTGGAATTTGCTGTTTAATGATAGAATAAAGGAAATAGGTATATGGTTAAGGGAATAAATTTATTTATTCTTTATGATATGCACATACCTATAGAAATTAGTGCAGGTCTTATGAAATAAATATGCTCAAATGGTAATAATAAATGATGCTGTGAAGAGGAGTAGTATTTGTTCCAGGCAGTGACACAGAAGCATAAAACAACATGGTATGTTGGAGGGAGTAGAAATGGCTCAGTATGACTGGACTGTAATATACAAGAAAACTAATGACTGGAGATGAGTCCAAAGAATTAGGCAGAAACTAATTATGATAAATATTGAATACTTAGCCAAGGAGAAAGACTACTCTGGACTAAAGGATGGATTTGATAAGAATAAAGCCAGAGGCAGGGGAAACCTACTATAAGAATGGAGGGGAGATGATTAAGGCCTAAAATAAAAAAGTGGAACAGGGTAGAGCAGAACAAATTAAGCTTAAGTAGTGCTTAGGCAGGAGAACTGATAAAACTTGGTGAGTAGTATGTGAAGGGAAGAGAACAAGATCTAGAAAGACTACAGAATGTTGACTTGGGCAGATGGTGAGGCTACCAAACAAAGTAGGAAACATAGGAAGAAAAAGAGATTTGAGGCAAATGATAAGTTCTGGACCAGGCATATGAGTATGAAGAGCCTTTATCCAACTGGAAATGCCCAGTGTTAAGTTGGGTATATGGGTCTGGAGCTCAGAAGAGAGGTTCAAGCCTGAAAGAATTTGGGGGCATCATCAACATACAGACAATATTTTAAATCAACATGAGACCACCTGAGAAAACATACAGGAACAGGAGAAGGGGTCAAAGACAGAATCCTGGAAAACAGTAATATTTCAGGGAATGGGCAGAGGAAAAAAGCAAAGAAAAAATTGTAAGAGGTTAAAAAACAAAATGAAGTCACAGAAGAGTTTCAACGAGAAATTATCAATAATGCAAATACTACAGAGTGGGTCAAGAAAATAAAGCGTAAAAGTGTACTTTTGGATCTAGCAATTAATGTCATTGGTGTCACTAACCAGACCAATGTATGCGGTGGGGAGCAGAAGCCAGACTGCAACAGGTTAAGGAGTGAGCAGGAAGTAAAGAAGTGGACATAGAAGAGTAAGATGCTTTAGAGAAGCTTGGATGAGGGAGAAGAATAAGCCATTAGCAAGATGGAGAGTAGTTAAAAGATTTTTTTAAGGGATGGTAGTGATGACTATCATAGCACCTTCTTATATGACTGTTAAGACGATTAAAAAATTAGTAATTATAAAGTGGTCAGGTAAGTGTTTGGTAAAGAAAGAATAATCAGTTAAAGCAAGGTCTTAAGGAAAAGAGAGGAAATGGAACCAAAACAGAGGGAGAAAGACTAAACCTTAAACTGGAAGAACATTATTCTACACATGAAGTCTTAAGAGCCTGAGTATGAATACTGCTAATTTTAAAGTTACTAGTAGATATAGGAAGTTGAAACAAGGTGATATAGTGAGGAGGATTATAGGTTGTGGAAAGAGTTTGAGAGAACAGCAAAATTTAGAATAGAATATATGCTGAGAAAAACAAAACTCAAGCAAAATAATAATAATAATAATAATAATGCAAGCTAAGATGGATAACCACAATGACTTGGTGGTTTCCATCAGCATGGTTAGGCTATTTTCTCCAAATACCTCAGGCACCTCACAGAGATGAAGACTGGTGGGTTTATGTTCATAAAGTACTTTGAAAAAACATAATAAAAATGTGATTATAAGTTGAAAAATAACAGTAATATTCAACTCATGTGCATATTTGATATTTTCAAAATCTCTCCGCAAAGTAAGTTTTTTTATCTGACATTACTATAATCCCTTTTCTTTAAACTCCATTTTAATCCAAATAATCTTCAAAGTACTTCATGAAAGCAAGAGTTATAACAACACAAGTTAAATCTATATTTGCATATACAGATCACATCACTCCAAATAAATGCAGAAATTTAAAAAAGTGTTACCCAATTTAAACTTCAGTAAGCATATTAAGGAAGAAAATCTGTAATTACCTAAATCAGAATTTAGTCAAAATACCAACAGGAAGTATGAAAGAACAAAAGTTGTATGGTCGTGATCTAACTCCATATTAATTCCCTCACTTCTTTAGAAAACTATTTTATGAGATACTATTACTTATAGAAAAAACACACAAAATATATGGTAATAGAAGAATAACTTTCAAAGAGACATGTTCAAAATGACAAAATCTGTATGTTTAGAGTAAAAAAACAAATTAAAAGATTAAAATGCATAGCATACTTTAATAAACTATCTCCTGAGATAAAAAGAGTAACATGGTCATAAAATTATATTTGGGGAAGTTGATGATTCACCTAAAAGAAAAACAAAATAACAAAACAAAAAACTACTATTCACCTAAATGAATAATGAAGTGAAATGGACTAGAATTGCTCTAAAACCATCTAACCCACTCCAGCTATTAACTCTATTAACAAATAGATGAAAAATATAAACACCATATAAAAACTCAGTATCAGTAATATCAAATACAACCCAAATATATTTATAATAAAAGTATATGCTCTCAATCCCTACTATACAAACAAATAAAAATCCTACCTGCTTGTTGTAATCTCTCAGTCCACTTTCCATCATGGCTAATTTTTCTTGTAACTGATGGACTTCCTGTTGAAGTTCTTGAATTCTGAAACACATTCATAACCAATGCTAATATACTTTTGTTCAGAAATACAAAATAACAAGAAATGGAACTAGACACATCCTATCTAATAAAAGAGTAACATGCAAATTGACCATCACTCCAACACACAAGATGGCCGCCACAAGATGGCCAGCAGGGGAGGGCAGTTGGGAGGGACCAAGCATGCAAGGGAGGGCAGTTGGGGGCGATCAAGCCTGCAGGGGAGGGCAGTAAGGGGTGACCAGGCCAGCAGAGGAGGGAAGTTGGGGGCAACCGGGCCTGCGGGGAAGGGCAGTTTGGGGGGACCCAGGCCTGCAGGGGAGAGCCGTTGGAGGGGACCAGGCTTGCAGGGGAGGGAAGTTAGGGGTGACCAGGCCTGCAGCGGAGGGCAGTTAGGGGCAATCAGGCTGGCAAGGGAGTGGTTAGGGGGTGATCAGGCTGGCAGGCAGAAGCAGTTAGGGGCAATCAGGAAGGGAGGCAGGTGAGCAGCTGGGAGCCAGCAGTCCTGGATTGTGAGAGGGACCCCAGATTGGAGAGGGTGCAGGCTGGGCTGAGGGACACCCCCTTCCTGTGCACGAATTTCATGCACCAGGTCTCTAGTTCTTTTATAAACTCTCTACTTTTTGTTTCTCAATGAATTATCAAGTGCTGTGCCATGCATAAATGGAGTATATCATCTTTCAGAGTTAATTTTATAAGAATGACAAAAAACTGAGTGGTAAATAATTTGAAATTCAGATACATTATTCAATAAAAGACCTAATATTGCATTTTGATCCTTAGGACAAGTCTTTGAGACGCTGTTGCTAATGCTTAGGTTCAGGAAATTGAGGGTAAAGTCCAAAATTCATAATATTAAGTGAAATAAGAGCCTTAAACAGGTTTTCTGATCCTAACTGATCCTGTATTTTCTAGTAAACTATCCTATAATCCTGGAGAGAAAAATATTGATATATACTACAATTTCCTAAGTAATTACAGCAAAAAAATAAAAAAGCCACTCTTTTCTGGAACCTATTAATTCTAACAGAATCAAGATTTGTCCAAATCACCTGAATTCTACAATTGCCCAAATGTATCTGTACTACATCCAGCCTTTCCAAGCATCTATAATAATAAAAGCATAATATGCAAATTGACTGAACAACCTTCCAAATACAGGCATGACCTTCTAGACAACCATAATATGACACCAATTGGCACCAGGCAAGTCAAGGTGGTGCGAGGTGATTAGTCAGGGAGCCCCACCATTGCCCCATAATCGCCCCACAGAGGGAGGCCCAGGCCACTGGCTGGCGGGGCAATCAACTGGGGGGCTCCGCTACCGTCCCAAAGAGGGAAGCCCAGGCCACGGACAGGCAGGCTGCGGCAGGTGGGCCGGGCCTCCCTCTGTCGGGGTGATTCATTGCAGAGCCTCAGCTGGGTGGGCAGGGCCTACCTCTTTGGGGTGATCGATCGTGGGGCTCCCGGACTGAGAGAGGGTGCAAGCCGGGCTGAGGGATGCCCCCCCACCGCCAGTGCATGAATTTCATGCACCGGGCCTCTAGTTAATATATAAATGACACAACTACATTCCTACTGGAAAGATAAAGCCTGAAACCAGGTCTGCTTTAAGAAAGAGTTTCCATGGAGTGGAGTGAGTAAGGCTGGACACAGCTCATCCTTGCTATTATTGAAACCACATTTTCTACTCATCTGGGCTTAGGAGAAGTGTTCATATCCAAATGCACTCAAAAAATGCACAAATGATTGATGCAAACACAATTTGCATGTGCAAATTAAAACAAGATAATCAAGAGACTAATGCCACCTATGATAAAAGAGAAAGATAAAGTCAGAAAATGATATATATGCAGCTAAAAAAAACCCTCCTTAAATAATACCAATGTATTATTTAAGAAGCCCTAGATTATAACTGTAACAGAAACACACAAAATATTTCACAATTAAGGTCAGATAACTGTATAAATACAGATACATAACACTGTGTGAAAATAACTGAGCTAGGAGATCCTAATGAGTACCTTAACCATAGTTACCTTTCTAGGTTGTTATATTGATATTAGTGGCCTGGTGCATGAAATTCGTGCACGGGGTGTGTGTGTGTGTTCCTCAGCTTGGCCTGCACCCTTTCCAATCTGGGACCCCTTGAAGGATGTCCTACTGCCGGTTTACAGGGATCGGGCCTAAACCGGCAGTCAGACATCCCTCTCACAATCCAGGACTGCTGGCTCCAGCCGCTCACCTGCCTGCCTGCCTGCCTGATTGCCCCTAACCAATCTGCCTGCTGGCCTGCTAGCCCCCAAATGCCCCCCTGCCAGCTTGATCACCCCCAACTGCCTCCCATGCTGGCCTGCTCACCCCCACCTTCCCTTCCCACTGGCCTGCTCGTCCCCAACTGCACCCCTGCTGGCCTGCTCATTCCAAACTGTCCCCCGCCCACTGTCCTGATCACCTCCAACTGACCCCCCACTGACCGTCTGCTTACCCCCAACAGCCCCACCCCTCACCAGCCTGATCACTCACAACTGCTGTCCCATCCTGGCCTAATCACCCTCCTCCCCCCCAGCAACCCAAGCTCCCAGCCCCTCCTTTTTTTTTTCTTCTTTTTTTTCAGCTCCTCCTTGAGTGGAGGCCAGGGCCGGCTGGAAGCAAGTATCTGGGATTTATTTATCTTCTATAATTGAAACTTTGTAGCCTTGAGCAGAGGCCAGGGCAGGCAGGAAGCTTGGCTTCCTCCATAGCCGGGGGCAACCCAAGCCTCCTGCTCACTCCAGCTCTGTGGCCGCCGCCATATTGGTTGGGTTAATTTGCATACTCACTCCTGATTGGCTGGTGGGTGTGGCTTGTGGGCATAGCGGAGGTATGGTCAATTTGCATGTTTCTCTTTTATTAATGTATATTAACAAAATGGAAAAACTGCCCCATAATCTCTGCATAATCCACAAAATTAAAAGTAATCTGTACTAGCCCTAGCAAGGTGTCAGTTGATTGGAGTGCATCCCATACACCATAAGGTTGTGGGTTTGATTCCCAGTCAGGGCACATACCTAGGTTGCAGGTCAATCCCTGGCCAGGGCACGTACAGGAGGCAACCAATTGATGTTTCTCTCTCATATTGATATGTCTCTTGTCTTTCTCTCTCCCTTTGTCCGTCTTTAAAATCAATAAACATATCCTCAGATAAGGCTAAAATAATAATAATAAGTAAATAAAAGTTATCTGCACTATTTCTAATGGTGTATTCCATATTTTAATGTTTCTCCAGCTATGATCATAGAAGCTGTCACTAGTGCTCTCTTGCTCCTTTGAACCCCTCATAATTTTCTTTTAAAAAAAAGTTTTTATTGATTTCGGAGAGAAGGATGAGAGGAGAGGGGGAGAAACATTAATGATGAGAGAGAATCATCAATCGGCTGCCTCCTGCATGCCCCCACTAGGGACTGAGCCCGCAACCCAGGCATGTGCGCGGCCTCCTGGTTTGTAAGTCAATGCTCAATCACTGAGCCACACCAGCCAGGCCCCATAATTTTCTTAATAGCATTTTGTGTATTCTCTTGTCTCATCTTCACTGCAAGGCTGTGAGCTTCTCAAAAGCAGCAACCCCCTTCTTACTCATTTTTACATCCCTAGAACACTTACATCGTGCCTTTCCTAGAAAGCTTAGTTGAAACGAAATGTGTACCTGGTTCCAATTTAAGCAAATGCAAACATATAGAACTAAAGAATCATGAAGCAAGAATTTTGAAGCAAGAATTTCAAAGCCAATTGCAAATCTATCCATGTCCATCAGCATTTGACATAAATCTCAAGTAACAGAGTCCTGTAAAAGAGAACTTTACTTTGGTAGATGAAACCAAATGTCAAAGCAACTCTACTGAAATAGATTCTAAATGGCACTAAACAGTTTTAAAGCAAATATGGACAGAAACAGCAGGCATATGACCTATCTGAAATCAAAGTTACAAAACAAATTAAAAAACTGTATATTAAGAATACATGCAGAAAGTATTTACTGAGTGCTTTTGCAAAGCTCTCGGCTAGGCACTGGAGATACAATAATTAATGAGACAAAAGCCCCACAGTCAAAAAATTTACAGTTAAGTGTCAATTAACTAAAGTCAACAAGAAATTATTTAATGCACCTGTTATCAGCCACTTGTAGGAGATCTGCAATGTAAGGGTCATCTGGCTGAGGAACTGGATAGGAAGTGACTTCAGAGGGAGGGACTGGTTGGTCAATTTGCATTCGCTGGCGCCTAAAAGCAATATTTCTTTTCTTGCCGCCTAAAGAAAACAAATGTATATATAAAAAAAAGAAATTAAAAACAAACCACTGTCTTAGAATTAAATATTCCAGAAGGTTGGCCTTTTTGTTATACAGTATGTCTCTAGCTCATCTTATATATGGATAAAATATTTTCTCCCCCATATATAAATACCTATCCTGATCTTTAAATGATGCCTTCCTGAAAACCTCAACAGTTATGGTTATAAAACAAGTTTTATTTTCTGCACACATGGCATGTGTGCCCAGACTTAATCTATTCCTCCAGTAGATGGGGACGAGATATTGGCAAGATTAAAAATTGAGTGTGCCTTGTGGCATTTATTATTATGAGCTCAAGAAGTTACCACCAATAGAAAACTGTCATACAAGGAGCATAAGACAGTGAGAACTGCCTTAATACACATGCTTATTAAGCAATGCCAAAAGAGCAGATGACTGAAATTTTAAGTAGTAAAATTAGTATATAATGGAATGTCAACTGTAATATAAATCATGCTGTAACCTGAATTAGTAGGGAATATTTTACTAATTATCTTTAAAAATAGCAGGAGTAATTTCTTTTTATGAATAAATATATCCTATCTTAGTGCAAACCACATGGATAATTATCTTTTTCAGCATCTAGCTAAGATTATACATGTTCTTAAAAAACTCACTGATCCTCATAAAGAAAAACATAACCCACAACTTTGTATTCCTTAGAATCCTAACAAATTCGGTATACTCTCACATCTCTCATTCTGAGGATGAAGCAACTGAGTCAAAAGTATTTAAACAGAAGCATCGACCAGACTGTCAAATTACAGCGAGAAGGCTGGGGAGGGGGGAGGGAGGTAAGAGATCAACCGAAGGTCTGGTATTGCATGCATATAAGCATAACCAATGGACGCAAGACACTGGGGGGTGAGGGCATGTATGGGAGTGGGGTGGGGGGTTATATAAAAACCTTCCTCCTGTCAGAGTCTGTTACATACCTAAACAAGACAAACCATTTTCTTCTTCCCTTATCTACTGATTTGCTATCTTAATTGCTCCTCAATTTCTTTCATGACCTTCTTCTTCCATAAGTCCCTTAAATACGAACTTCCCTAGGGTCTCTTTGGTTCTCCTCTCTTCCCAAACTACACAATCTCACTAGAATCCCACAGCTTCAATTTCCAAGATACTCCAAAGGCTTCCAACTTGAACCTCCATCTGGGACCACACTTCTAAGAACAGATCTACATACCCCACTGCGCACTGGAAATCTCAATGTGATTGTTCCATGTAACACCCTCAACATATCCAAAGGTGGATTTCTGCCCCCACCTCCCATATTCCCTAGCTTGAGAAATAATACCATTATCCACCCACTGAGAAGTCTGAGAAATCCCCTTACCTTCCAAGTCTACCATATTCAGTTACTAAATTCTAGAGATCATATCCCTGAATCTCTCTTGAATCTGTCCTATTTTTTTCTCAGGAAACCACAGGTTATCCTCTTTTTTTCTCAATCTTCCAGTTATTTCTGAGATCTTCCCCACTTTTCCCCACCTTTTCTGCCATTGGCTCACAGTCTGCCTCTCATTTCCTGCCACCGAGGAGCTCCACTGATTCTTCCCCACCCTAGCCTCTCAATTCCTAATCTGTCAACTCTCATGAGTTTCTTCACTCAAGTTTCAAGTACATAAGAACACGATTGTGCTTGGACTCTGTCTCTACTTAGAACTATACTAGTTTTTGATCTTCAACTCCCTTTTAATCATAATCTTCATCTGACCAAGTTACTATTGGTCCACCTGTGCTCTTTAATTTCCCAATCTCTACCTAATCTCATACTCCTGCACTTTTCTACGCCTCATTTACTCCCATAATCTTGATCCCATGGCTCAGACATCTCAATGACCTTGTCTTTAGTACTGGACATTCTTCCCCCAACCTTATGCCTGAACAACCATGAACCTGGATATGCCCCATCATCTTTTCTCTTGTTTAAGAACTGAGCATAAAGGTAAAAATAGTAAAATAAACTAAGAAATTTTATCTTTTCCAAATTCCTTAAGTATGGATCACTTTTATAACTAAAACTAGAGGCCCGATGCACAAATTCGTTCACCAGTGGGGTCCCTTGGCCTGGCCTGAGGGACTGGGCCAAAACTGGCTCTCTGACAGCCCCTGAGGGATCCCGGATTACGAGAGGGCACAGGCCAGGCTGAGGAACCCCACCAGTGCATGATCGGGGCCGGGGTAAAACTGTGGGAGGGCTCCAGGGCATGTCCGGCCCATCTCGCTCAGTCCCGATCAGCCGGACCCCAAGCAGCAAGCTAACCCACTGGTTGAAGTGTCTTCCCCCTGGTGTTCAGTGCACGTCATAGTGAGCAGTTGAGCAGCCTTAGCATATCATTAGCATTATGCTTTGATTGATTGAACAAATGACCGAACGACCAGACACTTAGTCTATTAGGCTTTCATTATATAGGACTAGTGGCCCAGTGCACGAAATTCGTGCACATTAAAAGGGGATTAATTAGAGGAAATATTTTAATATTGTTATTTGCTCTTTCTCTATAATAGAAGTGTCAGAGATGAAAGAAAATTAGTAAAATGTATATAAAAACCTTCCTCCAGTCAGAGTCTCGGGTGCACCACGGGACCCAGAGTCAAGTCCCCACCCACCCACATGCTCCTAAAAATCGAGTGAGACCCAGACCCAGCTGGGCCCCTGCATTGGGCTAGATCCAGACCTGAGGCCCCACCCTTTTCAAGCCCCGCCAGGCAGGGGACATAGCCTCAGGTCCCCCAGCCCAGCACTGGGAGGGGGGCACAGCCTCAGGTCCCCCATCAAGCCCCACCAGCAAGGGGGTGCAGCCTCAGGTCCCCAGTCAAGCCCCGCTAGGTGGGGGCATAGCCTGAGTTCTCCTGTGAAGCCCCGCCAGGCAGGGGGGTGCAGCCTCAGTCTCCTGGCCTGGTGCTGGGGCGGGGGGTGTGGCCTGAGGTCCCCTAGCCCAGCACCAGGACGGCAAGTGCATCTTGAGGTCCCCCATCAAGTCCTGCCGGGCAGGAGGTGTGGCCTCAGGTCCCCTGGCATGGCGCCAGGGCAGGGGGTGAGGCCTGAGGTCCCCCAGCCTGGTGCCAGGGTGAAGAGCACAGCCTGAAGTCCCCTGTCAAGCCCCACCTGGTGGGGAGGCACGGCCTGAGGTCCCCCGGCCTGGCGCTGGGGTGGGGGGAGTAGCCTAAGGTCCCTTAGCCCAGCACCAAGACAGGAAGGGCACCTTGAGGTCCCCTGTTAAGCCCCACAGGGGCGGGGGAGGGTGTAGCCTCAGGTCCCTGCTGATTGCTCATTAAGGCTCCTTATGGGAACCTGGCCTCAGCAGTGGTGCAACCATCTTTGTGATGGAGTGAGTGATGGTCAATTAGCATATTCCCTCTTTATTTGATAGGATAATAACAATACTAGGAAAGAGCATTTAAAAGAGATTAAGGAAATAAAACTCTGGGCATTAAAGTTAGACTTCTTATAGCTAAGAAGCTATTACAAGTTTCTAAGCACATGTAAGAAATACTACCTGGATATTCAGAAGTAAATCAAAAAGTTTATGTGACTATCCAAACATATTTTTTCAAATACTAAAGTCAAAGCATGAAAATCCAAAGTCCTATTTCAGTCAGTAGTTTACTATCTTTAAAAAATTAGATGTATATAATTTGTTTAGAGAAGGAACTGATATACCTGGAGTTTGTACAACAGCATGCAAATTCTTTTCTTGAAGTTGTTGAATTTTTTCATTCTTAGCTTTGCTCTCTTTCTCCAAAAGTTTGAGTTTATGAATATACTGGTTATTTAGAAATTTCAGATCAGCTGTTTCACGGGTACTCTCCTTCAATGTAGTTTTCAACTCTTAAAAGATTCAAAGACTATTTTACAGATCAAGAAATCTATGGAGTTCTTCCACTTCACAAAATACAAAAAGTCCCCAATTTGAAAGGCTCTACCCAATTCTTACACATGCTTTGTTTGAAAGGCTACTACCTTTTCTACTACTATTAACATAACTGCAAATAAGTTATTAAGTACAAGAGGGAATCATATCTTTCTTCTGCTGTAATATTCATTCACCATAGCTTTTGAGCCAGTAAATTGGTTATCAAGCTAAGAAATTATGAATTCATGCCAGGTTTTAGACAGGGCTTTCAAATGAATGTAAGGATTTACAGTAATATAGCCACATAATTACTCTTTGCCTAGTACTTTTGAAATAATTTTATTGTACCTTCTAGCTCAAAAATGGAGTACTAAAGAATCAGAACGATGTATGGCTTTTAACTTACTTTAATCCTCTTAATTTCAGTATAGGAAAAACAAAAGTTGTTTCAAGAACATTCCCTCAGTTCTAGCAGTTAACCTTTTCTCTAGCAATTGTAAATCTAAAAATTTAATCCAGTTATAATATACACAAATACAGATATGGAATGAAAATTTATTTTACTTCTCAGGAACTCTTCAACAAAGCCTACAGAATTTCAAGAGCTGTTACAAGAGGACTACCACATTGTCTAATCAATAGTTTTAAAATTAGACTAGCCTTTCCTATACATAAAATGAAAGGGGGCAAAAATATGGCATTAAAAGAAAAATCACAAAATTTTACCTTTAATGTGTTGGGCCGACTGTTCTCTCAGTTTCATTAATTCCAGGTATAATTCATTATTTTCCTTGCTCAATTTTGTATTTTCAAGTTTGTAAGGTTCCAAAACAAAATCAAAATTGGCACTTTCTTTTTCGGCTTTCACAGCAGATAATTTTGATTTCCTAAGACTTTCTGTTGTATGAACCAGGTCACTAGAATTAAAGAATAGAAAATGTAAATACAAGGAAACATTCTATTAACTTTCTAATAACTAAAAATATAATTATAAAAGGCTTAAATATGTGAAATGCCAAGTGAATTCAAATATAAAAAGAAACACTTAGGAGTCTTTCAAGGTACTACAAACCATTAAAAAATGTCCCAAAACAAGATTAAGTTATAAATTATCCTATATAATAAAAGCCTAATATGCTAAGTGTCTGACTGTTCTTTCGACCATTTGACCAGTTGCTATGATGTGCACTGACCACCAGGGGGAAGACGCTCCAACCAGTGGGTTAGCCTGCTGCTGGAGTCCGGCCAATCGGGACTGGGCGAGATGGGCTGGACACACCCTGGAGCCCTCCTGTAGTCCCTCCCCAGCCCCGATCATGCACTGGTAGGGTCCCTCGGCCTGGCCTGCACCCTCTCACAATCCAGGACTCCTCGGGGGATGTTGGATAGCTGGTTTCAGCCCTATCCCTGCAGGCCAGGCTGAGGAACCCCACTGGTGCACGAACCTGTGTACACGTAATTAGAATCATCTTTGAATCTCCCCTCTTGCTCATTACCCCATTAGTCACCTGATCCTGTGTAATCTGTGAAACTTACTTGTTTTTTCAGCAAATATTTATTGAGTACCTGCTACATGCTAAGTGCCAGGTACACAATAAGATTCAGTTCCTTGCCTCAAAGAACACAGACTAGTGGAATATTTACTCCCAACAATACTTACTGAGCAGGGAAAGCAATAAAGAAACCACGGTCATAGAGCTTATATCCTACTTATAGTTTGTCAAAAAGTTATGCTACTACTAGAAGCCCAATGCACGAAAATTCGTGCAATAGTAGACCTTTCCCTCCCCCTCCGCCCTGGCACAGGCTTCCCCCGTCCGGCTGCCTGGTGGCAACTGGAATCCGGGCTGCTTCCTCCCTATGGCTGCCCACAAGCACCTGGACCCAGGCTGCTTCCCTCGGGCTGCCTACAGGTATCCGGGACCTCGGGCTGGCTTCCCTCGGGCTGCCCACAGGTACCCAGGACCTGGGCTGGCTTTCCTCCGGCCCCAGCTTTGTCAGGAAGGACGTCTGGAACAATGTCCAGAAGACATCGGTCTAATTAGCATATTACCCTTTTATTATTATAGATGTGATAAACTCAACAAATACTTCAGTGCCAATTATGTATTCAGCCTATTCTAGGTATAGTCTCTGGTCTCATAGAGAGTTTGAATTCTAAAGGCAAGTCAAAGGAAGCTTCCAGTAATAATAAGTAGTTAAGGTGGCATGTAAGAGACATGATAGAGTCCAGCAGACTATATAGCTAACTAAGCACAAGGGCAAGGGGACAGAGAGAGGAGAGAGAGACTTTACAGGCAGATAGAAGAGCATATGGCAAGACCATGGGTGAGCGTGTCCATATGTTTAGGGAGCTTCAACTGGTTCAATACATGGGAGATGAAGCTGCAGGGGCTAGATGAGGAAGGGTTTTGAAGGCCATACTAAAGACCACAAAATATTTTTCATCTATTCTCTCTTCCCATCATCTCTTATAGTCCTCAGCAGTGATTTTCAACCTGTCATCACATGACACACATAAACTAATTACTAAAATTCTGCGGCACACCATAAAAACATTGTATTTTTTGCCAATCTGACCAAAAAGAAGGTATAATTTTGATTTATTCACACTGGATAGCTATTTTTGTGTTGGCTGTTGTGATAATATAAAGGAAAAGAGATCAGTGCCCCTGATTAAATAATCAGGTATTGCATGTTTTAAAAATTCTTGTGGCACACCAGTGTGCATGCCATGGCACACCCATCAAAAATCACTGTCCTAGTGCAAAAGCTCCCAAAGCAATTTCCTTGCCCCAGGCTCAAACCACAGTAATAGAGTTCATGTGGTAAAGAAAATCACAAAGGATCCTTCAGTTAAGGTAATATGTAACAGTTAAAGAATTACTACATATAAGGTAATATGTAACAACTAATGAAATTACATTATTAATGTAATAGTAACTAAAGACCAGTAGGTGAGGCTGACATAGAACTCTCAATTATATCAGAAAACCACATTAAAAAGATTGTAATTCTATCCACAGGGAAAACCCTCAAAAATGTTTACTTTAGATGGTATAGTGTGAATGGTGACCCCTGGAGTTCTACAATATGGAGACCCTGAATTCATGGAGAAGCAGGATCTGCAACAAATAGATGTGCTTTGGATGATTTAAGGGCTTTTAAAAAATCTACCCATTTCTTTACTGTAGCATGAAGTTCAATTAAACCAAATAAATGAAATTAAGGATTATAGAGGTTTAGAACTGTATTTTCATCTTTACCTGAAAAGTTTTTCTACCAAGGGTAAACACTCCACTGTCAGAGTCTGGCGGTATCCCAACTGATCCAATCTTTTTCTAATATTAATATACTTTCTTTCTGCAGCTGTAGTCATCTTGTCTTCCAAAACTAGTTTTATTCACTTCCAAAAATTAAAGTCCTAAAAGAGTGAAACATCATTATATTATTATAGTTACCATTATTGTTTTATGTAAGAATAAAATATTCCTTTTAATTAGAAACAATTCTTTTTCCACTTTAGTTAGGCAGACTTCTGCAATATTTAGATTGATTTAAGTAGAATGCATATGATATTCTTGTTGCTGCATTAAAATGATTATCTGGCCCAGGCTGTGTGGCTCAGGGTTGAGCATTAACCTATGAACCAGGAGGTAATGGTTCAATTCCAGTCAGGGCATATGCTCAGGTTGTGGGCTCAATCCCCAAGGTGGGGCATGCAAAATGCAGCCAATCAATGATTCTCTCTCCCTCTCTTCTCTCTCAAATCGATAAAAATATTTTTAAAAAATGAGTATCTGTTCATAAACCTCTATCTAAAAAGTGACAACCAATAAAGCTTCTAGAAGAAAAAAAAAAAGAAGAATATTTTCCTGAGCCAGAGGTAGGAAGAAAATCCTTAGAGAAGACTATTTAAAAAGCACTAAATATAAATATAAGAGAAAAACTTGAAAAACTGTACTTCACCAAATTAAAAATGTCTGCTCATTAAAATATTCCATTAAGAAAACAAAAAGGCAAACAAAGTGGGAGAAAATATTCATAATATTTTATAAGGAATATATAAAGAACTCTTTCAATTCAACTCTTAATGACAAATAACCTATAAAAGAATGGGTTAGAGTTTAATAGGCACCTTGCAGAAGATATCTGAATGGAATAATCACATGAAAAGGTGCTTAAGACCATTAGTTATCAGAGAAATACCAGGTGTACTGGTTGATAATGCAGTTTTTTTTCAGTAGATGGAGTTACACATATATTGATTTGATATGTACGCTATTTTATTGTATTGACAGCAAGCTTTAAAACTTCTTATGTCAAATTTGCTGAAGGTGTTAACATCATAGATATTTTTATGCTTAAAAATGTCGAATTTCGTGCCAAAAAAAAAAAAGAGTATTTGAGGGAAGTTTTAATTCATTATTTTGAAGAAAAGTGCTGCTGAAAGTTATCGTATACTTCGGGAAGCTTATGGTGATCATGCTCCATCTCAAGATACTTGTGAACACTGGTTTAAATGCTTTAAAAGTGATTATTTCTATGTGAAAGACAAAGAACATCCACGTCAACCGAAAAAGTTTGAAGACCAACAATTACAAGCATTATTGGATGAAGATGTGTGTCAAATTCAAAAACAACTTGCATAAAGATTAAACATTACTCAGCAAACAACTGCCGATCATTTACAAGCAATGGGAAAGATTTTAAAGGAAGGAAAATGGGTACCACATCAACTGAACAAAAGACACATGGAAAATCAAAAAGTCATCTATAAAATGTTGCTTCAATGGCGTGAAAGGAAGTTTTTTTTTTATTCAAATTGTGACTGTCGATGAAAAGTGGATTTATTTTGAGAATCCCAAATGCACAAAATCATGGGTTGATCCAGGTCAACCATCAACATCGACTGCAAAGCCAAATCGCTTTGGAAAAAAGACAATGCTCTGTGGTTGGTGGGATCAGGAAGGTGTGGTGTATTATTAGCTTCTAAAACCAGATGAAACTGTTAATACTGATCGCCACCGACAACAAATAATCAATTTGAACCACGCTTTGATCGTGAAATGATCAGAATGTGCCAGAAGACATGGCAAAGTAATTTTGCTTCATGATAACGCACGATCACACACTTCAAAACCAGTTAAAAACACATTAAAAGATCTTGCCTTAGGTATTAACCCACCCACTGTATTCACCAGACCTTGCTCCTTCAGGTTACCACTTGTTCAGATCGATGGCACATGCAATTTCTGAGCAGCACTTCAAAACGTACAAAGTGGAAAACTGGGTCTCTAAATGGTTTCCCTCAAAACAAGGAAAGTTCTATTGGGATGGTATCCACAAATTACCTGAAAGATTGTAGCTAGTGGTGGACATTATACTGAGTAAAGCAATTTTGATGTTTCTCTTGAAATTATTGTGTTTTCTTTGATTACAAAATCCACATTATTAACCAGTACACCTGGTACAAATTAATACCACAATGAGGTACAATTTCACCCATACTTGAATGGCTAAATTAAAAGGTTGTCAAGGAGAGGAGAAACCAAGGTGGCGGCATAGGTAAACACCTAAACTGCTGCCTTGCACAACAATTTCAAAACTACAACTAAAAGACAAAACGGACATCATCTAGAACCACAGGAAAGCTGGCTGAGTGGAAATTCTACAATTAGAAGGAAAGAGAAAAGCACATGGAGACTCAGAGGAGCTGCAAAAGGCTGAGGTACAGACACGCACGCACGGAGAGGACTAGCGGCTTAGTGCGTGGCTGGCTTTCTCAAGCAAGAGGGAGACGGAAGCTCCCGACTGCGCTGAACTCCAGTTCAGGGCGAGACCCTGGGGACCCAGATTCATACGGGGGGAATCTGGACTGTCAGGAAAAGAAAAAGCACACGGAGACTCAGAGGACCTGCGAAAGGCTGAGGTACGGACACGCACACACGGAGAGAACTGACTGCTGAGTGCGCGGCTGGCTTTCTCAAGCGGGAGGGAGGCGGAAGCTCCCAACTGCGCTGAACTCCAGTTCCAGGCGAAACTCTGGGAACCCAGATACATTCTGGGAGAAACTGGACTGTCTGGCAGTGGGCGAAACTCAAGGGCAGTTTTCTCTCAGAGGTGCTTGCAGCGATTACTGAGGGACACTGAGAACCAGAGGCCTCTTACCGCAGGGCTGACGTGAAGCCAAGCCTGTCTGCTCTGCCCTGAGACTCCACCCCATCCAAGCTGAGCACAGAGGCTTTTGCAATTTGCAAGTCTTGTCCCATAAGGGTGTCTCCAGCACAGAAGTTCTCCCAGCGTAGATACAGCTGATCCTCACAGCCAACTGGCCAGGAGGTCAATTCCTCCCAGTGATACCAACAACAATCAAGACTTAACTACAACAAGACTGTGCACACAGCCCACAAAGGGGTGCACCAAGAGTGTCCACCTCAGGTAACTGGGGAGGCTGAGCCACTGGGCCATACAGGACACCTAGCACACAAAACCACCCTACCAACTCAGGGAAGCAGTCAAAATGCAGAGACAAAGAAACAGATCACAAATGAAAGAAATGGAGGAAAGCAAACAACTGGATATAGAGTTCAAAACCATGGTTATAAGGTTTTTTAAGAATTTCCTAGAAAGGGCCGATAAATTTAGCGAGACCCTCGAGGATATGAAAAAAGACCAACTAGAAATTAAACATACACTTACTGAAATAAAAAATATTATACAGAGACCTAACAGCAGACTAGAGGAAAGCAAGAATCAAGTCAAAGATTTGAAATACAAAGAAGCAAAAAATACTCAACCAGAAAAGCTAAAAGAAAAAAGAATCCAAAAATTTGAAGATAGTGTAAGGAGTCTCTGGGACAACCTCAAGCGTACCAATATCCGAATTATAGGGGTGCCAGAAGAGAGAGAGCAAGATACTGAAAACCTATTTGAAGAAATAATGACCGAAAACTTCCCCCACTTGGTGAAAGAAAGACTTACAAGTCCAGGAAGCGCACAGAACCCCAAACAAAAGGAATCCAAAGAGGACCACACCAAGACACACCATAATTAAAATGCCAAGAGCAAAAGACAAAAAGAGAATCTTAAAAGCAGCAAGAGAAAAACAGTTAGTTACCTACAAGGGCGCATCCATACGACTGTCAGCTGATTTCTCAACAGCAACTATGCAGGCCAGACGGGATTGGCAAGAAATCTACAAAGTGATGAATAGCAAGAACCTACAACCAAGATTACTCTACCCAGCAAAGCTATCATTCAGAATTGAAGGGCAAATAAAGAGCTTCACAGATAAGAAAAAGCTAAAGGAGTTCATCACCACCAAACCAGGATTATATGAAATGCTGAAAGGTACTCTTTAAGAAGAGGAAGAAGAAGAAAAAAGTAAAGATAAAAATTATGAACAACAAATATATATCAACAAGTGAATCTAAAAGTCAAGTGAATAAAAAATCTGATGAACAGAATAAACTGGTGAATATAATAGAATCAGGGGCATAGAGAGGGAGTGGACTAATAATTCTCAGGGGGAAAGAGGTGTGGGGGGTGCAGGAAGAGACTGGACAAAAATCGTACACCTGTGGATGAGGACAGTGGCGGGGAGGTAAGGGCAGAGGGTGGGGTGGGAACTGGGTGGAGGGGAGCTATGGGGGGTGGGTGGGGAGAGGAACAATTGTAATAATCTGAGCAATAAAAATTTATTAAATTTTAAAAAAATTAAAAGGTTGTCAAGGATTTGGAGCAACTAGAATCTTTACACTGTTGACTAGAGTATAAAATCACTGAAAAATATCTGGCAATTTCTTATAATGTTAAACATACTTCTACTCTATAACTCTGTAATCTTATTCCTAGGAATTTACTTGAGGAAATGAAAATAAGCAACTTACAAAGAGACTCTACAAGAATATTCATAGCAGCTTTATTCATAATAGCCCCAAAATGGAAACAAACTATATATTCTTCAACAGCCAGATAAACTGTGATATATTTATACAATGTAGTACCACTCAAAAATAAAAGAGAAGAAACTACAGATACATATCAACCACATTATTTGAGCAATAGAAGCCACCCACTTATATTGTATAATTCCATTTATATAAAGTTCAAAAACAGGTAAAATTAAACTATGTGGACAGAAATTAGAACAGCAGTTGCCTGGGGCCATGTGGATGGGTGGACACTGATTGGAAGGGTCAGTGATTAAAAAAAACAAACCCTGCATGTCTCTATGCATGCTTTTATCCTTGTCTTTTAAAATATTTATGAGCCTATTCTCTATCAGTCTGCCCTAAGATGTAGTTATCAAGAGATCACTTCTTTAGAAACCTTGCTCTTTTCTAACCTTTTCCAGGAAAATATAGTCCTTTTACTCTAAGCCAAATAAAAACTGCTTCACAGCGCTACTGTTCTTCACAACTTAGAAACAGTGAAATCTCACAACTACTGGATCAGGCAGAGGAGGCCAAAGAGGCACTCTTTACTCCAGGATGAGCAAAGGCTGTGCCCCAGGAGGAACTTTCCCAAACCACAGGTCCCAAAGCAGGTGGGCGGGGAGGTCCCTGGAGTCCGTCCTCCAGGCTGCCTACCATGCCGCCTCGACTTTCCCATCCCATGGACCTCTCCTTGACTACTCCCGGCTGCAGATCTTCCCTTCCCACTCGCTCTGACCTTTTCTTCTGAGTGCTGTCCCTTTGGACTTCCTAAGTTCCTTCCACAAGAAGGGACCTGACTGACGCAGGGTGAGATCAGAAATGCACCTGTCAAACCAAGAACTAACAGGCTTCACCACTCACACATTTCCTCTTCGTCTGGTGCCAACTTTGGTTACCTAGAAATAATACTTCCTTACTTCCGGGGAAAGGAAGGGAGGAAGGGGGAGGAGGGAGAGGGAAGGAGAGAGTGAGAAGGAGGAAGGGAGGGAGAGAGGGGAAGAGGGGAGGAGGGAGGGAGGAAAGGAGGGAGGGAGGGAGGGAGGGAGGGAAAGAGAAAATAAATGAATTTTTTTTAAAAATCAACAAAGAACTGATGAAAAAGATCAAAATCTTCCAAGGACAAAATCAAACAAACACGTACTAGACTTTCCTCACCCGTGGGCTTCCGTCTCCAGCCCCCGCCCCAGTCCATCCTCCAACCTCGTGTCCATGCTGAACGCGTCCAGCAAAACAGCCCAAAACGTGAGGCTGGCAGGTCCCAGCGCAGGCGGGCTGGAGCCATCCGCCTGCCCCTCGGGGGTGACGCCTGAGCCGGCACCAGGGCTACACCGAACCAGACGCCACCTAAGGGACGTCGCCTCGGTCCTTCTGCTTAAAGCAGGAGAGACGGAGGGTAGAGGTGTCTTCAAAGGTGCGGGACCCAGTAAGACAGGCTCCCGTCCCGAGCTCTGGGCGCTTCTGTGTTTACAAAGAGCACGTACGACTCTGAAACGAAGCGGGCATTTAACTTTTAAATCTACCCACCCGTAGGCAGCGGCCGGCCCGCGCGGGGCCCTGACGCCCGTGGGAAGCCACACAGGCAGCGAGCCGGACGCTCCCTCCGGCCGCAGAGGACGCCGGCCCGGGAGGAAGGGAAGGGGTGTCGGAAGCCGAGCCTGCGGGGCCTCTCCGCACCCTGCCCCACCCGGGCCCACTTCCTCCCGCGCCGCGCGGCCTCCCTCCCGGCAGCGCCGCGCCCGGCCCGGCCGGCCCGGCCAGGCCACGGGGACGCACGGGAGGCGACGGCGCCAACCCCGCCGGGTCCGGCAGCCCCCGCGGGGCCCTCACCCGAGCTCCGGCCGCCGTTCCCTCCGTCTGCGGTCGCATCGCCCTCGAGCCTGCCTTCCTCGTTGGCTCCTTCCGCTCCAACACGGGCTCGGGCTCCAGGACAGTTTGAAAATGGCGCGGAGAGTCGCTCCCGGCCCGCAGGAGGAGGTGCTCCGTTGCCCCGGTAACGGGAGCGGCGGACCGAGAGGCGCGCGGCGGGGACGCGCCGGCGGTGATGGCGGCGATGGCGGCGCGGGCCCCGGTGCCCGGAAGCGACTAGACCTGGGCGGCGCGATGCCACAGCGCCCCCTGGCGGCCGGAAAACCCTGGACCCCAGCGGATGGCGGCCGTGGCGGCCTCTATAGGCCAGGTGCGTTCACGTCTGGGCGCGGGGTGAAACGCTGTCCAGCCCAGTTCCTGCGGAGAATTAACCTTCACCGACCTGGTGGACGCATACTCACCAGGAAAACTCCAATTAAAAGTCACATTGTAGCCTTAGCCGGCTTGGCTCAGAGTTTTGAGGGTCGGCCTGCGGACCTAAGGGTCCCGAGTTCGATTCTGGTCAAGGGCACATGCCCAGGTTAGGGGCTGGATCTCCACTGGGGAGCGTGCAGGAGGCAGCGGATCAATGATTCTCTCATTGATGTTTCCATCTTTCCCTCTCCCTCTCTGAAGTCAATAAAGAGATACATTTTTTTTAAAAGTCACATTGTCTTTGCAGCTTTTCCCCACAGCCTCCCACCCATGTCCCCTGTGAACCCTGCGAAGGGCCATTTGGATATTTATAACATCTTTGGGGGCCGTACAAATGTACTAACTTAAAAATTAGCCTGCTATATTTGGTTAAGCATTTAATTACCTCGCCCCTAATGCCTTGGCATGGCCAGACCAAATGATTTTGCCGGCATTATACAGCCTGCGGGCAGGATGTTCCCCACCCCTGGTGTCGAGCCTTGTAAAGCAAGTCCTCACTTAACATTGTGACTTTAAGCAAGGGATGTATAACAAAGCCAATTCACCACAGGCCACTTGATATAAACGAGGTAAGATCCTACGACATATTTCTGGTCACACAAAAATCACCAAACTTTCAAAAGTTTTCTAATATTAAATATTGAAATAAATGTGATCTATATATATACATATTTCAGAAAGATTAATAAATTAAATAAGATAATTATTTTTCAACCCACTTATTCCACTTCAGGGTGGCAGGTGGCCAGAGCCTATCCCTGCAGCTCAAGTCACACGGTGGAAACCCACTCTGACAGGACGCCCTTCCATGCAGGGTGTGCTCACACCCACACCACACTCAGACAGGGACAATGTGGACACCCCAATTAACCCATCTTGCATGTCTTTGGGATGTGGGAGGAAACCAGAGATCTCCAAGAACATTCACCCAGACATGGGGAGAACAGACAAACTCTACACACACAGACAGTGGCCCCAGCCAGTATTTTTTTTTCCTCATCAACTTCATAACATAAGGACCTTTAAACAAACGATGCTATTCAGAACCTCTGTATTAAAAACTTCATCTCATCAAAACGTAAGTGTTTATATATCTCTCCTGGACATCCCCATTTGTGAATTGCTTTAGCTAGAGATTATCTTTTTTAAAAAATATATATTTTTTATTGATTTCAGAGAGGAAGGGAGAGGGAGAGAGAGATAGAAACATCAATGATGAGAGAGAACCGTCAATCGGCTGCCTCTTGCATGACTCCCACTGGGGATCAAGCCCACAACCCGGGCATGTGCCCTCAACCGGAATCGAACCCAGGACCCTTCAGTCCACAGGCTGATGCTCTATCCACTGAGCCAAACCAGCTAGCAGCTAGAGATTATCTTACTCATCTATGTTTCTTTAGTATCTACCACATTAAACATTTGTGAATGGAATTAACTTTAAATAGAGAACTGCTCACATAAAGAAAACACAGGGTCAAATTCTAGAATTCTATTTCTCTTCTGAAATGATCAGAGAGGAACTCAATTCCTTTTTGTTTACTACTTTTCCAAAACATGCTTACTCTTTATCTATCATGTAACTTTATCTATCATATAGGTTGTGAATAATTTTGTAAACGTTCATGTATTGCTTTAATGTGTGCCTAGTCTGTTTTCCTTTCTGTCTAGAGCTTCATAAAAGATCAAAAAGTGTGAATTGAGTCAAGTTGAATTTAACTGAACTGAACTGCATGAACTAGGCCTTCTGACACCAAGTCTAGAATGCAAGGTTGCCTGCCTTTAGTGAGGAAACCAGAGATAGGGCTAAAATGTCAATATTGCCCTAACGGGTTTGGCTCAGTGGACAGAGCGTCGGCCTGCGGACTGAAGGGTCCCAGGTTCGATTCCGGTCAAGGGCATGTACCTTGGTTGCAGGCACATCCCCAGTAGAAGGTGTGCAGGAGGCAGCTGATCGATGTTTCTCTCTCATCGATGTTTCTAACTCTCTATCCCTCTTCCTTCCTCTCTGTAAAATCAATAAAAAATAAAAATAAATAAAATGTCAATATTACTGCCAGCTAATTTACATCCTTTTATTTAAGCACCAGGGACTCAATTTCCCTATTGCCACAGGTGTATGCTTTGGCTAGCAACCTGATTGTTACTGGCAGATAAGGATAATGGTTATGATAGTTCCAGTCTGTCTGGAGCCTTGCAGTGTAGCCTCCGCAATGACTTGGCTACAAAAGGCACTCAAGCTGTGTAAATGATCAGATGTTATGAGAAGCTATTCTTTAGCAGCAGAGACACTGGAAAATAATTCTCAAGAAAGGGTCTCTTTTAAAGCACAACGCTAAGGCATCTTGATGATGTAGCAATTTATTTTATATATCTTTCCTTGACATTCCCAATTGTGAATTTCTTTAGTTAGAGACATCAGAAATTTTCATTTCATAGTGGTAGTGCAAGAAATTACACCTTTTAATCACCTTTTGGAGTCAGTAAGAGTAAAGAGCAGGAGCTCTGTGTGAATGAAAAGACTAATAAGCAGTAATATCTTATATAATAAAAGCCTAATATGCTAAGTGTCTGGTCGTCCAGTTGGCCGTTCAACCAATCAAAGCGTAATGTGCTAATGATATGCTAAGGCCGCTCAACTACTCACTATGACATGCACTGACCACCATGGGGCAGACAGTTGACCGGTAGACCAGCCGCTATGATGCGCACTGACCACCAGGGAGCATATGCTCCAACCAGTAGGTTAGCTTGCTGCTGGGGTCCGGCTGATCAGGACTGAGCGAGACAAGCCAGACATACCCTGGAGCCCTCACACAGTCTCTCCCTGGCTGGCAAACCTCCCACATCCCTCTCCAGCCCTGATCGTGCACTGGTGGGGTCCCTAGGCCTGGCCTGCATCCTCTCACAATCTAGGGGGATGTTGGAGAGCTGGTTTCAGCGCGACGGCAGAGCAGCCGGTTGCTATGACGTGTACTGACCACCAGGAGTCAGACGCTCAATGCAGGAGCTGGCCCCTGGTGGTCAGTACACTCCCACAGGGGGAGCACTGCTCAGCCAGAAGCCCGGCTCATGGTTGGAAAGCACAGCAGCAGTGGCAGGAGCCTCTCCCACTACGCGGCAGTCGGACATCCCCGAGGGCTTCTAGACTATGAGAGGGTGCAGGCCAGGCTGAGGCCCCTCTCTCCCTCCCCATGCAGAATTTCATGCACCAGGCCTCTAGTCTATAATAATAAAAGCATAATATGCTAATTAGGCCAGACATCCTTCCAGATGACCTTCTTGACAAAGATGGGGCTGCAAGGGAAGCCTGGGTCCCAGGTGCCAGAAAGAAGCTGGTGCCAGCAGCCAGGGGAAGGAAGGCCTACTCTTGCACAGCAGGCGAGCTCAGCAGCAGTGGTGGCGGGAGCCTCTCCTGCCTCCATGGCAGTGCTAAGGACCCCTCGGGGGATGTCTGCCTGATGACTTAGGCCTGCTCCCTGCTGGCAGGCGGACACCCCCCGAGGGATCCCGGACTGTGAGGGGGCGCAGGCCGGGCTGAGGGACCCACTCCCAGTGCACGAATGTCATGCACGGGGACTCTAGTAAAGTAATAATAGCCATTGTGCATTGAATGCTTGTTAGGTTTGTTTCAAGTTAATCACCTGGTTTGCAGGCACTGTTTCAGTGAATCACCATGATAACCCTGTGAAGTACTGGTATCCCCATTTTACAGATGGTATTAAATAAGTTACCAGAAGTTACAAAACAAGTGATACAGCCTTCACTTCTGCTCAGGAAGTTAAAACAATTTGGAATTTGGCAGACTGCCAAGGAAGGGATTCTGTAGGACAATAGCTGATAAAAAGAATATTCAGATGCTGATCAATTAAATTTTGTGGAGACATAGAGTGGCCAGCTCCTAGAAAGTCAATTAGACCAACTTCTTACATAAAACACAGATTTCCTGTGCAGCCTCTCCAACAGATGGTCATTTTAGCTGCCACCTACTATTTCCAATGATAAGAGAACTTACTACTTTTCAAAGCAGCTCATTGCATTGTTGAAATCTTTGTTAGACAAATTCTTCCTTATATGAAGCTAAAATCTGCCTCTCCATGAGTGTGAGCTATTTGTTCTGAGCAATTAAAAGAAAGTGAATCTTGCCCTAGCTGGTTTGGCTCAGTGGATAGAGCATAGGCCCATGGACTGAAGAGTCCCGGGTTTGACTACGGTCAAGGGCACGTACCCTGACCCAGGTCGGGGTGTGTGGGGGAGGCAACCAATCTATGTGTCTCTCTCACATGGATGTTTTTCTCTCTGTGTCTCTCCCCCTTCCTTCCACTCTCTCTAAAAATCAATTGAAAAATATCCTTAGGTAAGGATTAACCACAAAAAAGTTAATCTGTTCCCTCATACATGTGATGATGCCCAGATCCTTCAACCTTTGCTCAAATGACATGGTCTCCAATGGCTTCCTCCTCTGGAATAAGAACTCCAGTTTCTCAGTTTTCTTTTTGAAATTTACACCCAGAAGTGGTTGCGTCAGATTAGGGCTAAGTACTAAGATATATTATTTCCCTTGATATATCTGCACAGCCCATTCAATGTGTATCAACACAGTCTAGTATCACATTAGCCATTTTAGCAACAGAGTTGAATATTCTCTGGTGAAGAAGCATACACCAGCCTCTTTCTTTGGCTACATTTTAATATCCTTTTTTATGTATGGTATCCTAAATGCAAATATGAGGTTTCTGGAGCTGAGATCAAAGTTATTATCTACATCAACAACTATCAGTTGCCTTTCCAACACCCCAGAATGATATGCTAAGCAGATGTCATCCTATGTGCACCGGATTCTGTCCTGCAGGGAGGAAGCCTCCTGACCCCCAGACCCCTTCCTGCAAATGAAGATTCTGAGAGCTGTCTGGCTGGCATGGTTCAGTAGTTGAGCATCGACCTATGAGCCGGGAGGTCACGGTTAGATTCTTGGTCAGGGCACATGCCTAAGTTGCAGGCTCGATCCACAGTGTGGGGTGTGCAGGAGGCAGCTGATCAATGACTCACTCTCATCATTCATGTTCCTATCTCTATCTCCCTCTCTGAAATCAATAAAAATGTATTTTAAAAAAGGATCTGAGAGTTTGTATATGAAAAAGGCAGCTCTTTTCCTTCTCCTGAGAAAGGGAGAGAAATGAGGGTACACTCACTTTCTCAGGGAAGAGAAGGGACGGGTCCTGAGTTCTTACCTTTTGGAATGTAAGTTGGAGGACACGAGAAGCCTGTCCTGGTTTATAGCTCCTGGGATGTCTCCTTGGATCCAGGTTTGGCCCCGATTTTGAAATGTAAACACAATCCAAGGAGGTAAATCTCTCCACAGTTCTTTCACTATCTATGCAGTCATAGTCATAATTTAACTTCCAGGGCTTGTTCTTTAACCCAGATTCCAATAAAATTTGCTCAGAAAGTCCTAACTGCAGAAACAGGAAAATACTCACTGTTGACTTGGGCTCGATCCAAATCTTTTCCATAGGCCTAATCTCTCAATCTCTCTCTATATCTCTATCTCAACAGGTTCTAGGGACTCAGCCTGAGTACCTGTCAGTATCAGAATGCCTGAGTAACAATTGGTTAAGTAATAAAAGCATTTTGTGGTCTCACTTGACAAAACAGCTGGTATTAGCAGGTCCTAGTTTGGTTTGCAGTTCAATGGCACCACCAAGGCTCTGACCACTTTTCATCCTTTCACACTCTCCTCAGTGAGAGGCTTTTATCTTAGAACTTCAAAAAAAATAGATTGTTTAAAAGACTTTTTGTTTTTTTTTTTATTTTTTAGAGAGAGAGGAAGGGAGAAGGAGAGCGAGCGAAACATTGATCAGCTGCCTCCTACATGGCCCCTACCTGGGATTGAGCCCACAACCCAGGAATCTAACCAGTAACCCCTCAGTGCCTGCCTGGGGCAATGCCTAACCAACTGAGCCACATGGGCCTTTTGCTCCATGATGGCAGAATGGCTATCACAACTCTAAGAAACATGTATGCAGTAGCACCCAAAACAAGAAGTGAGGGCGGGAGACAGGAATTTCGTGACAAGAAAAAAATGGTTGTGCTTCATAGGCTTCCTTTTCATCCGGGAGAAAAATGTCTCCCAGAATTCATTAGTAGAGTTCCCTTTAGTGGCCAGAACTGGGTTCTGTGCTCACCTCTAGAGCAGTCACTGGCAAAGAAGGCTTGAATCAGGTATGATTTATTTCCAGACCAAATTAGAGTTTCACAAATTGATCCAGGAATATTTAGAGAGCTTCTCTCTTCATGTAAAATCATGAAAAGACCACTTAATATGTTCCCTTTGAGTGAAGGAGAAAGTCCTGAGTTAATGCCATCTCAGAGTTTGTTGCATCTTTTCCACAACCAGGTATCAATTTCATGTGAGGGAAGATTATGTACCAGATTCTGTGGGTTGAGTCTCCAGGCTCCTGTGTGTCTTCCCGTATATGAAGCTGGAGAGCTAAGCTGAACTCATGTGTTCCCTTGAGCTGAAGTTCTGCTCTCGTTGGCACTCACATGAGACTTGCATTAGGAACTGGAGGAAGGAAGGAGAGCGGCTGGGGTGGGGAGTGGCAGAGGTAGGTAGCATCAAGAGCTTCCTGCTGACCACAAAGAAGCTGAGACCCTGGGAGTGGGAGCTGTTTTTAGAAGCGTTGCCTAGAGCTTGTTCTTCTAGCCCTTCTAAACAATTTGAAAGCCTCCTACAGCCCAGTGCAGGGTTTTCTGTGGTCTGCAACTAACACCTAACAGAAACGGGGCCTATTTAGGAAGGCCTCCTGGGAAGATGGGACCTTCTGGAGAGAAGGTGGACATGGTGCCAGGTGCAGGGTGGAGGAAGTGGTAAGAGATCCCTGGAAATAGAGACTCATTTACTCTAGGCAAGTGAGTTGCTGGCGATAGACCTTCAGGGAAGGGAGGGAGGAGGGTCCCCAGAGCACCCCACAACAAAGAAGAGTCAGGTTTCAATGTCTAGCAGGGCCGGAGGGCAGAAGCTGATTCACTGCAATGCCCTTCAAGCAAGAACTTTCCTGCCCCCTCTTCTCCGCTCCCTCCATTGGTAACTTGGGTGGAGGAGGAATTGCAGATGGGAAGAGGAAAGCGGTGACCACCTCTCTGCGTGCAGCAGGCCCGAGCTAGGGGAGGGGGAGAGCATGGACTATTAAGCCCCATGTAAAGTTTTGGTGATGACAGTGAACTGGACATTTTAATTACTGGCCAAGGCCTCATTCTACTTCAGAAAGACCCCAAAAGGCATGGGTTCTGGCTGAGTTATCATCCAGAGCAGGGGTCCTCAAACTTTTTAAACGGGGCCAGTTCACTGTCCCTCAGACCGTTGGAGGGCCGGACTATAGTTTAAAAAAAAAAACTATGAACAAATTCCTATGCGCACTGCGGGCCCGGGATGAGTCGGCTGCTAAGCAGGACAGGCAGCGGCACCCGGCAGGCTGGATAAATGTCCTTGGCGGGCCGCATGTGGCCCGCGGGCCGCGGTTTGAGGACCCCTGATCCAGAGCAAGGAGAAGAACTGGATGTAAGAAAACAAAATTTGTTTTGAGCCATTCTAAACCAACCATACTATCTAATCCTGGAACATAAATATACCTTGGCCTTTTCCCACCTGAAAGCGGGGGGCGGGGGACCATGTGAAGAGGAAGATTTTGACAGACAGGCAGAATCTGCCTCATCTCACTCTTCCTAACTCACCAAAATCGGATGATTAACAAACAGGACTTTTAGGAATATCCTCTACAGAGACTTCAGCCCTCCAAAAGATGGTGCAGATGTATAAAAATGTTCAAGAAGAGTTGCCGAAATCAATGGATGCCAAACGTGTTGTGGGATATTATGAGAAACTGGTGATATTTCAATGAGTACCCTTAATTTTCCAGTTGACAAAATGAAAAGTCAGAATCAAACGTGCTCCCTCACTCCACCCCTCTGCAAATGTACACAGGTTTCACTGGAAGACTAGATAGATGCTGGGCTGGATGCTCCATGGGTCTGATCCAATACAGCAATTACTTTTGCCGGTAGAGCTCCCATAGCACCCTAGGCTTCTTTTCATCGCATTTAATACTCTGTATTGTAATTGATTTTTAAATTTACTTAGCAGGATCCTGAATTTAACTCACACCACATCTCAGAAGTATGGAGAAATTGCAGTCCTTTGTTAACTCATCCAGCCTTCTTCCTCAGTGCCCACCTACTGGTAAGGAGGAAGAATAATTATTTAAATCCTTCCTTGTTTAAATTTAATCTGATCCAATAATTTAAACAGCCCCTTTAGGTGATGTTAGTCTTCTAAGAAAACAAAAGCTCCGTCTGCCAGATTTCTTACCCCTTCCGCTCCAAGGTGCTAACTGCATGTATGCCTCTGGGAAGGTGTGGGGTTGCTGACCGTGTGACCAATGGGAAGACTGTGGTTCTTCGGGAACTTCTTCTCCCCTTGTCCACTTGGTTGCTCTGTGTGTTGCTGGCATTGCAGCTGAAGCCTGTGGCTGGTGTGATACATGAATCTCTCTCTCTCTCTCTCTCTCTCTCTCTCTCTCTCTCTCTCTCTCTGTCTCTCTCGGCCCTCTCTGACTCACTCTACCTGCCCTGCACTCCTTCAGTATTACATATTCCTTTGACTTCTGGCTGTGATTTACGTTTCATCCTGCCCCAACTTGCAATGCCTCACCCCCCTCACCAGCACTGTGGATCCCCAGGAAGATTCTCAGATATTCTCAGTCACAAGGGCCCCATGTGGTAAATACGGGTGACTCTAATGTTAAACCGCATGACCTTCCACCACCTAGTCATGATGGTCCCATTAGGGTTGATATGAGGCACCCTGCAATAAGACCTCTTCTCAGGGTCTCAAATGGGGAGTCAGGAGAAGAACCCTCTTCTGCCCTTGGTGTCTCCCCTACTCACCTGATACACAGAGCATATCTGCTCTGTTCTTTTTTTTTTTTGAAGTATTACAAATAGTAGTACATATGTCTCCTTTTTTTCCCCCCATTGACCTCCCCCCGGCCTCCCCTACCCCCCAGTACACGCCTTCACCTGCCCGCCCCCCTCCCCCAGTGTCTCGTATCCATTGGTTATGCTTATATGCATGCGTACAAGTCCTTCGGTTGGTCTCTTACAGCCACCCCCCCCCCAACCTCCCCTGCCTTCCTGCTGTAGTTTGACAATCTGTTCAATGCTTCTTTGCCTCTCTATCTATTTTTCCCCCATTTCTTTTCTTTAAAAAATTTTGCCTCTGCAGACTATAAATAAACATATTATATAAAAAAAAAATGTTTGAGTCCCAATTTCAATGTCCAACAGTTCTGAGTCCCCGTTTCAATGTCAAACAGTTCCTTATGTGTACATGTCAGCAATGATATCTGGATGGTGGGCACATGGTGGCAATGCAGGTTTGACCCTCTCTGGTTTGGTCCTAGGCAACCTGCAGCGATGCACAGCTGCTGACTGCTAGCGTGGCAAGGCGTCGTCAGCGTCTTCCATCTCTGGACTGTTTTTCCTCTTGTCTTCGGGGTTGGAGCAGACTTGTCAATTCCTCTCTGTTGCAGGAATCCACATGGTCTTGGAGTTGTTTTCTGAAAATATACAAACATATTCTCGACCACAAGTTAATAAAGGAATCTTTTTTATATATTTGATTTGGGATCCTTTTTATTTTTGCCCAAACGATTTTCCTTTGTCTTATTTAGACACCATGTGTGTCTTGCTGTTAGCATTACAAATGAAAATTAATTTTGTAAAGTAAAAATTTTCTAGATGTAATTTACTTATAGGATATTTTTCCTTACATGATATTACCGTAATATCCCCCTCCCCCCCCTTTTTTTTTGATTAATGGAGGCTTTCGTAAATTTTATAATGCAGTCTTGATAACTTTAAATTTTAATTTTTTTGCCCAACAATATGACTGCTTTAGGTTCATTGCATGTTCAGGCATTTTACCATGAGATGAACTACCAATAGAAATTTTAGTTATTACTTTAGGAACAGCTCTTTGTCCAGTACAATTAAATTTACTTGAATATTCACTTCTTTCAATTAGCCTATTTAAATTAATCTGAAAACTTGATTACTATTTTACTGTCAAATTTAATACTCTATCAACAATCTTAGTTTACCCTGTAAATATTAGTGGAAAGGATTATTTGCATTCTTGAGTAGGCCCTGAGCATTCCTGATGCTAGGCTGGATTTAGATATAGGGCAGCTGCTTTTGGCCAAGTCTCTTGTCTGTGACCTGGGTCCCAATCTGAGCTGGGCATGGGAAGCAAAGCAGCCACGGGGGAAGGAGACCTCCCTCAGAAGGGGTGAGGGTTCAGGCTCCTTCAGGGTTGGGGGGGGGGGTCAGGGTCTGCACCCCACCTCTGTTGACCCCCAAGTTCTCTCCTGATGGCCCCTCTGCGACTGTGCCTGTCTTAGGTTGTTCCTTCCCTGAGGAATCTTACCCATTTCTGGCTAACCAGCCATCCTCCCGGGCCAAGCAGGGTGATGTGAGGTTCAGTTCTATCTCCTTGATAGCCTATGTCCCTGTGGCCTCTACGTCCAGCACTTGCCTTGGGATCCCCTGGCCTGCTAGCAGGGTCCCAGCTCTGATCACATATCTCAGGGAACTCAGGTTTCTTCTCCAGTGAGGGCCCAGCTCACATGATTGGGCAAGAGACAGATCCATGGTACCAGCCACCACGAGGCTTCAAGCTCAGCATGAACAGAAAGCTCAGGAAATAGCTGAGGGCAATTGGATTGTGAAAGGAGGGTCCCTCTTGGCACAAAAGGCAAGAGGGGCCAATATAGAATGCTCAAGTGCCTTCCAAGGGCCTTAATTCCTTCTGAAAGGGATTAAATCCTTTCATGTTCTATTTTTTTTTAATTGCTGCCAAACATTCAAAGAATTAGTTTGTAAGTTTGTTTGGGATAATTGTACAATATGCTGTTGTAAAATATCTAAAATTATAATGACATTGTAGAATAATATCATGTAAAGATATTCTTTGCTTTAGGCCATGGCAATTCTATTTCAAACTGGCTGTCAATTTCTTTTTTGTAGCTTTATATAAACTTTGTCAGGGAGGCAAAAACACAAATTACTTACTTTAGTTCAAGAGGCCAAATATATTGACTTCCAATTACAATCCTTATGACACTTGAAGGAAACTTCTCTTTGTTTCCTTCCAAAATAATTTTCAGGCTACAGAAAGTTTTATTTAAAAATCTTTGTCACATAAAACAATTTCTCTTAAGGTTATGGTGACCACTAGTATGTACTCTGTTCCTTTTTTGCTCTCTCTCTCCCACAGTCCTAGAGCTGAAGAAGAATAGCTTCCTTCCCTGCTTTCTTTTTTTTTTCCCCCTAACTTTTATTTTATTTTTTTATTTTTCTTATAAATCTTTATTGTTCAGATTATTACAGGTGTTCCACTTTTTTCCCCCCCCCATAGCTCCCCTCCACCTGATTCCCCACCCCACCCCATGCCCTTACCCCCCGCCACTGTCTTCATCCATAGGAGTAAGATTTTTGTCCAATCTCTTCCCGCACCCCTCACACTTGCTTCCCCTGAGAATCGTCAGTCCACTCCCTTTCTATGTCCCTGATTCTATTATATTCACCAGTCCATTCTGTTCTTCAGATTTTTTATTCACTTGATTTTTAGATTCACTTGTTGGTAGGTATGTATTCGATGTCATTTTGTTGTTCATAATTTTTATCTTTACCTTTTTCTTCTTCTTCCTCTTCTTAAAGAATACCCTTCAGCATTTCATGTAATCCTGGTTTGGTGGCGATGAACTCCTTTAGCTTTTTCTTGTCTGTGAAGCTCTTTATCTGACCTTCAACTCTGAATGATAGCTTTGCTGGGTAGAGTAATCTTGGTTGTAGGTTCTTGCTGTTCATCACTTTGAATATTTCTTGCCGCTCCCTTCTGGCCTGCATAGTTTCTGTTGAGAAATCAGCTGACAGTTGTATGGGTACTCCCTTGTAGGTAATTAACTGTTTTTGTCTTGCTGCTTTTAATATTCTCTCTTTGTCTTTTGCCCTTGGCATTTTAATTATGATGTGTCTTGGTGTGGTCCTCTTTGGGTTCCTCTTGTATGGGGTTCTGTGTGCTTCCTGAACTTGTAAGTCTATTTCTTTCACCAGGTAGGGAAAGTTTTCTGTCATTATTTCTTCTAATAGGTTTTCAATATTTTGCTCTCTCCCTTCTTCTGGCACCCCAAAAATTCGGATGTTGGTTCGCTTGAAGTTGTCCCAGAGGCTCCTTACACTATCTTCATATTTTTGGATTCTTTTTTCTTTTTGTTTTTCTGGTTGGATGTTTTTTGTTTCCACATATTTCAGATCTTTGGTTTGATTCTTGGGGTACGTTGATCTACAGTTGAGTTTCTGTATATTTTTCATTTCAGACAGTGTATGCTTCATTTCTGACTGATCCTTTTCCATTTTTTTGGCATTCTCATTAAGCTCCTTGAAGGTCTTACTAAGCTCCTCAGAAGTGTCATCAAGTTTCTCAGCGGTTTTTAGAAGATTCTTGAGTAACCTTATACATGTGGTTCTGAACTCTATGTCATCCAGTAGTTTGCTTTCCTCCGTTTCTTTCATTCGTGACATGTTTCTTTGTTTCTGCATTTTGTCTGCTTCCCTGTGTTGATGGAGTGGCTTTGTTTGGTAGGTGACCTATAGGGGGCAGTAGCTCAGCCTCCCCAATCACCTGATGTGGATGCTCTTGGTACACCCCTTTGTGGGCTGAGTGCAAAGTCTTGGTGTAGTTAAGCCTGAATTGCTGTTGGTACGCTGGGAGGAATTGACCTCCAGGCCAATTAGCTGTGAGCACTCCCTGTGTCTATAATGGAAGAACTGCTGTGCTGGAGACATGCAGGACTTGTTTCAGTGGGGCTTCGGTGCTCACTGAGTTTGCCTCTTGAATGTGTCACTTATGGATGTGAGGAGTTGAAATCTGGTGTCTCACACTGACCACTAGGTACACTGGCTTCTGGATCTCCAATGGGGTGCAGGTCAGCTACTGTCTGAGGCCACTCAGCAGGAGCTACAGTGAGAGCTGCAGTTTTCTCCTCTTTGCTTGGGGTTTGGAGGTTTTGGAACTGTCTGACCCGGGCTGCAAGTTTGCTAGGTTAAGCTGCGATAGGGCAGGCTTTTCTTATGCTAACTCGGTTGCTTGGAGCTTGGGTGGGTTTGTAGGTTGTGCAGGGCGGGGCCTCAGGGTGTCACTAGGTTAGGGCGTGGCAAACAGCAATGGCTGCTAGTTAGCCGGCTCTGTGTCCCCAAAGGCATCCGCGAGTCCCGTGCCCCAGTTCAGTAAACAATTATTCCTGCGCACAGCTCTGCAAGCAAGCCACCCTCGCTGGCAGACAGTCCAGCTTCTCCCCGTAGGAGTTTGGGTCCCCCGCGTCTCCCCAGAGACTGGATTTCAGAGTAATCGGGGGCTTGTCTCCGTTCGGGTTGAAAAAAGCAACGCACCCAGTCGCCCGCAGCCAGCCCGGATCACGCGCCTCCGTACCTCAGCTTTTCAGCACTCGTGCACGTCTCAAAGCTCTTTTCTCTTTCCTTCTAGTTGTAGAACTTCCACTCAGCCAGCTTTCCCATGGTTCTGGGTGATAGACGTTTTGTCTTTTAGTTGCAGTTTAAATTGTTGTGGGAGGCAGCAGTTTAGGTGTTTACCTACGCCGCCATCTTGGATTCCCGCACCTTCCCTGCTTTCTTGGTAACACACCTTCCTTATACCATAGTGTAGTTAGAACTCCTCTACAGAGTGTCTTCTCTATCCCAGGAGAGAACTCTCATCTAGGCTTGGTTTCTTTATATATATATACTGAGTGGCCAGATTATTATGACCACTTGACGTTTGTAGGCAAATTAGCTGTACACTGCATTGTATGGGATATGGAAGCCGAAGGCCTGTTCGAACACCTTTGCTGTCTGCAGTTACCAAGATAAAATGTCTCCAATTCACACAGGAACACAAGGATTGGACAGTTGAGCACTGGAAAAAAGTCATTTGGTCTGATGAATCACGTTTCCAGTTGTATTATGCAGATGGCAGAGTGAGAATTTTGCAGAAACAGCATGAAAGCATGCACCCCATATGCATGAGTACAACCCTTCAAGCTGGTGGGGGCAGTGTTATGGTTTGGGGCATGTTTTCCTAGCATGATTTGGGCCCTTTAACTCGTGTGGAACAATGTCTGAATAGCACAACATACCTAAGTATCGTTGCTGATCAAGTTCATCCTATCATGTTGATGGTGTATCCCAATGGAGATGGCTTCTTCCAATAAGACAATGCGCCATGCCACAGTGCTCGTATTGGGCAGGAGTGGTTTCAAGAACATGAGGGAGACTTTACCTTGTTTAGGTGGCCCCCACTATCGCCAGATCTCAATCCAATTGAGCATTTGTGGGATGAAGTTAAAAGAGCCATCAGGCAACCATCAAATCTCACAGAACTGGACCGTGCTATTCATCAGGCATGGTGTCAGATTCCTCACATCACCTTTCAACATCTCGTGGAGTCAATGCCAAGAATTGCCACAGTATTGAAGGCAAAAGGTGGCCCAACGAAGTACTGATGGGGTGGTCATAATAATCTGGCCACTCAGTGTGTGTGTGTATGTGTATTGATTTTTGAGACGAAGGGAGAGGGAGAGAGAGATAGACACATCAATGATGAGAAAGAATCATTGATTGGCTTCATGTCTCACACTGGGGATTGAGTCTGCAACCTGGGCATTGAGCCCACAACCCAGGCATGTGGCCTGATGGGGAATCAAATTCTGACCTCCTGGTTCATAGGTCGATGTTCAACCACTGAGCCATGCCAGTTAGGCCAGGCTTCGTTTCTAATGGATGGGGGTGAAAGTGAATGAAAGAATTTAGAAAATCTTCTCTCAGTTCAATAACCTGGATTTTGAGAGTATTGTTTGGCTACACAATCTTATTTCAAAGGTCAGAAGGTTAATACTAATCCTGTCTCTCTCTACATTACAAGTAAATTGCTTAGAACAGTGCCTGGCAACCCAGGAAACAATCAATGTTCTCTTTCCGTATCAAATCTCTTATTCTCCCTCTGAAATTGATTGGTGTCTTGGGCCAGTTAGGAAAAATGTGTGCTAAGAAAAGCAAAAGAGAAAAATTCCTATATAATAAAGAGGTAATATGCAAATTGACTGTCACACCCTCACACAAGATAGCGACCCCCATGTGGTCACAAGATGGGCACACCCATGTCGTCACAAGATGGCCACCACAAGATGGCCACCACAAGATGGCCAGCAGGGGAGGGCAGTTGGGAGTGAACAGGCCAGCAGGGGAGGGCAATTGGTTGCAACCAGGCCAGCTGGGGAGCAGTTAGGAGCAATCGGGCCAGCAGGGGAGGGCAGTTAGGGGTGGCCAGGCTGGCAGGGGAGCAGTTAGGCATCAATCAGGCTGTCAGGGGAGTGGTTAGGGGGTGATCAGGCTGGCAGGCAGAAGCGGTTAGGGGCAATCAAGCAGGCAGGCAGGTGAGCGGTTGGGAGCCAGCAGTCCAAGATTGTGAGAGGGATGTTCCACAGGCCTAAACTAGCAGTTGGACATCCCCCAAGGTCCCAGATTGGAGAGGGTGCAGTCTGGGCTGAGGGACACCCCCCAAATTTCATGCACCAGGCCTCTAGTATGTTAATAATTTCTAAGATATTAACTTTATTAGTATTTACATTTTACCATACTTCAAATTTATCAACAAGTATATGGTTGTAGAGGAATTCAAACAATATAGTTATCACGATTACTAAGTGAATAAAGATTTACATAAAAAAGGTTACTAAGTGAAAGCCCTCATTTAACTTGTAATATTTTCCCTGTGCTCATCCTCCAATCTACTGTTCTCCCTAAAGATAATGACCATAAGCACTTTGGTTGGGTCTCTTTACTTATTCATTTCCCCAATTACACTAGGAGCTTTTTGAGCTGGTCTCTATAATCCCACAGGGCATCAATAAATATTTGATGAATGAATAAATGATTGAATGATGAATAATCAAATAATACAGAGTAAATGAAATAGTGTTAAGAAAAAAATGTATTGTTATATAAACTTGTTAAGACATTATTTAGTTTTGAGTTTTCTTGATAGGATCACATCAAATTAAAGTAGAACAGATTAAATTATGAGGCCTCATTTTTCTAGGCTCTGGAGATAAAGTAGTGAATCAGGGGCAAGATGCCTGCTTTTAAAGAGCTTACCTTCTAGTGGGGACTGTGGGTGGGAGATATAAAATAAATGAGTAAAAAGAAAAAGTGAATAACTTGAGCTTATGCTAGGTGATGTGAAGAAATGAGATGGGGTAATGTGAGAAAGAATGATGGGAGGAGGAAACCTGCTTTAGACTGGGTGGTCAGGAGAGGCTTCTCTGAGGAGTGGCATCTGAGCTAAGATTTGAATAACAAGAAAGCAGACTTATAAAGATCTGGGGTCAGAGTATTTCATGGAAAAGAAACAAATTTAAAGCAGGTTCCTAGGATAAAAAAGGGCAAGTGTGCCCTAGCTGGTTTGGCTCAGTGGATAGAGCGTTGGCCTGCGGACTGAAGGGTCCTGGGTTCAGTTCTTTTCAAGGGCACATGCTGGGGTTGCAGGCTTGATCCCCAGGAGGGGGCATGCAGGAGGCAGCCAATCAATGATTCTCTCCCACCATTGATGTTTCTATTTCTCCCCCTTCCTCTCTGAAATCAATAAAAAAAATATATATTTTTAAAAGGCAAGTGTTACTGGAGTACAGGAAATGAAGGTGAGAGGTAGGAGGTGAGTTTAGAGAGGTAGGTGATGATATCCAGGCTACACAGGGCCCTATGGGCCATGATAAGGAATTAGAATTTTTCTAAGAGCAACAAGGAGCCATTGAAAGATGTGGCAGATGGAATTTTCTAAAGATAGGTGCACCAATATGTATCCCACTCATGCTCTTTTTACAAAGTGACTGAAACTCTACTATTGAGAATGGGGTCTACGGTCCCTCCGTTTGAATCTAGGCTTGGGGCTGGTCACTTCCCTGACAAATAGAGTATGCAGAAGTGAAGCAATGTGACTTGTAGATAGATCATCAGAAGAATATAGCTTTCCCTTGTTTCTCTCTCTCAACACTTCTCAATGGAACCTCGATACCGTGTTGTGACAAAGCCCAAAGTAGTCTTCACAGAGAGATGACCTGAGGGTCCCTTGTGCAGAGGTCCTGAAACTCCCAGCCAGCGTCAATCACCAGTCACATGAGAGAATGAGTCTGGAGATCTTTATAGAATAAATTTATGGACAGTGGCTCATGGTGTGACCATCAGAGTAATTTAAATCCAGTGTCTTCATCCCACCCAGTGCCACTCTGCTCAAGATTCAGATTTCTGGCAGAGGCAGAGAGTCTAATGGGTCCAGCTAGTACAGTCAGCTGCCTAATCCTAGAGGGCACAGGGACTGTGATGGAGAGTCCAGGATCCAGAATAAATCTACTGTGATATAGAATGAACAATAGTTCAATTAATTTCTGGAGTATTTTGACAAATTTTATATCCGCTGATGAACCATGTAATTTTTCAGACAGAAAAAAAGGAACGATGGTCCAAAGAAAAGGCTAAGAGGCAGGAAATTATTTAAAAGACGAGGGACCCTGACAATCAGCATAGCAATCACAATTCTCAGGATGAAGCACATCACTTTGGGCTTTATTAGTAAAAGTCAAAGTATTCCATCTATTACACTCTCATTAAATGTCTCTACTCTTTCTTCCATTTAGAGAATTGTTCACTGTGATGATACATTTTATGGTTTGATCAGTCCCACAGCAGATTACACTTCTTGAATAAACAAATATGGAAATAAATTTTTATGAGTACAAGTTAGAAGTAGTACATTAATAGCTATAGTTAAGGTAGTTTTATAAATCCCACGTAGAGTTATAATAAGTAAATTTTAATACAAACCTGGTTCAAGATTTTTTTCCCCTCAAATTTTAGGGCCTACAAACTTTCTTATGAAAGCATGTCGTCTTTTGGGTTAAATGTTGTATTCCACGACTCAGAAATCCCTTCAGGAAGCTCTCTTTCTCTAAGTGCTATAATATTGACTGGCCAATAATGAGCTCAGGTAGCTGCAGAGAATCATTATTGGCTTAGTTAGAGCTTGGCAAAGCCAAGAGAGTAAGTGAATAAGTGCTATTGGACAAGAAAAACCACCCAAAGATAAAAAGCTCTTTTTTAAAGTATAGAGATGCATGATATGATAAATTCTAATAAAACAATATAAAATTTATTCCTTTCTGCACATCTTATTTAAATCACCTACAAAAAAAAAAAAGATCATGATTGTGCTCCTCAAGACTCCAAAATGTTAAATCACATATTTAAAGTTACCTAGTAAATTTGTGTAAAAGTTTGGGCAAACTTTTTTTCATCATATATTTAATCTACTATGCAATGAAAGTTAAATGTAAACCTCTAATGATTCATAGTAACATATAGATAACCATTAAAGAAATTAAACCCAAACCCCTAAAATTTTAAATAATTGCACCTACTGTTTACATGTTATTTTTTACATATTTGCTATTAATACACATTTATAACTCTATGATCTACATTTTTCTTTGATTCCTCAGCATAATCCTCCTATCTTTTCCCTCATATTGGACAAAAGGAAACCAATCTAATCGCTCTCACTTGAGAATGCTCACCAGGGCATACGTATTTTAATACAGTAAGATTTTTTAGTTCATTTTTCCTTCCTAAACAAGGGAATATCTTCTATTTTCAACTTAATCCTAAAGTACTAATGGGCACATGACTTTAAAACTAATTTGCTAGTTCATTAGCTCGTTGAAAATAATAACTTGATACTTCTCTTGAGTAGTAAAATGAACTTTACAAAACCATTGACAAGACAATATACTAATCTTCTAATCTATAATAGAGTGGCTGCTACCACAGATAGCATATCTGAGGTCTACAGAAGACATTGTTCCATGAATTTAATTCATCAAGAATTTGTTGAATTTATTAATAAAGAACATTATAACCTGATGAACAAAAAGATAGATACAAAGGAAGTAAAGTATTAATGTACTACTTCTAACTTGTACTAACCAAACAGACTGTCAAATTACAACTGGAAGGCTGGGGAGTGTTGGGGAGGGGGGAAGAGATCAACCAAAGGACTTGTATGCATGCATATAAGCACACCAATGGACACAAGACACTGGGGGGGTGGGATGAGGGCATGCAACAGGGTGTAGAGGAGGCTGGGGGAAGGTCAATGGGGGGGGGGAAGGAGATATATGTACTACTATATGTAATACTTTAAACAATAAAAAAATAAATACTTCAAAAAATGAATTTATACTATTTAATGTGCAAGACTTGCTATTTACACTAATAAAAGAGAAACATGCAAATTGACATACCTCCCCTACTCCCACAAACCACGCCCACCAGACAATCAGGAGCGAGTATGCAAATTAACCCAAACAAGATGGCAGCCATGGAGCTGGAGCAAGCAGGAGGCTTGGGTTGCCCCTAGTGATGGAGGAAGCCAAGCTTCCTGCCCCCACTGGCTGGCCCTGGCCTCCACTCAAGGCTACAAAGTTTCAATTATAGAAGATAAATAAATCCCAACACAAATGGTGGCAGTCACGGAGCTGGAGAGAGCAGGAGGCTTGGGTTGCCCCCAGTGATGGAGGAAGCCAAGCTGGCCCAGGCCTCCGCTCAAGGCTACAAAGTTTCAATTATAGAAGATAAATAAATAAATCCCAGATACCAGGGCCTCTGCTTGAGTCGCTGGGGGCGTGGCCAGCCTGCAAACCACCACAGGCCCCTTGCCCAGGCTGCCCCATGCCCCAAGGGAACCCTGACCCTGATCTGGGACACCCTTCAGGGCAAACCAGCCGGCCCCCACCTGTGCAACAGGCCTCTATCCTATCTAATAAAAGAGTAATATGCAAATTGACTATCATTCCAACACACAAGATGGCTGCCCCCATGTGGACACAAGATGGCTAGCAGGGGAGGGCAGTTAGGGGTGACCAGGCTGGCAGAGGAGGGAAGTTGGGGGTGACCGGGACTGCAGGGAAGAGCAGTTGGGGGGGACCCAGGCCTGCAGGGGAGAGAAGTGGGGGGGGGGACCAGGTCTGCAGGGAAGGACAGTTGGGGGGGCCAGGCCTGCAGGGGAGGGCAGTTAGGGGTGACCAGGCCTCCAGAGGAGGGCAGTTAGGGGTGACCATGCCTGCAGGGGACTGCAGTTAGGGGTGACCAGGCTGGCAGGGGAGGGCAGTTAGGAGCAATTGGGCTGGCAGGGGAGGGCAGTTAGGGGCAACCAGGCTGGCAGGGGAGCAGTTAGGCATCAATCAGGCTGGTAGGGGAGTGGTTAGGGGGTGATCAGGCTGGCAGGCAGAAGCAGTTAGGGGCAATCAGGAAGGCAGGCAGGTGAGCAGTAGGGAGCCAGCAGTCCCAGATTGTGAGAGGGATGTCCGACTGCCCATTTAGGCCTGATCCTACTATGATCGGGCCTAAACGGGCAGTTGAACATCCCTCGAGGGGTCCCAGATTAGAGAGGGTGCAGGCTGGGCTGAGGGACACACACCCCGTGCATGAATTTCATGTACTGGGCCTCTAGTATGTGTATAGTGTTAAAACTGGGAGTGGAGGACAATTTTTCTTTAGCTTACAGATAATTGACTTATAACAATCCCTCCATTCAGCACCTGGAGTATTAGTCTTTGAACATCTTAAAAGCAAGGTACTGGGCTTAGGCAGTGAGCAAAGCAGGCAGTGACCTCTGCCCTAGTGGAAGTTATGTTCAAGAGTATGGTCGTGCTCTAGACATGGAAGGGAATTGTAATGAAATATGAGTGACAGTTTCCTTCTCTCATTAATTAGCAACTCAGGTTATATCTGTTCACTTTTTACTTTTTAAGTTCAATATTTATTTATTTATTTATTTATTTTTTAATAAATCTTTATTGTTCAGATTATTACAGGTGTTCCTCTTTTATTTTTCCCCATAGCTCCCCTCCACCTGATTCCCCACCCCACCCCAGGCCCTTACCCCCCGCCACTGTCTTCATCCATAGGAGTAAGATTTTTGTCCAATCTCTTCCCGCACCCCTCCCACCTGCTTCCCCTGAGAATCGTCAGTCCACTCCCTTTCTATGTCCCTGATTCTATTATATTCACCAGTCCATTCTGTTCTTCAGATTTTTCATTCACTTGATTTTTAGATTCACTTGTTGGTAGGTATGTATTTGATGTCATTTTGTTGTTCATAATTTTTATATTTACCTTTTTCTTCTTCTTCCTCTTCTTAAAGGATACCCTTCAGCATTTCGTGTAATCCTGGTTTGGTGGTGATGAACTCCTTTAGCTTTTTCTTGTCTGTGAAGCTCTTTATCTGACCTTCGACTCTGAATGATAGCTTTGCTGGGTAGAGTAATCTTGGTTGTAGGTTCTTGCTGTTCATCACTTTGAATATTCTTGCCACTCCCTTCTGGCCTGCATAGTTTCTGTTGAGAAATCAGCTGACAGTCATATGGGTACTCCCTTGTAGGTAATTAACTGTTTTTGTCTTGCTGCTTTTAATATTCTCTCTTTGTCTTTTGCCCTTGGCATTTTAATTATGATGTGTCTTGGTGTGGTCCTCTTTGGGTTCCTCTTGTATGGGGTTCTGTGCGCTTCCTGAACTTGTAAGTCTATTTCTTTCACCAGGTAGGGAAAGTTTTCTGTCATTATTTCTTCTAATAGGTTTTCAATATTTTGCTCTCTCCCTTCTTCTGGCACCCCAAAAATTCGGATGTTGGTTCGCTTGAAGTTGTCCCAGAGGCTCCTTACACTATCTTCATATTTTTGGATTCTTTTTTCTTTTTGTTTTTCTGGTTGGATGTTTTTTGTTTCCACATATTTCAGATCTTTGGTTTAATTCTTGGGGTATGTTGATCTACAGTTGAGTTTCTGTATATTCTTTATTTCAGACAGTGTACGCTTCATTTCTGACTGATCCTTTTCCATTTTTTTGGCATTCTCATTAAGCTCCTTGAAGGTCTCATCAAGTTTCTCAGCGGTTTTAAGAAGATTCTTGAGTAACCTTATAAATGTGGTTCTGAACTCTATGTCATCCAGTAGTTTGCTTTCCTCCGTTTCTTTCATTCGTGACATGTTTCTTTGTTTCTGCATTTTGGCTGCTTCCCTGTGTTGATGGAGTGGCTTTGTGTGGTAGGTGACCTATAGGGGGCAGTAGCTCAGCCTCCCCAATCACCTGATGTGGATGCTCTTGGTACACCCCTTTGTGGGCTGAGTGCAAAGTCTTGGTGTAGTTAAGCCTGAATTGCTGTTAGTACGCTGGGAGGAATTGACCTCCAGGCCAATTAGCTGTGAGCACTCCCTGTGTCTATAATGGAAGAACTGCTGCGCTGAAGACACGCTTATGGGGCAGGACTTGTTTCAGTGGGGCTTTGGTGCTCACTGAGTCTGCCTCTTGAATGTGTCACTTATGGATGTGAGGAGTTGAAATCTGGTGTCTCACACTGACCACTAGGTACACTGGCTTCTGGATCTCCAATGGGGTGCAGGTCAGCTACTGTCTGAGGCCACTCAGCAGGAGCTACAGTGAGAGCTGCAGTTTTCTCCTCTTTGCTTGGGGTTTGGAGGTTTTGGAGCTGTCTGACTCGGGCTGCAAGTTTTCTAGGTTAAGCTGCGATAGGGCAGGCTTTTCTTATGCTAACTCGGCTGCTTGGAGCTTGGGTGGGTTTGTAGGTTGTGTGGGGCGGGGTCTCAGGGCGTCACTAGGTTAGGGCGTGGCAAACAGCAATGGCTGCTAGTTAGCTGGCTCTGTGTCCCCGACGGCATCCTGGAGTCCCGTGCCCCAGTGCAGTAAACAATTATTCCTGCGCGCAGCTCTGCAAGCAAGCTACTCTCACTGGCAGACAGTCCAGCTTCTCCCCGTAGGAGTTTGGGTCCCCCGCGTCTCCCCAGAGACTGGATTTCAGAGTAATCAGGGGCTTGTCTCCATTCGGTTGAAAAAAGCAATGCACCCAGTCGCCCGCAGCCAGCCCGGATCACGCGCCTCCGTACCTCAGCTTTTCAGCGCTCGTGCACGTCTCAAAGCTCTTTTCTCTTTCCTTCTAGTTGTAGAACTTCCACTCAGCCAGCTTTCCCATGGTTCTGGGTGATAGACGTTTTGTCTTTTAGTTGCAGTTTAAATTGTTGTGGGAGGCAGCAGTTTAGGTGTTTACCTACGCCGCCATCTTGGATTCTCTCTAAGTTCAATATTTATTAAGTACTTACCTGTGCTGGCTAGATCCTGGTAAACAGAATGGTCTTGATCCTAATCAGAAGCAGGAGAGACGAGAATCATGGTCAGTGCTATGAAGAAAAAGAACAGGCTCTTATGAGAGAACTTGAGGCCTGGTGCAGGAGATTTGTGCACTGGGCGGGGACGTCCCTCAGCCTGCCTGCACCCTCTCCCAGTCCCGGACCTCTCGGGGATGTCCTCCTGCAGCAGTCAGACATCCCTCTCCCAGTCCAGGGCTCTTGCAGTCCAGGACGCTGTGCTTCTTACTGCCTGCCTGCAGCGGAGGCAGGAGAGGCTTCCGCCACCACCACTGCACTCACCAGCCGTGAGCCTGGCTTCTGGCTGAGTGGCGCTCCCCCTGTGGGAGTGAATTGATCACTAGGTTGAGCGTCTGCCCCCTGGTGGTCAGTGCACTTCACAGCGACCAGCTGTTCCACTGTTTGGTCTATTTGCACATTAGGCTTCTATTATATAGGATTACAGGGAAATGTACTGTAAATTAAAGATCAAGAAAGGCTGTTTAAAATTAAATGGAGACAAGTATAACATTCATATTAGAACACATCCTTTCAATTTCCTAATTTCTACTTTTAATACCTTCTCCTCTAGCCAACGAGGCAAAATATTTAACTTCTAGAAAGACCCATCATCTTGCATAGGTGATTGAAATGGCTTGAGATGTTGATCTCAGGGAAGCTGCTTTCTCAAGATTGTTGGGCAAGCAATTTGCTTGTACAGCTCCAGATTGATGTTACTTCGTCTTGCTATATTCTCCATTGATTCTTAGCACCTGCTTTCCCCACCTTTTTAATATATTTCTCTCCCAACTCTCACCTTCCCCACTACCTTTTGAAAGCTTCCTCATCCTCTTAAAAATCTGAATCACTCCTAAATGCACTTAGTACTATACTCACTCAGGAGTTTAGGTAAGTGAGCATTATATCACAGTGCCACCAAATTTAACAACCTGACAACTTTTTAAACCACAGGCATTAATGTAACAATGCCCTAAGTAAAAAACAAACAATCCTGATTTGTTTGGGGGTATGAGTGATATAACTCTACATTACAAGCTTTGCATTTCAAACTATGGGCTACAGACACATAGATGGCAGCATTGCTATTAGTTGGGATCTTGTTAGAAATGTAGTATCTTGGACCACACCAAAACCTGCTGAGTCAGAATATGCATTTCAAAAAAAAAAAAAAATCCCTTTTTATTTCATATGTACACTAAGGTTTGAGAAGCATAGATGTAGAGGATCCCAAAGCAGACAGGAGAATTAGTAACCTTCTCTGACGCCACTCTGATATTGCATGTTAAACTTTACTGACATAGCCATTTCTGCTTTCCTAGTACTTTTTCATCTACAGTTATTCTCTAAATTATTATTTTTAACAGTTTGTTCTATGTTCCTGTTTGCCTATCCCTTCTAGCAAACAATAGCATAGATCTTTAAGGCCTAGAAAACTGTAGCTGATGAAAGTCAGCCACTACCTTTTCATTACTAAATAATAGCCATGCTTGCTCTTCAAACTGTGTTGTTTTGCCTTTAAGTATGTCTTGGAATTCTTTCTTGGTAGTCGGGACATGATGCTGGGTAAAATAAACTGCTGTAAATAGGCTTTTAGTAATACAGTAATACAATGTAAATTGTGAAGAGAAGGGCAGTGTTCTACAGTCCTGTAAATAGGTCTGCCTTTTAGTGAGCCTGTACCTCTGGACTGTGAATGTCACCTGTGCTTTTCGGTTCCTTTTCCTCTTTTAGGGATAACTAGAGTGGGTTGAAGTTGAGTATTTCCCATCCTCCATGTATAAGTCCTCAGCCAGCTGGAGTTGGGTATTTCCTTTCTCCCAGTTAGGCTCTGGAATAGTTTCTTCTGAGAGCAGGATTTGTTAAAACTAGAATGCTCTGGCATATTTCAAAATGTTTTCTCTCCCCTCCCCCTGCCAGAAGCACAGTTGTTTCTTTATTTTGATATTCACTGTGAGACCTGGTAGAACTACAGAAGGTAAAACTAAAGAAAGGTGTGGTGGGGGCTCCCAATGACTGGGTATCCCTGGATTTTTTATTTTTCACACTTATCCACACACAGCCTCCAGCAATTAGTCCGTTTTACCTACCTCAACACTGGTTCCTATGGATGTTTCAGCTTGTGTGTTTCTGCTCCATTAAGTTTTCTCTGATTTCTCCTGTCCGTCTCTCCAGTTGTGGCAATCAATGGTTTGCCTTGTGACTTCACTTCTCTTACAGATCTAAGAAGAGTTAATTTTTCAGTTTAGCTTTTTACTTGTTAGGATAGAGAGGTGACTCCAAGCTTATGTGCTGGATTAAAAACTGGAAATCTGCACTGACTCTTTAAATTTGGAAATAACTGTTATATCTACTCTGTTATGTGTTATTTGGAAAGATGAAATATTCTTTCACTTATTTTGGCCTTCTTTAACATCTTTCAATAGTTTTATAATTTTCTCCATAAAGATCTTATACATCTTTTTTACTATTTATTTATTTTAAAGTATACATTTTATTGATTTTTTTACAGAGAGGAAGGGAGAGGGATAGAGAGTTAGAAACATCGATGAGAGAGAAACATCAATCAGCTGCCTTCTGCATACTCCCTACTGGGTATGTGCCCGCAACCAAGGTACATGCCCTTGACTGGAATCAAACCTGGGACCTTTCAGTCCGCAGGCCGACGCTCTATCCACTGAGCCAAACCGGTCAGGGCTCTTACACATCTTTTTTAGTCAGCTCAGGCTTCCATAACAAAATACCACGGACTGGGTGGCTTAAAAACCAGAAATTTATTTTCTCCATTTTGGAGGTTGGAAGTCTGAGACTATAGTGCCAGCATCCTAGGCTCTGGTAGGAACTCTCTTCCTGGCTTGCAGATGGTTGCTTCCTTGCTATCTCCTCAAATGTCAGAGATTCTGGTGTCTTAAGGGCATCTCTTCTATTGGATCAGGGCTCTACTCTTATGACCCCATTTAACCTTAATCACCTCCTTAAAGGCTCTCTCTCTAATAGTCACAGGGGGGGAATTCCATATATGAATCTCAGGGAGGGACACAATTTAGTCCACAGCATGTCTTGTTGGATTTAGCCCTAAATACTAAGTATTTTTATGCTATTATAAATGATTTTATTTTTTTTTAATACTTTTAAGTGTTTTATAGTAAACTAGTGGCCTGGTGCATGAATTTGTGCACATTGAAAGAAAATTAATCAATAGAAATATTTTAATATCGTTATTCACCCTTTTTCAATAATGGAAGTGTCAGAGATGAAAGGAAATTAGTAAAATTTATATGAAAATAATATATAATAAATAACATAACAAAGACATGATATAAAATAAAAAACATGATACAAAAACAAAAAAAATGATATAAAAACATTGATAAAAACAGACTGACAAATTGATTAAACTTATTCTAACATCTCCCTATATACCACGAGAAGTAAAAATACTTTGAGTGCTTGACTAATTTCCCTTGTGATGAAGTATTTACAACTTTAATGTCACACACTCTTGAATTCAAGAGAAAGCAAAATATAACTGACCATGTCTGAAAACGGGTTCAGGTAGGAATATTCCTACTCTGTCTAGAGTTTGTCCTTGTGATATATTAATAGTCGTCACAAATGCTGGCATCACAGGAAACTGTCTTTGAATTCATTTAAATGGGAGGCCAGTGTCAGATGGGGACAAATCAATTCTTGGAATCAGAACCACCTCTCCTTCCGCAGATCCTGTGAATACTTCAGCTTCAATTATGTTAGGTCGCAATCTTTTGATAATAAATCTGGTACCATTACAAAGACCCCATTTACTATTAAGATTGATTCTCAGTAGTATGATGATTGCACCTACTTTCAATTTTAATTTATGACACGACATTCCTGAAGGAGTAATACTATTAAGAAATTCAATGGGAAAATTTTCCTTTTTGGCATTATCTGTTCAATCGATGGAATCATCACTCAAATAGGTGTGAAAATCTCCATCAAGTATATCCAAAATTCCTTCTTTTAATTTATGAAAGTGCTCGTTTTTAGGACTAAGAAATTCATGATCAAGAATGACAGATCAAAACACACACGTGCAACTGGAGCCAGTGAGAGCTTTACATATATCGTGCATGCGCGAGACAACTTTTTTAAATTGCCAGTGTGCAGCATATGTACTGGCCAGTCGGTCAGTTGGATGGACGTACAGTCGGTCACTTAGCTTTTTATATATATAGATGGACATGTAAGAACTTTTTTGAGTAATGATCTCTTAAGCATGTAACAGATCTAATAATAGCAAACTTCAATTTTTTTGAAAATTTCTTTATTTCAGAGTCATTGCCACATGGTCACATAATTTTCAAAATCTGAGTTTATGATTGATCATTACAACATCCCTTATCATATACGTATTAGAAAGAGGGAAAAAGTTCTGTACAATGTTTAGTAGTTACATGATTTATAAGCAATAGCGAATTAGTGGAAGCTGAAAAATTCCCAATGCATTACTCATAGCCACTCACAAACACAAGAAGCTAGGCAATAAAGGAAAATTGTTGTCATAAAAAAAATGCTAAAGGCATTTCAAAAGATAAATGCTTTAAGTTAGTACACATCCTATTGATTAAATAAAACTGTTATATAAGTTGGTACTTTTTGCTCTTGAATATGTGTAGTATGGTGTTATCCATTTATTTGACATTTAAATACATAAAGTTTCAAGGCTGGGTTCTCAAAACAGTTGCTGATATTTTTGATAGTGTCTAGTATACTCAGAGTGCTTTTCATTTATCTTTTCTCCTTTCATAAAGTTTAGTGAGACTGTGCAATGCTAGAGCAATAATCTAGAATATCCTGAATAGTGAATTCCATTGTAACACCAGATCCAGGATAACAGCGAGCTATTAAACCTTCAAAGTGCTTGTACTGGCGTATAAATTCATCCTGCATGGAGTGCCACACCACCTATTATAAAAATGAAAATAAAAGTCATACTCTGAGTAGAAAGAATACACAATCAAGCATGCAGAAATAATATTAAGACATAGTCTAAAAATTATGCAGAGTGTAATAGTGAAAAAAATGCATCCTAGCTTCTTTTACTTACAAGATATGTGTGTTACACCATCACTCTGTGCCCTAAATTCTTCATCTGTAAACTGGGATGATGATGATGATGATGATGATGATAATAATAATAATAATACTTTTCTCCTAAGTTTCTTATGAGGATTAAATACTGAGTGAATGTAGTAAAGTGCTTACAACAGTGACAGAGTAAGCACATATTGCATTTTGGATATCTAAATATCCAACACAGATGTGGAGATGCACAATTATGTATGGAACTAAGACTAGTGACTAAATGAAATGAAATAGTTAATGCTTCAATTTCATTTCAAGAAAAACTTTAAAATTCCTTTATCTAAAATTGATTATATAAAACACTGCTTGATGCCATAGTGGACACACCAAGATGAGACAGAAGGATTATCTGCAATCCAAAGAATATATAATCTATAGACAATTATTGAGATAGAATCTGATACACACATTGACATATTAGTTAATACTAGGTTACATTTATTGATGCTTACTTTGTATCAGTAAAGTACAAAGTACTTTATGTATATATTAGCCTATTTAAGTCTCATGATAACCTGGTGGAGGAAGGTCTATAATCATCATCCCTATCTGACAGTTGAGGGAATGTATACTTCCAGAAATTTTCCTCATAAACCCTAAATCTTGTAAATCCCAAATTCCTGCCAATTTAAGACTATTTACTAAACAGTATTACGCTTTTTGCTTTTCATCTTTTAGCTCACAGCATTTCTGTCACCTGAAGTACCACTCCTCCCACTTTGTCTGTTAAATTACTATCTTACTTTCAGAGGCTAACACAAATGTAATACCCTACACAAAGCCTTTGATGATGTTGAAATCAGAATTAGTCTTATCTCTGGGACTTTCAGTATGGTTTATAAAAAATAATGGCTTGATTTGGAGTTTCAATCTGGCTCTCCCATCCCTATGCTATGGGATCTTGGTCATACTATGCCACCTTTATAAGCTTTGATTTTCTCATCTATAAAATGGCAGTGATAATAATAGTAACGTCTACCATATAAGGGAGGTATTATTTCCACTCATCAAATAAGAAAACTGAGGCCGAGAGGATAACTAACTTGCCCAAAGTCAAGTTAGTTTAATCTGGACCCAGATTATGAACCCATTTCTATCTCCAACCCCAAGCTCAGAATCATTCCACTGCACCATGCTACATTCTATTTACTTACTCCTCTCAAATATGAAAGATCTACCCAAACGCCAAACAAAAGAGAAACAACTTAACAACTCAAACAATAAAACATAAATATAAAATATATAGGGAAAGCCATTAAACTTATATAAATATAATTCCCTCCTTCCTCAGAATTCATTAATTTGGTCTATACTTTATGGAACTTTCCTCCTGCACTAAAATTAAAAAATCTGTAGCATTTCTAAATGAATATTTTGGAGAACAGCAATATATGTAAACATGTGCAATCTAGGGTGGTTAAAAGAACTAAGCATACCTGAAGTAAATTCTCCTCTTCACATAAATGTTTATCAACCTTTTTGTAGAGGTTATCTAGACCTTTTTTCACTTCCTTTCCAGGATACTCTTTAATAACTTTACGAAGTTCTTGTTTGTTAAACGCAAGTTGATAGCTTACTTCTTCCTCTCTTATACCTTGTGCTACACGAGCTTCAACGCCTTCAAAGAAATGCTTTAAGGACATGAAAAGAAATAATGGCTAAAAGTTTTTATTTTCACTTAAATGTAAAAAAACCTGATTATAAAATAGTATCTATTCACTATGTAAAAACCAGGCAATGTGTAAAAATATAAATAATAAAATAACTATCACCTATTACGCTACCATTCAGAGATAACCACTGTTAACATTTTAGTTTACATCTAGACTTCTTATGTGCGGGGTGAAAAATCTATATATATAAAAGCCTAAGTGACCAAACGACTGAATGACCGGCCGACTGGTAGCTATGACACACACTGACCACCAGGGGGCAGATGCTTAACGCAGGAGCTGCCCCCTGGTGGTCAGTGCACTCCCAAAGCGGGAGTGCTGCTCAGCTGACTGACGGGCACCTGACGCTGTCCTCATGGCTGGTGAGCGCAGCTGCGGCAGCCCAAGCCTCTCCTACCTCCGTGGCAGCGCTACTGAGTGGCAGTGGTGGCAGGTACAGTGGGTCAGGATTGAGTGGTGTGGCACCTGGCCTGGGCTTAGGCTCCTCCTCGGCCATCTGCTGTTTTGTGCACTACTACATCCCTCGGGGGATGTTGGACTGCTGGTTTCGGCCTGATGCTGTGGGGATCGGGCCAAAATCGGCAGTCTGACATCCCTCAAGGGGCCCTGGATTGCGAGAGGGTGCAGGCTAGGCTGAGGGACCGCACTGGTGCACCGGGCCTCTAGTCCACATATATAAAAGCCTAAGCGACTGAACAACCATTCGACCAGTAGCTATGATGTGCACTGACCACTGGGGGCAGATGTTCAACGCACAGGCATGGAAACATGGAACAGACAAATGAATCTGAGAGGGCAGGAAGAGATTAACCAAAGATCTTATATGCATACTAGATATGCCTGGCCTGTGGGGATCAGACTGAAACTGGCAGTCTGACATCCCCCGAGGGGTCCCAGATTGCAAGAGGGCGCAGGCCAGGCCAAGAGACCTGTGCACCAGGCCTCTAGTAAGATTATAATTTAATATTTTATGATTCCTCCCCCTGAAGTCTAAATTTTAATGTCTGCATTGTATTCCATCGGATGACTGAACTACAGTTTATTTATGCATTCCTCCAGTACTGGATATTTAATATTTTTCACTTTTTTCAGTGTTGGCAAAATCTACTCAGATTTAAAACAATCTATTATAAATACAGTAGTCATAAATATCTTTTGTACATCGGTATTTACTCACATTACTGATTACTTTCCGGCATAAATTTCTAGGACTATAATTCCTCAGTTGAGGAGTATACTTGTGAAAATATTCTGAAGATTCTTCATATATACAAATTTCTGTCAACAGTATCTGAAACTCACCATATAGCAGTCTTACTGTATTACTGTGAGCATTATCACAACTTAAAAAAATAGTTGTCATTTTGATGAGTGAAAAAAGTTTATTTGTTGCTTTATTACAATTATTTGGCTATCAATGAAGTTAACTTGCTTTCACATGTTTAGTACTCTATTCAGAATTGTTGCTCATTTATATATGGGAGTCTCAGTGCTTATTTATTTTAAAAAGATCTTGTATATTAAATATACTCATTGTTTTATTGTTACACATATTCTTTGTAGGCTGTCTTTTAAGTATATATGTACATTTTTTGTTTTTTTAATCCACACCCGAGGATATGTTTATTGATTTTTGAGAGAGAGAGAGAGAGAGAAACATGATAGATGTTAGAGGGAAATATCGATTGGTTGCCTCCTGTATATGCCCTGATGGGATTGAAGCCGAAATCATTTTGTGTATGGGGACAATAGTCCAACCCACTGAGCCACCTGGCCAGGGCTGTTTGTATTTTTTAATATCTCATTTTATTGACTGGCGTGCCTTTATTTGAGCATTATACACTATGATTTAATACTGAAAAACCAAATCCCCTCTCAATACTTTCCTCTAAAATTTTCTTAGCAATTATTATTTGTTTATTCTTCATTAGGTTAATTTTTGATAATAATTTTTTGATAAGTCTATTTCTGAGGTTTTTGAAAATTTATTTCTACATAAACTTTCAACTGGTCATTTATGACATAAGGAAATAAATTGTTTTTTGATATTTTTTTTGAATCTTACCACTTTACTAGAGACCAATCATTTTAGCATATTATATACAGGTAATTATAATCTTGACTCTATTTTTTATTTATGTTTTAGGTATCATTGCATTGGCTAGAGCTTCCATAACATTGTTAAATTAATAAAGGCTCTAGCAGTATTTCTGCTTTGATTTCAAAGGGAATGCTTCTAATATTATAGTTAAGTATCACATAGCTTTAGGCCTGAGATAGACCTTTTCACCTAAAAGTCCTTAAGTTTTATAAGGTATCGATTCTGCATTTGGTTAAAGGTCACTTAAATATTTCTTTGAATTGTTGACAACAAATACATATTTTTTATTTTGCCTCTAATTTGAAGTTAAAAACTTATAAAAGATGACTAATCACATTGTGGACAAAGTTAGTTAGCAGGTCCATTTCAGCTTATACAGTAATCTTAATGTCGTAGATAGTATCTACGACTAAGTGAAATGATGCATAATGAAACCAATTTTACCACAGGCTAATTACTATAAATAAAACTTAAGTTCCTGGCATCTCATCAACCTTAGAAAGAAACAACATTGAATGAAATGACCTTATTCAAGGACCTGCTGTACTATGTTGCAAAGTTTTCTAAAACCATCATTTCTTAATTTTAATGACTGAACTTGCTGTAGGGAATGACTCAAGTCAGGAAAAGGAGGAAAAGGAAAAGGCAATGCACAAAATAATTTTTGGTCTTTTTTTTATCTTGATAAAATTTTGAAATCTTCATCTGAACTAGGGATAAAGGTTAGCTAAAACTTCAAGCAAGTTTATTTACTTTCAGTGTCTTCATTTGTAAAATACAGATACTATCTTACCCCACGTCATTGTTTACAAGAATTAAAAGAAATGATGTATACAGAGCATCTAGCAGTGTTCTGGCAGCTTCAGTAACTGAGTCTCTCTTCTTTCCTTAGCCTCTTACATTCATACATGTAGCAAATTTAAGATGACTGTTTTGTTTTTCATATGTAAACATATGTATATGTATTCAAAACCAGGAAAAAGATACTGAGTGAAAATATACTTACATTTAGTTTTTCAAGAGGTTGTCCTAAAGAGTAAATGACATAAGACTGCAGGTGATCTGTGTATTTTTGTTTGGCTTCTTTTTTCTCAGCTTCTAGACATGAGATTTTCAAACGAGAAAGTGTTGCAAAAATATGGTGAAAGTTTTCCATCATAACTACATCCCTGGGGGTCTTCTGGCTTTCATTAGCTACTTTCTCCACTAAATAAAAACAGAAAAACAAACAAACAAAAAATATCCTGATATGAGTATTGACCATATTTAGTTATAAAAACATTTACGTGATGTTTTTCATCTGTAAATTTAAGAAGTAAGCACATTGCTGGACTGAATAAAATATATTGCACTGAAGAATCTTCACATCCACCTAAACCTAATAAAAATATCATTCTAAAACAGTCCCATATATATTATTATGCAATAAAGGTGGCTTTTCAAATCTGTGGGGAAATGATGAGTTATTCAAAATGTGTTAGGACAACCAGCTGAATACATTTGGGTTACTATTTTACATATTTCAGACAAATAAATTCTAAATTGCCCAAGTACTTAAAATGTAAAAATAAAAAAGTGAATATGATCATAAGAATTAATAAGAAATAAAGCTAATTAAAAAAATAATTTTGTGATGGTATGGATCCCTAAGAATTCCCCAAAACTCAGAAGTAATAATGGGAAAAGTGGATAAGTTTGACATAAAATTTGAAAGCTCTTACACTAAAAAATATCATAAGCAAAATAAGTGTATAGCCTGTTAATTTGACAAAGAATAAGAAAATTGCTAATACCTAGTAATCTTCATTGGTACAGATGTGACAGAAACTTTCACCAGCTGCTCATAGCACTAAACTGATATGACCTCTCTAAATGGCAATTTGGCAAAAGCTTTGAGATATATACAAACCTTCTGACCCTGCAATTCCATTTCTAGTAATTTACCCTAAGGAAATTATTGGACAAGCACACAAAAATATATGCAAATTGGAAAGAAACTAAATGCCTATTAATAGGTGATCTGGTGATAAATACTGATACATGGAATACTATGTAATCATTAGAAATGAGTATGATTATCTATGTTAACTAACAAGGGAAGACTTGGATTATAATCTAGCAGGCTCCAAAACAGTGAGTAAGGTACGATACAATTTTTATAGTAGAGAACATACACATATAATATATGCACATTTATAAGAGGGAAAGAGACATACAGAAAATTTTATATGAAGGATAAAAATTAAATGGTATTTCTGCATGAAGAGATTACATTATCATCTGATTTTTAAAATCTGCCTTCTGATTTTGGCAGTTGTGCAATGAGCATACGCTACTTCAAAATCAGATAAAGCAAAGCTACTTTGAACTGTAAAAGAAATATCAACCACACAAACACTGAATCATGTGATTTATCTATCTTTCCCCTTGGCCTACTTCTGCTGAAAATATGTTACATGCAATTGGTGAAATGATCCTACCTCTTGTCAATTCCTGAATACATGCACTTAGATCATTTATTTTAAATTAAATGACACGTCACGCTGTTTCTCTGTAATTTAATTGGGGGATCTGACATAGGAAGACAGTGAATTATAGAAGTTTAGCATTAATCTACCTCATGTGACAGATATGAGAATTGAGGTCTACAGTAGTGAATTGATTTGCTTCAGGTCACACAGACATCATTGCTTATCATCTTCAGAAGACTTGCTAAAATGCAGATGTAATCTGGGAGGTCATTTTTTGTGTTTAAAAAGTGAATTCAGTTTTGCATAGTGATAAGCCCATATGAATTCTAAAATCTAATTGCTTACTGATGAATATGAATAAGTTTTATGTACTGTTTGGTTTTCAAATTTCAGAAATTTTTAATTTCAGAAAATTTAAAAGACTATAAAATATGAAAAACAATGAACATATTTGCACTCAGCTTATGAGTTACCAGAAATAATAAAAACCAACCAAAAAATTCTTTAGAACATAACAAAAGCTTACCGTTAACAAATACTCCTCTGATAAGTTTAGTATATGCTTTATCTAGATCTCCACGACGCTCAGCATTTTTGAAGATTGACTCTGCAAGCCCAGCAAATTCTTCAAATTCAGCAACAAATGGAAGAATCCCTACTTTACTCTTCTTTGAGATCTTTACTTCTTCCATTTGCCTTATTTGATTACTCTAAAGTTAGGCAGAAAGCAAGGGAGAGAAATAGCTAAGCAACTTAAAACAAGGTAGTATAATCAAATGTACACATCATAGAAGGATATAATTTAGTACCTAGAACAATTTGAATGCTTACCAATTAAAGATTAATACATAGGGATAGGTAAGAAAACTATTGCTATAGGTTAAAAAGTAAATATATTTAAGAAAATAAAGTCACCCTGGGGTATGTTCAGTGGTTAGAGCATCGACCCACACACTAAAGGGTTGCAGGTTGGATTCCCAGTTAAGGGCACATACCTGGGTTGCATATTAGATCCCTGTCTGTGGTCAGGGCGCAGGCGGGAGGCAACCAATCAATGTGTCTCACTCTCTGTCCCCTCTCTCTCCCCCTTCCATTCTCTCTAAAAATCAATGGAAAAAATATCCCTATGTGAAGATTAACAAAAGAAAATAAAGTCAAGGGAAAAAAAAATCCAGATTATTTAAAACAACGTTTAATCAAGGCCTATGAACCTTAAGCTCTTTGTCAAAGTTAAAACAACCAATAAATATTTTTATCATTTATGAAAGATAGGTATAGGCCAGTGGTCGGCAAACTCATTAGTCAACAGAGTGGCAAACCGCGGCTCGTGAGCTGCAGTTTGCCAACCACTGGTATAGGCAATTGCCCATTCGGGGCACAGCCGATACCAGAGCACATACAGAATCTCTCCAGGTTTCTTCTAGTTGGTGCCCAAGTGGCCAAGTTCGAGGACCATAGCCATTTCCAATTCTCATTAACCTAAAATTTCTGTTTGGATAGATAAGTTCTGTATTTTTGGGGTGTGAAAATAGAGAGGGAGAACAGGCATTTCTACGACGGATTTAGATTACAAAGTTAGTTTTCCATGTACGTACTTGCTATGTATTTTAAATTAGTTCAGGAAAATGCTTATGTATGGATGGTGACAAAGTGCAAAAGGGATGTTTCATATAGACAGAATCTAGACATCTGAGTTCATAAAGATCCATGGAATTAAATTATGGTTCTGTGTACTTCTCAGAGGATGTAAATCTATTCACAGTAAGAACTACATTGCCAAATACTGTTGGACCATTTTCAACTTCTATGTGAAATTCCATTGTGTTGAGATTTTGGGGGTATAACTAGAAAACCATATGACATGTGGATTAAAGAAGTAATTATTTAGGCTATAGGCATTAGTATAAGAAAATACTGTGATTACGGTCAACAGTTTCATATTATCTTTACTACTATTCTACTTCATTAGTATTGGTAACTGTGAAGAATGAAAATGGATGTAGTAGAGTTCAATGTAAGATTCTAGGTACTGAAACCAGACTGAGCATGTATGAACACCAACTCCATCACTTTTTAACTGCAGATTTGGGGAAGTAACATAACCTCTCGGAGCATCTACCTTATGTGGGAGAGGAGGTTGTGAAGATTAGATAAGATAATGTGTGCTAAGTATTAGAGCAGTGCCTGGTACATTGTAAGCACTAATTTGTGAATGTTGGTTTATTGTTGTTATTAAGCTTTATGAAGATTTTTGTTCTGTGTGGCATTTAAATGCACATAATATAATTATAGCCTGAATACACTTGAACATTAATAGGTAATGTTCTAAATGACAGCTGTCTTCTCTGACTTTGTAACAGGCAGGAGAGATATTCATGACACATACCCACTTCTACATACCAAGTAATTTAATTAAAAAAAAACACAAAACTTTCTTTAGAATCTGACTCAGTCCAATTCATACCTACAAGCTTACCAAAACAGAAAAAAAAATGAAGCTGTTAATGATTTTTCCTTTCCTACTAGAAGGAGGAAAATGATGATTTCTGAAAGTTATTATAAGAACAATTCTTAAAATAGTGATATGATTATTTATTAAAGCTATCTATCTATATAAAACCCTAATACGCAAACAGACCGAACCACGGAACAACTAGTCGCTATGATGTGTGCTGACCAAGAGGGGGTGTGTGCGGAACATTGTGGGTGTCTACCACAGTGAGATGGTGGAGCAGGTGAGCGGGAGTGCCAGACCAAGGCGGGATGTTGGTTGCTGTCATCGGGGCAAGCCTCTGGTAGTTACTAAAAATTCTTTGCTACAGCACGCCGCAGTTCCACCTGATGCTTGCACCTGCTGCCAGCGCCGGAGCTGCCACTCGCACCCACTGCTGGCCCTGATTGCCCTCAGGGCTTCTCCACCTCCCCCTGCTCCTGAGGGGTGATTGGGGCTGGCCAGCTGCTGCTTGCACCCACTGCTGATGACGGCCCTGCTTGCACCCACAGCCAGTGCTAGATCCGCCACTCGCACCTGCTGCTGGTGCCTGGCTGCTTGGCACAGTCAGTGGGTGTGAGCAATGGCTGCCAGTCCCGATTACCCCTGAGGGCTTCTCCACCTCCCCCTGCTCTGGAGGGGCAATTGGGGCAGCAGCTGCTGCTCGCAACCGCTGCTGGTGCTGGCCCCAATCACTTGGTGCTGGCCACAATTGCTCCACACCTTCAACGGGTGCTAGCGGGGCTGGTGCCATCAGCATGTGGGAGTGGCGGTAGCGGGAGTGGGGCTGCTGGCAGACAGGGAACCAGGGGCCATGGCAGGAGGGGCCAGACGGGGGCATGGAGGATGGGCCGAGACCTGCCCCTGTGCTCACTGCAGCCTCACGGCCCACAGTTCTTTTCAAGGTGCACGAATTTGTGCACTGGGCCCCTCTTTAAATATAAAATGAACAAAGCGAATAATTTAAACAATTAAAATGATCCCATTATTATGTTAGAATATGTTAGAAAAACAATAAATCCAAATGATAGTTTCATTAACCTTGGGTCACTAATCAGTTAACTGACATTTCAGTTATCAAGTGGATCTCTTAAGCAGCTACAGTTTCTAGGCCACCTACTTGCCAAGATTTAGTGTAGAAGAGAAGCTGACTGGCATGGTATCATCCAACTACCTCTGTTCATATATATTGCAGCCAAAACCCTGCTTCAAGGCATTGGGCATTTTGAACAGTAGATCCCCAAATGGAGAGCTGGAAATCTGTTAAATACATTTACCTATTTTTTTGCAATGATTACAATTCTAAGTTATTAAAAAAGAACTTACAATGCATTTGTCAAAGTTCCTTTTGACAGTCACCAAAACATTTCCCAATGTAGTGCTCAGAAAAGAAGCAGGGTCCACATTTTGTGCAGTCCACACATGATGACTCATTTTCACTAGCATGTAAAGGGAGTTAAAGCTATCAATTTTGTCTCCTAATGCAATTAGGTTGTTCAGTTCTGGCTCAATGCAGCGAAATATTTTAGTCATCATTTGGCGGATCATATCTTTCCTGTTCAAAAAACATACAAAATGTAGCAAGTTGTTATAAGCTTCAGGTGTATTCATCTTTCACTTTAACCCACTGGGCATATACAAAATGACTAAAATATTATATTTTCATTAAAAATGACCAAATATGATGAATTAAGTATTCTTCAGCAGTTTCCAATATGAAAATATTGTTTAAAGTTAAGTTTTATCATTCAAAATAACTGTCATTTGTAAAGCTGGGATCCTGAAATGTGCTCTGTGATTTCCAAGAAATACATGGCAATTCAAATGCTGCTTCCTATCAGCAAACATCAAAATTGGTTGTATTTTTTGTACTAGAGTAAAGAGCCATAGAGTCATACAACAGGACAGGTTTTAATTCAGTAAGATGTTTAATAAGACACTGGGCACACCTGTCAGTGCTGAGTGCTGTCAGCTTACTGAGCCATCTGGACACCTCATTGAGCAGGACTCCTCTATGTTGAATTTAAAGTTTATTATTTTCCAAAATAACAATAGATAGTAACCAATACATACTCAGATGAAACAGGCAATGGTGTGCCAGAATTATGTTGCCTTGATGACGTTCCTCCATCTAGGTCATCTGCTTCAGTCTGCAAAAATTATTCAGGTACTTTATATAATAAAAGACCAACAATTTGACTAGTTTAGATAGCAAAAGCCTGCTCAGTCTTAAAATTCCTAGGAGAGAATACATTATGAAAAATAATGATTTTTAAAGATAGCATCACTGACAGAACTATATAATTTAGTATGCTACTTAAGAATGATCATGAAGGGCTTTGTTCTTATATTTTTATCTGAGAATTATGGGGGAAAGTTGTGTTTATGTGCACATGAGGGGAAAATGGGAGGACAGAAGGTACAGGAGATGGGGGGGGGGGGAGGTCGGAATGAGTGGGCAGCTCAACGAAAAACAGAAAACATCCAGAAACAACTTGTAACAGAGAACTAAAAGTTAATCTCATAAATCATTCTAATAGAACTTTGGCATTTAAAAAAGCTATCAAAAATTCTTATAGAAGTTAAGAAGTAAGCAAATTTACTACTACTACCACCTACAACAACAAAATCCTACCCATTTGAAATAATTTCTCATTCATTTTATGACTGCTTTTAATATGTTGGTTCTTTAAGATGACCTTAATTTTAAAATCACTTTATTTGCATTGTGCTTTTAAGTTCCTTAAAATATTCTAGCAACTATCTCATTTCATTTTCTTCTTAAATTTTTGCCACCTCAAAGGCATGCTGAATAGGCATTATAATATCCACTGAACAGATGAGAGATGAGGAAATTGGGGATTAAATAATTGTTGAAGGTCCCATAGCTAGTTAATAACAAAGCCATAGGAAAAAAATCAGATTTGAAGCCTCACCTTTACTTTCCCTCTTCTCCCCCCAACCCCCCACCCCGCATGGTATATACACTCAAACACCAAACATTTTTTTAAATTTATTTTTTCTTGATGACTGCTAAAATTGCTTTTCAAAATATGTTTTTTTTGCAAAGTAAATTCAGAGATTTTATTCCCTCAGTAACTTAGATAATGTTTAGGCTTAAGACAGTCTGGTGTATTAAATTACATGCACAAACTATCACTGTTTTTATTGTCTTGTGGTATGACAAAAATTGTTTTAAAAGTCCTTATATCGTAAATCCCTTCTTTTTCTGTTCTAATATTGAAACTGTGACAATATATTAATTAAGCTAATTATATTACAGATCATATATACTAGCCAATAAACAAACATAAGCCGTACCACAGTTCCAGGCATACTTTGATGTTGTTGTAGTTTGAAAAATTTACTTATGAAGTCCTGTTCTGCAAGACACAGGGGCTCCAGTTCACTGAGTACCTGTTCAAAGATCTAAAGAAAACCAAAATGAAAGATCTGCACCAAATACTTAAAGTAACATTCCACATTTAACTTACTTTTCAGCAGGGACCATAAATGCTTTATCCATAATCTCAATAGAATCCCCAAAACAAACTGTTCCAAGACTGACAGGACAGTGAAGTATATCAAGGCATAGCAGAGCCAAAACATACCTAAAATGAAATTCACAATAATTATTCACTTGAAATCGGGAAAGAGGAATACAGAGACAGACTTTTAAAGCTTATTCAATGCACTGCAGAGAACAGTTCTGCTCCATAAAAGCTGCTATTTCCTCTTTACCTTGTAGTTGTTTAAAGAACTTAGATTTAAGATGCAAGCAATTTATGATTTATAACAAAATTTAATAAAGCTATAATGTAATTTAATTGATGGTTCACAATTTAGTGGCCATTTGACTAGTATTTTTTTTTTCAGATTCAGAACAGGAAAGTAAGACATGGTTAACCAAATCTTTCAACACATTTAAAGCAATAACAGACTGCTGTTAGAAAACTAGTATTAGTGGTTAAGAAGTACCTGCTATTTTTATTTTACCTTATCAAATTTGGTTCTGTCCGCAACATCGAGATCAGAAGTAGACATGTTTCCCATATCCAACAAGGAAGAGGACTGAGATCTGCGATTCCCTGAACTCTGAACACTGAGTTTATTTAGACTAGAAGTAGATCCAGTTAATTTCCCAGAACTTCCATGAAGACCTAAGAAATAATAAAACTTTGAAAGTTGTGACCTTCATGAATAAAGGTCCATAGCATAAATCAGGGCTATCTGCCCGTTTTGGTTTTCGAGAGCTCACATTAGTTAGGGTACAAGACTACCACATGGGACAGGTTGTGGAGTGTCCTTCTCTTTCATTAACATTTGTGACCTATTCCTGAGCATATTGTAAAGAGTAGTGAAACTACACAGATCTGTAGAATAGGAGTGAAAGACTGTAAAGATCCCTAAATCTATGTCCTTCTCAGTCTCATCATAAACATAAAGTTGTCTGATGCTATCTCTAGACTAAAGTAGATGAGGATTTATTTCTTTCCCATTCAAAAGACATGAATATGATGGTCACTGGCCCCCACTCCACCACAGTGTACTAGCTTAACATGGCTGTTATATTTCTGAAGGAAACTGCCATTCCTGCCCAGCCAGTGTGGCTCAGTGGTTGAGCGCTGACCTATGAACCAGAAGGTCACAGTTCTATTCCTGGTGAGGGCACATGCCTGGGTTGCAGGCTGAATCCCCAGTGTGGGGTGTGCAGGAGGCAGCTGATCAATGATTCTCTCTCATCACTGATTTTTCTATGTCCCACCCCTCCTCCTTCCTCTCTGAAATAAAAATATATATATTAAAAGAAAAAGAAAACTGCCATATCCCAATATTACCCTCCTCCAAGTTAAATCAACATATTAGGCTGAACCACATGAACTGACAATACTCGATCATTCTTGACCTACAAAAAAGTCAATTATATAATAGAATTCAACTTAATACATTCCTGAACCCAGAAACTCTGCTTTTACATTAAATGAATTAATTAACTGCAGTTCTTTAAAAACAAGGAGAAAACCCCCCCTGAAAACCTGTTGTATTTAAAATAGAACTAATACATAATACATCATTAACGATATAAATATGGGACATCTGAGTTTAAATATAAACATAGGTATCCATCATTGCCATGAAGAAAAATTATAACAATATGGCTGGACAATATCTTACGTACATAAAAGAATTAAAGGATTACATTTTTATAAAAAATATGATACTGTCATTCAGAATTAAGTATAAATACATTTTTAAATTCCTCTTGAGTATCTTTCAGTGAACCTCTATTATTTACTGATGGTCAGATGAGACAAATGAAGATACAATAAGGACAATTAAAGACAAATTTTGGTTGCATTAAGCAAAATCTGACCACATGTAAAAGAATTTTTATAGTTTCTAAGCACAGCCTGAAAACAGAAATATAATGGTTAAACCTTTTTATAAATTTCTGATTACACACCATTTATTTTCAACTCTATTAGATATTCCTTTGATGTAGCCACATCACTACGATCATGTTGGTTTTCTTTCACCAATGTCTGGCAATAACTCAGAGCAATCAATAGTTTAGGTGTAAGTTTTTTCCAAGACAAATAACTAATTTCTAAACATTAAACAAACATGCATTGAGAATACCTACTAATACACTCAGCATACTCACTCTCTGTTTCCTGTTTGACAGCACTTTCTTTTCGAGGAAGTGTAGCTGTGATGGATTAGGTTGCAAGCATCAAAGACAAAGACAAGTTAATAAACTGCAATTTGCACAAACCATGCACAAGAGGAAGTTAAGCTTTAGTTTAAAAGACACATGCAGAGAACCATGAGCATCAAGTAACAAAAGGTGCACGTATGTTTAGTTGGTCAGCTACTGTTGGAAAAATTTTATGAAAGAAAATACTTGTCTTTTCATGTATTATTTTTTACTCTAATATTCAGATAAAACTATCTATATTTGTAAAATCACCCCATACTTTTAAATGATTGTTTTAAGTTTATAAAGCTGGTATACTTAAATTTAAAAGACTATATTTGCAAGTTTTGGTTTCTGAAGAAAAAATATGGTTTAAGTAAATAATTTAATACAGTGGAAATTTATTAAAATGAAGCTGTAGATTTAGACATTAAATGTACCAACAATTTCAGATTCCCTGGAAGCTCCTGAAAGGAATCTCCATTGTACTAAATAATTTTATATTACATCTGATAAAAAATGCTGTGACTGGGGTTTAAAAACCATTTCAAAATATCAAGCTGCACTACTTAGTAACTGGCCTTGTGAACACCTAGAATGAAAGGTTTATATAAAAACACTACTTATAGGAGAAGAGAGGATGGAAGGATAAAGCTAAAGGAATTGGTTTAATACAGGAATTTTTAAACTTTTAAGGTTCATTTGGTTTTATTCTAAAACTTCTGTATATATAATATTTATTAGATGAATTATAGAGGTCATCTTGTGAAACATTCTAAACTCAAATTAGAAGTAGATATGAAAAGCAAAGAAAGAAATTATAGAATGAAACAAAATTAAAGAACATAATCTAGAAATATTTAAAAAACAAAAAATATGTCAACCGTCACTGCCAAACTTCAAGGCAAAAGCCCAAGTATAAGCTACTAACTTGTCACACTAGTGACATGAGTATCTTCCCAGCCTTGGCTTCCTGAAGCTCAAAGGAGTATGAAACAGTAAGGCTGGACATGCAAGTGGCAAGCAAGGATCATGCTAGAGCTACTGGCTGGCCAACCTGAACAATACCCCTGGTGGCCTTAAGGTGTCACTATACTAAGTCATCAGTTCCAAATCAAGGCCTAATACTTCATATACTTTAAGTAGCCAATAAAGAATACAGAATTACTAGTAGTGCCTATTAACTATAATTTATGGCTCGTAAAAAGTTCATATTATTTATCAGAAACAAGCAAAAATCTTCAGGTAAACTTTTAAATATATTGAAATAATCCCCTCTAGACTATAAACATCATGGGGTAGGATCTTTGCTTATGCTGCTTCTCAGAACTCAGCAGTGCTTATTATGTAATAGGCGATCAATAAATACTTATTGAATTTCTAGCCATCGTGAACCCAGTCTTGTATTCAAGACTTCCTTTGCAATCCACAAGATTTCTTAGTTTAGTGGAGAAACACAGAACGAAAAAATGATTTCGGCATACCATTTTAAAGATCTGGGAATATTAAAATAAATATGAGAGAGGCAGTAATTATATAAATACATATGTTAATGAATTAAAATAATGTGTGTCTGTGTGCTATTTTAGATGTAGAAAGAAAAAACTGGTGATTTTAAAAAAGAAATACTAAATTTTATCTGCCAATTCATTAAGCACAGTTGTAGAATATACTAAAATATCAATCTTGGGGAGAAAATTCCACCCCTCTGAGGATGTCAAAGTAAACCTATTAATAAAAAAGGTCAATGACTTACATAAAGACCTTATCACAAAGAAGAGATTCTTTACTGGCATTTTAACCTAATTTTGAATTACTTGAACTAAGTAAGATGTTAAAGATCTGAGTCCAGACTGGTTCATAAAAAGAGTACTCTCCTGAATCTCTATAGCTATATTGACTACAGTTTACTTTTGTAAAGTATATTCAATCTGCCTTTCTATTCTTATTAGCATCTATGACCCAGCATTTTCAGAGTAAATAAAAAAGAACTCATTTAAATATTATTTATTATTACTAATTTTGGCTCATTAAAAAGTAATCGTTCTAAAATTTCAGGTTTTTATCTTAATTATAATTACTATTAAAATTCATTTAAACATAATTTGAATAATTGAAAAGATATATTTAAAAATGTTACATTCTACTTTAGAACTTAAGTCATTTGTATTTAACTTGAAATTTATTTTTAAATGCTGAATAACAAGTTAGTTCTTCAAGATGGACCAAACTATTTTTGTCCTCTGAATTCTGTTTGTTTAGTGTTTTCTTCTGTTATAACTGGTATCAAAATAACTGAAATGATATAACTTTATAGTACCATCAACCTCCAGAAAGTACTCCATTCCTTATTATTTAATAGATTCATTGAAGAGATGTAATTTTAAGTTTTAAAACTATAAAAGTGCCTTCTACATGTGTGTTATATTAATATAAAAATATTTTCAACAAGATAATTTAAAAACTTTTCAAGGGGTAAGAAATGAAAAAATTTAGGTCTCAGGTTAATGCAATGATACCATTATGCTACTATTGTACTTGGCCCTGGCTGGGTGGCTCAGTTAGCTGGAGCTTCGTCCCATACACCAAAAATTTGCAGGTCCAACTCTTGGTCAGGGCACATACCAATGTTTCAGGTTCAATCCCCAGTTGGGGCACATGTGGGAGGCAATTGATAGATATTTGTCTCTCACATCAATATTTCTCTCTCTCTCTCACACCCTTTCCCCCTACCTCTCTCTTTAAAATCAATAAAAACATATCTTTGGGTAAATATTTTTAAAAAATATATTATTGTACTTGATTTAAATTATATTTATGTCATTTATCTTAGTGTGAATTTTAGGCTTGATAATCATTTTTGATACTGGGATTAATGGCTTCTTCAGGAGCTAATTTTAAGAAGATTTCCCTTTTAACTCCAGTTTTCATATACTGTAGAAGAGTACTCTCAAAATAAAATGATTCACTAACAAGTGGTGACAGATATACTAAATGAAAACATTAAACATGTAACTACATTAATACTGTTTACTTAAAAAAAAGCATAACATATTCACAGTGAAACATTAACAAGGATATAAACACACTGCTGTTTAATAACAATTAACCTTTAGGATGAGTTAGCATTTCTGTTTCCAAAAGCCTATTGTCCCAAGATTCTCATCAGTTTCTTTACCTAAGTGTAACATATTTGTACACAGATTCAAACCATTTCAAAAGCCTGGACTCCTAGATTTAATATATTAGTGTTATATTAAAAACAAACAAACAAACCATCCAGTGAATTACAAAATAATTACCCATTAAAGACAGTCTTCTCTGTCCTAAAGAAAAGAATGGAAAGATGAGCTATCAATTTCAGTCCTGTTTTCCAATTACTGAAGTTGCTTAGGGCATAGGCTCCTTTCAACAAGCAAATGCTAAACTCATTTTTCTAAAGGGAGCTATGCAGACACACTGAGGATTTCACATTGTAGCCACTTAAGGCTAGGTTTTGACTTCAAAGGCACAGAACTCCATCCAAAAGGAACCCCAGAGATGGGTACATGCAACAGCAGAATGGCCTTGGCAAATCACATTCCTCACAACTTCGTACTTTCACTGGTTATCTTTTCAAATCATGTTTTGTTTTGTTTTTATCCATTTAACATATTTAGAAGCAACAACAAAAAAATAGGCTTCAAAAATAATCTTTGAAAAATAAGGTATAACCACAGAAGAAATTTTGGTGACATATTTATAGCCCGTTGGCAGGAGATAAAACACCTACAAACTTTCTTTTTGATGCAAAATAGCCAGTGAGAAGTAAGAAGCCAGGAATCACTTTCATTCCTGTGGAGAGCAATGACTTAAGAAAGAGAACAGTGATTTGCCCACAACTGTTAAATAAAAGTCTTTTAGGAACTCTCAACATGTGTCTCTTAGCCTAATACTTTCTCTACCAGATTAGACTGTACTTCATTTTCTGGTCAACTGATTTCCCTAGGAATATGTACTTTTAATTATAGCATACTTTAGAATTCTCACATAGTGCAGAATTTTAATTAGTAAAAACCATTTGCAGATACAAATATTTCTTCTATGAAATACCTATAAGCAAACCAAATGTATCATACTTACTCTTTCATTAATTCCACCGTATCTTCTTTCTCCTTGTTTAAAAAGTCTTAGAATTAGACCATTTAAATAAAATAAAACCATTTTAATAGAATAGAAATCAATGAACTAAAGTGCCTAAGCTTACCAAACTTCTTGCTTTCTTTAGTTGTGCCAGTCATCTTGATCTTTGCAACTTCAAAGAAATCTTTAATTTCTCTCTCATACAGTCGTGATAAATAATCCATGTAATTCTTAAATAAAAGTAACATGTACTTCTTATTAACAAAACAAATAAAATAATTTCCATTTTTTAATCCCCCCAAATCCTTCATGATTATTTTAAATTTTGAGGTCTAAAACTTCGATGCAGTTTACAGGATAAAAAAAGTAGGTTATTTCCTGTCTTTAAAAAAATACTGAACATTAACAACTTATAAAAATATGAAGTGGAACATAATCACATTTTCATCTTTATATGTTAACTTGCACATTTTAATATGGTTGCAATCATACTGTATAGGACAGTAGTCGGCAAACTGGGGCTCGCGAGCTGCTGTTTGCCGTTCTGTTGACTAATGAGTTTGCTGACCACTGGTATAGGATATTTGAGTCAGAACGAACAGTCATGCTTCTCCAGTCTCACACCTTAATGACTGCAAAGTATTATACAGTAATTGGTTGATGTGCTACTACTTACTAAACCAATCCCTTAACACAGGTCACTTAAGTGGTTTCAATGTTTTGCTATGATAGACAATGTTACAATAAGCTTTCATCTCCAATGAGTTCTTTCCTTGGAATAATTTCCTAAGGGTGGAATTACAGGGCCAAACAGTATAGGAATCTTTATAACTCTTCCTCCATGCTGCCATGTTGCTTTAAAACGGATAGTGTCAATGGCAATGAAGGAGTATATTAGATTATGAGGTAAAATTCACAGTCTGTCAAAAGTTCAAACCACAGGATCAAGTAACATTCTTGGGAAATAAGTCAATTTCATTAAAAACACATACACACACCTCATTAATATTGTCAATCTAAAATATACTGTGAGCAGAGAAACATCCTATAAATCATCACTAGGTTGGCTACAGTCTTGTTTCTTCATTTTAAATTACATTCATGGATAATGCATTATACATAAAGATAGGGCAATAATACTCACTGAGAACACAATTAGGCAAAAAGCTTATTGATTACTTATTTGAATATTCACTAGGGGACAGAACACTTGTTGGCACAAAACTCTTAAGGAGATATAATAATGTTTAATTATTCAAAATATTAATCCTCCTAAAACTTCAAAAGGCAAAAAATTCCAGTAATGTAAATATTTTTCCTTAAGATAGCTCCAAATCAGAATTCTGTTGAATGAAAACAAAACAAAACAAATATATAACAGAACAGTAAAGTTGCGTAGTACTTAAAAGATCTATTCTGAGGAACAATAACAATCTTAACTAAAATGGCTAGCCATAAAATACATGTAAACACCTTGTGATATATACATATATATGTTCTTTTTAAAAGCATTTTTTAATTTTAATTAAAAAATATTTTTACCAATGTTTATGTCCAATTTCTTATGATCAGTTTAGAAAAAGATGGAGCCAGATTTGGGGAGACATATATAATAATGTCCTATTACCAAATATGTTGATATCAATATGTTGATAGGAATGTACAATCTGTCTTTTTCTTACCATCACACTTCTCATAAATTTCTACCTAACTCTTGCCTTCTTATGAAACATGAACCAATGATACTGGATAAGAATTGCAATAATTATTTCAGTAAATATAAGGATAAAATGGGTTCATGCAGAAACGTTATTACCTGAGAGAGAATAATCTTTACTTATGAAATATTCTGAAAGAAAGCCAACTAGGCAAAACATTAGAAAAAAAATTTCGCTAGCAAAATTAGTAAAAAATAAGGTTAATTTGCTCTCTAAATTCTTTGTTAGAAAGTTTTTCTTCACAAGCATATGTGGGTAGAGGGGAAAACCTTTACATTAACAATTCCAATATTCTCACTCTACAGAGACAAAAGATATCACGAACATCTTTGAATGTCATATTGTCCACATAATTAAATTATTACTAGTTATTAAAATAGCTTATGTGTTACTTGGACTTTTTTGTTTTTAAACTTCAAATTCGTAAAAACTTACACATAAAATATTCTAAATGTTTCTCAGAGTACTGCAGAATTCTAGCTGAACTATTCTGATATTAAATATAGAAATATAGATATTTAAATATTTGCATTAGATAACAATTCTTTACCTCCCTAATGACAAGGTCAAATCCAATACTAAAGGTCACAGCATAAATGCCAAAAAAGTATTGTACCTATGGCCTCCTGCTACAATGGCCATTTATTAAATCTAAGTCAGATCATGTCGTTCCACTGCTCAAAGCCCACCAACACCCTCTTCCCAAAAAATCCCTCACAGTAAAAGCCAATTTCTTATAATGGTGCATAGTCCCTTCTAATTTGCCCTGCCCCACCCTGCCATACCTCTCCCACCTGCCCTTCTAAGGTCCCGTCCCCTGCTTGCTGTGCTCCACTCACTGGCCTCCTTACTGCTCCTCAAGTGCACGGGCAGGCTCCTTAGGGCACTCGCACTATGAGTGGAAAGCTTCCCCCAGTAACTCCCACTGCTCACCCCTGCTTATTTATCAATCTGCTCAAATGTCACCTTCTCATGACACCTTCTCTGACCATCGATTTGAAACTGTAACTTTCCCCCGACTCCTGGCACTCTCTGCTTCATTTTTTTAACCCAGAGCACTCAGCAGCACCTTTTAACATGCTTTATAATTGACATTTCTGTCAGTCCTTCTCCATCAGAATGTGCACTCTCAAATGGCGAGCATTTGCCTGCTTCCTTCAGTGCTGCATTTCTAGTACTTAGAACAGTGTTAGTTTATATATAACAGGTGCTCAACCCATTTGCTGAATGAACATGACTGAACGACTCTCATCTTCCCCAGAGGCTGACCTTCAGTCAGTGAGATATACCATTGCCTCCTAATCTCTAAGCCTAGCAATTTGGCATCATCCTGCCCCTCCTGTCTCTGGAGTCTCTCTTTTGGTTTATATTCTCTCTCTATTCCTACCACCATCTTCCTGATTCAAGATTTCATTTCAATTTCTGCTTCAGTCAGGCTTGCCTCTTCACTGTCCTGGGAAAGGGACATTTTCCTAGCTTTGTCCAGACATCTTGCTCCTTACCCCTGGAATGCTCTTCCTCTTATTTCTGGCTTATTTAATCCCACTCATTATTTAAAACTTAATTCAAGTCCAATGTCTTTCATAAAGTTTTCCCCCACAGTTCCATGTCACGGATTTCCCTTCTCTAAACTGTCATATATTCAAACTCATTTCCAGTTCTGAACTTAATTTTTTGCTGATTGTTTTCAGTGCAATTGCTTTTCCTAGTCAGACTTAAAGCTCTTTCGAAGTAAACACCTGTTTGTTAGGCCTGGCATAGTGAAATGCTTGCTTAATAAAGAGGTACTCTGCACCTGTTTAATAGAACAGATTATAAATTCTTAAAGGGTGAATGCCTCACTCACACATCTTCATGCTAATTTCTATATTTCACATTAAAAAATCAGGAAATAATTATAGCATTTAACTAAACTGAATGATGCCTTAGACTACATAGAGTATGGTCTAATACTGTATTATATTAAAATTTAGCTCTTCTTTATCCAAGTAAATAAAATAAATGTTTTCCCTCATTAATGAGCACTCGAAACTCAATTATTTTCTGTTTTGCTAAGAATGTACTGGAGTATTTCAAGTGTCACTTGGGGAACTGAATACATAATCTCTAATTCTAAAAGATTATGCTCTATACTCAGTGATGTCAAATTGATCATCAAATCCATACCTTTGTCAGTCCCTCATATTTTCCATAATCTGTACTCTTCAGCCACTCCATCAGCTTGGCATATCGGAGCAAGTCTCTATGAAATGGATGATGATTGGGTAAAGTCAGTTCAATAGAGTGTTGAGCAAGAGTTGAACTCTGATCATGACCCTAGAGTGGAGTAAATAAATAAATAAATAAATAATCATTGATAGTATAAAGAAACATTGTTGTAACAGAAAATTCTAAACTATGACCAAATGTGGATAAGCAAAGCCAACAGAACACAGAAAAATAAAAACTGAGTACTTACTTCCTCTTTTATCATCCTGTGTATACTAACCGAACATCACCACCATAAAATCATCACCACCATAAACACTCAAGAATGGCACTTTGATAAATCACCTACTCATTTCATCTTCTAAAGGAGTTGAAAATGAATGTGTTCATGAAGCTTATCTCTCCCATATCATTTTACAATTTACTAAGCAAACATCATGATACAAACTGTATTAAGAAACATACCAAATAGGAAAGTAATTTAAAACAAATTATCTACATACGTGGTATTTCCATTAGGGCCTACAATGTTTAATGGAACAGATAAAAACATGTGGGATACAGAATTTTAGAACTAAGAAAGACTATAGGTGACCATATCTTGGGCTTTCCAGGATAACCACTAATGATAATAGAATTTTACTTTTTCTATTAACTTGTTAAATAAGTAACTATACTATTTTATTCTTAAACCTTGATAAGACTTTTATATAAGTAAATTAATAAGTTATCAAACTGCCTTAGACAGATGATGTATCCTGACTTTTGTTTTAGAAAATATAGACCTGGTAGAATATATAATCCAATAAACTTACTTCCTAGAAGAACAAATTGAAACTCAGTGGTTAAGTCATTTGCTCAGGATACACGGAAGGAAAGCTAGAACTGGAATCTCAGTCATGTGAGTTGCACTTCTATTTCCTTTTAAAAACATGTCTAACAAAATAATTTTAAGTAGACTCAAAAATTGCAACTGCCTACTAGTATCTAAAAAATAAAACAATGAAAATCTTTCCAGGTCCCTTTTGAAACAATCGCGCTCTCCTTCTCTACTTGGTCAATGTTTGTCATGGAACTCAAAGTCACTTTGAGTTCATCAGAGGTTTGGATAAGGGAGCATAGACCTGTATGAATGTTCTTCTGGATGGTTGAGTGAATATAAAACAATCACAACCTCCAAAGAATCATCCAGCACTAAGAGCTTAAGTGTTGAAAAATGAAACTATTCTATATATTTGGAATGCCTTGGCACCTACATCTTTTCTGTGAAGTAAAGACTAACAATAAATACAAACAGACATCATTCACATATAACAATAAAAATTATTAAATAAAACATGAAGATATTAGCACTGGATTATATATTATACCTTTAATTATAGTTGCCAATGGTCAGTTCGAACATTACATTTCAGAAATATTTTCTCATGGCCACATGGGAAGGATCATTTGGATTCCATTAAATCACAAGAATTAGATACTAAACATAGGTAGATATTATAATTTTAAGTCTAATGATGTCTCCAAATTGTGTGTCTTAATTAGTTATACTGATGAAAAGGGAAGAATATTTGCAACTTGTTATAGCTTATAAATATTTTCCAAATAGTCTGCCTTTATTAATAACAATATTAGATCTCTTTTTATTATCCAAAAAATTCTCATTAATTTTTCTCAATGATTCAAGACTCAAAATTATTGTTTATTTTCTTCCACAACTATTTACTCAGACCACATTTTAAATTACATTATTTAATTTAGTGTCAGGAAAGCTCTTCAATTAAAAATCTTCTCTTTTCCTAAAAATGGGAAAATTAGTTAACATTTGTAGAGGATTTTACAGTTTCCAAAGCTCTTTTACATATTTTATTATTCAAAGCTTTCTCTTACAAACAACCTTCTAAGATCACTATTACCTGAAAACTTCACTTCTAATATGAAGATCATCATTACCTTCACATCATTACTATTCAGAAAATTAAATATTATTAGTATTAACAAAACTTACTTAATTTTAGAGGAAATAGTTCCAAATAACTTCAGAAAACAGGAAAATTACTTAAATTGTTTAACTAATCAATAACATTGATAACTATCACATCTAGAACTCTAATGTACAAAGAATTATATTCTTTATGTATTTTTTAAATTAAAATATTGTTTAAAATTTACTATAAAGAAAAATAAAATAGTAACAGTGACTATTTATTGAATGCCTACTATCATGCTACGTACTTTATATATAAAAATTACAATCTTCATAATAATCTTGCAAAGTATTTTTTTACTCATTTAAAAAAATAGTAAATTCTATTAACATAATTTAAAAATATTATATTAGGTTTTGTCCAAATTAATCTAAGACCAATACATTTTCTAAAACTTAGTGAATTATAATTTTCTTTAGTGTACATATTAATAGAATTTAAAAATAAATTACCTAATATTGAACACTATGCTTTATCAAAGCACTATTCTAAGTGCTGAACATATAACATTAATCCTCATTACCCTCAGAGGCAGATATTTTTACTACACCCATTATTCAGATAAGGCAGCTAAGGTGACACAAAGAGGTTAATGAACTTGCCAAAGGTCACCCAGCTAGGACGTCACCGAGCAGAGTCAAGATTTTGAATCCAGGATGTTTGGCTCTAGTGCACACTCAATATTTTGCTATACTGACTAACAGAAATTATATGTCCATGTGAAATGTTAAAATTTTTTCAAGATTTTAAAACTCTATTTTATGTCATATATATTTTTCTTTTATTTTTTTAAAAATTTACTGATTGATTTTAGCGAGAGGAGGAAGGGAGGAGAGAGAAACATTGGTTTGTTATTCCACTTATTTATGCATTCATTGGTTGTTTCCTATATGTGCCCTGACTAGGGATCAAACCCACAATCTGGGCATATTGGGACGACACTACCTGGTCAGAGGTAGTTTTCTTTCCTTTCTTTTTAAAAACTGACTTTACAGAGAGAGGAAGGGAGAGGGAGAGAGAAAGAGAAAGAAACATCCATCCGTTTCCTCCTGTATGCACCCTGACTGGGGATCAAACCCGAAACCCAGGCAAGTGCCCTGACAGGGATGTGAACCTTTCAGTGTATGGGATAACACTCCACCCAACTGAGCTACACCAGCCAGGGCATATTTTTATTTTCTTAAAGAAAAAAGAAAATCTGAAAAAAGTTCCAACAAACATCATGAACATTGAAATAATCATATTTTCTAACAGATCATCAACCAATATGCTTAAGGAAACAATTTTTGTGACATCAACTAAATACTGGTGGTCTGTTACCCAGGTTTTATTTTACTATATGATGTTTCTATAAATACACATCTGACTATCTAGATCCTCAGAAAATTTACTTTCAATTAAACCTCATTAGCACTTACATATATGTATACTATGTATATGTAGTTACACAATTAGCAATTTAATATACACATTGCTATAGAGCTGTAATTACATTAACCTCCTTACAAGCATCTTGAGGCTGGTAGCTAATTCTTATTCTTACATATGGACTATATTGTGTACGTAATAGGCACACAATGAAAAATGGACAAATAAATGTACCATAATGAGGTAATCACATTTTCCCAACTAGTTTTTCCCACAACCAGGAATAGAAATATCCAGGCTTCCCGACTCTTTTGCTAGTTGACCCGATGCACTCAATTCAACAGATAGAAAATCTATTTTCTGTACTTGAGACATCCTCTTCCACCTTCTTCAGCATATCCAAGGGTTTGGTAACATTGTGATTTTTAACATGCATCATTCACATATAACAATACATGTTAGATTTTAAGAACTGCAAAGCATTCATTTTAAACAAGCCATTAGTTTATAAGGCAAAGAAGCAAAAAATAAATGTTTGATTGTTACAACAAACAATTAAGGGTGCAGAAAGAACTATTGTTTATGAACTGGTACTTCCAATACCATTGACAAATGTGGATAACATCATTGTCATTTTTAAAAACTAAGAAATTGTGTGGTTATAGATATTACTGAAATCATCCTGTAAGAAAAATGTGAATTAGTATTTCCTATGTGATTTCTAGATTACCTTTTTTTCTCAACACTTTTTAAGTTAAGTGAAATGTTAAAAGAGCCTTTCCCGACTTCCCCCTCACATGCTTAGTTAATCGTGTTCTTTTATGCTCCCATAGAGTATTATCATAACATTTACCCTCCCTGAGTATCTATCTCCCTTCCCTAGACTGTCAGCTATTTGAGGGCAGGATCAGCTGCTCATCTATCCCAAATAAATGTCTGGTATGAATTTCAATAATCGGGTAAATGATTTCTAAATAAATGAAGGAGTGAGTAAAAGAATGACAAGAAGAAAGGCAAGCAGAATGAGATTAAATGCCTTTTTGGCCGAAATAAACTTTCACTGTGGGACATTAAAAAATGGCTACAAATATGGTTAACAGGTAGCTTAAATCAGCAAGTTATAATCTATAAAGATTCTGTGGCTGTTAAGTCTAGCAAACTTTATAGAAAAATAAAAAGAATCAGAGAAGCTTGAGCCAAATTTGATGTACTCACAGGCACCGAAAGAAAGGAGGACCTATTATAGAGTTGAAGGAGAGCCTGAGTAAACTAATCAGAAATAAAATATATAGTAAATACAATTGAAAACAAAATAAGAATCCAATGTTTCAGACAGCATTTCTTAATGAACAAAATTTCCCACAATTACTTTTGCCCAATAACCCTAATAAAAGAGATAAAGAATATAAGAAACCTAGCTTACTATACCAGATATTAAAATGCCTTTTATCAAATCCTTCTAATGTACTCTAATATTATTACTATTATTGCCACTACTTTAATTATAACATTCTTTTCCATATAAAAATGTAGACAAATGACCTATCTGAGATTAAATCAATTGGAACTTACAATTGTGCTACAGTCATTTTTCTTATGTATATAAGTGCACAGAGCCAATGAAACATTTCATACACTGAATCAAGACCTGGTTCTTATTTCAAAATATTGAAAAATAAAATAGGCCAAACAGTAAATATGTAACAAGTTTGGACGTAGTAGCTTAATGGTATATGCAGAAAGAAAGCATAGTTATTTATATGATTTCTAGAATCAGAGAAGTTTAGTTAAAGGAACCAACAGAGGCAGTTGAGGTGCTAAATACATCTATGAGCAAATATGTACATAATTAAAAATCTTAAAATCAAATGTGTGAAGAATATGCTGAGATCCCAATGAAATACAATTTTTTGTAGGGATTTAAATTTAAGGTAATATATAAGCAACTACAAGAATATGCCAGTATTAACAATAAAATAAAATTACCTGTTGAACAAAAACATTGTTGAGGTGACTGGCCAATCTCCTTGCAAAATGCTCTCGCAAATCACTGAAGCGCTGCTGCTGCTGTTTGACTGCCAGGAGCATGTCATGGCCTGAAATCAGATAATTTCTTGATTGTTTTAATGGGTAAAAAGATTTTCCCGATGTTTCATGGGTATATTTATAAAAGTATCCATATTTCTGTTTTGAAGAACCCAAAGTTTTACTGGTTTATTTGTTTGCTTTTTTTAAAAAAAAAGGTAAGGGGAAAAATCGTATAGCACAGTAGTTCTCAAAGAGTGGTATTTCCTCAGCATCTTTAGAAATGTGGATTCTGATAGAGGAGAAACCAAGATGGCAGCATAGGTGAACACCTAAACTGCTGCCTTGCACAACAATTTCGAAACTACAGCTAAAAGATAGAACAGACATCATCCAGAACCACAGGAAAGCTGGTTGAGTGGAAATTCTACAACTAGAAGGAAAGAAAGGGGCATACAGAGACTCAGAGGACCTGCAAAAGGCTGAGGTATGAAGACACGCACGCGGAGAGGACAGGTGGCTGAGGGCCTGGCTAGCTTTCTCTAGTGGGAGAGAGACGGAAGCTCCTGACTGCACTGAACCCCAGTTCTGACTGCACTGAACCCCAGTTTCAGGCAAGACCCTGGGATCCCAGACTTATATGGGGGGGGGGAGGGAAGGGCGCGGGGAGGGAGGTCTGGACTGTTGGGAAAAGAGAGGAGCGCACGGAAACTCAGGGGAGCCGTGAAAGGCAGAGGTCTGGAGGCGTGCACACAAGTGCGCGCAGAGAGGACTGACTGCTGAGTGTGCTGCTGGCTTTCTCTAGTGGGAGGAAGACGGAAGCCCCCGAATGCACTGAACTCCCGTTCTGGGCAAGAATCTGGGAATCCAGATTCATTGGGGGAGAAACTGGACTGTCTGGCAGTGGGCGAAACTTGAGGGCAGCTTTCTCTCAGAGGTACTTGCAGCGATTACCGAGGGACACTGAGACCCAGGGGTCTCATAGGGCAGGGCTGATGGGAAGTCAAGGCTGTCTGCTTAGCCCTGAGATTCCACCCCATCCAAGCTGAGCACAGAGGCTTTTGCAATTTTACAAGTCTTGTCTCATAAGGCTGTCTCCAGCACAGAAGTTCTCCCAGTGTAGATACAGCTGATCCTCACAGCCAATTGGCCTGGAGGTCAATTCCTCCCAGTGATACCAACAACAATCAAGACTTAACTACAACAAGGCTGTGCGCACAGTCCACAAAGGGTTGCACCAAGAGTGTCCACTCAGATAACTGGGGAGGTTGAGTCACTGGGCCCTATAGGACACCTAGCACACAAAGCTACTCTACCAACTCAGGGAAACAGCGAAAATGCGGAGACAAAGAAACAGATCACAAATGAAAGAAATGGAGGAAAGCAAACGACTGGATATAGAGTTCAAAACCACGGTTATAAGGTTTTTCAAGAATTTCCTAGAAAAGGCCAATAAATTTAGTGAGACTGTCGACGATATGAAAAAGGACCAACTAGAAATTAAACATACACTGACTGAAATAAAAAATATTATACAGAGACCTAACAGCAGACTAGAGGAACGTAAGAAGCAAGTCAAAGATTTGAAATACAAAGAAGCAAAAAACACTCAACCGGAAAAGCAAAACGAAAAAAGAATCCAAAAATTTGAAGATAGTGTAAGGAGCCTCTGGGACAGCTTCAAGCGTACCACATCCGAATTATGGGTGTGCCAGAAGAAGAGAGAGAGCAAGATACTGAAAACCTATTTGAAGAAATAATGACCGAAAACTTCCCCCACCTGGTTAAAGAAATAGACTTACAAGTCCAGGAAGCGCACAGAACCCCAAACAAAAGGAATCCAAAGAGGACCACACCAAGACACATCATAATTAAAATGCAAGATCAAAAGACAAAGAGAGAATATTAAAAGCAGCAAGAGAAAAACAGTTAGTTACCTACAAGGGAGCACCCATACAACTGTCAGCTGATTTCTCAACAGAAACTATGCAGGCCAGATGGGAGTGGCAAGAAATATTCAAAGTGATGAATAGCAAGAACCTACAACCAAGATTACTCTACCCAGCAAAGCTATCATTCAGAATTGAAGGTCAGATAAAGAGCTTCACAGATAAGAAAAAGCTAAAGGAGTATTATATGAAGCCAAACCAGTATTATATGAAATGCTGAAAGGTACTCTTTAAGAAGAGGAAGAAGAAAAAAAAGGTAAAGATAAAAATTATGAACAACAAATACATACCTATCAACAAGTGAATCTAAAAATCAAGTGAATAAAAAATCTGATGAACAGAATAATCTGGTGAATATAATACAATCAGGGACATAGAAAGGGAGTGGACTGACAATTCTCAGGGGAAAAGGGTGTGAGGGGTACGGGAAGAGAGTGGACAAAGGTCGTACACCTATGGATGAGGACAGTGGTGGGGAGGTAAGGGCAGAGGGTGGGGTGGAAACCGGGTGGAAGGAAGCTATGGGGGGGAAAAAAGAGGAACAATTGTAATAATCTGAACAATAAAGATTTATTAAACTAAAAAAAGAAAAAAGAAATGTGAATTCTAAGGCCTCAGCCCAGTCATACTGAATCTGGGAGTGGGGGCTGGCAATCTGTATTTTAACCAGCCTTCTAGGTGATTCTGATGCAAAGCCAAGTTTTGGAATCACAGGCCTAGCAAAACCTTATGCTCTCTGGTCTAACCAAAGCATCTACTTTGTGCCAGGTTCTGTGGACTGTACTGAAGAAAAATCATGGTGTTAACTTGGATTACTGACGGAAGTAACTGAAATGAGAAAGTTCTTAGTGCCAATAGAAATATGTTTGGAAATAAGTGAAACTTGTTTGAATAGTTAATCACATAACCCTAAACCACTTCCCCCATGTATTTCTTGTCAAAAGTATTTTGCTAAGTTACAAGCTAAGTTATAAACTAATCACCGATCCTTGGTCACATTTACCATTTCCAATGAACATACCTGGTCGAAGAGCTACATTCATGCACTGCAGAAGAGCATCAGCGGCATTGGTGCAGGCCTCAATGCCTCTAGAAGAAGCAAGATCTCCTTCCTGAAGGGCCTTTATATGACCTTTGGCCAAGTCCATATGGTTCTGGAATATATGTAAATAAAACATTTGCACTTTCAGTTTTGGGGAATTCATAGGTAATTGGCTACTCATTCTTATCACTAGGATTTATAATTATTTTAAACCTTGCTCTCATAAGAAAATTAGAAAAATGTTTACAAGTAGGTTTTACTAATTATCCGTTAGATTTTTATTTATTTATTTTTTGCTGTTGGTAATTTATAACCACACTTACCACAAGGAACTCTATCTCAGATAGGAGTTTTACATTATTAGTGTTACTAAGGTGAATTAGGTGGTTGCTTTCAGAGATCTGGTCCATTTGTTCTTTCACACTTTGGAGCATTTCCTCATAACTGCTGAGTTTAAATTCAATCTGATCTACCTCCTGTAGAGCCTCATCCAACAGCTTCATCAGGATGTTCACTTGTTTTTCAGAGGCCATGATTGACTGGATGTTAGCCTGCAAAGTTAAAAACAAAAGTAACATTGTATAGTACTTAAATGTGTAAAAGAAGTATAAAGATGAAACACTGACAAATCTCTTTGACAGTAGAGTGACGAAGACTGGTATGTACATCTACATATCTACTTTGGTTCATCATTATGTTTATATTCCACTTTTTTTTTTTTTAACTCCTCACTTGAGGAGTGAAGATATTTTTTCCATTGACTTTTAGAGCGTGGAAGGAAATGGGGAAGGAGGAGAAAAACATCGATGTGAGAGAGACATATTGAAATGGCTGTCTCCTACACATGCCCTGACCCAGGTGTGTGCCTTTGACCTGGAATCGAACCCCTGATCCTCTGGTGCTCAGGCTGACACTCTAACCACTGAGCAATGCTGGCCAGGGCTACGTTCCACTTTCTACACAGCATTTCAAGAAGGTACACTTGTCTCTATGTCAAGGTTAGGGACCAGGTCTCAGTATTTTATATTTTCACAGACCGTACAAGTGCATTTCTGCCCCATTATATATCACTAAAGGCCCGATGCACGAAATTCGTGCAAGAGTAGGCCTTCCTTCCCCTGGCTGCTGGCACTGTCTTCCCTCTGGCACCCGGGACCCAGGCTTCCCTTGCAGTCCTGCTTCAACTGGAAGGTCGTCTGGAAGGACGTCTGGTCTAATTGGCATATTACGCTTTTATTATTATAGATTAGTAATGGTATATTCTCATTTCTGTAAATTAAGGGGCCATAGACTATGTCACCTCCAACATTTCTTCCAATTTTACTAGCTATAGGAATTTTCTATATTCCTTAACATTTATGTAAAACCTTAAACAAAAGAATAATCACCTATGTAACACCTTAGGCAAGATGCTAGCAGTGGTATACTAATCTCTGAGGTTGCATGGAACTAATTTATAACTGCAGTACAATTTGTACTAATAGGATGTGGAAGAGCATATAGCCATAAGGAAGTTTATTCTATGGTCTTTTCTCTTTTTTGTTTGTTTGCAACTACATATTTTTTCTAGGCAAAGCAGTAACAAACCACCATTCCCTTATCACTGTTTTCTAAATATTTCTGATTACTGTTTTTAATTCCCTGAAATATAGAAGTTGCCAAATCCCAAATTAAACTGCAAAGCAATATGATGACTTGGAACATAAGTATATGCAATATTAATTAGAAAATATAAACCATTAAGCCACATTAAGAAGGCAGGTAACATGTTAGGAGGAAAAAACTTGGACAAGGAATAAAAAGTTAAAATACCAAAATTCTTTAACTCTTAAAATATTCCTTATTCTCTGAAGGTTTTTCTTAAATGTTTACCTTGCCTAAACAAAACAAAAAACTCCAAGTGTTCATATTAGATTTTTTTCATATCACCACTGCTCCTTTTAGTTCTCTACTTTTTTCTAAAGGTGTGCCTTTAGATAGAGACTCAGAAACTGTATACAAGTTAAAGAATCTATTCCAAAACATTTCAGCAGAGGAGTCAAACATCCTTTCCCCTGACTCTCCTGTTTTCACCACACTTACTCTGCTCCCTTTTGGTAAATGATTCCCAATTTCTAATTTGTACCCCCCGCTCCCCTGGCACCCCCAACCACAAAAATGCTATTCTTTTGTACTGAACTATTCTGAGGTATTTCAGAGGCTGGGTAAATCAACTCCTAAATTGGTTTCTGGCTGGCTACTTCATTTCATATCAAGACCCTCTCAAAATCCATAACCTTAGCCAACTGCCTTCACTAGCCTAACTGGCAGAAATGGTTCTGACATTGATCAAAAACAGTGAAAGATCAATGGCAGCAGGTAATAAAGATAGCAATAATCACACAGGAGGCAGTAAAATGGGATTATCGCTAGTCTTCTCAAACCACAACACATCATTAATCATAGATTACAAGATAGTCTTACCCCATCTAGCACCTGCAGCTCTCTGGACAACCTTTCAGCAAAGGCCTCAGCATTAGAAATTGCATATTCACAGCCTTCCATTATTATTTCAATATCCTGCTCTTCTCTCGCATTTAACTCTTGGTATTCATCTACTGATTCTTCATCACCTCCCGTCACACTCTGGTTTTCTCCACTTGGGACAGATTCTTAAAGAAGGTAAAAATTAAAATAGTAAAAAAGTAGGAAGGACAGTTACATGGTACTTATAGGTAAGGTCAATTATAAACACAGGTCATATTTAGTGGCTGAAAAATAGGGAAGTGATTCAAAATATATGAAAAACTTGTTTTTATAAAAAATGCCACCTGTTAATAAGTTTATTATAAAACAAACAAACATGCAGTCTAATTCACTGACTTGTGTTAAAATAGGCTTTAGTCCTAATTTGCCCAAACACAATTAAACTAAAAAACAAATACAAATACAAAAACAGAAACAAAACACATGAAACAAGCCTAGCCTTTTTTATCCTGCCTGAGGTGCTTGTTGCTCTAACAAAACAATTAAAAATTTAGGACACAAGAAAACAATTTGCTTTCCTTTTTATCCAGGTAACATTTTTCTTCTGTTATTTTTGTTCTTTTCGCCTTTGTAACAATGTGTTTTTTTCCCCCAGTAACTTTTAATTGAAATGAAAAAAATGCATCTACAATTCACAATTTATTTTGGGCACTGAAAATACTAACTGATATTTCCATTTATTTGTTTTTAAAAAGTCTCACATGCATTGATAAAATTTCTAAAGACCAGCTATCGAAGCTTTCTCAACAACTCTATAGTGAAAAGAGCAACAACAGGGCTGTTTAAAATTACAGAAATTTACACGGGTTCTTATGCTTCATAACAAAAGAACAAGAGATCAAATCTGAGGTGCTTTCTAGATAAATGTTCAGTTCAATTTTTTGAATACACTTAGCATGTGAGATTTTATATAAAACTTGAGGTTAAAAGAGGTAAAAAAAATAATAATTTTTATCCCCTAAATAAATCTCTATTAAATAAAGTTACTGATTTTCATAAACTCAATGGGACACGATTTAAATAACAAACACTGGATGCTTTAAATATACATTATTTTCTATGAAAATATTTACATTCAGTATGACTTGACATGTTAATTCATCCTAGAACAAAAAACAGCTATTTCTAAGTAACAAAGAACTCTTAAGAATTGATAATTAGGCACATTTAGCTAATATCTGAGACCAAAAAAAAAAAAGAGGAAACTAAAACTTTTGGTACAGCAATTGCAGATTACAGTATATAAATATAAGTTCTTTAGAGAGGTATCACCAAGCTTCTTGTCCTTTGAATGAGCCCATTTTAGCTCATTGTGGAAATGTTAAACTGTCATGTATGACAGCTTATTAGCTACCAAGGAGCAGGGTCTGCCCCAAACATTCTGTATAGCTCTTTACACAAGTAGATATGTAAGATAAATAAACACTGAAAACTAAAATAAACGAACACTTTAAAAGTTCATAACTGTTTCAGAAGTATTTTCTCTCCCATGAAACAGCTCTTTGGAAATTAATAGTTAATAGTATCATTAATTTTATGACCGTATGGATTTTGTAGTAATAAACGTGTCCCTGAACACAATTTCATAAAATATGCAACCAATAGTACATAACAATGGCAAGTAATAAAAATATACAGAATAGAATAAGAAGAAAAGGTGTTACGCACCTTCTGTAACTTTAGGCAGTTCTGGAGAGTAAAAAGGTATGAAAAAAGCAGAGGAAAGTAAGCAAAGAATATTAGCTGGGTAGAAAAGTATACAGGTTTAAATATTTAAAATACTACCCATATTTCATTCATGCTAAATCAAGTTTAAAAGACAATGTCAAAATTAATTACAAAGTGGAAAAATCCATAAGAAGCTACATTTCCAGAGTTTATTTTTCTTATTCATTTTCAGACAGTTACTGAAAATACATTTATCTTTCTATTTTTTCTCAGTTTTTTAAGAAACACTACTGACTAGTCCTTGTAGGAGAAAACTGGGAAACAGATCACTTCCTGGGGATTATTTTTAGGTCAGTTGTGACTCATGCTTTTAGTCTAGTTATTTTCACTCAAGGACCAAACCTTTCTTTACCAGGACTGACACACCCTCACAATGGATTAGTCAGAAAACACTGTTAGAAAGGACAAAATTGAAGCAATTAAAAACCACATAAGATATCAGTTTAAGCTGGCATTTAAGGATTCAACTCAAAGATTTAAAAAAAACATCAGGTTACAAAAATGAAAAAGAGAAGGCCAACTGAATACTTCACTCTACTTCAACTGTTAACAAAGTCCTCTTTTAAAAATTATATTCTGCTGAGAATAAAAACTACTAAATCACCACTGCTAACATTCACAATGAACAGTCTTACTTACTTGAATGATTCTCTTAAAAGGAGATGGTGATCATTTGTTTGTTTTCTAACATCACTTAAAGATTAGAGACATCTAATTTTTTTTAAATGGCAATTAATGGCCATGATTTTAAAGTCCAGTAAAACATTAAAACAGGTTTATAAACTGAACTCCACTAAGCCAACACAATGCTTATTTGATTTATAGAAAGTGATTTCCAAAATGAGATCCTTAAAGATCTTCTCTCAGTATTCTTAAAATTGATCTCAATTTGGGTTAATATTTATAAAAATGAAAACATCTACACCTTTGTTTTAGGTCCTGAAAAATTAAACTTTTTTTTTTTTAAGATACACACTTCATTCTCAATAACAGTAATCTTTCTCTCATTATTAATTTTGGTAATATTTCTTAATGAGGTAAATATAGGCAGGGTATATATTTTCCCATATTGTTGACTTCATAAAATGTATTGGTTTAAAATACATATTAGGCAATAAATAACATCTGGGGATAAGTAATATTTGAAAAGAGGACAGAAAGCTTTGAAATCCACTTAACAGAATGTTCAACCTTGAAATTTAAAAATAAATAGGTAAATAAAGAAGTAAATACATGCCAGTTAAAATTAAACCACTATTTAAGGCATGAAAAACTACCATACAGTTTTTGAAGGTCATTCCCTCAACACACTCTATCACCAAGACACTGGAGTCTGATGGTGGGAGGGCAACCCTGAGGGCTCCTACCCAAGGCCAGCTTTACTGGGGGGAGGAGCACAAGACCTAAACAGATGTGACCTGACTGCAAGTCCTAAGCATTAAGCCTGAAACCAGTAATGAGCTCACTAATTTATAACTGATGAGAAAGAATACTACATTTAAGGAGAGCAAGACCCATGGCCAAACAAAAAGAGTAAGTAAAACAACATAGAGAAAAGACAGACACAAGTGACTAAGAAAAGGAATAGTTTGAGGCATCTGAAACTGCTATTTTTATAGGTCAGATTGGATGAATATTGGCTATTTCAGATGTTGACAAAGTAGAAGATTCTATTTTTAAATGTTAATATACAACTTAGGACAAATCTAATTTTTTCCTCAATAAAGAGGAGCAACACTGTTCTTTCAACTGCTTTTTTGAGACAAAGAATATAACACAAATTGCATCTACAAGGCATACAGAACCATTTTCTTATAATGTTACATCTTTAAGAAAGTTTAAAAGAATAAATCTCATATATTTTCAATAATTAACAGTAGAGTTTTTCTCTTGCATCACAAAACAATCTGTAGTAACATTCCTGAAGATATAGTGATCAAAATTATCCTAATTAACTTCATGTCTAAGGATTTTATCCTGATAATATAATAACTAATATTTATTGAGTACTTATTATATATCTGGCATTGCTCTAATCATGTTCATATATTAAGTAATTTAATCCTCACAACAATACTATGGGGTAGACACTTTTATTACCTCTATTTCTGAGATAAGGGAAACTGAAACACAGAATAATCCAAGTCACACAGCTAGTAAGTGTCAAAGCCAGGATTTGAACCCAGGCAATCTCCCTTCAGAGTTGTATTTTTTAACCATTATACCTATACACCTATACTCTGCACAAAAATACAGCTACAAAGATATCCATCTTAGAATTTTTTAAAATAGGCAAAGATTGGGCCAGCCGGTGTGGCTCAGTGGTTGAGCACTGATCTATGAACCGGGAGGGCAGGTTTGATTCCAGGTTGGGGAATGTGCCCAGGGTGCGGGCTCTATCCCCAGTGTGGGGCATGCAGGAGGCAGCCAATCAGTAATTCTCTCTCATCACTGATGTTTCTATCTCTCTCCTTCTCCCTTTCTTTCTGAAATCAATAAAAAATATATTAAAAAAAATAGCAAATATTGGAATATTAAAAGTAAATGACTAAATAAATTATAGCATAACCATATAATGGAATACTATGGTGCCATTAAAAATAAGGTTGGGTAAGTATTTAATAACATGGAAAATGTTCATGACACGTTATATGAAAAAGTAAGTTATGAAACAATGCACATTTATTTATTTGAAAAAGTATATACGCATAGACTAGAAGAATTCTAACAAAATGTTATCTCTGAGGATTAAGTTTATGTGATTTTTATTTATTTAATTTAATGTATCAATTATCTATAATGGTCCTATAATGAACAGTCACTTCTGCAATAAAAATTGTCTTTAAATTCTTTTACAAAAAGGTAACTCAGTGTTCTAATTACTTTGAATAATATCAAATTATATGTTCAGTTATAGATACAACTGATTTCACATGGAAATTTTTATTTAACTTTACCTTCCAAAAGCTGTGAACTGACATTGACAAAATCAATTTTCTTCCGGAGATAGCGTTGATTCAATTTCCAAATGCATGAAATAAATGCATTCTTTTCAGCAGTGCTGCTGGCAACCCATTTATATATTTTTTCAAAATGTAAATCAAATTCAGGATTTTCCTGAAATAAAAATATACAAGATATTGCTTTTGATCATATCCCATTTTCATTACTGTAAAATGTACATTTCAATAAAACAAAAGGAAGTTGAAGCTGTTCTTGGGGAAAAAAAATCACCATTAAAATCGCTAAGTGACTTGTAGAGAATGGCTCGGAGAATTTAATTTAGAGCAAAAACATTGTTTACCTCCGATAAGAAGCTAGATTAAAAACAACATAGTGTTTTGGTAATTTTCTTCCTATCTTCCTAATCTATGAGTAAAAGTATAGGATGTCCATTTAATGGCTTTGTGTCTCAGCTTCCTAATCTGCAAAATTATAATTGTCTCTAGCTTTGACGCAGACCTAATTTTTCTTTTTAAATTGCCTATGGCAGTGGTCAGCAAACCACAGCTCGCGAGCCACATGCGGCTTGTGAGCCTCGGTTTGCCGCTCTGTTGGCTAATGAGTTTGCCAACCACTGGCCTATGGGGTTTTAGAGTTTTACCTCTTCTTTGATAATGCACTTTATTCATAACTATGATTTGACACTAATTCCTTGATAAAGAATATATCTCTAATTATAACATACTAGAGGCCTGGTGCATGAAATTTGTGCACGGGGTGGGGGGGAGTGTGTCCCTTAGCCCAGCTTGCACCCTCTCCAATCTGGGATCCCTGGAGGGATGTCCTATTGCCTGTTTAGGCCCCATCCTACTGTGTTCGGGCCTAAATGGGCAGTCGGACATCCCTCTCACAATCCAGGACTGCTGGCTCCCAACCGCTCACCTGCCTGCCTTCCTGACTGCCCCTAACCACTTCTGCCCGCCAGCCTGATCACCCCCTAACCACTCCCCTGCCAGCCTGATTGATGCCTAACTGCTCCCCTGCCAGCCCGATTACCCTTAACTGTTCTCCCCTGCTGGCCTGGTTGCCCCTAACTGTCCTCCCCTTCCGGCCTGATCCCCAACTGCCTTCTCCTGCTGGCCCAGTCACCTCTACCTGCCCTTCCTTGTCGGCCTGGTCGCCCCCAACTGCCCTCCCCTGCAGGCCTGGCCCCCCCCCCAATTGTCCTCCCCTGCCGGCCTGGTTGCTCCCAACTGTCCCCCCCTGCAGGCCTGGTCCCCTCCAACTGCCCTCTCTTTCAGGCCTGGTCCCTCCAAACTGCCCTCCCTTGCTTGCCTGATTGCCCACAACCACCCTCCCCTGACAGCCATCTTGTGGCAACCACCTTGTGTCCACATGGGGGCGGCCATCATGTGTATTGAAGTGATGGTCAATTTGCATATTACCTCTTTATTATATAGGATAAGAAAAAATACAATCTATATCCTCGTGTGGTTTTTCTCTAGAACAGGTCAGGTAAAAAGCAGAGACTGCCCCTTTTTTCAATTCTGAAAATAGAGAATGATTAAAGGTGTCTCAAAAGTAAAAAAGAAGCTCATCTGATGTGAAGAAATTGCACTATGATTTCTACATGTCTCTTGAGCCACATTATAGCAATAATTTCATGCCAGGCCAATTCTCCCTTGAATGTAAAACTACTTTACTACAATATAAAAATGAAAACATATGGACATATACTTTTCTTCATATCCAAATAATTTTAAAAAATAGGCTCAAATGTTCTCAATAGTTTACAGAAGGCTAATAATATATTCAATTAATTAAAAGTGTTATTTAGGGGAAACAAAATGTAAATAAAGACCTTAGAGGCAAGGGAAGTTATATCAGACTTACATTGTGAAGACTTGGGATAATTTAGGGATCAGGACTTGACCGTGCATGGCACAATCATATTATAGTAGTATGGAACTACTAATTTTATTTATATCTCAATAAACAGAATTGAATGTCAAAAGATTAAAAACCTACATTTACAATGAATAGGTAGTTGCATTATTACTTACAAAAAAAATCTAAGAGTATTGGCAACGAATATGAAACTTGATGGGAAATGGTCTCTTCTCTGGGAATATTTCCCATAATGCCATAAAACAAGCTGAGTGCTCCAGTGGCAACACTCACACAAATCAATGTGTGATACTAAATGCCTAATGTTAGGCTATGTATAAAAATTTTATGTTTTATATCCATATATAGCATACACACATCAAGGTGCCTACGTAAAATAAGAAAATCCATTAAGCAAGTCAGCAATGAGGCATCATCTGTGAGAAAGCATTCCAATAAGCATTCAGGCAAGTTAGCGAATTATGCAAGTCAATGGGGTTATGAAGTGGAAATATATTGAAGGAAAAAAGGCTTTTCAATAAAGGTATGTTTCTAAAAAGCCCTTCAAGTATTTTCTCTTAAACAGAAACCTACTAAAAGAGTCTCTATTCTTGATCCCTCCCCAGAGTAACAGAAATTATTTATTAAATAATTAAAGTATTTTTTAAATCCCATTTTGATTTTCTTTTCAAACATACACATACACTCAAAGCACCTGCAAAACCCTGTTTCTACAGTTTTCTAAAAACGGGGTGCTCCTTAGGAATAAAAGCAAAGGCCCAGTTTGTACTTAAGAAAAGGCATTCTCTGTATTTGAAAGAAATCTGAATTCTACAGATATGCAGGGCTCTCCTAAAGTTGTTTTAGCTTCATTAAAAAATTATTTTTCACCTGACTCAACTGCCTGTCATTTTGTCCAGTTTTCAGTTCCTCACAGGTTGGTACCAGGGTAAGAGTAAAATAAGAATTTTATGTTATCAGATTACTCTACAAAGGCAGTTTTTACTTCTTTGTATCTTTTTAATAAATGTATGAGACTTAAAGAGTTAAATCAAAGGGCGCCTGTAATAACATTAATGCAAGCCTTGCTGTTAGCCCCACCAAGAGTGCAAGGGGATGTGGGACCAAGCATTCTCTGGAGCTCTGGAGTTGCCTTTGGGTGGCAGAGGAAGATGAGGAGTGGGAAGCACCTAAGTTAATCAGAGGAGTTCTACTTGATTTCTTTGAATAAGGTATTGCTGTGGAAATCCATGAATTATCAGTAATAAAGGTGGCCCTTTAACATGATTATCATCTTTTTCAATTTTCTTGGGAGTTTAAATATGACTTAAATGAAAGGTGTAATATTTATATTCTTATATCTTAATCTTTAAATTCCTTAAAATAAGGTGTGTAACTCACTATCATTTCCTTTAATTGAGCCATAAACATCCGACGATGGCCTCTAAAGGTGCTTCAGTTGGTGATTCCCTATTAATTCGCGAGGACCAAGAAAGACGTACTTTGCTTTTATTACATGTCTTTTTGAACTAAGTTTTCCTGGAACAATGATTTTTTTAAAAAACAACAATACCCTGTTTTAAATATGTACTAATTTATGGATTTTAAACTAAGTATACCTGACTTATATACAGAAATGCACAGATTCAAAGTTATTTTGCTCTAGTTTATGTCTTGTACACAAACATAACTGTAGCTCAAAAAACAGCAAAAACAATGAAACAAACATACATATGTACTTATTTTCAGTAGCCTAAGAGTGGGGAATGGGAGAATGGAAAGTTGAAAGATACAGTTTAGACTAATTCTTATTTAGCTTATGGACTAGTACAGTGGTTGGCAAACTCATTAGTCAACAGAGCCAAATATCAACAGTACAACGATTGAAATTTCTGTTGAGAGCCAAACTTTTTAAACTTAAACTTCTTCTAACGCCACTTCTTCAAAATAGACTCGCCCAGGCCGTGGTATTTCGCTGAAGAGCCACACTCAAGGGGCCAAAGAGCCACATGTGGCTCGGGAGCCGCAGTTTGCCGACCACTGGACTAGTAGATCACAAAACAGCAAGATTAGACCATTTTTAAAGACATAATACTATGCCATAAAATGAAAGACACTTTTTGAAAACAGGTTAAAAAAAAAAAAAAGCACCTAAAAAAACCCCATACTTTAATAGCATCTTTGGCATCTACCACAGCCAGGTCTCGAAGGGCCCAAGCAATTTGCCTTTTGTAGAAATCTCCTTTATCAGATTTCTTGACTTTGACCACCTTCACCTGCACAGGGCGTTCAGTTGTCACTGTTGAATGAAACACACACTTTACATTAGAAATATTATTCACTTACTTATTTGTCATTCATTCATTGCAAATATAGCTGTCAGGTGCCTATACACTATACTAAAAAAGGAGCAATATTTCATAACAAATGCTATGACTGAAGAATACTCAGAATACCAATGAAAAATTCTAAATCATACTAGAGGGCCAGAGCAGATTGCTTGAGAAATGAAGCTCTTAAAACTCAACAAGAAAAAAAAAGCTGATTAAAAAATGGGTCAAAAACCTTAACACCTCACCAAGAGAAGACACAGATCACAAAGAAGCATATGAAAACATGCTCCACAAATTAAAACAACAATAAGCTAATACTACACACCTATTAATGTGGCCAAAATCTGAAACACTAACAATACAAACTGCTGGTGAGGATGTGAAGCAACAGGAATTCTCATACATTGCTGGTGGGAATGCAAATAGTACAGGCACTCTGGAAAATAGTTTCTCGGTTTCTTACAAAACTAAACATACTCCTACCATACAATCCAGCCATTGTGCTCTTTGTCATCCACCCAAAGGAGCTGAAAACAAGTGTCTGCACAAAAACCTACACACTGATGTTTACAGCTGCTTTATTCATAATCGCAAAACTTGAAAGCAACCAAGATGTCCTTCAGTAGGTGAGTGGATAAATTGTGGTATATCCAGACAATAGAATGTTATTCAGAACTAAAAAGAAATGAACTATCAAGCCAGGAAAAGACATGGGGGAACTCTAAACGCATATTATTAAGTGAAAGAAACCAATCTGAGAAGGCTACATATTGTGTGATTCCAACTACATGACATTCTGGAAAAGGCAACAATATGGAGAGTAAAAAGAGCAGTGGTTGCCAGGAGTGAGGAAGAGATGAACAGACAGAATGCATAGGAGATTTTTAGGGCAGGGAAAATACTCTGTATGATACTTTAATGATGGATATAAATCATTATACATTTGTCCATAACCATAGAAAAGTACAATACCAAGAGGGAATCCTAAGGTAAACTATGGATTTTGGGGGATTGTGATGTGTCAGTGTAGGTCCATTTTTTGTAGCAAATATACCACTATTGTGAGTGGTATTAATAAAGGGAGAGCTATGTATGTGTGGGGGCAAGGAAGGGGTAAATGGAAAATTTCTATCTCCTCGATTTTGTTGAAAACTTAAAGTGCTCTAAAAAATAAAGTCTTAAAAAGTATATTAATGCTATGATAGGATCAAAAATCTAGGAATAAAGCCTTTACAATCATAAACCTTATTGAAAGGCATTACAAAAAGACCCAGATAAATGGAGAACTACATGATGTTCCTGGACAAGACTAAATTTAAAAATGCAAGATCTCTCTTAAGTGAACTATAGATTCAAAACAATTCCAATAAAAATACCAACAAAATCTGGAACTTGACAAGTTGATTCTAAAATTTAGGTCAAAGAATAAAGTACCAAACAAGAATAAAAACCAAATATAAGAACCCAGAAACAGATACATCACACTCATCACTACAAACATGAACACAACAAATTAAAGACTATAATGTAAAAGGTAAAATTATAAAACTTTTAGAATATAGGTGAAAACTTTCATTACTCCAGGATAGGGAAGGATATTTTAAGTAAAACACCAAAAGGGGAAATCAGATTGATTGATTAGTTTGATTTCATAAAAATAATGAATTTCATTAAAAGATATTATAAAAAGTGAAAATGTAAGCCACAAACTGGGATGCATATATACAACAGAGGATTAGTATCCAGATTATATAAAGAATTTAAAACAGCAAAAGGACAAGCAACACAACAGAAAAATGAGAAAAAGGTCTTAATAGGCAAATTTCTTTTTTTTTAATTGATTTTTAGAGATAGAATCAGAGAGAAAGGAGACATCGATTTGCTGTTCCACTTATTTATGCATTTATTGGTTGATTCCTGTATGTACCATGACTGGGAATTGAACCCACAACTTGGCTTATCCAGACAACACTCTAACTGAGCTACCTGGCCAGGGCCAACAGGCACATTTCTTAGACAAGGAAACTAAATAGATAATACATTTGTGAAAAGAGGCTCAATCTCATTATTAATTAAGGCGATCCAATTTAAAACCACAATGAAACACTATTTCACAACCACCAGATCGAAAGTATTAATAGTCTGTAAAAACCCAAGTATCACGGTATGGTTAGTCTTCATTTTATATATATAAAATAGAAATCCTTTTGTATCTATTCAATACCCAATTAAAAAAAGTTTTTAAGAATAAATTTGCTGGCCCAACAGTTTTGCAGCTAGAGAAATAATGAGAATATTTTAAAAAGGAGAAAAAGTCCTCTAGAAAATAAAAGAATGCCAACAAGAACTTTTTCTTACTAAATACTCACCTGTGGCACACAAAAAACAGTTCTTTTTCTTTTTTCCTGCTTTGCAGACATTGACAATACTCAGCAGGCGTTCATCATTTGGTGTAAAAATGTCTCTTTGTAATGCATGCTTGATTGCTGTCATCTTTACTCAGCTGAAAAAAAAAATGGACTATATATATATATATATATATATATTAAGCTCATTCTCAAAATCATTCTATCTTACACTGTTCCATTTATGATAAAAATGATCTTATTTATGGCTAATAAGCATAGGAAGAATGAATTAATACATTAATATACCTATATCATAAAAATAAAAAGCTGAAAAAGATATTAGAGAACCAGTGTTATCAAACTCTAGTCTTTGGAAGTGCTCACCAAATATTATAATCCTATATAATAAAGAGGGAATATGCTAATTGACCATCACTCCATCACAAAGATGGCTGCACCCACAGCTGAGGCCAAGTTCCCAGTTCCCATAAGGAGCCTTAACAAGCAATCAGCAGGGAACTCAGGCTAGCCCTCCCCGTCCCCATGGTGCTTGACAGGGGACCTCAGGCCGCATCCCCCACCCAGCAGGGCTTGACAGGGGACCTCAGGCCGCGCCCCCACCCAGCAGGGCTTGACAGTGGACCTCAGGCCACGCCCCCCACCCTGGCGTCAGGCTGGGGAATTTCAGGCTGCACCCCCTGCCCCAGTGCCAGGTCAGGGGACCTGAGGCCATGCCCCCCACCCGGCGGAGCTTGACGGGGGACCTCAAGGTGCGCTTCCTGTCCTGGTGCTGGGCTAGGGGACCTCAGGCTGTTCCCCCTACCCCAGCACCAGACTGGGGACCTCAGGTCGTGCCCCCCACCAGATGGGGCTTGACAGGGGACTTCAGGCCGCACCCCCTCTCCCAGCACCAGGCCAGGAGACCTCAGACAGCACCCCCCACCTAGCAGGGCTTGACCAGGGACCTCAGGCCACGCCCCTGGCCCCAGTACCAGGCCAGGGGACCTGAGGCTGCACCCCTCTGCCTGGCTGGGCTTGACAGGGGATCTCAGGCCATGCCCCCCACCCAGTGAGGCTTGATAGGGGACCTCAAGGTACACCCACAGTGCTGGGTTGGGGGAACTCAGGCCGCATCCTCCACCCCAGCACCAGGCAGGGGGACCTCAGACCACACCCCCGCCTTGGCGCCAGGCCAGGGGACCTGAGGCCATGCCCCCCGCCTGGCGGGGCTTGATAGGGGGACCTCAAGATGCGCTTCCCATCCTGGTGCTGGGGGAACCTCAGGCTGCTCCCCCTTCCCCAGCGCCAGGCCGGGAGACCTCAGGCTGCACCCCCCATCAGATAGGGCTTGACAAGGGACTTCAGGCCAAGCCCCCCACCCCGGCACCAGGCCAGGGGACTTCAGGCCGCACCCCCCCCACCCTAGCACCAGGCCAGGGGACCTGAGGCTGCGCCCCCCTGCCTGGCGGGGCTTGACAGAAGACCTCAGGCTGTGCTCCCCACCCCGCGGGGCTTGTCGGGGGAACTCAGGCCGCTGACTCTTGACGTGGGACCTGAGGCTGCACCACCCCGCTTGGTGGGGCCTGACGGGGGACCTCAGGCCATGTCCCCCACCTGACGGGGCTTGATGGAGGACCTCAAGGCACGCCTCCTGCCCGGGTCTGGGCTGGGGACCTCAGGCCATGCCCCCCATCCTGGCGCCGGGACAGGGGACCTGAGGCTACGCCCCCTGCCTGGCAGGGCTTGACAAGGGTGGGACTGGCCAGGTCTGTATCTAGCCCAATGGGGGGGGGGGGGGGCGGCCGGATCTGAGTCTCACGTGATTTTGAGGTGCAGGTGGGTGGACGGGGACTTGACTCTGGGTCCCGTGGTGTGCCCCAGACTCTGACAGGAGGAAGGTTTTCATATACATTTTACTAATTTTCTTTTAACTCTGACACTTCTATTATAGACAAAGGGCAAATAGCAATATTAAATTATTTCCTCTAATTAATTCCCTTTTAATGTGCACGAATTTCGTGCACCAGGTCACTAGTATAAAATAAGAAATTAAGAAAAAAATTAAAAAACTCATGCTCAATCTTTAAATTTCTTTTATAAAGACCTCTTACCACTCAATTACAACTCAACAGTAAAAAGACCAATAGCCCAATTAAGAACTGAGCAAAGGATTGAAAAAAATATATATTTTTATTGATTTAAGAGGGAGATAGGAACATTGAGACCTAGATCAGCGCCTCCTATGTGCCCCCTCCCAGGGATTGAGCCTGGAACCCAGGCATGTGCCCTGACCCGGGATGAACTAGAGACCTCTTGGGTGCCTGGGTTGACACTCAACCACTGGGCCACACCGGCCGGGCAAGCAAAGGATTTTAAGCACATGAAAAGATGCTCCACATCATTAACATTAGAAAAATGTAAATCAAAACCACAATGAGGTACCTATCACTTTATACCCACTAGGGTGGGTAAAAGTGAAAAGACAAGTGTTGGTAAAGATGTGGAAAAAAAGGAACTCTCATACTGGCTATTATAAAATGGTGCGGCCACTTTGGAAAACAGTTTGGCGATTCCTCAAAAAGTTAAATATGGAGTTAACATATGATCCAGCAATTCCACTCCTTGGTATACACTCAAGAGAAGTGAACATTCATGTCCACACAAAAACTTGTACATGAATGGTCATAGCAGCATTATTCACAATAGCCAAAAAGTGGAAACAATTCTAATATCCATCAACTGATGAACTAATAGAACAAACTGACATGTAATCCATACAGTGGAATATTATTCAGCCATAAAAAGGAACAAAAGTACTGATTGATGCTAAAATATTGATGAATCATGGAAACATGCTAAGTGAAAGAAGCAAGATACCAAGAACCACATATTTTATGATTCCACTTATATAAAATGTCCAGAGTAGACAAATTCATAGAGACAGAATGATGTGTGGTTGCTAGGGGTTGGGGTGAAAGAGGAATGAGGGGGTGACTGCTAATGGGTATGGGGTTTCTTTTTTGTGTGATGAAAATGTTCTTGAATTATAGTAGTCACAGTTGTATAACCGTGTGAATATACTAAAAAACACTGAATTATATACTTGAAAAGGGTGAATTTTATGGTATATAAATTCTATCTCAATAAAAATGCTATAAAAAATAGGTGTCTGCCCTGGCCACTGCTCAGTGGTTAGAGCACCATCCCGTGCAGTGAAGGGTCACGGTTTGATTCCCAGCCAAGGGAACATACTTTGGTTGCACGTTCCTCAACCCCATAGGAGTGTGTGTGGGAGGTACCTGATCCATGTTTCTCTCCCCACCCCCCATCCACTCTCTAGATATTTATGAAAAAAATGTCCTCGGGCAAGGATTAAAAAAAATAAATAAAAAGGTTTTCATTTATCTCCTTTTTCTCATGTTATTCAAGATCTTTTAAAAAATATCAGATTGCCCTAACCGGTTTGGCTCAGTGGATAGAGCGTCGGCCTGCGGACTCAAGAGTCCCCGGTTCGATTCCGGTCAAGGGCATGTACCTTGGTTGTGGGCACATCCCCAGTGGGGAGTGTGCAAGAGGCAGCTGATCGATGTTTCTTTCTCATGGATGTTTCTGGCTCTCTATCCCTCTCCTTTCCTCTCTGTAAAAAAATCAATGAAATATATTTTAAAAATATATATCAGATTAAGTTAAATATTTAAAAATATTTTTAATCTTATTTTTGAAATGTATCTTTAAACATATATATACAGTGTGTGTGTGAATATATAGTACTATTTTCCAATGCAAATATAGTATTTCATATATGTGAGCTTGCTTTGGAAATTAACTTCCACTTCTAATACCATTTCTATGGCAAATGAAGAAAGTATGTTTTAAGTAAATGACATAGAATGAATTTTTATAACACAAGGAGACTCTTGTAAACAAGGTATCCTTTATTTTACTGTGAAAATTTTATCTTTGCTCCAACTCAAAAAATTGCTTTTCTTACAGAAATCAGATATTCCCTCTCTCACCTCATCTCAGCCTCCAGTCTTCGGACCTCCATCCCTTTCCTCTTTTGTCTCTCTGACCTCTCCCAAGCTTCTTTTCAAACCTAGCCTGGGAACAGTGTCCATTTCTCTACACTCACACTACCCCTTCAAGGATCTTACTCTGTTTGTAGGCGAGTTCACCCTCTTTATAAATCTCCATAAACAGTATATCTTTCCCCACTTCTCGTGTGCTACCATATACCACTTAAAAAGGCCACGTCCTTGTTCACTGCATTCATTTTAAATATCTAAATCCAAACAAAGCTGGACTTTCAATGTTGCTTAGCAATTCTTTGACATTCCTTCAATGATTCCTCTTCCTACTTCCCACCAGTATTATTGCAAATCCTTATTTCTTTCTTCCAACCCCCAACTCCAGTACCAGCCTCCTCTCTCTCTGCAAATGACTTCATCTACTCTGCAGAGAATAAAGAAGCCATGAAGTACAATTTTCACCAATTGATTTCTTTTCCATCTTTCTACATCTTCACCCATCTTAACCTCCATTCCACTTATTACAAAATGCCCTTGTTACCAATTCCTTAATATGTTATAGGGCCTATACCTGTGTTAAAAGTTCTATTCCACCCCATTCCCAAGCCACATAGGATACTGGCCAGTTTACTTTTTTTCCATCTCTAGGTTTTATTAATGCAATTTCATTTTTCTGGAATTCTTTTCTCTCTGGGCAAGTCCAACTCATCCCTCAAAATCTGTGAAGCAGTCACACATACACAACGAATAATTCCCTTTCCACTTCTCTAACACTTCCTCTATACTCTGCTAACATAGCACTTAAAACTTACATTTTCTAGCTAGTTGTATTCTCTCCCCCCCATTAAAAGTAGCTCCTTGTAGACAAGGACCATGCTTACTCATCTTTGTAAGGACATAGTAGTCACCTAACAAATTAACCAAAATGAAAACCAAGTAACACGATAATGATAACTTCCCTAAGGTTAGTTCCACCTTCCCAACTCTCACATCTGTAAACAAATGTCCAGGTTCAAAATCTGCCATATTTGATTCTCCTCCTCCCTTGTCAACATGAAATCTGCTACCACATTCTGTTTATTTCCCCTCATCGACACATAATATCCTTCCATTTTGTTCCCACTGTCCACGCACTAATCCAGGTTCACATCAATTATATTTATTTAACAGTACAATATCTGGTTTCTCTTTGCAAGCTTCCACAACCCCAAAACACTCAACAAACTAGGAATATTAAAACACAGCTTTCACTAAAACATGCTCTTGCTCAACCCTTGTCAGTGTTCCCCAAAACAAACCTTCCACTCCAAGCCCTGTTGTTCATTCTAGTCTTTAAATCTTTGCTTAGATGCTTTTCCATGTGGGGAATATCATCTATCCAAACCCTAATTATATTTCACTGTTTACATAAAAGTTGATTAAATAAAGATCTTATTCCAAATTGATCTCTCCTCTCAATTGCTATGGCACTTACTGTACTTACTAGGCAGTCAAGCACTTGCTGCAAACTGCTTCATGAGGGTGTCAGCTTGTGCACCTCAAAAACTCTTAAGAGACACAGAGAGAGAAGGGGGAGCAGGGGAGGGGGAGAGAGAGAGACACACTTTGGCATAGTTCTGTGTTCTTTCTTAGTAGGTATTCAACAAACACCTCCTGCGGTAACCTGAGGTGGTAAAAACCGGTCACATGAATGACTACTAGTGACCAATGTTTACAACACAGTTCCTCTGTGGTTAAAAGCAACAACTGAATATACGGTTCGTGGTAGAAAAAGAGGACTGGCCATACCTCATAAAGGAGTTAGGCATAATGAAAAGCACTACATGACCCTCATTCATTCAGCAAATACTGATGTCATACTACGTGTGCAAGGCACTGTTCTAGGTTACAGCGATGAATACGACAGACTAGTTCATGAAGAGACCACCACCAGTGCCTCCAGGGCATTTACATCCTAAGGGTCAAGTGATTAACTCTACAGTCTTTACAAAGTACTTTCCTGTAAAGACAGTGGATATATCGCTAGAGGTCCTCTGAAATTATCTTCCAGATTTAAGAATCCACGTTTGACCGCGTTCCAGAGGCAGCCATACACTCTGTGTTGGTTCTTGTTTCCTTAAATTCAGTTTGATCGAGACATTGCCTGTCAAACAGCTTGTCAATGTGAGCGTCCCGGTGGGTTGGGCCCCATATGCCATCAAGACATCTCAGCCCGTGGAGCATTGTCATCCAGCAGAGAAAACCGTGCACGGACACAGGGAAATGTACTTCAGAGATTTAGAAGAGAATGTGTATTTGGACAAAAAAGGGGAAGGTACTGTCACGCCCTCCTGCCCTGGTCCAAGCCAAAGAGCAAATGATCAGGGTCGTTCGCCCAAATGACACCTGGTTCCTATGGGCGGATCCACAGTGGGATGTGTGGTGATGGCTCTCCCAGCCCCCAGGGCAGCGAGGAGCTGGGGAGGCTCCGAACGGACCTGAGCCTGACCCAGAGGCGGGGAGAGGAAGGGCGGCCAGAGCGGAGGGAGAGGTACCGACCCGGGCGCCGAGCCGGCAGGGGACACAGGAGCAGCCCCAGACCCTGGCGCCGCGGTCCCCTCGTCCGTCCGCCGGGACTACTGGGCAGCGCGGCCCGAGGCTTACCGCGAGGCCGGGCCGACCCGGCGGTGCCCAGGCGGGTCCTCCCAAATCGAAACGCGACGGGCGGGAGCGGCCGCCGCTCCAAGACGCGCCCCTCAATTGAGCAGTGAACGGGAAGCGGTGCGGCCACCACCTCCCACATCCGGGCACGTGATAAACGACGCCGGAAGTGGGCCCGGCGGAGAAGGAAAGGGGCGGTGTTGGGCGTGGAGAGGCGGGGCAAGGCCTCGCGGAAGGGGTGTGTGGGCGCTAGGCCGGGGCGCGGCCTCTGTAGCTCAGAGACTGCCTGGGTACCTGAGGATTTGGCGCTGGTGATTTACACTCTATGGAGGAGTTATTTATTTAACAGTTTACTTAAGAAGCGATCCGATCTATGAACTAGAAGGTCAGGTTCGATTCCGGTCAGATTGCATGCCCGGATTGTGGGCTCGATTCCCAGTAGGGGGCGTGCAGGAGGCAGCCCATCAACGATTCTCTCTCATCATTGATGTTTCTATCTCTCCCTCTCCCTTCCTCTCTGAAATTAATAAAAATGTAATTTTTTTTTAAAAAGAAGAGCTCCGATTAAGTGTTAACGAGATGACGCCTATGCAGAGTTAAGTTTGGGAAGTATAGATGATACAACTGTTGGTTGCAAAGCAAATGATTCATTTACTCCATATTCTTGGCAACTGTTTTATGCCAGGCCCTTGGATGGAGGAAGGGTGGCCAGAGCGGAGGGAGATGATTCAGACATGAATCTACCCTGAAGAAATTCGCAGTATGGTAGGGCTAAACAAAATACACACAAATACATCTATAATAATAAAAATGTAATATACTAATTAGACTGGACAGCTGAACAATCTTCCGGTGGAAGCCTCGCTGGCAAGGGCTGAGGCAGAGGTGGTTAGAGGCGATCAGGTAGGCAAACGAGCAGTTAGGGGCGATAAGGCAGGCAGGCAGAGTGGTTAGGAGCCAGCAGTCCTGGATTGCAAGAGGGATGTCCCACTGCCAGTTTAGGCTTGCTCCTGCAGGGGTGATCAGGCCTAAACCGGCAATGGGACATCCCCTGAGGGGTCCAGGATTGCAAGAGGGTGCAGGCTGGGCTGAGGACCCTCCCACCCCCCCGCACGAATTTCGTGGACCGGGCCTCTATTATAGAATAAAAGTGACCAAAGTGAGATGTTGGGAATTCACAAGAAAGGACTGATTTCTTTGCTCCAGTGCAAAAGCAGTGCTTTGCAAGGGTTTTGCAGGGATCCATTCATGCATGGATTCATTTATTTGACAAACAGTGCCACCTCTATGCCAGGCACTGTGTAGGTGCTGGAGATACAAAGACAGAGATCCCACTAAAGAGAGGGCACACTGTCATTTGGGAGACAGAATTAAATAGGTAGATAAATTGCAGTATAGTGTGGTAAACCCAACAAAAAAGAGGTAGATAAGTTCCACAGGAATGCAAAAGAGGTAATAACTCACTGTCAAGGATCTCTTCACTGAGAAAGAGACAAATGAGCTGTGCAATGCCTTTCAGTGTTTATCTAAAGATATAATTTGGTGGAAAAATCGGCAGAACAAGGTACATGTTTGCCACTGATATCAATATGCTCTAGTCAGTGCTACTTGGAATGCTTTTTAATTTCATTGAATAGCTTCCCTTTTAAGAGCAGAATCTGTGTAGTCCTATCTTTTCAAATACCCCTGAGGTCCTTCCTTCTTGGTTCCAAAACACTTACTGTGGAAACTCTTTATGTGACAATTGCATGTGCTATTGTCCCCCCTTTTTTACTAGCAAACCTTTATGTTTACATCCCTTTTCAAAGTTGGAAAGTGAATTGCATTTCAGAAGCCTGGACTTCTTCCCTGAACTCCAGATTGTGTATCTATTACCTCCCCAACATTTCCATTTGGATGTCTGTTAAGCATCTCAAACTTATGTGTCCAAAAATTAAATTCTCCACTTTCCCCTCCCCTCCTGGATTCCCCAAAGAGTAGAGGCTGAAACAAAGGCTATGTGTAGTAGTTTATTTGGGGAAACATTCTAATGGTGGCTCTTCAGTCTCACATAATAAACTCAACGTTCTAACATTCTGGCTTCCTGGAATATTTTAATTTCTTTTTCAGTGTTCATTCAGAATTGTTCTAACATCTCATTTAGCACAGACTTTCATCATATACAAGCTTAAGGAGATACCAAGGCTGTGTATTAGGACTGACCCCAGATGTTCTTAACAAAACATTAAATCTAAAATCACAGGTAAATGGCCCATGTCATAAGTTCACCCCTGTCCAGCCTTATAACCTGATCCCTCTGGTTTAACATTCTAGTCACTCTCACACAGTCTCATGATTCCTCTTGGTACATATTAACCAGTTCTGTAATTCCTTTTGAGTTAGTCTCATTGGGTGATTCTCATCTTGGGGTGATTTTGATCCTCAGGGGACACTTGGTAATGTCTGGAGACATTTTTGATTCTCATTAGTGGGAGGATTCTACAAGCATGCAGATGATAGGATTGCTGCTAAACAAACTATAATACACAGGACAACCCTTCACAACAAAGAATTATTCAGCCCAAACTCTCACTGGTGCTGAGATTGAGGAACCCTGGTCTAGGTTAAGGAACCCTGGGCTAGTTCTTTCTAGAGCAGGGTTTGCAATCCCCAACATAGGCGGTGCTGAGATCTGACCCTGCTTATAGGCTCAAGTCAGTGATGGGGTGGATACTGAGAAAAAAAAAATAAGGTAATCTAGGAGGCACTTTCCTCAGATATACACTTTGCAGCATTTCCAGATTAGGAGAGGCTGCTTTCCTTTGTCGGGACTAAGGGAACAACAGCAACTACAACCAAGACTAAGGGGACTGTTGGCATAGTGGGTGACTAAAACCTGAGGGTTTAAAATTATAAGCCATGTCCACACAAATGTCCACATTCTAGATTTCAAGGTCCTATCACTTTCATAGTAGGGCCGTGGCTTTGACAATGGGTGACGTTTCAAGGCTGTGCATTAAGACTCCTTTGCAGATCTGCCACCCTTATGATCATATATTGGGGCTGATTTTTAGCACAGGCTTCTCAGTGGCTATCCTGCTTTCACAGTGTGCCATGATTTGATTGTTGGCTGAACGGAGACTGTCATTTTCCTTTGTTAAGATCGCCAAAGCAGTTAACAGAAGTCAGCCGCCCTTATAATTATCATTGCTTTCATAATGCTCAATATAATCCAATGAATCATCTTCTGTCTGCACCTAATTCCAATCTGCTACAATTGAGTAATTGTGATGCTACTGTGCTAGTATGTTAGGGATAATCACCACTTTCAATTTTCAAACACCAAACACTTAAAACCATCAGGGGGTCCTTATTGTCTTGTGATCAGTTTGTAGGCTCAGCTTCCAAAATCCCAGACTGAGGGTTTGCTTTCTAGAGCCACTTTTGGTGCCCACAGTTCCATTGAAAGCAGAGCTCTGGACAAAGGTAGTTTACTTATGAATATGAGTTCAGGGAATTGACTAAGGGGCTCAGGGTAAACAAAATAGACAAGAGGGAAAATCCAGTACAAGAATGCATTGTTCAGTGGACATGTGCCATGGGCAACTGAGGGGTTGATCCTGTGGTATTTTCTGAGAAGCCTCACGATTCTGTACTGGAATGAAGAAGAAGGAAGAGGAAACCGATTTATCCATTGGGTTTTTTCTACCATTGGTCAAGATTGTACCACATGCTTCTAGTTGCACATGAGTGTGGAGAGCTGGGTTCTATAGGTATCCTGTGTAGTAGGCAGGAAGTGAGAGAGGCAAGGTGATGTTATGTTGTTCCTGAGAGAAGCTAGCTGATGCCTGCGCAGAGCTGATCATTGCACAACACGTGGAAAAAGAGGTGAGGCTGGAAGGATACAGCAGGATGCACAAAAGATTTCTAAACACTGCTTCTCCCTGAGTCTGAGTTAATGGTTACTCTCTGCGGCTGCTCAGGCCAGTCCTGGACTCATCTCTTTCTCTCACATTCCACATCTAATCTTTCCAGAAATCTTATTGATTCTACCTTCAAAGTACATCCAGAGTCTGACCACTCACCATCTCCATTGCTATTCTTTGATTATTGCCAACATGTCTCTCCTGAATTACTGCATCCAACTAACTCTGTTTTGCTACCCTTTCTAAGGTCTATTCTTGATAAAGCTGCCAGAAGGATAATTTTTAAAACACAAGGGCAATCATGTTGCACTTTGCTAAAAACTATCCAATAGTTTCAGAGTAAAAACCAAAGTTCTTACAATGACCTATAAAACACTGTACAATCAGCCCCTTTCTCCATCCACCATGACTACCCCCTCCCTGCCCCCCCTTGATCACTCTAGTTCCTTAGAGCTTTGTTGTTTCTTGAAAGTCTGGGAAAACTGGATCTTTGCGCTTCCTTTTCCCTCTGCTTAGAATGGTTTTTTAAAAATTAAATATCTTCATGGCACATGACTGCATCCCTTTTAAGTCTTTGTTCAAGTGTTACCTTAATGAGGTCTTCTATGATTGCCTTACTTAAAATAGTGCTCCAACATAGCATTCTTGCCTTCCTGTTTTGCTTTGTTTTTCTTCATGATACTTATTACATCCTGACATATTATGATATTACATCCTAACATATATTTGTTTGTTGGTTTGTTTATTTGCTCTTTCCTTTTCTTTAGAATGAAGCTTTATGAAGGCAAGGACATTTTATCTCTTTTGTTCACTGATGTATTCCCAGTTCTTAGAACTCAAACCAATTCACTTATTATGTTCTATGTACTAGTCTAAGTACTTTCTATGTATTAGCTATTTAGTTCTCACAACAGCCCTATGAGGTTAGAATTTTTTTTATTATCCTCATTTAAAAGACTAGAAAAACAGAGGAACAAATTAATTATTTAGTTCAAGGACACATAGTAGGCACATAGTGTTTCAATGAATATCTCTTTCTGTTACCAGAGTCATTTGTATAAATTAGGCTTGGGAAGCAACGTAAAATAGTGGGAAGTACATGGTCACTGGGGTCATGCAGACCTGGGTTCAATCTGGTCTTTACGGATTCAAAGACCACAGGGCAAGTTACTTAACTCTTCTGAGCTTCTGTAAATTCAAAATAATAATCCCCATCTTTTGGGACCTTGTACAATTTGCTATTCCCTGTAAAGCACTTGGCACATTGCTTGGCACATAGAAAGCAGTCAATAGATGGTAACTATTATTACGTACAGGTTACTTCAGAAGATTAAATTAGGTAGATTTATGTTCTTAAACAATGTACAATAGCCATTCGGGCCCTGAGGTCCTGCTTCCCTTTCATAGACAGAAGGCTGCATATACTAGTATTAACATACATCATGTATGAGGCAATCTCATATTTGGATAGCCTGAAATAATTCTCCTATTGTTACTAGGCTCCAAGGGAAAAAGTCTCTTCTAAACGATTAAAAGTAGTGACTATTGATGATTTAACAATATTGTCAGCATTACTGAAGTTACTTGTTTCCTCAGAGTAATCACGCGGTACTGTGCACCGATAGAGCAGAGGTGTGAAGCTTGTGGAGACTTGATCCTAGAGCTCTCAGAGTAACCTGCACTCAATTCATTCCTGTGGGAGAGTGAGGGGGAGCTCCTTCTCCTCAGCTTGAAATCTCTAAGAAAGGAAGGACAGAGTGTTCTACTGCCTCGAGGACTCTGCCTGATGAAGCACCAAAGGGTGGGTAGTGCAACTGGCTTCGTGGACTTTGTTTAGTGCGGAACTCCATGGATCTTACAGAGGAGTACTTTTTAAAAACATGTTTTTAAACTGATTTCAGAGAGAAAGAAAGGGACAGAAACATCAATAATGAGAGAGAATCATTGATCGGCTGCCTCCTGCACACCCCCTACTGGGGACCAAGCCTGCAACCTGAGCATGTGCCCTGATCAAGAATAGAACCTTGACCTCCTGGTTCGCAGGTTGATTCTCAACCACTGAGCCACACCAGCTGGGCAGAAGAGGACTTTTGTATGGCCTACTTTACTGCAGTCCAACTGTCTCCTAATATAAGTCTGATTGATTTAATTTTATGTTTGAGAACATTATATGGGTTTATATGATTTTATTTTTTTCTTATTCCCTATTTAGGGACTTTTATTATGCCAGTTACTTTGATTTTTCTCCTTTCTATTTCTTAGCATTGTTCTCTTGTTATTCAGTTATGCACATTCCTATCTAAGGAATGAATAATGTTTCAGACATGTCAGACCATTAGCATCGACACAAAGAACACCAAGTAATATTTTTGGAACAGAAAGTATCACAGTGCTCCACTTTCCAGAGTCTTTCTTTGTAAATGGCTTTAACAGTGACAGGATGAGAGAAGAGCCTCTACTGTTATGCACACAGAGCAATTGGTATGTGTTTTAAGCTTTATTAGAAACAGGTGTAAATATCTCCACATAATACCCTCCATTTATTTTTAGCTTTATAGAAGGAAGTCAGGGAGCCCCTAAATGAGGATGGTAATTACCTGTGTCACTATTAATTAAATAAATATTAAAAACTAGTGGCCCGTTGCACAAAATTCATGCATGGGTGGGGGTGGGGGATGTCCCTCAGCCTGGCCTGCACCCTCTCCAATCTGGGACCTCTTGGGGGATTGAGTCTAAACTGGCAGTCAGACATCCCTCTCACAATCTGGGACTGCTGGTTCTTAACTGCTCACCTGTCTGCCTGCCTGATTGCCCCTAACCACTCTGCCTGCCAGCCTGCTCGCCCCAAACTACCTTCTCCCCCTGCTGGCTTGCTCGCCCCCAACTACCCTCCTTGTTGGCCTGATCATCCCCAACTGCCCTCCCCTCCTGGCCTGATCGCCCTTAACTGCCTCTGCCTCAGCCCCGCCACCATGGCTTTGTCCCGAAGGTCTCCTGGTCTAATTAGCATATTACCCTTTTATTAGTATAGATAAGTATTAGGTAGATAATAGGTGCACATCTGACTTAGAGAAGTAATGCAGTAAGATGTACAGAGACAAGGAAGGCAAAGGTTGGCTTGCAGAATCACATTGCATCTCAAAGCTTTTTTTATGCAGCTATCTTATTCAATGTACATACGTAGAGTGGGGTAATATTACAATAACTGATACAGTGCTACACTCCCCATTAACATTCAGAGAGATTCTCTTCTAAGTACACAGATCATCTCTCACCTAATTCTAAATCTCTTCTAGGAATTGGCCATAATGGACAAAAGTCTACATGTTTTGGCTTGAAAGAGGGGTTAATGATTCTCAGAGTGACTTTGTTCATACACTCAGATCAAGCACTGGCCATAGGATCTGCTACTCTCTGCACTTGGGGAATTCAGGAGCAATGCCACCAGCAAGCCTAGACCTGCATCCTAGAAGTGTAAACACATCAAGATAAACATGAATGACTACACAGGCTTGACCATATTCATTTTTTATTTAATGTTGACTTAATTCATTAGATTTAATGTTAATGCTCTGCTTTAAACGTGTATTTTTTCTTTTCCCCAAAGAGTTATAAAGTTTTTACCATTTGTATGGATAAAATTTGGTGGGAAGATATATTTTCACATCTACACTAATAAAAGAGAAACATGCAAATTAACCATCACTCCACTATGCCAAGCCACGCTCACCAGCCAATCAGGAGTGAGCATGCAAATTAACCCAACCAAGATGGCGGCCAGCCACAGAGCTGGAGCAAGCAGGAGGCTTGGGTTGCCCCTGGCAATGGACGAAGCCAAACTTCCTGGCTGGCCCTGGCCTCTGCTCAAGGCTACAAAGTTTCAATTATAGAAGATAAATAAATCCTAGATACTTGCTTCCAGCCAGCCCTGGCCTCCACTCAAGGAAGTGCTAGAAAAAAAAAAAAGAAAAAGAAAAAAAGGAGGGGCTTTGACCTTGGGTCACTGGGAGGTGAGCAGGCCAGGATGGGATGGCAGGGGCCTTTGGGAGTAAGCAGACCAGCAGGGGGGGCCAGTTGGGGGTGAGCAGGTCATCAGTGGGGGCAGTTTGGGGTGAGCAGGCCAGTGGGGAGGGAAGATGGGGGTGAGCAGGCCAGCAGGGGAGGCAGTTGAGGGTGATCAGGCTGGTGGGGGGGCTTTTGGGGGTGGGCAGGCCGGTGATGGGGGGCAGTTGGGGGCGAGCAGGCCAGCAGGCAAAGTGGTTAGGGGCAATCAGGCAGGCAGGCAGGCAGGTGTGTGGCTGGAGCCAGCAGTCCTGGATTATGAGAGGGATGTCCGATTGCCGGTTTAGGTCTGATCCCTGTAAACTGGCAGTAGGACATCCTTCGAGGGGTCCCAGATTGGAGAGGGTGCAGGCCAGGCTGAGGAACACACACACACACACACACACACACACACACACACACACACCGTGCACGAATTTCATGCAACGGGCCTCTAGTATACTAATAATAAGTGTTTAAATAACAATAACTTTCTGATAAGTAGCACTTAAGCTGTACAAAGATAAGGATGTTGTTTTGCTATAATTACTTAGTGACAGTGAGTGTAGATGATTAATTTTTACCATTAATGAAGGCCCTGAAGGATCAGGGACTTCCTAGGAGAGGTATGGAACGAGTCCCCATGACTGTTGTTCCCTTAGAAATGTATATAAACTCTGGTACTTCCATAATAACTTGTTACCTATCTTTTCACAGAATCTTCAGTCTTTCAGGCAAAATATTTAAAGTCAGTAGAAATCAAAACAGGGATCGTCAAACCATGACACAGAAAAGCAACACTGTTAGGAGAAATCCAGTAAAAATCGTCTGCTAAGTTGTCCAACCTGGAATGGTTTATATTAGAACAATGTACAAAATCTTGATATTAGGCCCAGCAATAAAAAGTTAGTTTACCTGGACCAAATTTCCACCAATATGCTTTAAATAAAAGATTTGTTACTGAAATCTGTGGATGTCTACAAAATTTACCTTATTCTCTTGACAGTGAAACATAATGGGGTTTGTCAATATCCACAAGTATTTTTACATGGCTTAATATTCTTATCAGAGAAGGCAAAGGGGAGAGAGAAGAAACATAAAACAAGGCAAATGTGATCTGGTTTTCAGTAAGTATGTAAAAAGTCAGATTTCCTTTGTAAAAATTGCATGTCAAGAAAATAAATACATATATCTCATATGCCTCTTGTGTATAATTCAAAGGTTAATAAGATACTGTCTTTATTCTTTCTATAAAAACATCACTCCAATATAGGAAGTGGTCCCTTTTGTTAACCACAATCTGAACTTTTTACCTGAGAAGCAAACACAGAGCTAGATGGATAGGTTTTTATTAGTTGAAGAGGCCAATGGAAGACTTGGCATAAGATTTATGAGGTGTGCCTGGCCTACTATCATGTGAACTATCTGCTTCGACAAAAAGCTGTTTTTACTTGTTGTCTTTAACTAGATGGCAGTTTCATTTTCAACTCAGCTAGATAACCAAGTGACTTGCTTTCAGGGAGTGATATGCAACTAACTCATTTCCCCACATTTTGATGTTATATGTATAGGATAGCCTTCTCATTTTTTAGCTGCTTCATATAAATCATTCAAATAGGTATTTAAAAATGTTTATTTTGAAAATGAGTCTTACAGAGCAATTGTATAGATAGCACAGAGAGCTCTCACACATTCCTTGCCCAGCTTCCCCCAATGCTAACACCTTACATAACCATGGTACAATGATTTTAAAACTAAAAAAATTAACCTTAGTATAATATCATTAACTAACTTACAGATCTTACTCAGATTTTTCCAGTTATTGCATCAATATCTGTTTCAGGATCCAATTCAGGATCCCACATTGAATTTAGTTGTATGTACCCTTAAGTCCTCTCCAACTCATTCCTCAGTGTTATGGGTTGAATTGTGTTCTCCAAAAATCCATATGTTGAAGTCCTATCCCCTACTGTTTCATAATGTGACTTTGGAGTTAGGGTCTTTATAGAGGTAATCAAGTTAAGGCCCGTAGAGTGGGCTCTACTTCCATATGACTGTTGACCTCATGAAAACAGGACATTTGGACACAGAGAAAAGATGATGTGAAGATGCAGGAGAATGCCTGGAACACATTCTTCCCTCACAGCCCTCACAGAATCAATATTGCTGACACCTTGATCTGGGACTTCCAGCCTCCAGAATCATGAGGCAATCAATTTCTGTTGTTTAAGCCACTCAATTTATGGCACTTGATTGGCAGCCCTAGCAAACTAATGCACTCAATCTTTCTTTATCTTTCATTGTATTGACACTCTTCTTAAAAAATGAATCAATGGATGTCCTAGTTAGTGACATAATTAAACTGCTATTATATCTACTAATTTTAAGAACATGTATTGTGTGCTGACTGAGGTCACTTTCTTGGAGCTGCTATTGCCTGTGTCACTGTTAATATGTTCTAAACAGGACTTACTATGTGCCCAGCATTAGCTCTGGCTTTACCATTTAATTCTCTCCATATCCTTTTGAGGAAGGTACAGAAGAAATTGTCTTATCTAGAATGGATATGTAGTCATATGATTGAAAAAGTCAATGAAGGCAGGAAATCACACAAAATATATACACCTTAAACATTTTTCTTCTTTGTCTCCCTTCCCTTTGCCTGGCTCAGAAAGCTGATCTCATCTTATTTTATTAATTTTTTTGATTAATTTTTCTTTTTACCTCCATCACCCTCTGGTAACCACCAACTTGTTCTCTATGTGTGTGTGTGTGTGTGTGTGTGTGTGTGTGTGTGTGTGTGTTTAGATTCCACATATAAGAGATCATATTTATCTTTCAAGGTCCATCTATGTTATTTCAAATTAAGAGATTTCATTATTTTTTTTATGGCTGAACAATATTTCATTATATATATACTAGAGGCCTGGTGCATGAAATTCACTGAGGGTTTGTGTCCCCCAGCCCAGCCTGCACCCTCTCCAATCTGGGACCCCTCGGGGGATGTCTGACTGCAGGTTTAGGCCCAATCTCACAATCCAGGCCTGCTGGCTCCTAACCACTCACCTGCCTGGCTGCCTGATTGCCCCTAACAACTCTGCCTGCCAGCCTGATAGCCCCCTAACTGCTCACCTGCTGGCATAATTGACACCTAACTGCTCCCCTGCTGGCCCGATAACCCCCAGCTGCCCTCCCCTGCAGGCCTCGTACTCCCCCAACTGCCCTCCCCTGCAGGCCATCTTGTGATGACTTGGGGGCTGCCGTCTTGTGGTGACCATCTTGTGACAACGTGGTGATGGTCATCTTGTGGTGGCCATCTTGAGATGACGTGGAGGCAGCCATCTTGTGATGATGTGGGGGTGGCCATCTTGTGATGCGAGGGCATGAGAGTCAATTTTTATATTACCTTTTATTACATAGGATATTGGATTGTTTCTTTTTCAATATATGTTGAGTTGCATATAAAAAGGAATATTACATACATTGTCATTTTTTTTAAAATGTGTATTTTTTTATTTCAGAGAGGAAGGGACAGGGAGAGAGAGATAGAAACATCAATGATGAGAGAGAATCATTAATTGGCTACCTCCTGAATGCCCCCAACTGGGGATCAAGCCTGCCACCTGGGCATGTGCCCCGACCGGGAATCGAACCATAATATCCTGCTTTATAGGTCAATGCTCAACCACTGAGCCACAGTGGCTAGGCTACACTGTAATTTCTTTATCCATTTATGCATTGATAGACACTTAAGTTCTTTCCATATCTTGGCTATTCTAAATAATGCTGCAAAGAACATGGGGTACATACAACTTTTCAAATTAGTGTTTATGTTTTCTTCAAATAAATACTCAGAAGTGGAATTTCTGGGTCATATGGTAGTTCTATGTTTAATTTTTTGAGGACCCTCCATGTTTTCCATACTGACTGCACCAATTTACCTACATTCTCACCACTAGTGCACGAGTCTTCTTTTCTCCATATCCTTTCCAACAATTGTTATCTTTTGTCATTTTGGCAATAGCCATTCTAACAGGTGTGAAGTAATGTTTATGGCTTTGATTTGCATTTCCCTGATGATTAGTGGTGTCGAGGGTCTTTTCACATACCTGTTGGCCACCTGTATGTCTTCTTTAGAAAGATATCTATTCAGATCATCTGCCCTTTTTAATTGGATTGGTTCATTATTTTATGTGGGGTTTTTTGCTATTGATTTGCATAAATTCTTTATGTATTTTGGTTATTAGCCCCTTATCAGATATATGATGTTTTCACAAATAATAAAAATAGAAAATTTATTTAGGTTAATAGAAAATCACCATTACAATATCAAAGTAATAATTGCTGCAGACATAATCTAGGAGTTTCATAGTTTCAGATCTTGTATTCAAGTCTTTAATCCACGTTAGTTGATTTTTGTGTATAGTGTAAGAGAGGGGTCCAGTTTCATTCTTTTTTACATGGATTTTAGTTGTATCAGAACCATTGTGGGATGGATTATTCTTTCCCCGTTGAATGAGGTTGGCTCCCTTATCAAAAATCAGTTGACCATAGATGATGGGTTTATTTCTAAACTCTCAACTCTATTCCATTGGCCTATATGTCTATCCTTAAGCCAGTACCACACTGTTTTGATTACTGTAGCTTTGCAATAAGTTTTAAAAAATGGAGATTTATTTTCAAGATTGTTTGGCCATTTGGGGCCCCTTGGAATTCATATGAATTTGAGGATTGGCTTTTCCATTTCTGCACACACACAAAAAAAGCCATTGGAATTTTGATAGGGATTGCAATGAATCTGTGAATGACTTTGGGTAGCGCTGACAACTTGACAACATCAAATCTTCCTATCCATGAACATGGGATGTCTTTTCATATATTTAGGCCTTTTAAGATACTTCTTGATACTCTTTAGTAGTATACTACTTTAGGCAGAGCCATCTGACCCCTTCTAAAATTTCCAAGGAATACATGGGAAAAAGTCCCAAATGTTGAATGATTGCATTGAAACACATTTCCCTACAATTCACAAGGCATCACTTTATTTCCATATAAATAACAGTCACTGATGAAGGGAAAACCAAAATCATGACTGCTAATATTTACTTAGGAAACCATTTTCATAGAATACGGATGAAAAAAATGGAATGCATCTTCAGAGTGGCAGGGGACAGAGGGACAGGCACAGCAGGTTGAAAGCATAGAAGCATATTCTCATAAGAACCAAGCAATCTTTGTTGTTGGAGGACCAAATAGAATCATCATTAATGTAAGTAGAATCAAAGTTCACGATCTGTAAGTCCTTCTTAAGATATGCATGATTCAGCTTATTTACAGTTCGAGCAAAGGCATATTTAGAAGCACAACTATATGCTTCCAAACTGTACACTTTCTTGAAGTGCAGATCAAAAAATGGATTGTCCTAGAAAAGAAAGAGAGACATGATTTTGTTTGTAGTCAAGAAAATAACTAGATTTCCTAGATTCTCTCATATTCTTTTGTATATGCTTCTTGATTATAAAGAATTAGTATCAAACATATTTCTAAAATCTACACATGAGCTTTCCCAAAGCTACCTAACCTGCTTCAAACATATTGTTTCTAAGACAATCATAAGGGTTATTTATGAAGCATCTGTAACTTTTTCAGTTATACAAATAGAATATGTCTCAGAATGTGTAGTTATCTATCAACTCTTGCCAGGGTAGTGAATTTGAGAAGATGGATAGGGATGAAAAAAGAATAAACTCACTTATAGACTTCTGGAGGGGAGAAAAATGTTTCTCCTTTTCTCTACTAGGAGGTTGGTTCCTTGTGCTATTCTAAAGGTAGAAGGGTGAAATACAGGATGGCGAATTAGCTTGTGGCATACCACAGGTCACCAACTTGCTGACTTTGAAGTCAATAGCAAAGAACTACCTTTGAAGTTAGTAACAAGAATCATTAAATCATTGGACTGAAAAAGAAAAAAATTCCTAAAGGCTGCCTCTAGGCTTTGTGGATTTCTCTAGGCTTTTGTTATATTTCTAGTGGAGGTGTTTTGAGAAAAAGCAGGCATCAAATCTAATCTAAGTTCTGTAGGTTAAAATAATACTTGCTGTTACTAATAGCTGTGAAAACAATGCCTTGCATTTATAAAGTGCTTTTCAGTTTACCAAATGCTTTCACATTCATTATCTGTCTAACTCCTAATTCTCCTTGAGAGCGGGAGGTTTGAATTATTTATCTTTGTGTTCATGGCAACTACTAGATTCTCAACAAGTACGTGTTGAACTCATCTGAAATAGTTCCATAAACAAGAAGTGGAGGTAAACATTGCCCTTTAACGGACACGGAGGCAGAGAGAGATCAAACAAAAGTCTGAATAATTTGTTACTATGTAAACATATGAGACTTAGGTATTTGCAATTTCTTTTGTTTAAAATATATTTTTATTGATTTCAGAGAGGAAGGGAGAGGGAGAGCAATAGAAACATCAATGATGAGAGAGAATCATTAATTGGCTGCCTCCTGCATGCCTCACACTGGGGATTGAGTCCAAGACTCAATGCTCTGAATCAAACCTTGACATCCAGGTTCATACATAGGTCGACGCTCAACCACTTAGCCATGCCAGCCGGGCTGCAATTTCTTTTTTAAGTAGGAGCATTCTTGCATGAGGCAGGAAAAACAAGATGGGTTTTGAAGTTAAACTACCATTTTGAATCTCCCATGTAACCACGGACAGAGTGCTTATGTGATGTGACCCTCACTTTTTTCCCCCTTTTTGAGAGGTTTGCTATGAAATGTACATGCATTGTATGGAGCTTAATAAATGATAGTTCCCTTTCCTAAATCTGTCCCCAGTAAGATTGTGATGCTGGTGTTAAAACCACCTTGCTTCATACCATTAACAGAATTTAAAACAACATTTAAAAAAAGAATGTACATGGGTGGTGTCGAGTGTAGTGTTCCCCTAGTTACATCTTGTAAAAATTTTCCCAGGTGTCATAGTTATAGTAGAGAATCTCAATAAAAGGAAATCATATCCATTCTATTACCAAATACTAATCACACACCTTATATAGTTTATTCATTGAAACAGTTTAATCTTATCATGTAGAAAATATACTTAATGCTTTTGAGATATTTGGAGAGGATTTTTTCCTTTAGCCTAAAAATTAAAGCCTGAGCAGGCATGCACATAGAATACAAGTTCCTTCCTCCCTCTTTCCTTCCCTTTTCCTCTTTCCCTCCCTCCCTCCCTCCCTCCGGTAATGAATTTGAGAGTATGGGTAGTGATGAAAGAAGATACACCTACTTACAGACTTCTGGAGGGGAGAAAAGGTTTCTCCTTTACTCCTTGGTGCCAAATACACCAAATTTTAAAAATAGGATTCCTCCCTCCCTCCCACCCTCCCTTCTTTCTACCCTTTCTCCTTTCTATACATTCTCCCTCCCTTCCTCCTTTCTTTTCTCTCACCATCTTCCCTCCCTAGAACTAAAAGGGACCTCACATATCACTCAGTAATCTCTTGTTTGTAGCTTGGATAGTAGTTTCCAGAGAAGTGAAGCCCAGGTCACACATGAAGTTATTGGTAGAGCCAGGACAAGAATCAAGATCTTAGTTAACCCAATCCCATTTTTTTGCTACATCATTCTCTCTCCTGTTGCACCATGTCAGTCTCCAAATCCCCAGACATTTTGATGTCTGCATTATAAATTGACTTCCATTTTAATTCCATTCCTTTTTAAAGCTGACAACTCTCTGGCTCAAATTGCTCTATTTTAAAACTGTATCACTGATATTGAAAAAAATATATAAATGCTGACTCTTAAGTATTCAATTTTAAGAGGAAGGAGAGTGGAAATTCCCAGAGCAACTGGGATATTTTTATTTCATCCATAGAAAATAAATCTTTAAAAGAACTACTCTTTGGGTTTAATAGGTTTTCTTCCAGCAATTTAATATTTTAGGTCCTAAAGTTAAGAGAAAAATAGTAATAGTCAACTTTTAAAAATATATCTATTTCACTATCAAATATAATGATCTTCAAAGGGGAAAGAGAAGAATCAACATTGTTTGTATGGAATTAAAGGCCAGAAAGGTGTGTAAAATATTCCAGCATATTGATATGCAATAATATATACTTAACTATTTCTTAAGTATTTCTTAACATTTATGTAGAACGTATTATCAGAAAAATGCTGTATGAGTATTTAGGAAAGAAACAATGAAATCCTGCATGCTTTTACCAAGAAGTCATGCTAAAACATGCCAAATTTTAAAAATAAGATTCCTAGGTGATAAGTCACGATAATAGCAAATAGTATATATTGATTTCAGAAAGGTCTTAAGGACACAATTTAGGCATTCAGACTAAATAATTAATTAAGGCAGAATTAAGGGCTTAAATGTGTCTAATTCTCCATGTGTAGCCTCAGAGCCTGGCAGGGCCTAATATATACCATAAATTCTCAATGAATGAGTGAATGTATCTGAATTTGTAGAGACGTTAAACAAGCAATCAAAACAAGGCAAGTTAATAGATTTCTGGGTAAAGTCTAGCTCTACTAATTAATAGCTATGTGACCTTGGCAAGTCAATTAATCTCTTTAAGTCTCATTTTTCTCCTCTGTAAATCAGGAGTAATAATAGAATGTAACTCATGTGGGTTTTGTGATGATTATGTGGCACGTGATTAGAGTTTACTAAGTGTGAATGGTAGCAGGTAGCAGTACTACTCATAGTAATAGAGTAGTAATGATAATTTACCAATTACCTAGAAGTATGCATTTAACCCTGCCTGCTTCATCATTTTATTACTGACTTGAATGAAGTCCTAAGTGTTGTGCTCATTAAATCTGCATCAGATTACAGTGAATATTTTAAAAATTATAATATTAGAAGATTTGATAGGTGGGAAGAATACACCAGACTAAGAATATGACATTTAGTAGGATTAGGAACAGATGAGTTTCAATTAGAATTCATCCAACAATAATACAGATAGTTACTGAATGCTTATATGTAAGGTTGAAGGCTATAGTAAAAGATGAAAAGTCATGGTACCAATTTTTTAGAAGCTTTCCATCCAGAGAAGAGACAGAAAAATCCAACAATTGCAGTTTATCAGATTATGGCTATAATATACTTATATCCACAATTCAATGGGGGAGACATGAATAGGACTTTACCCAATGAATCTGGGAATGGGGTGAGAGATAGAGGCGATTGGGCATTCTAAACCTTGAGATGCAGTAGTGAAGCACAGTGGATTATAAAGTTTAAGATAGGATGACCAGAGAGAAAGAAGTCCGATCACCAAGGACCTTCATTTAGATTTTATTCTATGTAAGTAGAGGGTATGGCAGACCAGATTCAATGGCAATTCATGCACAAAAGACCTGAGGTTTCAAATAAGTATTTAATAGAAATAAGGAATCCATGTCAAAAGAAATATAAACTAGTCACCCTAAGTCTAAAGTATTGCATTTAATTCTGGAAAAACAGAAGCATTTCAAAAGACAGAGAAATGTGTAGGGAAGGGTGTTGAAGCAATGCCATGGAAACAAGTGACACTAATGTTATTACCTCTGAGTGTTTACATTGTTTATGTGATCTTCATGTGAAAGTTATTGAAAGAATGAAATGGGTACATTTAACCTAGAAAAGAGAAAACTTGAGGGAACATTATAATCAGCCTCAAGTATTGGAAAGGCTGCTAAATGAAAGGAGGATTTTATTTGTTCTGAATTGCTCTAAATGGCAAAACTAGAACTGACAGGTAGAGATTTTGATCAAACATAACTGGGAAATTTAAAAATAAGGCATGGCAATGCAGAAATAGAATAGACTTCCTCATGTGGTAATGAGTTCTCCATCAGCAAAAGGAAAACCAGCAACTAGGAAAACCCTTGTTGCAGGGTCAAGTGAAGAGATTGTAGTATACAGACTTGCCCTCGTCTTTCAATTTGAAGGTAGTAGGATTTCCAAGAATTATTGATTCTTCTGGAGGATCAAGTGGCTAACTGACAGAAAGTTTGAAGAAGATGAGGGAAGGAACCCCCAAAGTTATGGTGGAAGTTGAGAGAGAGTGTGGTGGTGGAAGCACCATATATTTGAAGTTTCTGAATTGATTGACCTGTTAAGAAGCCCTCGGGAAACATGCTTTTAAATCTAATAGACAAAATTCAAATTTAAACTCATAAAAACAAAACAAAAAGCCCCCAGTTCATCATCCCAGTAGATTACACTTTACAACTTAAGAACAATATGCCATCTTAACACTTAATTACATGCCAAGAATATGTGAAGTAGGATTATGAACATAAAGATCTCCAGCTTATCGATCCCACATCTCCCTTATAAAGTGTAACACTTACAGTATCTGCTTCTTTTCCATCAATCATCTGCAGATCATTCAAAGACCACTTTTTTGTTACTTCATATTTTTCATCTAAACCTATTCTGTAGTGTTTCACTATAATTATTTTCACTTCTTCATTTTTGGTCACTGTAGGACAGAAAAACACTTAGTTTACATAAACTCTTAGAAGGTACGTTATTCGTCATCATACTTTTCAATATTTATGTATTCCTTTTTCTGACAATGAGCTTGAACCTACATTGTATCTGCACCCCACTTATGAACCCTGATGTATCTGAACCTTCACAAGTATGCCCCCAAATTTGCTCTATGTGTTAACTTTATTTTTGCTGCAATCGTGGTTACATACTGTACAATAAAATCTGTCAGATAGAACACTGAGCTATGTGCTTTCAACTATGAGTTTTGTGGTGGGGAATGGGGCTCAACTCAGGGCAGGAAATAAGGGGTTTAGCGTTAGCATATAGTCAGTGCCAAAGTGTTTACCAGAACAAGCTGGAATTTTAATTTACGACAACGAAAGTAAGTGAAGTCAGGAAAGTAAACCGTTCTGCTCACATAGCAACACAGTGTTAAACAGTGACCATGCAAATACTACTGTGTACGCTTTCTTTTAGAGTCTCTGTGAGTTTTTTTTTTTAATTTATTGATTTTAGAGAGACAGAAGGGGGAGGGAGAGAGAGAGGAAGAGAGAGGCATTGATTTGTTGTTTACTTATTTATGCATTCGTTGGGTGATTCTTGTATGTGCCCTGAGTAGGAATGAAACCCGCAACTTTGGCATATGGGGACCACACTGTGCCTAACTGAGCTACCTAGCCAGGGCCAAAAGGTGCTGTGAAATTTTTTATATAGAAATGCTTGCATCACAGCTACTGTAGACCTATTTGAGATTTTTTTAAATCCTCCGTAGTGCATCTCTAAAATTCTAGTATTCAAAATGTGTCACTGAGACCAAAAGTTTCAGTACTGTGCTTTGAAAAGTGTGACAAAACCATTGCTTATTTTAAGTGAACAAAATTAGGAAATAATTTCCTGGCCTTAAAATCATTGTCTTTGGTCTCACATGAACACATCAGAAGAATCCACATTTAATGTTAGCAATACTGAATTGAAAATTATTGATGAGTTAATAAAGGAGTATTTATCTGATACAACTATTATAGATGCCACAGCGGGTAAGTATGAGACATGGCCTCTGTCCTCTAGAAATTTATGGTTTTGTTGGGGAGGCAAAACTAACAAACATGAGTTACATAAAATATTTATTATAAAGGTGTATAGGTATCTAGAGCTGGCAAAGTCAAATATCTTAAAATTTCTTTCAAGATGGATGATGTCACTTAGAACATTGTAAGCTGGTTTTGTCTTCTAAGCGGGAAACCGGAATCTGTCTTTAGGGAAGACTCCTTTGGTTCTAGAAAGTACTACTTTGGCCTGCCCTCCTAGTTGAGAATGTATGAGGCATTATATTTTAATATAATCATAGGGATAGATAAGTGATGTGGAGCAGACAGGAGTTCTGAGAAGGGAGAGACTTGGAATAGTTAAGGTAGGAATTATGAAATAAATACCTTTTGAATTAGAGCTTTAAAATTAGTTCAGTTTGGAAAAGTGGGGATGATACTGAAGGCCTTTCTAGGTGAAGGTAGCAGGAGGAAATGAATGAAAAATAGAAATGGAATGCACCAGGCAGAATTAGAGAAAGTGAACAATACAGATTGGCTGATGTTAGGATGTGGTGGGCAATCAGATTAACTAGGTTAAGAAGGTTGTGAAAATGTTTTGAAAGACTCTGGATCTGAAAAGTGACAGGAACCACTATAGACTTGTGGTGTCTGACTCCCGTTCTGGGAGGAGGGATGGCTGGCTGGCCTGGACAGTGAGGGCTCCAGAACTGGGGCTGGCAAAGGAGTAATTGTCCTCTGAAGGTGCAGGTTACGGCTGCTAAGGCAACCATTTGAGCTTAAAGTTGTTGATGGAGCTCAGTTCAGTCCCTCGGAGAGATGAGTCTGAGAAGGTTGACACATCTAAGAAGAGGGAGCTATGTCAGGTGTTCAGTGAAAGTTGAGACTAATACAATGATGTCCTGTTAAAAGAGCAGTTTTCTGGAAGCAGTGATACACAGGATACACTGAAGAAGAAAAGCCATAGGAACTAGAGATCCCTGGGAGAGGCAGTGCGATTTAATGGACTCTGACATTAGATAGTCTGGATGCAGATCATGACATCACTTCTTACAGTGTGGTCTGAGTAAATTACTTAATCTCTAGAAAGATTAAAACTCAGTTTTCTTAGGTAGAAAGTAGACTTTAGAAACCCATAGGGTATAAAGATAAAGGACCAAGTATGTAAATGACTTAGGGTAGTACCTGGTTTATAGTAATTGTTCAAGTGTTTCATTTTGTTTCTTTTGAGAGACTATTTTAACATAAGCATAGGATATGGGCTGTGGAACTGGAAGTGGTAAATCCAGGTAAGATTTCAAATGAGGCATTGATGACCATTCATGGAAAACAAAACAGGAAGATATGGAGGTGAACTGGTTGAGTGGAATAGTGATCTACTTCAGAAGAGAAGGAGATGGAAGTTTATAATTTAAGAATGGGGATATGGACTTGAGATTTTTTCTGTGTGGAAAGGTTTGCAAGACTAGGTGTGCAGGAAAAAGAGCAGAGGAAAGAGGCGAGACAGAATGGAGAAGAAAAACATACCAGCAGAGCCATCTAAGAAGGAGCCAGCAGAAAAGAGACAAGCCTAACAGCGCAATGCCATGGAAACTGCGAGATTGGGAATTTCAAAGACTTGGAGATAATCCCTGAAGTCACTTTGTTGGGTAAAGCCAGAGTTCAGTCCAGGCACTGTATCTGACTTGGGGAGCATCATTGATTTCCTCCCTAAGGGCAGTCTCTCTAGAACAGTGAAGGTAGAAGACAGCTAGAGTCAAAAAAGAAATAAGAAGAGACTAAAGGTTGTGATTTACCATGTTCCATGGTAGATCACATGGTAGATAACATGTTCCAAGAGTTTTGAAGAGGAGGTATTGCACATTCAAGAAACAAAGGGACTGATTGAGGGCCATGTCCTAGAGGGGACCTAGAGCAGAAGATCTTAACCAGGAGTTAAGAAATAGCTCAGAATTCTAAAACTGTGTGCAAAAGATGATAGGTTCCTGCCCATGTACATGTCTCCAGCCCTAAAAAAAAGGTCCGTTTGTAGACAAACAAGGCAGTTGTGTCTGTCCAGACAAAGGCTCTATCTCAGAACCAAAGGACAATGTTCTTGTTTGCTTGCTGTCTCACTCACTACCTAGGGGGTGGGAGAGGGTGGGGATGGAGGGACATAACAGGACACTGTATGAAAATGTAATTTGAAGCAAGTTCCACTGCCTCATCTACAAGTTGTGATAATCAGCTAATTGATCATAGACCCACTGATTCATTAATTTGATAAATGTTTGAGGGCCCTTGTGAATAAAGCCATGAGCTAAATGCTAAAATAATGAATTCCCATAAGGCACCATTCCTGAGATTACAGGGAGTAGGGCTTCACGAAAAAAATACATGATCTCATAACTTTGTAAATGATATAAATGTCTAACCACTACACTATACACCTGAAACTAATATAAAATTTTTTAAAACTTGAATCGGGCCAGTGGATTAGTTGATAGTAATGGGTCAATGTTAATTTCCTGATTGTGATGGTTGTATTGTGATTGTGTAGGACAGCGGTTTTCAACTGGTGTGCCATAGAAATTTTTAAACATACAATACCTGACTATTTAATCAGGGATATTGACTTCTTTTCCCTTAGATTGTCAAATTAAAAAAAGGACAATAGCCATCACAACAATAGCCATTCAATGTGAATGAATCAAAATTATACCTATTATTTTTGTGTGCAGGATCAAAAAAATATAATCTGTTCTTTGGTGTGCCACTGAATTTTAATAATTAGTTTATGTGTGCCATGAGAAGAAAATGGTTGGAAATTGCTGATGTAGGAGAGTGCCCTTGCCTGTTATTGCAATTATATACTAAAGTTTAGTGTGGGCACTGGGTCATCATGTTGGCAATTTACTCTCAACTGTTTGAAGAAGAAAGTTATTTGTACAACTATTATCGTTGCAACTCTTTAGTAAGTTTGGGATTATTTCAAAATAAAAAGAAAAATTATGTTTTAAAAAATAAAACACATGATCGCAGTGCTGGGAATGAGGCAAGGACAGGAGAAGGGTCATCTTCATCCATCTGCTGATCGGGAGAGCTTCTTGAAGGAGGTCATCTGAGTTGTAAAGGGCAGGGGGCATTACAACGAAGAAAGGGTAAAGGAAGTTCTGGAACCACATATACAAAAGCATGAAATACTTGACACTTTTTAGTAATTACAGGTATTTGGTATTGTTGGATTGAAGTGTGAGGGTGACTAGGTGGTATAAAGGAGGACAGGAAGGAGCAAGTTCGTCTAGAATGCGAGGTGAAGGAGTTCAAATGTTATCCTGGAAGCTATGTGTTTGTGGGGGTTAAGGGGGAGGCTTGTCACTAAAGGTTTTTAAGTGAATAGATAGGAAGAGCTTTAAATTTTAGAAAGTTTTGGGTTTTTGTTTTTTGCAATTCTATAAAGGATTGGTTGGAGGGAGAGAATGGAGAAGAGATGTTAAGAAGGTAGGATCTACCAGTTAACAAGTTTTCTTAAACATAATGGTCACTGTCCCACTAACACCAAACTAAGAAAATGAGAAGATGCTTTAAGTGTTAAGCTTCTGGTACAATGATGCAGCACAGAGACAAATTAAGCCTCCTTAATTTGGCAAAATATCCTCCTCTGGAGCCAACAAGGCTCCAAGATTGTCCTTAGCCAAGAGTCAAAGAAGTCTACTCATGCTGGACTGGACCCAATCCCTAATTCCCACACTTGAGCTGTGCTGCCAGCCAAAATTAAATGGCCATATCCACATTAATGGAGTGGGAAAGTGGAAACGCATCACATTGTCTTAAAACAGAAATGTGTTTATATAGTCAAAATGCTAGAGAGTTGGTTTTAGGAATATCAGAGGTGACATTGAATAATTATTACTTAGTGAGTAATATCTATAGACTTAGGGAAATTCAGAATGAACCTGCTCCAGTTTTAATATTTTAGTTAGCATTTTCAGAACTACAATTTTAAATTAGATCCGCCACATATTTTCACTTTTGATTTCAAAATAAACATTATCATTAATAACTGCCTCTATTATCATGTTAAAATAGTCACTGTTATTTATGAAGCTAAATGGAAAGAAGATAGGCCAATTGAACAAATGGAATTTGTCAGAATAGAGGAAAAAGTAGCTCATGAGGAAGCTGCACAGCAACACTTTAAATAAACAAATGACTTATTTTATAACCCTAGTGTTATATAATTGTTTCCATCATTGAAATTAAATAATAGGGAAAAACTACCATGAGTTATCAAAGACAAGCAGCTTCATTGAAAATGTTTCAATGTATTGATGATGTCTGAGGGTCATCGAGGATGCTATTATTGATTTCATCAAAAAAGTAATTTTCATATAATATTTTTTCTAGAAATATTTTTAAAAATCAATTTTGGGACTAAACTGGGTACTATAGATTGAATGTGTGTGTCCCCCATCACCAAATTCATATGCTGACGTCCCAAACCCCAAGGTGATAGTATTAGGAGGTGAGGCCTTTGGAAGGTGATTAAGTCATGAGGGCAAAGCCCTCTTAAATGGCATTAGTGCACTTATAAGAAGATGTGAGACCATGCAAGGCTACAGGAAGAGGATGGCTGTCTATAGGAAGTGAGTCCTCACCAGACAGGGAATTTGCCAATGCCATGATCTTGGGCTTTCCAGCCTGCAGACTGTGAGAAATAATTGTTAGTTGTCTAAATACCCAGCCTCTAGTATTTTGTTTTTTTTTCTTCTTAACTTCTTTTAAAAATACCTCTATTGTACTATTCTTATTGTAAACTAAAGGCCTGATGCACGAAATTCGTGCAAGAGTAGGCCTTCCTTCCCCCAGCTGCCAGCACCAGCTTCCCTCTGGCACCCGGGACCCGGGCTTTGCTCGAAGCCCTAGCTTTCATCCAGAAGGTTGTCCGGAAGGACATCTGGTCTAATTAGCATATTACACTTTTATTGTTATAGATGATTTGACAAAATTGTTAGATTCTCTGGTTCCCAGAGAAGTAGTCCTGTTCTGGCATTAAAATGTAATATGTGTGGGGAATTTATGCATACTGTTTTCATAATTCTAGTAAATGCCATTTATTTTCAAGTTAATGTATACAAATGAAAAATGTCTTCCTAAATATATAAGAATACTTAAAAATAATCTATCATGTTTGTCTTTCCCACTTCATATGGGTATAATTTTTATTTATAAAATATATAATTCAATATATAATTTTAAAAAATATATATATTATTGATTTTTTACAGAGAGGAAGGGAGAAGGATAGAGAGTTAGAAACATTGATGAGAGAGAAACATCAATCAGCTGCCTCCTGCACACCCCCTACTGGGGATGTGCCTGCAACCAAGATACAAGCCTTTGACCGGAATCGAACCTGGGACCCTTGAGTCCGCAGGCTGACGCTCTATCCACTGAGCCAAACCTGTTAGGGCTATAATTTCTTTATTATATATTAAATATATGCACTTATTTTATATATGTTTACAGTATATTTTATTTTTATTATAAATATTTATCTACAGTACATTTATATATTTTAGGATATGTTTTCACAGTAAATAGATTTTTTCTATATATTTAAAAAATATAACCCAACCTTTTATTTTATTTATTTGGGAAATAATTTATCATGTTGGTTTTTTCCTACTTAGGACTTAACAGGAGAGTGCTACTAGTATGTGTGATGTAAGTGTTATTATTTCCATTTCAGAGATGTCTGAGGCCAGAGAGGTTAATTATTTTGCCCCAAATTTGACAGCTGGCAGGTAGGCAAATCAGAGTCCGCTTTCACACCAGTTCTGTCTGATTCCAAGCCTTCCAAGGTTCATTGCACCATGCCCTGCTGTTTTCCATTTAATTATGGTTAATGTTTTATATGCCATTTCAAGTCCTCCAGAATTTCTTTGATTCATTTGTATGCTCATCCTTGCATAAGTGACTTATCCTAAGTGCCCACACATAATAGAACTCCTACCTCCTTCATAAGGTGCTGCTTTTAACTGCCAGGGAAAATGATGTTCTAAACTGGGGGAAGCTAATCTCGAGGATAAATAACCATGCAAACCCTGAGGTGGGAGGGTACTAAGATGCTAAGAAATCCGCAATGTAAATCCTAGCAAAGTACAGAGAGGGTGATTGAACACATGATATCTGCTTTTTTACATCAACCAGGTAATGTATCAAAATAACAGCCAATCACACTCATCTGGTTGCGAGACCCCTACAAGTGACAGACTCCGATCAGCTAAACAGAAAATTTAACTTATTTAAACATATCTTCTTTAAATTTTGAAAATTACATGATAGGATTTGACTAGTCCAGACGTGCAATTCTTAAAAATTTAGAACTGCTAGATTGTAGGGTATAAAAGGAAATCACAAGTATGCATCTCTCTACTCCCTGGAGGTGACTAGCATTCAATATCTGGAGTTACTTGCCTCAACAATTGTGATCTGACCTGTTTGATTCACATCAATGGAAATTTTCTGAGTAAAGCATGGTCAAACATTTAGGACTGTCAAGCATTGCATTGATTTTGCCTTAAATTACTGTTCTGTCTAAATGTATTTGAAATGGTCATAAAGAGATGTTGATGTTACATTTGGGGAAAGTGCTTTCAAATTGATGGATGTGATGTAGACCAGAGTTGTGAAAAGTTAGTGAACTAATATGATTTATAATCTTAACTTTTCTCTGGAATATCACAATATTGTCTTCATTTCCTCATATCTGAGAGGACCTTGTTTGTCCTTGCTTCTTACATGACAGAATCATTGAATTTTACTAAAGACAGTGATCATTTGGTCATTTTTCAGATGAGAACATTGAACCTTAAAGGGGTTGCCTTCACACTTGTTAATAATACCAACTCCTTGACCTTCCAATTCTACTTAAAAGATTCATATCATTTGTGAAAAAAGGCAGCAGGTGACCCCAGCCCATAGTGTCTTTCTCAGAATTCAAGGATGCTGGGAGGGGCGGGGGAAATCACAACCATATCCAAAAATTTAATTTGAGGAGACTTTTTTCTCTTAGATAGAAGAAGTTTAGTTAATTATATAGTTGGAAAGAGGCATTAAGATATGTTTGATAAATTAGATATATACATCATTGCAATTATTTTTTAAAGTTTTTCTTTAAAAATACTTATATACTAATGTTACATGATGGGTAATGAGCGTTATAAAGTAGGATCTCAACAGGTATAAAATTATTAAGTGTTAATGTTGGAATAAGCATATTCTTTAACATATTAAGTCAAAATAATTTACCATTTGATGGTTAGGATACAATACAGTTTCTAAAGTTGTACCATTTCTTTCTGTACTTTGAATTCTTTTCCTGGGCCTGTTAAGCTTTTTACCTTGCTAAAATGCAAAAATCCCCACATTTTGTACTTATATATATAACAAAATAAGCTAGGTAAAGTGTTAGATGTATATACATATCACACTTTTTATTATTGAGTGAATATTATACTTAGTAGGATTAATAGAATTCTTAACACTTTAAAAAAGATGTTTTACTCCCCTTAGAGTACTCTCTCTTGATACCATTAGAAGGTTCTTCTAAGCCAATTACCTGGAAGGGAATGATAAGCTGTTTTCTGAAAATGATGAGGTGTGTGCCTTACAAAGGGAAGTTTGTAGTGAACACTTAGAGTTTCTAAGCTCTTTCCTCCTAAGCCCCTGGAAAGTATTAAAAGGCATGGGCTGGGAAAAGGGAATGCTATACATTGCATTCAATAATGGCTCAAGTATTTCTGTCTAAACTCAGCACAGAAATTACCGGTTAGGCAAATCATACTTACATGCAAAGGCCTATTTCTACCTTTGGACAATTTTCATGAATTTTAAAACCACAGAGAAAATATTTTAGTTAAATAGTTTAGAGGAACTAAAAGTTCCATCTTCATGAGCTAATTTCTACCATTAAAGTATTATTTCTGTGAGCATACTTCCTAGAAGAGAAAAAATTTTAGAGATAATTCTCTATTAAAAATAAGCCCTCAGAAGAAAACCCAAGATCTTTTTTCTTTCCTAGCATGCAAAGAGAGAGCCCTAGTTGTCCAGACTCGTTGGAAATGGATTTGTATAACACAATTCTCCAACATATTTGAAATATACAGAGAGCTCTCCTTTGCATTTTTAAAAACGAGCTCTTCCTTTGCATTTTTAAAAACTGCATGTCGTGCAAGTGAATTACATAAAAGACTGGAAACAAATTAATAAAATCAGGAAAAGTACATACCCACTTTCATTTCTGAACAATTGGCCAAAATATTCTTAATACAGTATTCTTTTCTGTCTTCCATTTTAGCACTTACAAAATTCGGTAGAATCCAAATTTTTAAACTGAGCATAGTTAAGTTCTATCACGAAAAGATACACGTGCTGTGATTGTACAGGAAAATAAATACAAAATATGTTCCCCTATCACCCAAGCATCTTGGGGTTAATTATGTACAAAAATGACAATAGAAAGAACATCTTACCAGACACACAGAGGTAATACCTGTCCTGGACCGAGAGCTCTATTTGGATAAACTCGTACAGATTCTGCGAGAGTGGCTTAAACAGTTTCTTCTCCAAGTCCTCCTTTACCAGTGATGACATTTCCTCCAGTTCCACTTGGCCCGATATCTTGGCTCAAACTCACCCCTTCTCTCCTTTTGCTGCCTGGATTCCTTGTTTTAGTTTGCAGCTCTTTAGTGAGCCCTGCCCACCTCCCAGCTCTCACTCTCTTAACATCTCCTTCCCAGCCAGACAGGTTCCCAGAGCACTCCGCGCGGTCAGACCCCTCGCGGCGCTGCGGTATCTGCTCAGTGGCAGCAGCAGCAGCAGCACAAGCAGCAGCAGCCAAAATACAGCAGCAGCACTAGCCCCACCGTCACTCCTCAGCATCCAGACTCAAGCAGGCTGCTCTCTGGAGCTCTCCTGTGGTTTCTTGATGGGGAACACATTTAGGAGCACCAGCAGAGACTTGTGGAGTCCCTGGTTATTCCTGTGTAGCAGCCTTTGCCCCTTTCCCGTGACTTTGCAGAGGAAGCCCACTACCTCAGCTTGATTCTATTATATACATCAGCTGTCTGGCTCTATTGATTGGGATCATCTTCCATTAAGAACTTGGTTATCAGCAGCAAGAGAAAGAGTGCCCGTGTTTGCTCCTGACACTTCCAACAAGTCTCTTTCCCTCCTTTCTTTCCCCTCCTGCAATTCATTTAGACCTTTGGCCCTTTTTTTTGAGGGAGTCAGCACCAATTCCTCAGTTCAAATGATTTTTAAAATGGGTGCACTTTAATGTTGTTTATTTCACTACTCACAAAGAAAAATTTACTAGGTACTTACTGGGGACAAGCATTATATTTGCTTCTTGGGAGTGTGGTTTCCTCTCCTCAAGGAGAGCGTATAATCTAATAGAGAGGAGTACACAATGATCACAAATGCTTAAAAGTGACAAACGGCACAAAGGAGAAGAGAACACAGAAAAGATGTTTGTACCTGGAAAGCACCAGAGGAATGTTCTCTGGGAGAAGAGCTGGAGCTTGAAGAATGCAAGAAAGTATGGAGGTGGGGGAGCGGGCATATTCTGTGGAAAGAACACTGTGAGCCAGAGCCCGGCACCGGCAGAGCACAGGGAGTGTTTGGGAGGATAGGAAATAGCCCAGTTTTCCTAAATTGTAGCATGTGTGAAGGCAGATAAGGCCAGAGAGATGAATTGGGGCCAGATCGTGAGGGGCCTGGAATGCCAGATCAATCCTTTGGACTTTATTCTGTAGAAGTAGAGAGCCAGTGATGATTTGGGGAGCATTCATTTATTCAACAAATACTTTTCAAGGGTTGACTCTACGAACTGGGAATAGGGGTGGGGGGGGGGGGAATAGAACAATTAGTTGCTCTTGTGGAGCTTAGTGAGGTGGAAGGAAGGTAAAGAAATAAACAAGGCACGAGTCCATTCAAGGTGCACTCAGTTGCAGATAACAGAATACATGACATAAAGTTGTGAATAGAAAAGACTTTAAACAATCTCTCCTTGTAAAAACTCTGCAAGAAGGTGGCCCAGGGTTAGCTCAGAGATGAGGGCCTCAAGTGCTTTCCATTCTCCTGAGCCTCCATTCTCAGATGTTGGCTTTGCGTCCTCAGACTGCTGTTGTTCAGCTCCACAGACAGGAAGAAGCAGCCGGGGGTGAGGAATGGCTCTACTTGATTTCCCCTTTTGTCAGAAGCAAAATGTTTCCCAGAAACCAGGCAGCAGACTTGCCTTTACATCTCGGTGGCCATAATCTGGTCACGTGCCCATGCCTGTGCCCAGGAAAGCAAGTATTGGTCCATTTTGACTCCTCTCATGGGAAAGGGGGTTTTCTAACTCGGCAAAAGGGGATTGGGAATGACTGTAAGGAGGAAACCAATGGTGTCTTCCAGGGCTGCTCTAAGGAGAGCTAAATGGTATGTCTGTGGTCAGGCTGAGTTATGTGCCTGGGTGAGATATGTGCTTTCTGAGCCTCGGCTCATCTGAAGAATGATTTCCAGAGCCTTTTCCTGCATCAGTATTCTCCTCTTCTGTTTGTGATTCTGGAACTCTATTAAAATAATAGAGTTATTATTAAAATAATTTGGGCAAGAGGACCAGAGAACTAGTACTATGCTTTTGGATATGAAAATGGGAAAGAGTAGGTGGATCAGACCCACAACCTAGGCATGTGCCCTGACCGGGAATGAAACCCATGACCTTCTGGTGCCCAAAATGATGCTCCAACCTACTGGGCCACACTGGCCAGGGCACAAGGAAGGAATTTTTAATATCTACTGTTTCCCTAGTGAAGCCCAGCCCAATCTACCATCCTGGGTAAAGGAGTGAAGCATGTGTCTATGTAGATATAGCCCAGCTGGTGTACATACAGGGAGACAAGGTACTCCGAAGAAAAGACTCCCCTGCATATAAGACTCATAGATTAATTAACCTTTGTGTTAACTGAGGAGCTGAAGCCTAAATTCTAACAGACCCACAACTAGAGGAGTGGACTATAATTTCTGAGTCTAAAAAGTAGTCCAGATCCATTTTATTTTTACTGATTTTTAGGCCAGAGACTGAGGAACAATTTTTCTTTTAATTTTCAGTTTTGGGATCTTGCCTTAATCCCTTCCCAACCTAGTCTTGAAAAGTTTTACATTCTCATGCTACCACAGGATTATTTATTTGCTTAAAAAAATCTGGGAGTAAGTGCCCTCTAAGCAACAGGATAATAATGTGTGCATTTCATTCTCTCTTTTGCATATTCACAAATCCTAGGAGTGGTGGGTTTACACAGAGCTTGGGGCTAAGGCACTTAATCGGTCCTCTGAAATTACAGAGTTGGCCTACTTGAGAGTTCATTGAAGCAAAGTTCTGTTCTTTTCAGGGCTGCTCTGTATGTGCATGAGTAGGTAGTGGTATATATTGTGAAAAGAGGCTGGGCCCTGCCCTGACCGGTTTGGCTCAGTGAATAGAGCATCGGCCTGCAGACTGAAGGGTCCCAGGTTCAATTCTGGTCAAGGGCATGTACCTTGGTTGCAGGCACATCCACAGTAGGGGGTGTGCAGGAGGCAGCTGATTGATGTTTCTCTCTCATCGGTATTTCCAACTATCTCTCTCCCTTCCTCTCTGTAAAAAAATCAATTTTATATATATATATATATATATATGGCTTAGCCCTAACTTCTTTGTGTTCTTTCAGACCCACATTCCAAAGCCCTTGAGCAAAAGGCTGTGGTTGTGTATGCCCTCACATTATATGTCCTGGAGTGGTCTCCAGGAGACAAGGGAAAATACCATTTATCAGTGCTTACCAATGCTGCGCTCTGTTGCTGGCCTTTGAAATAGACATTATTTAATTTAATCTTCCAGCAGAGCTAAGAGGTAGATCTATGATTGTCCCCATTTCCCCTCTGAGGAAACACAATTCTGTAGAAACAGGGTAACTTATCTTAAACCTCCACAATGGAGATAGTGCACATCTGTTCCACATTTATTGCTTTTATCTTTGGTAATATATCTTTAGTAGGAAAATATTACTGCAACTAAATGTTTTTTGTTAATAAAGCCCTGAACTTGATGCCATTTTATGTATGATTATATAACAAGTGGAAAAAAAGGTAGTACTATGTTGTATTTCTTAAAGTTTTATTATAGGAATCAGGACAGTATTGGCATAAAAATATTTAATTTCTATTGCACACATACATTCTCTTACTGTATCATGTCATTGCTTATTTAATCCAAGAAATATTTGTTCTTTAATCAAAGTGCTTCCTTGGTAATTCTAGTTCAGGAACATTGTGTGTGTGTGTATGTGTGTGTGTATGTGAATATGTACAATGACCTGAAGGTTTCTGTGCTCCCAAATTCATTTGTTGAAATTCTACCCCCCCGATGTAATGATTAGAATATGGGGCCTTTGAGAGGTGACTAGGTCATGAGAGTGGAGCCCTCATTAGTGCCCTTATAAAAGAGCCCCCAGAGAGGGTCCTCCATGTGAGGACACAGTGAAGGAACCAGGAAGCAGGTTTTCACCAGACACTGAGTCTGCTGGTGCCTGTGTCTTGGACTTCTCCACTTCCAGAAGTGTGAGAAATAAATATTTTTTGTTTAAGCCACCCAGTCCCTGGTATACTGTTATAGCATCCCAAACCGACTAAGACAGTGTGTGTAAGTGTGTGTGTAGGTGATGATGTATGATAAATTACAAAATGATGTACTTTGTGAGGTGTTTTCTCGGGTTGCCATTTGTTTTCTTCTGGTTTTGGACAATCCACATAGTCCCATAAGTCTGACTGTTGTAAGAGTTGTTAGAGAACACAGCCCTACCCCTTCTTTTTGTGGCCACGCCTCCCTGACATTGCAGCACGCAACGAGGACTTGCTGAGATACTTGGTATCTTAGGCTTCAATGTATCACCAACAGGGCAGTCTGTGTCATGGTCAGGCTCCTGTGGTTCACGGTCAGTGCCAGAGTCCTCATTCGGAAAGCGTTGCTCTGAGTCAGCCAGGGAGGGGGTGCCGCTCTCCTTCGGAATGTGCTAGCACCATTTAAAAACTCTGGGTTTACAGAGGCAGTTTCCTTTCAAAAGCGAAAATGGAAAAGAAATTTAAAAAGGACTCTGTGAAAATATAATTCTTTTGACAAAATATATATACCAATCAGTTTTCAGGGAAGATTTTGTCTTTTTACACAATTTTATAAACATTTAAAGACAGGTCATAAAGAAAAAGTTTGTATTTTCTCCTGTGTGCTACAGAAGAACACTGAGAACACGTTTTTTGTTTGTTTTTTCTATTTGGTCCATGGAATACATGATGTATGCTCATTAAGAGGCTACTTTAATGTGATAAGGTAAAGCAATTTATTTCTATCAAGTGGCCACTTTTGTCCATGCTAAAATATATATAGCAGATATTTTCAAGCAAACCTTTTTCTTATTTTGGAGATAAGTGGATTGCAAATTAATTATTGTTGAGAAACTCATATCTTGATATTTAACTGAGAGTAGCCAATTCATAATAAATGCTAATAGTTGTATGTACTTACTATGAGCCAGGCAGATGTTAGTTCATTTAATCCTCCCAACAATCCTATGAGGTAGGCATTACGTTTTTCAAATTGCACATCTGAGTAAACTTGTGCCCAATGTCACATTGTGGTGGAGCGGATCTGAATGCAGGCAGTTTTGCTCTGTAATCTGTGCTCTGAACCACTGGGCCATCCTGCCTTGCTCCCATTTGACTGAGTAGTATTTCAAAACTTTGCTGCAAAGTCATAAGCATATTTCTTAGGGCATTGTGATCTGCACATAGAGGTACCGTATTCTTGTCTCAATCTTTTTTTTCCAGTTATGTCTTCATTTTTAGACCTTTCAATTCTGATGGGTCCACAAAGATACCAGGGATTGATGATTAGGAAGGATGAGGTCCTCTTTAATAGGTGCTTAATAAATGTCTCTCAAATGGATGAAAATAGAGTTATTAGTGTTAAAGAAAGGCCTTCGTTTTTCCTTTCCTATACTAACACCCACAAATGAAATGGGACATTTCAAGGTCAATATAAAACATGCAAATGCTATCTATTATTTTTCTTTGCCAGGCACTCCTTCTGTTCTTCTGGCAGAAGAATCCATCGTTTCTATGCAAAAGCCATTCCAAGCGTAGGGGTGGGGCTGCTCCCCCTGCAGTTTACCGGGCCACAGTGCAGGGACGAGCACATGACCCTGTCCTGGCTTTGCTAAGCAGATCCTCCTTGCCCTGGTCACAGTGATTGGTTCAGGACTCAGCGTGTGAGCCAAGAAGGGTGCAACCTATCCTAGTGTCCCTCAGTCCAAATCACACCCTTCCTTGCCTTGCTTTGTGATCTTGGAGCTGGGCTTCCATAACCATTTCTCTTTTTCCTGCCAGTGGGATGTTAAACTTCATCAATAGAGGGTAATGGTGTGACCCTGCAAAGCAATAGCAGCAGGAAGGTATTTCCCTTCCAGGTTCTGGTTCTTCATTATTATTACTAGAGGCCCGGTGCACGAAAATTTGTGCACTTGGCAGGGGTGGGGGTCCCTCAGCCCGGCCTGCACCCTCTCACAGTCTGCGACCCCTTGGGGGATGTCCACCTGCCAGCTTAGGCCCGGTCCCTGGGGGATTGGGCTTAAGCTGGCAGCCCAGGAGACCTTGGGGGATGTCCGACTGATGGCTTAGGCCCGCTCCCCTAAGCCGCAGTCGGACATCCTTAACGCTGCCGAGGAGGCGGGAGAGGCTCCTGCCAGGGGCCTCTGGGGTCACAGCCATCAGCCCAGCTTGTGGCTGAGCAGAGCTCCCCCTGTGGTAGCACACTGACCACCAGAGGGCAGCTCTTGCGTTGAGCATCTGCCCCCAATGGTCAGTGCGCGTCATAGTGACTGGTCATTCTGCCGTTAGGGTCAATTTGCATATTACTCTTTTCTTATATAGGATTACTTAGTGTGGTAACCTCGAAGCTGCACAGGGGGATTCCAGGTCTGCCCTCAGGCCATGCTCTCCCTCCCATCAGTACACACCCACGACCTCTGGCGACAGTTGACTGCTTCTATAGACCAGCAGCCTGTCCACACCCTCCCACAATGGCAAGTTGTTTCTATAGACTGGCCCTGGACGGTGCCCCATGCCCAGTTAGTTGACTACCAGCAGACTTTTGGTTCCTGTGCAAGCCATATCCCTTTCTAAGAGGCCTGCCTGTCGTCTTGAGGGAGTGGGGGCTCCTTTCATCTTTAGTCCTTTGTTGTTCACTCACCCTTTCAAGTGAGTAGCTGCTGTTTTAGACCTGCTATTTCTGGACCCCTGATAGCCCCTTTTTTTTGTTTTGTTTTGTTCAGTAACTTCTACTTTTAAAAAGGGGGATTAACTTTAAATAAACTATCTCCTACTGTTCTAGTTAAAAATATTTTATGTTAAATTTTCCCTGTTTAAATAGCCAGCATGGTTTCTGTCTTCTGACTGGATCCTGAATGATCTCTCTGAAATTTTAGAGCGTCTTGGGGAAAAAAGCTTTCTGTCTCCTTACTGGGTCAAGAGCTGTCAGGCTGATTTGTTTCAACCTTTCATTGCACACTCTACCTCTTGTTCTATTCTTATGTGCCCTTGTTTTATCTCTCAATCAGATTATACACTCCTATAAGGAAATAATTGTATTTTACATACCTCTGTATTCTTACCTCCTGGCACACTACCTGAGAGGAGTATTTGTTGAGTGGATAGAAAAATGCTGGATTACAACTCCTTGAGGGCAGGGATCATGTTTTACATCTCTTTGTATATCCTGGAATACCTACCACAACATCTTACCTATAGATGATCTACACATATTTAGTGAATTGAGTGAGCCTGTAAGGTAGGTAGAACAAGTACCATTAATATTCCCATTTGAAAGATAAAGAAACTGAGGTGGAGAGAAGTCAATGTTTTTCCCAAGGCCACCAAGTTAGTGTGAAGTACTATAGCTAGATTAGCACCCAAGTACTTTACCACCAGAGTATTTTCCACTACCCATCATCACAATAATAGCTGGTGTAACTGAGTGATTCTTATGACTTGAAGATAAGGATGTCATTGAGGAGTCTCTCACATGGCAAGAGTTTCTTCTCTCTTGCATATGTTGTTTTGGGCTGAATGTTTATGTCCTTTCAAAATTCACATGTTAAATCCTAACCCCTAGTGTGGTGGTTATTAGGTGTGGACTTTGGGAGGTGATTAGGTCATGAGGGTAGAGTCCTCATAATGGGATTTGTGCCCTTAAAAGAAGAGTCTAGAGAGCTAGCTCACTCTCTTTCCTTCATGTCAGGATACAGGAGAAGTCAGCACCTGCAACCCAGGAGAGGGCTCTCACCAGAACCCCACCACGCTGGCACCCTGACATCAGACTTCTAGCCTCCAGAGCTCTGAGAAATAAGACACCCAGTTTATGGTATCTATATATATAAAAGCCTAATATGCAAATTGTCCCCATAGTTGTTCAACTGGGAGACCGATCACTCACTATGACATGCACTGACCACCAGGGGGCAGCGTGGAACAAAGGAAGGTCCTGGCCAGCAGCCTGCAGCCGGGGAAGGGAGGCCCCAGTCAGCAGCCAGAAGGCCCCGATCAGCCCTGATTGCCGGCCAGGTCTAGGGACCCTACCCATGCACGAATTTCACGCACTGGGCCTCTAGTTTTGTTATAAAGGCCCAAACTGACAATGACATATATTTTGAAACCCTCTTGATTTTCATAAGATTAGGTATGTATCATGACCTTTATTGATGACAGATACCTGGATATGTCTCCAGTACTGCTTTAATAAGAGGTGAAGATTAAGAGTATTGTTGCTGTCTAAGATGAGGAATTGGAAGGTATGAGGAATTTTGCATTATTTTCTTGAGAATGACACATTGTAAGTTGATCTGAATCTCTTTGGTTTCCCAGAATTTTTACTGGCTGGGTTTATTCCACACACACCTCCCCCCTTCACCTTGGCAATATCTCATGAGCTATTGATAAATTATTAAGCTCTGATGCAAACCCAAGTGCCAGGATTAACCATAAAATGGTGTTTGCATCTGGCTCTAGTCAAGAGGCAGAAAACACAACAATTATAGTGACAAAGAAAATTTAAGGTAAAGAATTGTTGACTAGGTATAGAGAATCTTTATCTGAAAAAAGCAAAAGAAGAACTCTGGGTGTAGCAACTACCATCCCCTTGTACTGATGAAACAAAGAGGTTGAAATAATTAAAACTTCAAAACTGAGAGGAGAGGCCCTGGGGAGCTGAAAGTCAGGTCTCTGAGGAAGGGTGCTGCTCAGCAGCTATCTTGAAAAATGTACCTGGGATTGTTTTTAATCAGGTATGGTAAACATTCAGACATAGAAATGTTCATGAAGGAAGAAGTTTATACTCACAGATCTCTAAAAACAGGAGGCACAATATTCCATGCAAGGCCACCTGTAGAAGCACCAGGGTGGGTCAGGAGGCAGAAGGAGGAGGGGGAAGTGTGGACACAAGCCTGTGTTGTGGTCTCTTTAGGAAAGGTAAGATAAGGCATGTTAAAGAGTTTAGAACTGGCCAGTTGAGTAATTTATGCAGGCTCTAGACTATAGGGGTGACTAAGGGCAATGGGGATATTGGTTCTGTGCATGAGAGTTTGATAAAGGAGGTGGTTGTGGGCATAGGCTCTGGACTGGTTGATTTGCACAGAAAGGCATACTCATGGGCAAGTTGTTTGCTATCTTAGGAATTAGCTACCTTTGGAAGGTGCAGTCCTCCTGAGTCCTCAGGGCCCCCAAGATGTCAAGGCATTATAATGTATAGAAAGTAAAAAACATGGTCAGTACATTGGCCTGGTATTTCTGAGTTACAAGGGTTGCAAGCTGCTTTCCTGATAAATTAAACCTCAGCAGTGTTAGGAAGAGAGGCAATGTTGGCAGTAGCCAGAGCTTTCCAATGAGCAAGTTGCAAGTGGCAACTAGTTAATGTGAGGATATATTAGCACATAAATTGGGTCTGATATAATAGTAATGGGTAAGGAATTAATAAATCAGAGACTGGGAATAATTGTAAATACAAGTGAAAGTAATTAGAGAAATAGAAAGTTCCAGAAGGGCATGTCTGGAATATGGGTTTCTAGAGCATGGGAGACAGAGGCCTCTTTCCACACAAAGAACCAGGAGTGTTGCGGGGAGAGAGGAGGTGGGGAGGCGGCCCTGTCCCAGGAGGCAGGAGACTGGTCCCAGTTCCCTATTTTTCCTTAGCTGTGCAATAGTTTGCCATTAGTCTCTTCATCTCTCTGAGCTTCTGTTGTTTTATTTAAGAAATGGGAGATATGCAAAGCTTACTTTTTATAAATTCTGAAGATAAATGTTTCAGAGAGACACTTTTGTAGAAGTAATTTACATGTACAGTCTTTTCAAATTTCACCATATGAAAATGAGGAATTACTGTCAAGAGCATCACCAGTCAGAAATTCATTTTTAAATTCAGACATGCACTAATGGGCCTGACGATGAACTACTGCACTGGAAAGTTAGCCAATCTGAATTGAGCCTGACTTTCAGCAGCCCGCCATATCATCGCATGTAAATCAGTTAACATCTATCTCTGGGCTTCCTCCAAGTACAAGCTCTGATCTCCAATTACCTTGTTTGGAATCCCGATGTTAACACTGACCAGCTGTGTAACCTTGGGCACATTCCTTGACCTCCTTGATTCTTGTTTCTTATCTGTCCAATGGGACTGCTGTGAGCAAATGCACTGACATAGTGTACATGTGAATGTCTGACATAGTGTACATGTGAATGTTCTTTAGCATTTTCTTAACTATAAAAAGAGGTAGGTAGACTCATCAATCCCTAGGACCCATTTCAGCTTTAACATTCTATGATTCCATATTCTGATTCATTACATATTACAAATGCTTAATGAGCATTTATTATGTGTAGTCCTGTGCTACCTTGACCTCAGGAAGCACACAAACTGGTTGAGACAGTCACATAGGATTAGAAACCGTGCATCATAACCTATACTATTGTGATAATAAAAGTATAATAAATCATATTTAGAGTTCTAAGATTGATGATTCATCAAGCACATTATTCTGGGAAAAGGCACTTTGTCAGTGTTGGAGAATGTGCTTACGACAGGTCCTTACAGTTCTTTACAAAATTATTTTATAGATGCCTATTAGTATGTGTTCAACTGACACCTAATGGAGTATTGTTGGAAGCACTGTCCACATAGGGTTTTATTTTAAAGTATGAAGTATGGTAAATTATATATCATTGCTTAGTCTAGCTGCTCTTTATGATATCATATTTCTAATGGGAAAATTAACATTAAAATTAATATTAAACTTGTGACTTGAGTTGAACTGAAATAAAAATGCTTAAATGGAAATGCTTTCTGTTGCCATAAAGGTTACCATGATTTTTAGACTCAGTGCAAAATAGTCCACATGAGAAATAAAGGACAGTGCCTTATTCACCAACTAGAGGCCCAGTGCACGCATTAGTGCACGGGTGGGGTCCCTCGGCCTGGCCAGTGATCCGAGGCCTATTGGGGGGCTGGCCGGCTAGGGGGAGGGACTGCAGGAGGTTGGCTGGCCAGGGGGAGGGGCCACGGGAGGTTGACTGTGGGAGCTCACTGACCACCAGGGGGCAGCTCCTGTGTTGAGTGTCTGCCCCCTGGTGGTCAGTGCATGTCATAGAGACTGGTCATTCCAGTCATTCGGTTGTAATGGTCTCTTAGGCTTTTATATATTTAGACTAGAGGCCCGGTGCATGAAATTCTTGCACGGGGGTGGGTAGGAGTAGTGTCCCTCAGCCCAGCCTGTGCCCTCTCACAGTCCAGGACCCCTGGCTCCTTACCACCCATTTGCTCACTGCTCCTTACTGTTTGGCTCACTGTTCCTTAGTGCTGCTGCAGAGGTGGGAGAGGATCCCACCACTGCCACTGTGCTCGCCAGCTGTGAACCTGGCTTCTGGCTGAGTGGCTCCCCGCCGTGGGAGCATACTGACCACCAGCGGGCAGCTCCTGCATTGAACATCTGCCCCCTGGTGGTCAGTGCACATCATAGCAACTGGTCGTTCTACCGGTTGTTCCACCATTCAGTCAATTTGCATATTAGGATTTTATTATATAGGATGCTTAAATTGCTAGTTTTTAAAATTATACAAACATAACAGGAGATTTACTCTTTAAACCATTTTAAGTGTACAGTTAGTGGAATTAAGTGTATTCACATTGTTGTGCAATCATCAACATGCGTCACCTCCAGAACTTTGTCATCATCCCAAACTGAAACTCTGTACCCATTAAACAATAGCTCCCTATTCCCCCTCCCTCCAGACCTTGGTAACCTCCATTCTGCTTTCTGTCTCTATGAGTTTGACTACTCTAGGTACTCCATAAAATTGGAATTGTTCAGTATTTGTCCTTTTGTGTCTGGCTTATTTTATTTAGCATCATGTCATCAAGGTTCATCCATGTTGTAGCATGTGTCAGAATTTCCTTTCTTTTTAAGGCTGAATACTAGTATACTGCATGTATACTAGTATTCAGCATTTTGTTTGTTGATTCATCCAACAATAAACATTTGGATTTGCTTCTACCTTTTGGCTATTGTGAACAAGCTGCTATGAATATGGATGTAAAAATATCTGCTTGAATCCCTGCTTTTAATTCTTTTCTTTTTAAAAATTTTATCTTTATTGTTGAAAGTATTACAGATGTTCTTCCCCCTTTTTCCCCATTGACCCCCTCCAACCCACACTTGCTCCTCTCAGGCCTTTATCACACAATTGTTTATGTCCATGGGTTATGCATATAGATATATATATGTTCCCTGGTTAATCTCTCCCTACCCACCCCTGACCCCTGCCTTCCTTCTGAGATTTGTCACCCTGTTCCATGCTTTTATGTCTCTGGATCTATTTTGTTCATCATTTATTTTGTTAATTAGATTCCACATATGAATGAGATCATGTGGTACTTTGTCTTTCTCTGACTGGCTTATTTCGCTTAGCATAATATTCTTCAGGTAACTCCATGCTGTCTCAAAGGGTAAAAGATCCTTTTTTTTTTTTTACTGCTACATAGTATTCTATAGTCTAAATGCACCACAGCTTTTTAATCCGCTCATCTACTGATGGGCACTTGGGCTTTTGACAGATCTTAGCTATTGTAAATTGTGCTGCTATGAACATAGGGGTGCATATATTCTTAGAAGTAGGATCACTGGGTCAAAGGCAGTTCCAAATTTAATTTTTTGAGGAAACTCTATACTGTTTTCCACAGAGGCTGCACCAGTCTGCATTCCTACCAGCAGTGTACTAGGGTTCCCTTTTCTCCACATCCTCACCAGCACTTGTTGTTAGTTGGTTTGTTGATGTTAGCCATTCTGACAGGTATGAGGTGATACTTCACTGTTGTTTTCATTTGCATCAGGAAGGTGCTGGAGTAGGGGAGGAGTCATGAATGACTCATATCTCTGTCTTGGACAAGTGAACAAAGTGGTGCCAATCACTGAGATAAGGAACAGCCTCAGAAAAAGTCTATTACAGAATCTAGGAGAGTGCTCTGACTAATTAGAGCTGATTGTGCACAGGAAAGTTGGTGTATGTTTAGAATAAACTGGATAGATCTTATGTTCATGATTATCACCTACATCAGGTTCAGACTCAACTTAAATCTTAGGAAATTTGAGTATCCTTGTACTCATCACTGTACTCTTCCCCAGTTTAAAAACAGCAACTTGATTGTGTACATGACTCTTTAAAAAAAATTGAATTATACAAGCAACAGTGGCTTTCATAGATTTACTATTTTAGGTGAGTTTCCACATGGTATTTTTAAAATATGTATTTATCAGATTTGCAGTTTTCTAGGTACTGATAATTACTAGCACTGTACAAAACTGATGGATTAGTGAAATTATACAATTCAAAATGGATGTGGCTGTATGATAAAGATAATGTTGCCTAATGTAATATATTTATTCATTGATTCCTCCCTCTAATATTTATGATCTTTAGAAAATGTTACTGCTGGTTGTTCTGGGCATTCTATATAATACACAATATTAAAAATAATAAAATTATAGAACTGGAAAGAAGTTTAGATAATTTAATTCTCTCTTTTTATAGTTGAGGAAACTGGGTACCAGAAAGTCCCTTTTAACATCCTAAATGACTACTGTATTCTTGGAAACTGCATACTATTTCATGAAAGAAAACTAGTAACTTCAATCTTCATGATCTTTTAATGTTTGGGAAAACAATAACCTGGATTGACTTCACATTGAAGGTGCCAATAGCATGTGTGTATATAGAATATTGGCTTGTAGAATATTGAAATGCAAATCAATTAATAAAGTCCGTTGTACATAAAAGAAAATTTTAACCATTAAACATTTTTAAAGCTTAGAATGTTTGCAAAATATCTGTATGCAAAATATTTGCACAACCACAATTCCCACACTTTCTAATAATCACATTTCTTGTTGAGAGTGGATAAAATATAAAGTACGTTTAGGCACTATGTATTTCATATACACTCGACAACACTGTACATTCTAAACAATATATATACTACTGTTATGGCAAAGGAAGAGAATAAAAATTTGTATTTTTATCAGGGAAAAGATTAAGTAGGTGGAAAAAGTCCATTTCTTTGTTAAAGATCAGTTGACTGATCTATGGATTTCCATGGGTAAGACCATGAGGGAAAACTCAGATAATTTTGCCTGATAAAACATACTATTTCTAACATCTTCAGGGACTAATCTGGCATAACATAAGAGTACAAAATAAATATTTAATCCTTTACTATAGGAAATAATAAAACACTTAATAAAGACAATGTAGTATTTAGTGTGTCAGATGCATCATATATGGTATAAGCTAGTGTCTGTATATTTAGTTCGACAAAACTAAATATACATGTTGGTCTCTGCCCTTGGTTCCTGACACAGGACTCCTAACATCCTTATAAATTCCCAGGAGATAACAGCACGAGGAGCACCTTCTGTTCTATTGAGGTGACTCTGAGTGGAGTCCTAGATGGCTCCTGGTCACAGAAAGGCCAAACCATAATGAGAAGCTTGGCATCATTCTCCAGAGAGCAGGGAGGGTCTGGAAATGGATTTGATAACTGGCCATGCCTATGTGAGGGAGCTTCCATAAAATCCCAATAGCACGGGGGTTCGGAGAGCTTCCAGTTGAATATACTTCAGATAGTTAGGGTCAGAACTGAGTTAAATTGTAGCACACCCAGTTGATGTCGCAGAGAATTGCTAGGTGTAGGGGGAAAAACCTCCATACATTCTTCTGGTGACTAGAAGTGAAGAAATGTTTTGTGTGAGTAGTAAAGGAGAACTATAGATTTTTTCACTTCACTGTTTCTCTCCTAGCAATCTTCACATGTGAGGGTCTTACAAAAGAACCTAACTCTTCATAAACCTTTAAACTGTTAATCTTCTCCCTCCAAGAAAACATAAAGGCAACGTCTTTCTGCATTTGTAGTTTCTGTGCATATTGCCATCGAGATTCCATATATTTCTGGCATAATTCCATTTAATATATATATATATTTCAGAGAGGAAGGGAGAGGGAAAGAGAGAGATGGAAACGTCAGTGATGAGAAGACATCATTGATCAGCTGCCTCCTGCACGCCCCACACTGAGGATCCAGCCCCAACCTGGCATGTGCCTTGACGGGGAATCCAACCTTGACCACCTGGTTCATAGGTGATGCTTAACCGTAACTGAGTCACACCTGCAGGGTTGGCATAATTTTATTTTTAAGTGTTTCTAGTGGAATGAACCTGAGAAAACTACAGAGGACCAGTTCATTCCGTGGCCATTGCTTTATGACATTGTAAGTATTTATAAATAAGTAAAGTGTACTTAACTTCGTTTCCCAGGAAGTTTAAAGTAAACAGGGCTATTGTTGTCTCCCCGCCTCAGAACGTCAATAACTTATAAATCAGTCTCGGATAAGAACGTCCAGGGCTCTTTGAGCCATAAGTACCGTTTGTTTATTCTAGCAGCAAAGTAGAGCTGTTAGCTTTCACCATGCAGTTCCCTAAAGCTCTACTTAGGGCTTTAACATATATATATACACATTCATATACACTATATATATAATATAGTTATAGATTTCAGAAAGGAAAGGGGAGGAGGGCGAGATAGAAACATTGATGAAGACAGAATCATCCATGGGCCACCTCCTGCACGCCATCCCTCCAGCCTGCACCCGGGCATGTAGCCCACCAGGAACCCAACTGTGACCTCCTGGTTCATAGGTCAGCGCTCAACCACGGAGCCACCCAGCCAGGTTTTACTTGGGCTTTTATCCCTCCTTCTTTCCGTTTTCTCCCTGAGGCCCAGATGCACGTGCCCTGCTTTATTGCTAAAGGACTTTGCCTGGGGGCGGGGTCCGCGGTTCTCTTCCCTCCTTGACTCCGGATGGGTTGCGCGCTCAGCGCGGAGGCCTCGGAGACCAGAATCAGAGCGCACAGCTGTCCGAGGCAGAAACTCGTCTTTAGAAAGAAACGCCCGCGTGAATAACAGCACTCTCAAGCTGGCACCCAAGGCTATCGCCCCCATTGGAGAGCCATGTATTATTTTAAGAACGAATGTAAATTTAACATCTATTTCCACAAATAACTTCATTAATTTCAATATAACAATTCACGTTCCCACATCTCCACGCATGCATTTTTTCATTCCAGCTGCAACGCTAAGCTTGCGCCCCCTCGGGTTCGTTGCTTGGTGCAGGTCGGGGGCACCCAAAGGGTCCAGCCCAAGAGGCGGGGCCAGAGGCGCGTCCTCCCCGGACCCCGCCCTCCAGCCACCTCCTTGGAGGGAGTGGAGTCCGCGGCTCCTCTCTACCCCGAGTCCGGAGACTCCGGGCGCTCATGGCCCACGTCCCCAGCCCCGAGGGCTCCTCCGCGCTGCCCCCGGCGGGGGCCAGGCATAGGCTTAGGCGGGTGGCCGCGGTCCTGGCGCACGTGTGCGGACTGACCTTGCACATGAAAAGGTAACAGCCACCGGCCACGGCTGCCTCTTCCGCGGGGACTGCCCTCGGCGTGCTGGTGCCGAAAAGCAGCGGGACCCGGCGGCTCCTTGGGCAGGACCCACGGAGAACCAGCGATCGCAGCGAGGCCTGTTGTCATCCCTTGGGCAGGAAGTTCGCTGCCTGCCTTCTCCTGGGAACCGGGTCTAGTCGCCCGGACCCGTCCCACCGCCGGTAGTCAGCTGTGAATCGGTGTCCGTCTGGTTTGCAAAACCAGGAGACAACCGGAGGAAAAGCCTACGTTTTCCATAGTCGCCTCTGGAGAATGCAAAAATCAGAGAGGTGGCCCCCGCGACTTTGATTTGAAATGGGTTGTAACGGTCTGGGAACGCTGTTGCTGGAGGAAGACTCTGGTTTCATGACTGGGGTCACACAGCATAGGGGAGAGAGGGGTTTTAGTTTTGGTTGTGGCTTTCCTATTGTGAGCTAGATGAGGAACCCGTCTAAGGAGGGTTTACCCCCAGACTGAGTAACAGCTGATGTTGAGGAAAAGCGGGAAGTTTGATTTTGCTTGATTGGGAACTTGAGGAAGATGCCATGTAAAATGGATGTGTGTGCCTGTCTAGCCAGTCACCTAGATGTGGAATCTTTGGACTAGACCCTGAAGTAATGTCGGGGCAAAAATGTCCCTCCTGGGTGTCCGGCTGTGTCGGGATGGCACTTAGGGAATGAGGCACCTGGTATGGGCACCTCTGAGGACACAAAAGTAGCAACGAAAATAAAATTTAAAGTATTTATCGAGCATTTGCTTTGTGCTGTGTGTGATTCTAATTGCACATACCATTCCTGTAAAGTGCTATTCTGGGTGCTTTCATACACTGTTCAGTTTTGACAAGCATCTGAACGGGCTGCTGTCATCCGTCCCATTCCATAGGCGAGGAAATGGTAGATGGCTGCCCCCATTCTCCAGCTGCTATGAGTATAGGCTGCCAACAGCTCAAAGAATTGCCTGTGCTGATGGAAGGTGTCTTGCCAGAATATGCTCAGAGGTTACACCCCAAGGCTCTCAGGTGTGGTCTGTGGCTAAAGGATGACTTGACATGGGGGTACCTTCCTACCTCAGAGGGGAGGACGGCAACTGGACCCATATTTTTGTCTTGCTTCTTCCTTTTCCCTGTCCTGCTCACTTTACTTCCTTACAGTTCTCACCGGAGAGCCTTCAACCGCTCAAGAACCTTCATCTCAGGCTCTGCTTCTATGAACCCCAATCTAAGTGAACTACTCTGCTACATTAGGTTGTGAAATTTTCCAAGTTTTATTCTTTATTCAATAGAGATATTTCTTTCTATGGAAAGACAAGCAACTGATTGATTTCAAACATATGTCAGATGATTTTTTCTTCTGATTAACAAAGTGTAATGCATATGGAAGCGATGCTGCTAAAATACTGCATTATTTGTCAGGGATATGACAGAATGTCTTCCCCGAAGTCCTGTTTGGCCAAGAAAACTCTGTTCCTACCAGGGTGGGAGTTAGCCAGCGTGGGTGCTCAGTATTTGTTCGTTGGCTTCTTGATTGGTGAAATGGATTGTGAGAAGAATACATGTTACTACAGACATCCCCCTGAGCTATTGCAAGTTTGATTCCAGGCCACTGCAATGAAGCAAGCATTGTAATAAAGCCAGTGGTGGGTCTTACCTTCAGTTTGTTAAAAGAAAAAAAAAAGAGGGGGGGCAACATCTGTGTAGTGAAATACAGCGAAGAGCAATAACATGAGGAAAGCCTGTATTGTTTTTAACAGCTTTATTCAGGTATGACTGACATAGTGGAAGTATATACTTTGATAAGTTGATATAGATATATACCCATAAACCATCACCACAATCAAAATACTGAAAATACCCATCACTCCCAAAAGTCTCCTCAGCCCCTTTGGAATACCTCTCATCCCAGCCCCAAGCAACCACCAGCCTGCTTTTTGTTATGGTAACATATGGTTGAGAAAGACTTTAGAGATCCTTAGTGCCAGTCACCCGGCAGTTGAACGAGACTGAGCTCAAGGCATTTGGGGATTTCCATGGGTGACACCAAGAGGGGAGTTGAAGTGACTGGGACCAGGCTGCTATCTGCTCATGGGAAAGGAGATGGATACAAAGCTGGACTTTGATGACAGCTTTGACAGCCAACACGCAGATTCCAGGGCATGTGGCAAATTCAGATGAGGTTCAGGCAACTCTTGGGATTGAGGTAGTCTGCAGTTTTGTTACAGGTTAAAGGAGACACTGAGGGAGTGAAATGCACAACCAAAATAAAATATGCAAACAAAACTCACCACCAACATCCAGAACTCCAAGGCTGGCATGGGAAAGGGAATCTCCTAGTACCTGGGGCAGCTGATTTCTGTCCTTCAAGTTCACTCTAATCTTGGTCTTCTTATTGATCACTCCTGGCTATGAGAGACACACTCTTGAGCTAAGTTTGCTCTCTTGTAGTCCAGATCACACATGGTTAGAATGTTCTGAGGCACTTTTGCAGGTTCTGGCAAAAGGAACAGAGTGATAACACAGCGAGCACCATCGTTCTAGATAAGCTGGTATTTAAAACAGTTTTCTCATTTTTGATTTATGGCCCTGCTCAGCTTCTACACTGTCTTCCATGCCGGAAATCCCCTTCATAGACTCCTAGTAGCCACATTAAAAAAGGTTGAGGTGAAGAAAAACCGGTAAAATTATTTTTAATATTTTCAATTCAATATCTCCAAAATATCATTTCAACAAGTAATCTATAAAAAAATACTAATGATATACTTTACATCCTGTTTTCATACTAAATCTTTGAAATCCAGTAGGTAATTTATACTTACAGCACACATCAACTTATACTAGCTACATGTACATTATGGACAGTACAAGTCTAGACAGAGCATCATGTCCTGGATCAAAAATTAACTAAGTGTTCTGCAGGGAGAAGAGGAAGAATTTAAGTGTTATTTTTATAAACTTAGTTTGTAGTACTAGTAGGCAATCCTGTGGACAGCGATAATAGACTTTGGGAAAAACAAATCTATCAAGACAAAACATTTTGCAACTTCATTTTTCAGAGCAAAATATAATGACATCCACAGTAAGTTGCAAATTTCACCTTGTTTTTTGAATCCATACCTTAGAGTTTTCCCTGGATACCTAACTTGCATATTAACCTGTATATGTTCTACTCCAGCTGATTCATCTCCACATTAGCTTATTTTTTTTTTTTTGCACATTTTCTCTATCAAGTAAAGACTTTTATATTTCTATATATTTTTTATCATTTCTCCTTCAGGTACATTGAAAAGAGTCGAGCAAAAGAATGGGCACTATTTTACTTGAGCATAAAGAATCATTCAGCTAATGAACTATTATTTGGCATAAGCAATTATTCTAAATATAACGTAGTAAGTATTTTTGTTTGCATTTTAATAGCTATCTAGTTTTAAGACTATCAAAATGTGTAATATCTTTTAAAATTATGTTTAATTATAAAGTAATAAATAATAACATGTTGTGAAAAGGTTTTTAAAAAGGGTGACTATACTCAGTGTTTCAAGGATATGGGAAAATGGACAGTTTCATTCATTCATTGATGATGGGGACGTAAATTTCTACAGGGATTTTGGAGGGCTATTTGACAATATGCATTAAAATTAAAGATGAGCATAACTTTGTCTCTGGGATTCCAGTTTTAAAAATTTACCCCATGAGAATGATTGGATAAATGCATACATTTGCATGTACAAGAATATTTATCTTATTGTTTATAATTTAAAGAAAGGAAACAAGTTATATTCAACAATCATTTATTTGGTGCTATCTCTGCTGAGCACTCACTGTAGTAGGTATAGGGTTACAACAATTAGTCAGATGTAGTTGGTTCCCTGCCCTCATATAGCTTAGAGTCTTGGAAAGAAGACAGTCAACTAAACATTTGTTGAGTGCAGTACTGATGGTGTAGACTGTGGTTGAAGCATGTATGAAGGGAGCTGAACCAGAATTGGGGAGGCAGTGAAAGCTTCTTGGAGGAAATGATATCTAATCTAGGTGCTTAGGGGAAGCTGGCTAAATATATATTACTAGAGGCCTGATGCATGAAGATTCGTGCAAGAATGGGCCTTTCTTCCCCTGGTTGCTGGCACCGCCTTTGCTCTGGCCCGGAGCTGCCTTTCCACCTTCCCATGCCCAGAGGCCCGGAGCAGCTGGGGTGGTGAGGAATGCCTGTGTTGTTGCCATGGCGACAATGCAAGTGTCCTGCCCCACCCTGGCCACTCGGCACCCACATATGCAAAGTAACCCGCCTTCTTTGTTGGTTTAATTCGCATAGTCACTCCTGATTGGCTGATGGGCATCACAAAGGTACAGTCAATTTGCATCTTATTCTTTTATTAGTGTAGATGAAGTATCATGTGATGGAGTATGATGCAACTATTAAAAATGATGATGTATAAGTGGAAGGAAGTCAATAGTAGTTCACTGAAGGAAAACATCAGGTCACAAAAAAGAATAGTGTATTTTATTTTTGTAAAATTATATGTTACTACATGTGGGCATATATGTGTGTATGTATGTATATATATCAGAATAAATTTGGGAGTATCTTCGGTCTATATTTAGATCCTCATCATCAGGTATGGGATGTGAAAAGTAAATTGATATTAAGATATAGGATGAAGGTCAGACTTTTTTTATGTTAAAGCCTGAGACCTGGAATACAAAGTTAAAGAAAGATACTGTATTGAGATAAACTCAACTGAGTTGTATTTCACCTCATAGCATAGCCCTCAGCCAGTAACATTATTTTGAAACTTAATTCCCTAGATAAAAACGAAACAAATACTGACACTCTTGTATAGGTTCATTGAGTCTGGTGAATGTGATCTCTATTCATTTGGATTGACATGAGATTGAATTACATTCATGAGGTGACTCATACTCATTAACTCAAGAAATAACTCTTCAGCATGCAAACTCTCAATTTGTTATAATGGTCTTGTTGTCTTAGTTATAAACAAACATGTCTATCAATAATATGGCTGGTGAATTCCACACTTGGTGCTTCAATTGTTTTAAGCAAATCTGTTTCTTAAAGTAACTTCAACAAAGTTAATTTGTAAAGTTAAAAGTCAATATTATACAAACATAACACTTAGTGTTCCCTAGGCTATAAATCCTGTCCAAATTTTTAGGGGAAATTGTGTCCATGGGGACAGGTAGATTGCATTAAATGTAAGTACACTTTGTTTTACAGAGCAAAGATTTTGAAAAGCTGAAAACATTGTTGCTCATTCAACCTAATCAAAGAAACCAAGAAAATCTCAGAGAGGTACATAAATAAAATTTTTTTCTGGTATATGATTATTCCAATGTATTCAATTATGCTTTTCTTCTATGAATTAAGCAAATGTAGGTTAACATTATAAAAACATTATGCTAAATTATTTTTCTTATTTTCTACTTTCCAATCCTTGCTTAATTTTAGGGTTTTAGAAAAACAAAATGGTATTAAGTAAAGATGGTTGGGATAGTTATGTTTTTATACATACGTCTAGTGAAGCTGTTCTTTCATTTACTCATACATTGATTAAAGAAATGTTAATCGAGTCCCTACTGTGTCATATTTATTTGAAGTGTGTATTTGTGATAAATAATTGATTTTGAATATAAATGAATTTATTTAAGCCTATGAAAATGTTTTCCATAATTTTAATTTACTAACCTTTGAATGAATTTCAGCAACCCATTATGTAGATAGGAATTTCTTCTGTCTTTAAGAGATTAGGTAGTCCTTCTCTGCTTCCGTTAAAATTTTAATGTGCTTAGGTAAATTGAATGTACATTTCTTGTTTTTTAGCCTCTACAGAATGTTTTGTGTACCAGCTACAAAGTAAAAAGAGGTATTGATTTTTAAACATTTTAAAATATAAAGCATTTCAGAGTATCCTAAAAAAAAAAAAGTATTGTATTACAAGTGTAGTCATCGTCTTTGGCATCAGACATTTCTAAAAGTCAATGTTTTCTGTACTTAGGACACTATCTTGAATCCACCTATATGATTAAATATCATGTCCATGTAAGTTCTTGTGACTGTGAGCTGAAATCCTTGTGTGGGTCCAGATAGTCCTCAACAGTGAGTGTACAACTTGGAAAAAAATGGTATAGACAAATTTAAAGTAAACTTATCTTTTTCATAGAACCTATTTTAAGTAGAGAACAGTGTTCCAGAGGGTATAAAAAGAGATACTATATTTATTCAACTCATTATGAATCATATGCATACTATGAAGTATACAGTTTTCTTGAGTTTACATAAGGCAATCAAATGGCATTCAATTACCAAGCACTTTCAATTTATACCAGAGGTTTTCCAGGGTCGAAGAAGTGCTGGATGAGTGGCTTTTAGAGTCCAGAGCTGAGGGCAGTGCCTCTTACACAGTAAGAAGCATGCTGGTTCCTAGCCATTGCTGCCCCATGAACCCCATGTTTGAAAGGTCTTTATCTCCTAACAAAAATCACTTATTAATAGTTAATTTATCTGCCTGCTTTCTAAAATTAAAGATATATCTTACTGTCAATCAGCACTTTTGTTCATGATGCCAGCTGAAGCAAGTAAGTTATATGTTATCCCGGGTGACTTTATTACAGGTAAATTGATGATCTCATTACACTTTGCAAAATACTAAAAATTCAAAAATCCCTTGCCACTCTCTGACCCCCTTTTATTTCTTCAAGGAGATCTAGAGGTGCCAGACTGGAAATCCCTGTTCTGCATGTTGTCAAAAAGAGGCTGACAGGAATGGATAGTTTTATTTTGATTCAGATAGGAACAATTGTCAGTTCAGGGAATAAAAGTTACTGTAATCTAGAGATCTTCTCTGCATTGCCCTAAAGGTAGGTGGGTATTTCAATGCTAACTGCATTTTAGGTGAAGAGAAAGCACTAGGCTGAACATATGCTCTTTATGCTTTATTAAGCCTTCTGCAAAGTGCCAATTACCACCAACTTCCATTTTCTTCATCTCACCTCAGCCATCCCAAACAGGAAACCTCACTGGTGCTAACGTGTATCCATGATGCAGGGGCCTGGGAGGAGAAAGAGATTGAACTGGGGCTGATTCTCCATCTACCGCAGGGTCTGCAGCTGCGTATCAACCAGATAGTTTCCTCAGCCAAACTTCTGGGAGATTTTAGTTTGGAAAACTTGGACATTGGAAATGCATAAGTGAATAGTAATAACTGTTTACTGCTGATTTATTTTTATTTTTGGCTTCAGTCATCTGGGATTGAGACCCATTTATTTTAAGTTTCTGAGTGTAACTTCTGTGTTTAGCTGAAGCTAATTTTTTTAAACTTTATTTTGACAATTTTAGACTTACAGAGACTTGCATGCTCTCTGCCCAGCTTTCCTTAATGTTAACATCTCACATAGCCATGGTATAATAATCAAAACTAAGAAATTAAGATTAGTTCAACCAATACTATTAACTAAACTATAAACTATCTATCTATCAATTTATTTTTTAATCCTCACTGAGGATATGGTTATTGATTTTAGAGAGAGAGGAAGGGAGAGGCAGACAGAGAGAGAAATATTGATGTGAGAGAGAAACAGCCATCAGTTGTCTCTTGTATGTACCCTGGGGGGATCGAACCTACAACCGAGGTATGTGCCCTGACACTGAATTGAACCAGGAACTTTTTTAGTGTATGGGACGATGCTTCAATCAACCGAGCTACCAGGCCAGGGATAAACTACAAACTATTTAGATTATCCTGCTTTTTCTACTAGATGTCTGATGTAAAAATATTTCTCTCTTTTCCGCGTCCAGCGCGGCTAGAGAGCGGGTCCAGTTCCTGAGTAGAGGAGCTGGGGATTGAGAAATAAAGAGACAAGACACAAAATGGAAGGAAAAAGCTGGGAACCAGGTGGGCCTGATGCCCTCTTCTGCTGGAGAGACAGTGACCCAGAGCCAATGCAGCCTGTTTATTTTATACCCCCGCATACCAGGAAGTTTCACCAAAAGTCAAGACAAAGGAGATTATTTGCATTCTCCAGTAGGCCTGGGCATTCCTGGTGCTTGACTGGATTTACATATCAAAACCCACTACTGGACACCTGGGCTGAAATGAAGGTCAAGCTGATAACACCCTTGCCTTTTTGGCAAAGTGTGTTCCCAGGGCGTGGCTTCGCCTGTGGCCTTGGGTTCAGCTGACAATAATTGAAGAATGCCCATGTGCCTTCCCAGGCTCGCTCTACAGATGTCCTTTTTCTATTCCATTATTTAAGCCAGGAAACCACACTGCTCTCATTGTCATGTGTTCTTAGTCTTCAATCTGGGACAGTTCCTCCGATTTCCTTGTCTTTGATTATCTTGACACTTTAAAAAATATTTTTATTGATTTCAGAGAGGAAGGGAGAGGGAGAGAGAGATAGAAACATCAATGATGAGAGAGAATCATTGATCAGCTGTCTCCTGCACGCCCCACATTGGGGATCGAGTTTGTAACCTGGGTATGTGCCCTGACCAGGAATCTAACTGTGACCTCCTGGTTCATAGGTCAATGCTCAACCACTGAGCCATGCTGGATGGGCTACCTTGACAATTTTGAAGAGTACTGGTTAGATGTTTTACGGATATCCTTCAGTTTGGTTTGTCTTTTTTCTCAGGATTAGACTGAGCTTAGATTATGGGCTTGTGCTCTCAATATCTTATTACTTTGCTAAAGTGGTGCCTGCCAGTTTCTCTACTTTAAATTTACCATTTTCCCCTTTCCGTACTCTGTCCTTTGCAAGTGAATTGCTAAGCCCAGCCCACTGGAGTTAAGTCAAGTCCAGAGGATTTAGGATCCATCTCCTGGAGGGAGGAGTATTTAAGATATTGTAGACATATGTTACAGCCACCACAGTTATTAATAAAAATTTGATGGGAGATCCTTTGAGGCAATGTGGATACCCTGTTTCTCTTTAAGGTTTTACTCACTAATTTTAGCATTCGTCAGTGGATCTTGCAGGAGTTATTACTTTGATACTCTAATGGTGATGTTCTATTTTCCTCATTCTCTCTATATTTATAATTCTCCTGTGGAAGAATTGCCTCTTTTCATTCATTCATGTGTATTTATATCAGTACTAGAGGTCCAGTGCATGGATTCGTGCACTGGTGGGGTCCCTCGGCCTGGCCTGCACTCTCTTGCAATCTGGGACCTCTTGGGGGATGTTGGACAGCAGGTTTCAGCCTAATCCCCACAGGCCTGATCCAGACAGGAGGGAGCCCAATCCTATGCATTGAGCATCTGTCCTCTAGTGTCAGTGCACACCATAGTAATCAGTCGACCAGTTGACCAGTCATTAGGTCATTTGGTCGCTTAGGTTTATATATATATATAAATGGTCTAATGGATATTTATTGACTTATAGGTATTTATTTTATTCTTTGAGTTATAAATAGTTACTATCATTGTTCACTATGTTGCTCAAATTATTCCAGCTCTAGCCATCAGGAATGTTGACTAGGTGTTCTTTTGACAAACTCACATTTTAATTTATTTTTTAGCAATAACTTTCTGGCATTGTAAGATGCTCCAGGTTTATCTTGTCTCTTCCATACGCTAGCCCCAAAATCAGCCATTTCTTTGAGAAGCATGGAGTCTTTTATTGCAGAATGAGATTAGAATGAGATTTAGAAATCAAAATCCGCCCTCTAATTGTTCTTATTGCAACTTGAGAGTCATTGCTTCTAGGCCTTCTTAGCACATAGAGCCAGCAAATGTTTGTATGTATACTAACCTATGTATCTACATTCATTTCTGCATATATCAATCTGTATGTAGATTAAAATAAACATTAGGTCATACTGACATCTCCAACTCTAGTCCATACCATGGGGTTTATCCCAGCATTCCCCCTTTGCTTGTTTGTAGCATCTTTCTCCCAAGACACAAACCTGGCTATTATTATCTACAATATACTTACCTTTTTGTTATATATGTTAAGTTATTTCAGAATTGTTAACCTGGACCCCTGTGAGATACATAGTTACTAACTCAAGTGCATTGTTTTGTCTTTAGCCTTTAAAAAAAAATATTTTATTGATTTTTTTACAGAGAGGAAGGGAGAGGGATAGAGAGTTAGAAACATTGATCAGCTGCCTCCTGCACACCCCTCACTGGGGATGTGCCCGCAACCAAGGTACATGCCCTTGACCGGAATCAAACCTGGGACCCTTCAGTCCACCAACTGATGCTCTATCCACTGAGCCAAACCAGTTAGGGCTGTTTTTAGCCTTTTGCATTTAGCCTTACAGTTTCAAAACTTCGTTTTTCAAAATTATTTATCTATAAAACTATTGGCAAGACCAATGTCATGAGACTGTCCCCCTATGTTTTTCTTCTAGGAGCCTTACAGCTTCAGGTCTTACATTTAATTTTTAATCCATTTTGAATTGATTTTTGTGTGTGGTGTAAGATAAGGCTCCAATTTCATTCTCTTGCATGTGGATATCCAGTTTCCCCACACTGTTGAAGAGACTATCCTTCCCCACTGTATATTCCTGTTGAACATCAGTTTACCACACATGTGTGGATTCATTTCTGGACTCTCTATTCTGAACCAATCCTGTCTCTATTCCAATATCATACTGTTATTTCTATAACTTTATAATATATTTTGAAATCAGAAAGTGTGTTGCCTCCAGCTTTGTTCTTTTTTCTCAAGGTAGTTTTGGTTATTCCAGATCCCTTGTGGCTGCATACAAATCTTAGAATTGTTTTTCTATTTCTGTGAAGAATACCATTGGGATTTTGATAGATTGCACTGAATCTATAGAACACTATGGGTAGCACAGACATTTTAATAATATTAAGTGTTTTAGTCCATGACATGAGATGTCTTCCTATTTGTTTGTATCTCTTTTAAATTCTCTCATCAACGTTTTATAGTTTTCAGTGTACAGCTCTTTCACCTCCTCAGTTGTTTATTCCTACGTATTTTATTCTTTTTGATGCTGTTGTAAATGGGATGTATTCCATAACAACATTGATCTTGGCTATTATTTCATGGATGTAACTAAAACCACAAGCAACAAAAGCAAAAATAGACAAATGGAACTACATGAAACTAAAAAGTTTCTGTATAGCAAAGGAAACAATTATCAAAATAAAATGGCAGGCCTGGCCAGTGTGGTTCAGTTGGTTGAGTATCATGTGTACAGAGGGGTTGCGGGTTCAATTCCTGGTCAGGGCACATGCACAGGTTGAAGATTTGGTCCTGTTGGGGTGCATGCAGGAAGCAACCGATTGATGTTTCTCTCTCTTTTTCTCTCTTCCTCTCTCTCTCAAATTAATTCAAAAATAATAAAATGAAATAATTATTTCCACCAAATAAACACAAAAAATAAATAAAAAGACAACCTATGGAATGGGAGAAAATATTTTCAAACCATTTATCTAATAAGAATTAATATCTAAATATATTAAAAAAACTGCTCGAGCTAAATAGCAAAACCCAAATAATTTAATTAAAAAATGGGAAAAGGAATGGAGAAGACATTTTTCCAAAGAAGACATGCGAATGGCCAACAGATAAAGGAAAAGATGCTTAAGGCCACTAATCATCAGGGAACTGCAAATCAAAGCCATAGTAAAATATCAATTTATACCTGTTAGGATGACTATGATAAAAAAATCAAAAGACAACAGCCTTATAAAGGAATGAATTTCTGATATATAAAACAACATGATGAACTTTGAAGACATAGTGCTGAATGAAGTAAACCAATCACGTAACAACAAATACTTCATGATTCCATTTATATTAGGTATATAAAATAGCCAAATTCACAGACACAGAGAGAACAGTGGTTGCCAGGGACTTGGGGAAGAGAGTAGGGAGAATTATCACTTACCGGTCACAGAGTTCACATGTGGGGTGGTGGAAAAGATTTGAAAACAAGTGGTAGTGATGGGTGCTTAACAGTGTGAATGTTATTAATGCCAATCTACCGTACACTTAAAAATGGTTAAAATGGCATAACAGTTTTTGAAAAAGTATGCTCATAACATGCAGGCACTCTAACTTAAGGTTTTAAGCACTCTAAAATTCCACGTTTTTAAATTTAGTAGTTATTGCAGAAAACTTTCATCTAGCAGTTCAGAAAATGAGTCCTTTCAGTTAGTCGCACATTTCTATTAATAGTAAATTAAGTCTGTACATTATAATCACCAAATTTCAAAGAATTAAAAGAAAACATTAACACAATACTATACTTCTTTAGAAATTAGATGGCATTTGTAATTTTTTAGTAATGAAAAGGAACATTTAAAGATAATTGTTACAAATGTTCTTCAACAGGTGAATGGCTAGAAGAATTGACATATTCATGCAATGAAATTCAAATGGGCCATAGGAAGGAACAAAATGCTGGTGCACACAAGACAAGGGTGATCTTAAATGCATTTTGCTAAGTGAGAAACAAAAAGCAGTGTACAATATGGTTATATTTATATGATATTGTGGAAGGCAAAGCTATAGAGAAAGAAAGTGGTCGGCAGAGTTGGGAGTCTGGGAAGGGGTACCTGGGATTGGGGTTGCTGGTTCGTATGATGGTTCTGTAGCTGTTTGAGTGCCTGCCAAACTGTTTTCACACAGCAATTGCACCAGCGGTGCCCGAGGGTGGGAAGTGGTATCTCGTTGTGGTTTTGATTTGCATTTCCCAGGTGACTAAAGATGTTAGGCATCTGTTCATGTACTTATTGGCCATTTGTATGTCTTCTTTGGAGAAATGTTTATTCAAATCCTTTGCCCATTTTTTAATTGGCTTGTCTTTTTGTTTCTGAGTTGTAAGAGTTCTTTTTGTATTCTGGATATTAAGCCCTTGTCAGATATGATTTGCAAATATTTTCTCCCATTCTATAACTAGTATTTTCACTTTCCGGATACTCTCCTCTCATGCAAAAAGTTTTAAATTTGATAAAGTCCAATTTATTTTTTATTTTGCTGCTTGTGCTTTTGGCGTCATATCTAAGAATCCATCACTAAATCCAAGGCCATGAAGGTTTACTCCTTTGTTTTCTGGTTTAATCATTTTTAGGTCTTATACTTAAATCATTGATCCATTTTGAGTTAATCTTTGTACATGGTATGAGGTTGGGGTTGTGAGCATATATTTGTTTTCAGACCCTTTAAAAATGCAAACATTTTAAAGATTTAGTAGCCACATCACAATTCTTTTTCAAAGATGCCAGGCAGATGCAATATGAATGCATAGTAAAATCAAATACTTTGAAAAAAGAGAAAAAGGCATGTTTGAACTTCTTACCTCTAATGTCTTCTAATGAAGGACTTTCAGATACAATCAGATTTTATTTTTATGGTCCCTGGTTTTTACTGCATGTTTTGCTGGACAAGCTAGGTTCTAAAGGATTCCTTACCAACTTCTTCACAGAGGTGGGGTCCTAACACTGGGATTTCATAAATGCTGGAGAAGACCATCTCCTCATTGCGCCAGTGTTTCCTTCACTTCCATAGGAGAAGTTTTGCTATATTAAAACCATACCAAATTCTCACGAATCCATATATGGAATATTTTAATTATTAACATCTACCATATAAGAAATGGCTAGTCTTTGCAGAACACATAAAATCTACTCTTGTTTTGGTTATCAGAAATGCTGAACAGATCTGAACTAATAACAGAACAACATAATCATTTTCCTTTAGCCCTTTTCTAAGCTGTTCTTTTATTTTTCTTCTTTTCTTTTAAAGATTCAACTATATCTAAAGAAGAATAGGGCATTTCACAGTTTGCCAAAGGAAGTACAGCTCCAACTTTGCCAGACTGCAATCTATCAAGAGTAAGTGACACAGCCCCTATCCGGTTTTGGCTCAGTGGATAGAGCATCTGCCTGCAGACTGAAGAGCCCAGTTTGATTTCAGTCAAGGGCACATGCCCAGGTTTGTGGGCTCGATCTCCAGTAGGGGGCATGCAGGCGGCAGCCGATCAATGATTCTCTCTCATCATTGTTTCTATCTCTCCCTCTTCCTTCCTCTCTGAAATCAATAAAAATATTTTTTTTAAAAAAGAGTAAGTGACACAAAAATATTCATTTGGGTCTTGGCAGTCCCCTAGGAAAGGCAAATAGTATGCTCAGGCTGGTGTGCTCAGTGGTTAGAGCATCAGCCTGGGCAGATGGTGAATAAAATGTAACCAAACTTCAGAGACAAAACACATGTTACAAACTGAATATTTACCAGAAGATATATGTAAAAGTTTGGGGTTAGTGCTTTGAATTCTGTAGTGTAATCATGAATTTTAAACCAACCTGAAGGAAACTAGAATTGAAAATAGGATGAAGACCAAGACTTATTACAAGCAAAATGCTAAAATAATAAAAAGAAGTGATTGGACTGCTCTAACAGTCCACTTATTTATCTAGGAAGAGGAAAATATGCAAAGTGTATTAGGTAAAATACTCTAAACTTTATTATAAGAGTCTGAAGTTGACATTTGCAACTAGGGGTTGCCCAAAATCTTTTGAATAAAGTTTATATTTTTATAGTGTTCCTTAGCGTAAACCCTACCATCCTAATGATAATATAAACAAAGCAAAACAACAGAATAAAAAACCTACCTTTTCTTGCTTCCCCTTTCTTTTAGTATATGGATATATGATTTCGATATCTGTTCATGCCATTTGAGGTGATGTTAATATGTTGTGGGGGGAAGGTTGGACATGGGCCATCTATTTTGCTGGTACAGGTATTGGCAAAAACCACATGATTTTTTGTTCGGATATGGTGGCCCAGTTTCCTGACTGTTTGGTTCTGGGGTCTGCCCAGCATCTTCACCAGGTTTTCCTGGCAATTTGGCCTAGAAATTATTTAAATAACCTTTCCAAAAATTCTATAAGCTATCTAATACCTGTAGTAAATCCTTTCTTTCTCAAACCAATCAGAATGGATTCTGTTGTCTGAACCCATAACCATGTTTAATACAAGATTCATCATGTATATAATTCTTTCTTGGAAAAAGTTAACTGATGTAGTATTAACGTACAGTCTCATTTTAAAAATCATTATCCTATATAATAAAGATTAAAATGCAAATGGTCATTACGTAACGACCGGCGCATAACGACCGGATCACAGATCAGCAGGAGGGTGGGGCAGTGAGCTACAAGCAGGCAGCGGAGAGCTACAGGAGGGTGGCAGCGAGCTACTGGTGCATGGATTCCTGTGCAGGGCTACTAGTTATTTATAAGTTTTAGTGGAGAATTATTGTCATAAACACCAGTTCACTCATTGAAGATTGATAGTATTATTTATTCATATTTATCCTTTTACATGAAGAATAAAAAACAAAAATGAATCAGTATATCTATAGTAATTAATAATGTTCATGGGCTCTTCTTAGATTTCAATGTACAATATACATATATAGCTATGCCTGAATGTCATGGTATTAAATCTTTTTCTATTCTTAACAAAAATACTCTGATTTTTGCATTTGTTAGGTTGGAGCAGTTGTATCTATGGGCTTAAAAAGAAAAAAATTCTTAAGGAAAAGGATTTTAATCAAACTGTAAATATTTGCAAGAGCTTTGAGTGCTCTGGAAGTATAAAATTAAATGTTTAAGCAGGAGAAGCCTATTCAGCATTGGCATGCCTTCACATCATTCAAATAGGCTATTGAAGAATGATCCTGGAGTTGCAATTTAATACTAGAGTACAGGCTCCTGTGAATATTTTATGGTTTATTGTATGGGTGGTTTAAATTTTAATGCTTCAGAAGAAATGGGTAGCCCTGGAATCCTTGTGTCAATGAGTTATAGAGGAGACTGGTGATCCAATTAGTATAATGGGCATCTGGCAGCCAAATGATGCACTTGAAAAGCTGGCTGCGAATGATGGCCCTCATCCACTTTCACAATATAGAGGAGAGAAAACAGAATGTGGAATCATCCTGCTCTTTCTGTGATGTGTTAAATCGGACTGTCTTGAATACCAGACTTTTTTCCCATTATAGTGCCTGTCATCCATCTCTTCCCTAAGTTCTCCATTCCCCATGCTTCCCCTCTTTCCCTTTCCCATCACATCCTTACGATTGGCTCCATTCTCTGATTGACTGTTCTCCTATTCTTAATTCATAGAAACCAACTACTATCTTGAGGATATTTCTATGATGCAGCAGTTACTTCAGCAATTTTTAATAATTTTTTAATTCTTCAGAGTAAAAGTAATGGTTTTGAAAAGTTGGTATCTATTAACATAAATAGTGGAAAATCAGGATCATCACATTTTAATCTTGTGATTCTCTTCCCAAAGGCAGTGAAGCTAGTAATGTTAAATTTCCTCTTGCATATTCTTCCTTTGGAACTGGAATTATAATTCTTTAAGTAACCACAGAACCTTGTTTTAAAATTCTATTCATTTTCATGAATAAGCCCAGTATCCTGAGATACAGTCTGTGAAGAGCCTTTTGTACTTATATACATCTTGCTGAATGTGCCCAAATCTCAAGGCTTTGACTGGTGCTTTCCCCCGGCTACTCCTCAGGATTGTTCATGCAACTGGGAATCCTGACACAATAACACATTGTACTGTACCTGGTCTCCTTCCAGACAAACAGCTCACTTACTGCTTATTGTAAAAGCAGGGATGCCCTAAGCTCCGGTTCTTCCCTTGTGGCTCACCCACTGCATATGCAGACTCCCTTGGGCCACCCTATTGCCCCATGGGACTGGGAGACTGGTGCAACCATGCTGATACTCCTGTTATACTTTTTGCTGCAACTCATAAGTCTCTGACTCAATAGTTTCGTGTCTTCTCTTCAAAGAACTTCCATGGAACTGTGGAAGACTTACTTATTACCTGGTATAGTTATTTTGGTGGGAGCGGTGCTGCTTCTAATTCTCCTTCACACTGTCAAACTTCTTAAAGCAGAGCAAAATCCTAATACTTTATTTATAAAAATCTTCCTTTTGAATAATTTAAATATGTTTCATGTTTTCTTCTAAAACATTATAATGAAGTATGTGGTAGGCACAGATTTATTCCCATTTTATATATAAAGAATTGGAAGTAGAAGCGAAGCGATTTTCTCAAGATCATTTAATTGATTCATAGCATGTCAAGTGCTGGAGTTCAGGCTTCCTCACTGATAACACAGGGATGGGAGTATCCTTAATGCATAACACTGTCATCTTCTCACTAACATTCTCTTTAATGACACCTGCCTAATTTGCAATATAGATATTATAACTCCTATTCTTCTAGGAAGAAAGAATTCTGGGTAGTAATTTAAATGAAACTCTAAAATTATCCAGACTTCCCAATATTTCTTGGAACATGCCCCGTTCTAGTCTTCACAAAAATTACTCCTGTAAGAAAAAGAAAATAAATAATGTTTGTTCTTAGTCTCAAATACAATGTTTCTCAAAGTGTGGTTCTTATCAAAATAATTTGGAGATCCTTTTAAGAATACAGATGCCTAGGCTCCATCCCAGATCTACCAAACCAGAATTTCCAGGGTACAAAAGGAATCTTGATTTTTTATCAAATGCCTGAGGTGAGTTTTTTAATGTTCATTAAAGTTTATTATGCATTACTTCCAGGGATGGGTTGTTTCTATAAACGTGGAGTGGGCAAACTACTGTCCTTTGGCTCAATACCTACAAATAGGGAAAAGTAGCAGATTTACAAAACTTTTCCTGAGTATCATACAGCATATCCTTAAATAGCGTTGTTTTGTTCAATGTCATTTGTTATAATGGTGATGAGATGCCATGGGAACTTAACTCTTGTTTATATCAATTAGCCTATGGTAAAGGTGGTTTTGTGATAAGTCATTTTGCCACAGTTGCAAGAACCTTTTGAAGACATTATATTTATGTAAGAAAATAACATGGTAAAATTAATAAAAAAAAGTGAGGACTTAATGTATTTTTAAAAAGTCTTGGTCAAAGGAATGCTAATCAATACCAAATTTGTCTCCCAGAAAACCAAAAATCTTGCCTTACATCATGAATTCAGCAGTAGTGTTTTAAAAATACCTATGTGTTGTGAAAGCAGGGCTTATCTAAGGAATTCATTTGTATGGAGACCTTCTGTTGTGTGATTGTGCAACACCTCCTTCTGCCTATTCATAATCCACTCACTGTATATTCATTGAAGGCGTCGTTTATGAGCCAAGTACATTCTCAGCACCGATGCCATGGCAGTGGACAGGTTGGCTCCAGTCCTTGCCTCAAGGTCTATACCAGAAGAAGATAATTGCTTCTTATCAAAAAGGAAAATTCTTTACAGGTGAAGATGACAGCATTTTGTTTGCCAGGGATGACTTCAAACTTGCCATTTTGCAGAAGAAATGTGTTTAATATTCTTTCTCCCCAGATTTGAAGCTGGAAGTGTGCTTCTAAGACAAGGACATGTACCACTTGAATGCTACCTGATTCTTGCTGGACATTTAAAGGTCATGTCAAGTAATACAAGCACAAACAGAAATACCAACTCTGAAATTTTAAATGAGTTTGAAGATGGTGACTTCATAGGGGTAAATATTGTCTTAATTTCTCAGTCTCTTACCATTTTTATTTTTTAAAATTTAAGTTATGTGTCATTGTCCTAAAATAACATTGTCCTCAAGTATGAAATATTTCATTAATTGAAATGCTTAAAGAATACGTATTTTTCTTAGCAGTGTAAAGCTTACATATAGCCTGATATATAGTTTGCCAACATACAGGACCTGCAAGATTCCTAAGTGATTGTTATATGAATGATTGCCCAGTTAAGAGTGAGTTACAAACCCTGTAGCTTTGGAGGCTGGTATTTTTAAAAAAGTGTACAGAAACAGTTACTGATTCAAGGAGATATTTTTGATTCTTTAAAGAAAGTTTATGCTTGTAAAAGACTGTGCAAAAGGGATAAAATTTAGGGCAGAAAGCAGCTTGTGTGTAGGAATAAAACTTGCTTCATTTCTGTATTTAGTTGAGGACAGATTTGATTTGGAGATCCTTGGATCCAAACATACCTAAGTGTGGAGGTCTTGGAGGTGAGAACAGTTGCTGGTGTTTATTTTGGAAATGTCAGCTGAGGTCAAATATGGTTTTGAAAACCATGATGAAGAGTTTGGACTTAATTCTACAGGCAATAGAGCTCGTTGAAGTGTTTTAAGTCAGAGGGAGATGAGTCAGGTTAACATTTAGACAGGTGACTGATGTGATGAGTAATCTACTAAATGTTAACATAGGTGGGCTATGTTAGCAGAGAAAGGACAACATGGAATTGGAGCCGGTGGGAAATTGATGAGTAGACTATGAAGCAAGGCACTGGCTATGGGAACACCAAATAGGAGATGGGTTCAATATATTTTATTGGTAACAAATCCAATGAGAAATCAAAGGACCAAGAATTATTCCTAACAATTTTCAATGAAAAGCAAACTTTATTTTTCCACGGTATTCCCATTATTAATTATGTATCATCACTGGTGGGCCAAATAAGTCTTGATAGATTGAGCCTTGGTTAAGATGTTGGCCAGCCTGTGACTGGCTGAGTGTTCTAGTGCTGGAGGCACTCTGGAAGCATTCTTACTTAGAACCTTATGACCCTTTGTGGACATCAAGATCTTCCCCAGGATCAGCACCTTGGTGTTGGATGAAGCTTCAGAGGTCAGCTAAACAAACTCTTTCACTCTACACCTTCGTGAATGGAGAACCAGAGCAGTTAGCTGAATTGCTCCTCTTGAGACAGCTAGTTGGTGGCAGAAATGGGAGGAGAATCCTGAATCAGTGCTCTGTTTACTCTGCCATGCTGCCTCAACTGTGAGCAGATCAAATAGAGCCACTGATGTGTTTTTTAGCTAAAAGGAAGAAACTTGGAGATCATCTGAACTGGTATTTCTCAACCAAAATCCGTATAGGGTTCTCTGGGGAAGCAGAACCAATAGGATATACACAGATATATGTAAGAGGAGATTTATTGTAGGAATTGGAGGCAGAGAAGTCCCACAACCTACTGTATGCAAGCTGGAAAAACAGGGAAGCCATAGGTATAATTCAGGCCAAGTCCAAAGGCCTGAGAACCAGGACTGCATAAGATGGATGTCCCCTCCCAAGCAAAGAGAGATGCTAAAGTCATGTCATTCTCCTTTCAATAAGATAATCTCACCTTGATTCTTTATTGCTACATCTTTTTCAATATTATAATCATTAAAATTTGTTGTAATATTGTATTTGGTTATACTCACACCATACCCCTCATTGAGCCTCATGGATCTAGGTCAGCATCCACTCCAAGTTTGCCATCTGTAGGACAAAGCACCTTTTTTTCTCAGTAATACATGTTGAGTGGAGTTAACATACAGCATTTTGTGTGTTTGCAGATTATGCTGTTGTTTTAATATAGCAAGTATTCCAGAATAAAGACTTGTTCAACCCAGCATTCTGTTTTTATAAAATAGTCCTTACATTTAATGCTGCTGGGACTGATAGATTATGTGAAAGTAAGATCAGGACAGTCCTTATTTATCAATTCCAATTGCTTTCTATTGTTCAAGATTTATTTTTTAAAAATTATTTGCTTAAAATGATGCATACTTATAATTCCAGTGAGAGTGGGATGCATACTTATAATTCCAATGGTCCCAGAGTTTCATTGTAATAATAACATCAGAGCTGAAATAATTCCTGAAGAAATCCATTTGTTTTTATTTTTCAGGAAACCTGCCTTTTAACTAATGCAAATCGGCCTGCTTCCTTTTTTTGTAAAACAGATGTAAAAGTTCTTGTAATAAGTAAAGAAGTAAGTATCTGATAATATTTACTGATTTATTTTTAAATTTCTTTATTGATTAAGGTATTACATATGTGTCCTTATTCCCCCATTACCCCCCACCTCCCATTCATGCCCCCACCCCCCTGTTGTCTGTGTCCATTAATTAGGCTTACATGCATGCATATAAGTCCTTTGGTTGATCTCTCACCCTTACCCCCACCCTCCCTTACCATCCCTGAGGTTTCACATTCTCATTGATGTTTCTCTGTCTCTGGATCTATTTTTGTTCATCAGTTTATGTTGTTCATTATATTCCATAAATGAGTGAGATCATGTGATACTTTTCTTTCTCTGCCTGGCTTATTTCACTTAGCATAATGCTCTCCATCTCCATCCATGTTGTTGCAAATGGTAAGAATTCCTTCTTTTTTACCGCAGTGTAGTATTCCATTGTGTAGATGTACCACAGTTTTCTAATCCACTCATCTGCTGATGGGCACTTAGGCTGTTTCCAAATCTTAGCTATGGTGAATTGTGCTGCTATGAACATAGGGGTGCATATATCCTTTCTGATTGGTGTTTCTAGTTTCTTGGGATGTATTCCTAGAAGTGGGATCACTGGGTCAAATGCAAGTTCCATTTTTAGTTTTTTGAGGAAACTCCATACTGTTCTTCACAGTGGCTGCACCAGTCTGCATTCCCACCAGCAGTGCATGAGGGTTCCTTTTTCTCCGCATCCTCACCAGCACTTGTCATTTGTTGATTTGTTGATAATAGCCATTCTGACAGGTGTGAGATGGTACTGCATTGTTGTTTTGATTTGCATCTCTCTGATGATTAGTGACTTTGGCCTTCCTTCTGTCTTCTTTTGAAAAGTGCCTATTTAGATCAGTTGCCCATTTTTTGATTGGGTTGTTTATCTTCTTTTTGTTAAGCTGCATGAGTTCCCTGTAAATGTTAGAGATTAAACCCTTATCATTGATATCATTGGCAAATATGTTCTCCCATGCAGTGGACTTTCTTGTTGTTTTATTGATGGTCTCCTTTGCTGTGCAAAAGCTTTTTTATTTTGATGTAGTCCCACTTGTTCATTTTCTCTTTAGTTTCTATTGCCCTAGGAGCAGTATCAGTGAAGAAATTACTTTGGCATATGTCAGAAATTTTTCTGCCTGTGGATCCCTCTAGTATTTTTATGGTTTCTCATCATATGTTTAACTCCTTGATCCATTTTGAGTTTATTTTTGTGTATGGTGTAAGTTGGTGGTCTAGTTTCATTTTTTTGCATGTATCTGTCCAATTTTCCCAACACTGTTTATTGAAAAGACTGTCTTGACTCCATTGTATGTTCATGCCTTCTTTGTCAAATATTAATTGAGCATAGTGATTTGGGTCGATTTCTGGGTTCTCTATTCTATTCCATTGATCTATATGCCTGTTCTTGTGCAAGTACCAGGCAGTTTTGAGAACAGTGGCTTTGTAATATAGCTTGAAATCTGGTATTGAGATCCCACCTACTTTGTTCTTCTTTCTCAGGATTGCTGTGGCTATTCGGGGTCTTTTTAATTCTAGATGAATTTTTGGAGAGTTCTTTCTAGGTCTGTGAAATATGCCATTGGTATTTTAATGGGGAGTGCACTGAATCTATAGATTGCTTTGGGTAGTATGGACATTTTAATGATGTTGATTCTCCCAATCCATGAACATGGTATGTTCTTCCACCTGTTTATGTCTTCTTCTATCTCTTTTTTCAGTGTCCTGTAGTTTTCCGTGTATAGGTCTTTTACCTCCTTAGTTAAGTTTATTCCTAGGTATCTTACTTTTTTTGGTGCAATGGTAAATGGGATTGCTTTTTTAGTCTCTCTTTCTGTAACTTCACTATTGGTGTATAGAAATGCCATAGATTTCTTGGCGTTAATTTTGTATCCTGCTACATTGCCGAATTCATTTATTAAGTCTATTGGTTTTTAGATGGAGTCTTTCTGTTTTTTTTATGTTCAATATAGTGTCATCTGCAAATAAGGACAGCTTTACTTCTTCTTTTCCAATTTGGATGCCTTTTATTTCTTCTTCTTGTCTAATTGCAACGGATAATACTTCCAGTACTATGTCGAACAGGAGTGGTAAGAGTGGGGCATCCTTGTCTTGCTCCTGTTCTTAGGGGAAATGGTTTTAGTTTTTGCCCATTGAGTATGATGTTAGCTGTGGGTTTATCATATATAGCTTTTATTACGTTGAGGTATGATCCTTCTATTCCCACCTTGTTGAAAGTTTATATCAAGAAAGGGTGTTGGATTTTGTCAAATGCTTTTTCTGCATCAATTGATATGACTATGTGATTTTTATCTCTCAATTTGTTTATGTGATGTATCACATTTATTGATTTGTGCATTTTGTACCATCCTTGCATTCCTGGGATAAATCCTACTTGGTCATGGTGTATGATCTTTCTGATGTAGTGCTGGATCTGATTTGCTAGAATTTTGTTGAGGATTTTGGCATCTATGTTCATGAGGGATATTGGCCTGTAATTCTCTTTCATGTGTTGTCTTTATCTGGTTTTGGTATTAGGGTAATGCTGGCTTCATAGAAGAAGCTTGGAAGTGTTGCTTCCTCTTGAATTTTTTGAAATAATCTGAGGAGGATAGGTTTTAGTTCTTACTTGAATGTTTGGTAAAAATCCCCTGTGAAGCCATTTGGCCCCGGGCTTTTGTTTGCCGAAAGCCTTTTGAGGACTGCTTCAATTTCTTCCATAGTTATTGGCCTATTGAGGTGTTTAGATTCTTCCTGATTGAGTTTTGGAAGGTTATATTTTTCTAGGAAGATGTCCATTTCCTCCAGGTTGTCCAGTTTGTTGGAATAGAGTTGTTCATAGTATTTTTTAACAATCCTTTGTATTTCGGTAGGGTCTGTTGTTATTTCACCTCTTTCATTTCTGATTTTGTTTATTTGGGTCCTCTCTCTTTGCTTCTTGGTGAGCCTGGCTAGAGGTTCATCAATCTTGTTGATCCTTTCAAAGAACCAGCTCTTGGTTTTGTGATCTTTTGTATTATTATTATTATTGTTTTTGGTCTCAATGTCATTTATCTCCGCTCTGATCTTTATTATTTCCTTCCTTCTGCTTACACTGGGCTTTTCTTGTTGCTCTCTTTCTAACTCTTCGAGTTGTAGGGTTAAGTAATTTATTACCATTGTTTCTTGTTTTTTGCAGTAGACTTGTAGAGCTATGAACTTCCTTCTCAAGACTGCTTTCGCTGTGTCCCATAGATTTTGGATTGTTGTGTTTTCATTGTCATTTGTTACCATGATGTTTTTTATTTCTTCCTTGATCTCTCTGGTAACCTAGTCATTGTTTAACAGCATGCTGTTTAGTCTCCATATGTTTGATTTTTTTGGATTGTTTTTATTGCAGTTGATTTCCAGTTTTATGCCACTGTGATCTGAGAAGATGCTTGATATGATTTCTATCTTCTTGAATTTGAAGAGACTTTGCCTATGATCCAACATATGGTCTATCTTTGAAAATGACCTATGTGTATTTGAGAAGAATGTATATTCTGTGGCTTTGGGGTGAATTGTTCTGAAGATGTCAATTAATTCCATCTGGTCTAGTGAGTCACTTAGGATTGTTGTTTCTTTGCTGATTTTTTGTTTAGAGGATTTGTCCAATGGTGATAGTGGGGTATTAAAGTCTCCTACTGTGATTATATTGCTGTCAATCTTTCCTTTGATATCCGCCAGGATTTTTTTTTATGTATTTGGGTGCTCCTGTATTGGGTGCATATATGTTTACCAGAGTTATTTCTTCTTGTTAGATTGCTCCCTTCAGTATTATGAAGTGGCCTTCCTTATCTCTTATCATATCCTTCAGTTTGAGATCTAATTTGTCAGATATAAGTATTGCTATCCCAGCTTTTTTTTTTCTTCATTTCCATTCGCCTGTAAAACCTTTTTCCATCCCTTCACCCTCAGTCTGTGTGTGTCTTGTTTTCTGAGGTGGGTTTCTTGTAGACAGCAGATATATGAGTAATGTTTTCTTATCCAGTCTGTTACCCTATGTCTTTTGATTGGGGCATTTAATCCATTTACATTTAAAGTTATTATTGATAGGTACTTATTTGTCACCATTTTTATGCTTTACCTCTGTGTTCCTTCTTTGCTTCCTATTTCTTTTTTTTACAGCAGACGCTTTAGCATTTCTTGCATTGCTGGTTTGGTTGTAATAAATTCCCTTAGTCCTTTATTTTGTCTGTGAAGCTCCTAATTTCATCTTCAATTTTGATTGCTAGCCTTGCTGGGAACAGTATTCTTGGATTCAGACCCTTCATTTGCATGACTTTGTATATTTCATTCCATTCCCTTCTGGCCTGATGAGTTTCTTTTGAGAAATCAGTTGCTAGTCTGATGGGGGTTCCTTTGTAGGTAACTTTCTGTCTCTCTCTGGCCACTTTTAAGATTCTTACTTTGTTGTTGGTGTTTGCCAATTTATTTATAATGTGCCTTGGCATTGGTCTTTTGGGGTTCATTTTGCTTGGGACTCTGTGAGCTTCTTCGATTTGTGTGGGTCTTTTCTTCCCTATATCAGGGAAGTTTTCTGTCATTATTTCTTCAAACAGGTTTTCTATTCCTTGCTCAGTTTCCTCTCCTTCTGGAAGTCCTATTATGTGGATGTTGTTTTGTTTCATGTTGTCCCAACGTTCCCTTAGGCTCTCTTCCTGCTTTTTAATTTTTTTTCTAGAAGCTGCTCTACTTGGGTATTTTTTCCTACCTTGTCTTCTAGCTCACTGATGTGGTCTTCTGCTTCTTCTAGTCTACTCTTGATGCTTTCTATTGAGTTCTTTACAGCAGAGATGTCATTTTTCATTTATTCTTGGTTCTTCTTCATTTCTTCTTGGTTCTTACTCATATTGTTGAATTTGTCTCCCATTCTTTTCAGCCACCTTATGACCATTTCTCTGAATTCTTTCTCTGGCAGGTTGCTTGCCTCAATTTCGTTTACTTCCTTTTCTGGTGATGCCTGCTTTTCTTCCATATGCGGGCTGTTTCTCTTTGTCTTCCCCTGGTCTCTCTTCTCCAGGTGTCTGGCTATGTAGTTCTCTCTCTCTTGCATTGATTTAAAGGCACAAAATACAACACAACCAGGTACAACACACAAGGCACTGAGAAGAAATGTATTCACGATATTAATAACCCCAAGTAAAGGTGACCACCAAAGTAAGGCAAATTAGGGCATAGCAGAGAAAGAAGAAGAGAAAAAAAAAGAGAGAAAGAAAGAGAGAAAGGAAGAAATGCCAAAATGAAATTGGGAAGAGGAAAGAAAAGTAAGAGAGAAAAGAAAGAGAATAAGAAAGAAAAGGGAAACAAACTATATATGGGGAGAAAACTCCAATAGAATAGCCACTAATCCCAGCAAATGCCAGCAACAAGTACCTGGAGATGAATACAAACTACAAACAACAATTAATATCAAGCGAGGTGAGGAAAAACAGATGCAAAAAACAAAAACAAAACAAACAAACAAACAAACAAAATAGGCAAAACAATCTCACAAACAAGCATAAAAAATCAATATAATCAACATTCAAGCAAACAACAACAAAAGGACAAAGAGAAAAATAATTTTTTAGATAGTGAAGACAGAGAAGAGAGAGGTGTGTATGAATTTGGAGCAGGGGATTGGAAATTAGATATATAAGTAGGGTGAAATTTTAACAAGGGGTAAAAAGAGAGAACAGGGAAAATCTAAAGCAGGAAAAGGGTAAGAGAAACAGGACAACAAAAGGGCAAAAGTTAGGAAGAATGTGATGGCATAAAAGTAGAGTTGAGATAGCGTAGAATGGAAAGGAAAGATGAAAATAGAATGTAGAACACTAATCTCAAAATCAAATAAAGAGAAAATAAAATGACACTTTAAAAAAAAGGTAAAATAGTAGTAGTAATAATACTGATTGAAAATAAAAATTAATAATTAAAAATGTAAAATCAAGTGAGAAAAAAGAAAAAATTAGTTTCTTAAGTAAAAGATGAAAAAGAAAAAAAAGAAAAAAAGAAATAAAAAAAATAAAAATAAAATGTGCAGTAGTGAAGGTCATTCACTTCCTCTATTGTTCTGTTTGGCACGCCTGTTTCCCAGTCAGGACAATATTGCAGTTCCCTGTGTTCCACTGCTTCTCAGTGTTGTAATCCAGTCCTGATTTTTAAGCAGGTGGTGTGTCTTACTTTCTTGTATTCCTTTATTTGTGATTACACAAGAGTCAATTTGTGATTCAGCCCCTGGGTGGCAGTGTTTCTGGGTTGACCTCCGGGTCTATATGTCCTCTCCAGCCTGTGCTTAGATCCTGCTTTCCCTGTGGCACTCAATACCGGTTTGTGGGAGTGGGCTGCCCCAGAGCTGGTTCTCTAATGGTCACTCCCCATTCTGATCCCCAGGTTCCAGAAAAACAACTTTCCCTTGCACTCTCCTATGTATTGGGTGATCCTATGTATTGGGTGATCCTATGTATTGGGCTCAGTAATCAGAAGCAAGGATTCAAAGAGGAGAAAGAGTGCAAACTCCGGGTCTCTTGTGTCCAAGCAGCCGGCACACTCCCAACATTTTTAGGCTGTCCTTCTGTGTCAGATCAAAATGGGTTGCTTTTCAGAGATCCCCTCTGTTAGCAGCTCTGAGGACCCCCTTCCACATTCATGGATCATGCCAGCCCCAACAGCCATGGATTTTTCTAGGTGCAGACTTCCCCTAGTTCTCCAGCTCCCACAGTGCACATGTTTCTCTGTCCTCCTGGGACCAGAGACCTCACCTTATCCCAGGCGAAATCTGACCTTTCCGTGGTGGAGTGTAGAGCTCCTCTGAATCTGCGTGTTTGTGCCAATTGGGGACTGGTGCTCTGGGGTGCCCAGCTGTTTGGTGGGTGCTGCAGTTGTAAAATTTCAGGCTTCAGATAACATCCACTTTCCCCTTCAAGATGGCACAGTCTCCGCATCCAAGCTGGTGGGTCCAGGAGGGAACCCAGCAGCAGTGAGGGCTGCCCGGTCAGGGGAGCCCGATCCAGCAGTGCCCCACCTTCTCCTGGAGTATAGCTGTCCCTTAACTATCCAACAGACACTCCCCATGCGACCCTCAGCTGTTCTTTCTATCTGCTCCGGGATAAGGCTCGAGACACATCTGTGTATTCCGCCAACATTTTTCCACACCTCAGTATCTGATAATATTTAGTAAAATGACTAATACTTTAGGGAAACCTTTCTGGGGAACCCAGATAAATTTTAAAGCCAAATATATTTTTTAAATATGTTTTTATTAATTTTAGAGAGAGAGGAAGGGAGAAGGATAGAGAGATAGAAACATCACTGAGAGAGAGAAGCATCAATCGGCTGCCTCCTGAACACCTCTACTGCGAATTGAGCCCACAACCCAGGCATCTGCCCTGACCGGGAATTGATTTGGTGACCTCTTGGTTCATGGGTAGTTGCTCAACCACTGAGCAACACCAGCAGGGCTCAAAGACAAAAATATTTACAATGAGAATGAATACTAAGGAAAATAAGTGTCTGTATTTAAATAGTGTTAGTTAATGCTTTGTGCTGATGGAGCTATAGTCTTAATTAGATAACAAATTATCACAGATATAGGGGAGGCAGACTTTTACCTCTACCCTCTTAGGGTGTTTTGGCTGTGCCTGGGAATGAAACTGACATAAAGCAGATTAATAGGAGAAAAGCTTACAAATCTAGATAAGTTTTATGTGACACAAGAGTCCTCATAAGGAAATGAAAAGAGGTGATTGTGGAAAAGTAACTAAAATATATGAGGAGGCTAAAGGAAGATAAGAATTATTTTAACGAGGTCTGTTTTTATAGAATTCTCTCGGCTTTGACTCTTCATCGAAGTATGTTTCTTTTCTCCTGGTACAGAGAGGGCATCTTTCATGAGGGAGTTTTTAATCTCCTGTTTTCAGGAAGAAAAGGGGAGATTAGAATGCTCTTCTTGCATGTACTGTTTTTTAGGTTTCTTTAGCTCAAAATAACCCTTATGCCAAAGTGGCATATTTTGGGGTGGCATATTCTGCCACCCTTCACAGACCATAGGATTTTGATTTTCAAGGATTAAGTTAGGTAACTGACATAAAACGATTAGATCAGTGCCTGGCAGAACAACTTTTGTTGCTGTTAATGATGACAAAAACAAATAATGATAGTCTGTTGATGACAGATACGTGCCCTTCAAATAAACTTTTGAAGTAATTGTAAGTACCATTGCTGTGTTCTTTAGGAAAACAGTTGTCTGGTCCGTTGCTGGGTTTATAATTCCGTGAAAATGCCTTTCACAGGGCTGTGCTGGGCTCCTGCTGGAACCCGTAACGAGGAGGCAGAAGCTGTGTGTGGTTCTGTTGTTGGGTGATTGCGGTGCACTTTGTCACACAAGCCTGCGTCAGGTGGAAAGTGGAGTTTTTCATTTTCATTATTTTGGGGGAGTTATGTATAAGTGTTTAACAGTTCTTATAGTAGGCTCGGAGGTGTACTATAATTCTCTTTTTATTTCAAAAATATTTCTTAGATAAATCTCATGAGACATGTAGCCTTATTTTCAGGCGCATAGTGATATAGTAGCAGATGCTCTGTTTTTGTTTTTGTTTTGTTTGTTTGTTTGTTTTAGTTTCTCTAGACAAATGGCTTTCTGAAGATATTTAGGCCATGTGTTCCTATTCTGCCTTATAAATCTTGATGTGTCAGGTGCTGGAGCGATTGCTTAGTTGTTCCCTTGGGAAGCCCAAAGTGAAAACATCGATTAGGCTTTTTTGGGCTGAGAGCCCTGTTCAGCTACTTAGCTGGCAGGAATGTCTTCGTTTTGTCATTAGGGAAACTAGTCCCAGCAGATCCTTGCCTAGAAATATTTAGTATTATTGGCGTGGTCATAGGACTGTTTCCTTACAAGTACTATTGGTAAGTCATTCTGGAAGCAACGGAATGTGCTTGAATCTGTATGCATTTGTTGAAAAATTTTAAAATGCATATCTTTGCCAATACTTTGATAAAGCCCATGAGATTTTCTGTATATTTGCTAGTATAAATAATTTTGTGAGTTGCTCCTTACAGTCAGAGTAGAATGTACCATAGTCTACCTTGAAAATGTCATGAGGCCCTGACTGGTTTGGCTCAGTGGGTAAAGCATCAGCCTGCGGACTGAAGGGTCCCAGGTTCGATTCCAGTTAAGGGCTTGTACCTTGGTTGCGGGCACATCCCCAGTAGGGGGTGTACAGGAGGCAGCTGATTGATGTTTCTCTCTCATCGATGTTTCTAACTCTCTATCCCTCTCCCTTCCTCTCTGTGAAAAATCAATAAAATATATTTAAAAAAAGAAAATGTCATGAGAAATGTCTTGAACATTTGAGTTTTTATGACTGTCAATTTAATAGATGTGTGCTGTGTATTCTTGACTGAACCAGTGCTATAGGAACTTGATGGACTGCGACGATGATGGCCATAGTAAGTGCCATGTACTCAAATGTTCTGTGAGAAAAGCAATAGAAACACAATGATATGCGGGATGTGGTTTTCTTTTTAAATATTATATATGATTTATTATTTATGAGCTAAAAAAGAAGGGTGAGCTCCATTAACCCAGTGACCTTTATTTCCCCCCAAGCAGGATAATTGCATTCTAATGGACATATAGGAACAGTAGGTATTGTAAATACAACTCCCTGAACAAGTGAAGCTGCTGGCTTTGGCCTCAGAAAGCATCCAATGCGTTTCAGCATAAATTTAGAAGCAACTCAAATTCTTTACCAAACAAAATAGGAAAATGCTGCCAACGTGTTAGCATGAGGAAAAACGACTCATGTTCTTGGGGTTAGTCTTACATTTTCGTTAAGCATAATATGTCCTTTTAAAAAAGATACAGTATTCAGTTTTATTCCAGATTGAAATTATAGCCTGACAGTACGCGTGTCGCTGTGGCGTGTCTCACAGCCTGCAGCTGTGCTCACGTTGGTGAGTGATATGTGCATCTTGTGTGAGATCATGATTGAGTCCACCTGCTCGGGCTGCTGCTCACAGGCCTTCTGTGTTGTTGTTTTTGATGTGATCATACCTTCTGGTTCTTAAGAGACTTAATTTTGAGACCTTTCTGGGATCCAGCCTGGAGAAGAATCGAGTCTCGGTTCTGCTTTTGGGTCCTTGCTGTCCTGGGGTCACAGAGCTTCCAAAGAGAGATTGTCAGTGGTTCTGACAGCCATTGACATTCTGACAGTTCTTCACCTGTCAGAGGCACCAGAGAAAACAAGGACTGTGTACATTTTTCACAAAGATGGATTTATTCAAAATTGCAAAGCAAGATCTTCTACGTTTAGATTACGCTCTTTCATTTTTGTGGTGTGTGTGTGTGTGTGTGTGTGTGTTTGTACTTACATGTTATTTATTTCCTGAAATAATACTGACAATCCCTGGTAATTGTTGTTGTTTTAATGTTCTTACTTGACACACACAAACAACAAGAGGTGGTCAGCTGTACATCATATTTTTTTAAGGATTTTAAAAAATATATGTTTTTCTAAATTGATTTCAGAGAGAGGATGGGAGAGGGAGAGAGAGATAGAAACATCAATGATGAGAATCATCAATCATCTGCCTCCTGAAAGCCCCCTACTGGGGATCAAGCCTGCAACTCGGGCATGTGTCCTGACCAGGAATGGAACCATGACTTCCTGGTTCATGGATCAATGCTCAACCACTGAGCCACAGCAGCTGGGCTGTACATCATATATAAAAACATTTTTTAAAAATCCTCACCTGAGGATATTTTCCCATTGATTTTTAGAGAGAATGGAAGAGAGAGTGAAAGACAGAGAGAAACATTGATGTGAGAGAAACACAACGCTTGGTTGCCTCCTGCATGCCCCTGACCAGAGCACGTGCTGGGGAGGAGCCTACAACCGATAAAAACATTTTTTTTTAACTGACCTGGGAAATCCCTCAATCTGGAAGCTAGTGTACTTTGTCAAACTATTTGTCTTTATGAGGGCTTAGCTCTCAGTGTTAGGAAATCCTCAATCTGAACTGCTGGCTTTCTATTATTTGTTACATGTTGTCTATCAAAATAGCATTGCTTAGTCCTTAAGAGCATGAGCTGTGAACTAGGCAACCGGAGTTCAAATTTCAGTGCTACCACAGTGAGTCCTGGCACTTATTTAACTTTTCAGAGCCTCAGTGTCCCATCTGTATAAACAGCAATAACATAGTACCAATTCATAGAGCCGCTATGACAAACAGTGAGTTAACACATCTAAAATGCTTAGAACAGTGCCTGGCATAGAAGACACATATTGGCATATATGAATTTTGCAACTGATCATATTTTCCTTTTTTGTTTTTGTAACGGGACAGTTATAGCCAGATTTGCCCATATCTAGTCCTACTAGATGGTCTGGATATAATTAGGTGAAATCTTATGGCTGGCCTTGCTTTTTCCCTGTGTATTCTCTCCTCCCTCTGACTTTCTCCACTGTTTATTTCCACCATTCATTATGTGCTTTAAAAAATCCCACCAATATTTGGGGTTGGGGTTAGATATAAATAAAATAACTGATTAACTTAAAAAGTTCCATTTCACCGGGCCGGCGTGGCTCAGTGATTGAGCATCAACCTATGAATCAGGAGGTCACCGTTAGATTCCTGGTCAGGACACATGCCTGGGTTGTGGGCACCATCCCCAGTGTGGGGTGTGCAGGAGGCAGTCGATCAATGATTTTCTCTCATCATTGATCTTTCTCTCTCCTTCTCTCTTCCTCTCTGAAGTCAATAAAAATATATATTTTTTTAAAAGTTCCATTTCTTACACCAAGCCTTCCTGTTTCACTTCAGGCCAGAGTGATTTCATCGCACTCTGACTTCAGAGCTCCTGTGGTTATACAATGCACGTGGCCATCCATAGCCTCCTGGGATATTGAGCAGGAAAGTATGGTAAAGGAGGTGACTGTGATCATGAGCTCCTGGGACCCCCAGGGAGCTGGCTGCTGGGAAAAGGCCATCGATAGAGGTCTCATGGGAGAAGATTAGAGGAACTGGCACCGCTGAGTCACAGTTACCAAACACTATCATTTACTGAACACCTTTTTAAAAAACACAACAACACAGATTTGTGTATTTTACTTGCAGTATCTCATTCAATTCTCCCAATAACTCCATTAGCTACTCTTCTTATTTCTCTTTCAGAGACTGAAGAAAGAAAGCTAACAGATCTGAAGCAAGTTGTTCAGGGCCCAAGACTTATAAGCAGTAGAACTCACACCCAGAGTACCAGACTCTAAAACTTCCACTCTCAGCCACATGGTTTCCCTTCTAAGTAATTCCCAGGCAGTGATGCAACGAAAGATAGAGGTCTCCTGTAAAGTTCCAAAGGATTGCACTGGCAAGCGTGGCGAGATATTTGTGAAACTTCCTAACTTGCAGAATAATAACAAAGGCTTCTTTATTCATTTGTGCCAAGATTTACTGTATAGTGGCCCATCCTATAATAGGCTACCAGAACATATTCCCAGCTTTATGGCCTGACTCACCTTCTTAGTCACAGACTTATGTACTCTGTCCTCACCGGCTGGTCGAATCATTTACTTACTATCCTTCAAGTTTTCTATAATAAAAGGCGGTGTTGGGTACCAAGAAGTAAGCATTTGCCATGCCTATGCCACCTGGGATTTTAGCCACGCTCCTTTCCTGAACACTAAGGGAAACCTGAGCACTGGAAGTTTATCTCAGGACATCAGCCAGCCTCAGAAGTCCATAACTGGCCTGTATTTTGGAAGGGAGTTTCATGCTGGTGTGTCTAGAGCTGGTGGGTACTCTGTTCTGGCCAGGCCATGGAGTGGTTTCAGCACTTGCCCGGAAAACAAATACTGTGGCAGAGACTGATTTGTGACAGGAAACTGGAAACCCTCGTTTTGTATGTGAACACATGCGTTAGAGGTTGTACTTAAACTTGAGTGGATGGTTATCAGCAGTACTTGCTGTGATTGCCCAAGAAGCTTGCAATGGACGTTACAATTTCACAGTTTTCTCTTACTGGTTTTGTTTGTTGTTTGCTCAGAAACTCAATACATCAAAACCTTTTCAAGTTTATTGGATCTGGATCCTAGCCAAGGGAGGTCTAGTCACTGAGAAATAAATGTTCTCCTGAGAATAAATTTTAAGCCTCTTCACAGCATGCTGCTGATTGCTCATCCAAGGCCCAGATTTTACAAAAACTTGTCCCCATCAAGTACTTAGAAAATTGAGTGATTTTTCAGATGTTTTACTCAGTTATGCATAGCATACTTATAATTACCAGTCTTGCCTTTATTTCAAACTTGCTTAGTAGGAACAACTCATTTAATATGAGTACTCTGTTCCATCTTTTATATATATATATTTTTTTTTCTTTATTGATTAAGGTATTACATATGTGTCCTTATTGCCCCATTGCCCCCCCTCCCCCAACTCCCCCACTCATGCCCTTACCCCCCTGTTGTCTGTGTCCATTGGTTAGGCTTATATGCATGCATACCAGTCCTTTGCTTGATCTCTCACCTTTACCCCCACCCTCCCCTACCTTCCCTCTGAGGTTTGATGGTCTGATCAATGTTTCTCTGTCTCTGGATCTGTTTTTGTTCATCAGTTTATGTTGTTCATTATATTCCATAAATGAGTGAGATCATGTGATATTTATCTTTCTTTGACTGGCTTATTTCGCTTAGCATAATGCTTTCCAGTTCCATCCATGCTGTTGCACATGGTAAGAATTCCTTCTTTTTTACAGCAGCATAATATTCCATTGTGTAGATGTACCACAGGTTTTTAATCCACTCATCTGCTGATGGGCACTTAGGCTGTTTCCAAATCTTAGCTATGGTGAATTGTGCTGCTATGAACATAGGGGTGCACATATCCTTTCTGACTGGTATTTCTGGTTTCTTGGGATATATTCCTAGAAATGGGATCACGGGGTCAAATGCAAGTTCCATTTTTAGTTTTTTGAGGAAACTCCATACTGTTCTCCACAGTGGCTGCACCAGTCTGCATTCCCACCAGCAGTGCAGGAGGGTTCCTTTTTCCCCCGCATCCTCGCCAGCACTTGTCATTTGTTGATTTGTTGATGATAGCCATTCTGACAGGTGTGAGATGGTACCACATTGTCGTTTTGATTTGCATCTCTCGAATGATTAGTGACTTTGAGCATGTTTTCATAAGCCTCTTGGCTTTCCTTCTGTCTTCTTTAGAAAAGTATCTATTTAGGGCTGTTGCCCATTTTTTGATTGGGTTGTTTATCTTCCTTTTGTTGTATGAGTTCCCTGTAAATGTTGGAGATTAAACTCTTATTAGAGATAACCTTGGCAAATATGTTCTCCCATGCAGTGAGCTTTCTTGTTGTTTTGTTGATGGTTTCCTTTGCTGTGCAAAAGCTTTTTATTTTGATGTAGTCCCATTTGTTTATTTTCTCTTTAGTTTCCATTCTCCTAGGAGCAGTGTTGGTGAAGAAATTGCTTTGGCATATGTCTGAGATTTTGCTGCCTGTGGATTCCTCTAGTATTTTTATGGTTTCCAGTTGTATGTTTAAGTCCTTGATCCATTTTGAGTTTATTTTTGTGTATGGTGTAAGTTGGTGTTCTAGTTTAATTTTTTTGCAAGTATCTGTTTAATTTTCCCAACACCATTTATTGAAGAGACTGTCTTGACTCCATTGTATGTTCTCTGTTCCATTTTTTAATGAGTTGTTATTCTCTATTTTCTCTCCATCATAAATTTTGGTGAAACTTAGCACTACAGATCATGTATGCTTGAGTCATATAACAGGCAAATACAGTAGACTTTCAGATGCCTTTTTTCTTCACAAGCTGGATAGTTCTCAAAATAATCTCTGTTTATGTTTATATTAAAGCAGGAACAACTTTCATCTTCACAGCCTTGTACTATAATGAATAGTCCAGTTACATAACTGATCTAGTTTTATGGTTCTCTCTGTCCTCCAAAAATTTTTATGACTAGCTTCCCAAAAGGATTGAAACCACCTGGCTTAACAGTCATATGAGAAGTCATCACCTCTTACTAGCAGCTTAATCTTCTGGAATGAACCTGAATTCTTCCCCCCCGCCCCCCTCCCCCCGCCCGCCACCTCCTTATCTCCCTTCATTTCTTAAATTTGTATTTATTAAAAAATAATTCTTTGTGTTAGGGCCCACTACAAATAAAATAGGTACAGTGTTCATTCTCATACAACCTAATAGGTTTAATATTGGTTATTGATTTATACAATTGATTTCTGATCTATATAATCTAGTCATCTAGGGCTAAATTCACAGGATAGTAAGTGGATTATGTATTCCTACATGTTTTGTTTGGTTTTGTTTTTGTTTTGTGGTTTTTTTTTTGTAACATCAGGGAGTATAGCCTCTAAAGGGGGTGTAGCTGACTGGCAGCCAACCTCCCCACTGGGTGGTGAAGTTGCTGTTGTCTGGGCCTGATATCAGATTTGTGGTTCCAGACATTTACATGCCAGCGCTTCATAAGATGCCTCCTGAGAAGACAGGACAGACTCATGTTAATTTACAAGAGAATGGGGTAAATCTGAATGTTTGCTTCTTAATTTTGGTGGTGACTATCCCTTTCCAGTCACTAAAGTATTCATGTTTATTATTTCATGAATCCTTCCTATATTAGGGTGGCCTGAGAGCCTGTATTCACAGTCAGAAGGATGCTAAGTGAAGATAAAATTGAAGTAAAGTTCTGTAAGTGGTCTCGAGGGATCTTTTATCCAGGTCAAGGGGATGCCTGGAATAAATCCAAGCCCATAGCTCAGAGCACCTCTAGAGTGAGGCAGTCAGCTCCCCCCAATTCTGTATCTCAGCTCTGATGGGTACTCACCTCCAACTTTTCCCTTTCTCCATCTCCACCTCCATTTACTATGTTTCTAGGCTTATTACTATTCTGAGTAACCATTCTCTCATAATGTATGCTAATGTCTTCAAGGTTGAGTTACAGCCAGACCTTACTCTTAGCCACTCCATCTCTTTAAAATGATTTTGCTTCTCTCTTATCTCTTCTGGAATGGGTTATAATTACTAGCCAAACTCTTAGCATCCTAGGACTTTAGTTGTACCTCTGTCTAATCAAATTGTTCTCTTTGCTTCTACCTGTCTACCACAGCATTTCTTAAAAGTGCTGTATTTCTTTAGAACAGAAACATTATCCTTAAATAATCCATGAGTTGTCTTTGGTTAGGCCTCTTCCATTCCTGCATCCATTTAATCTATTTATACTATATTTGCCTATTGACTAAATTTTAGAGAAGTGCTTTGAACTGAATTCAGACCCACGCTTTCAGAGAAGGAAAATCTTGTTCTTAATCATGAACTAGACTCAAAGAGTTTATTTTGAAACTAGAGGCCCGGTGCATGAAAATCCATGCATGTGGGGGGCGGGAGGGTCCCCTCAGCCCGGCCTGTGCTCTCTCACAGTCCGGGAGCCTTCAGGGGTGAGAGATGATCACCCCAGTGATCAGGGGAAGGTGACGCCCCATCACACCTCTGCTGCTGCCACTGCTGGCAGCACAAGCCTTGGCCAGCCCTGGTTACCTGAGCCTCGGGTGGCCCTGGGTGGCTGGGAAGCCACCATCCAAGGCTTGTCTATGCCTCAGGCTGGCCCTAGGCAGCTGGGCAGCTAACATCTGAGGCTTGCCTGTGCCTTGGGCATTGGCTGAGCAGCCACCATCCGAGGCTTGCCTGCACCTTATGCTGGCCCTGGGCAACTAGGGGGCTGAGGGGACTGAAAGACTCCAGAGGCAGGTGCACAGCAAGGCTGGGCCCACCTGGAGGCAGGCCCGGCCTTGCCGCTCACCTGCCACCCCAGTGGGGCTGAGGGGACTGGGCACCACCATCTTGTGCCTGTGGATGCTGCCATCTTTGAGGGCAAGGCAGTCAAATTAGCATATCCCCTCCTTATTGGATGTGGGTGCCGCCATTTTTGTGATGGCATGAGGGTCAATTAACATATTCCCTCTTTATTAAATAGAATACTATTAATGACACCATTTTTTTTCACTCATTTTAGCACTTTCTCAGGGATCGCTTTGTTCTGTCCTGGGTCTCTATTTCCCTGGTTCTGGATGCTAGTACTGGTTCTCCTTCCCCCCATGGGCCCATTCTGACAGCGATATTCTGACTGGGTCTATTTTAGTTATAACCATCTTGGGTTTATGTGCCCTCTTTATGAGCGTCTTTGATATGTGATAAGGTAAGCAGCCACCTGCTTTATCTGTATTAAGCCTGGACCTTTGCCCAGATGGCTGGTTGTTATATTTTCAAAATACACTGAGTGGCCAGATTATTATGATCTCTGAACACATAATAATATGGCCACTCAGTGTATATCCTATATAATAAAAGGCTAATATGCAAATTGTCCCCTCGACCAGGAGTTCGACCAGCAGGCAGGCCGGCCAACCGCCCATGTCCCCTCCCCCTAGCCAGGCTGGCTGGACCCCACCCATGCATGAATTCATGCACTGGGCCTCTAATATATATATACATACACACTGAGTGGCCATATTATTATGCATTCAGAGATCATAAGAATCTGTCCACTTACTGTAATGCGTACTTAAACTCCATACTTTTATATTATATCTCAGATAATTTTATATTACCTTTCATAACTTCATAGAATTGCATTTATTTTGTTCACAATGACTTCATGCCTCCAGACCTCATCATCCATTTGCCACCATCTGATGGTAAATGAAAAGTATGGAGTTTACCACTTCATACTTCTCAGCAATCTGGTGTATTGAGATCATCTTTGTCATCACTTTTGACATCGCTTAAAGGAATTAATGTGCAGCTACTGGCATTCTCACTTCCCATTTTAGGACTTTTGGGCGTGATATGTTTCTTAAAAACTCTATCCAGCCTATTAATAATGGACAAGAGATGGCGTCATATTAGCACATGGAGCCTTGAAGATTATGGTCCCTGGGGGTTCTGAAGAGCAAATTATAGAGTACATCTCATGTCTTGGAAAGGGAGCAAATTCTATAATGAATTTTTAAGTTAGCAATTTGTTTAGTCTCTGGGGCCCTGGCAGCTTGCGGAGGTTACAGGGGTAAAAAGCACCTGACGAGAGGAATTTCTCAGTCAGAACCAACATTTAAAGTAGTGGTGTGTTAATGCTTAAAAAGAAATCTGCATGCATTTTTTATAGCTTCTAGCTTTTGCAGCTGGATCTCACAAATGATGCTTCCCGAGGCTGAGCCAGCTTGCCATTTTCCAGGCTCCAGTTTCCATTATTTATGTCCTTTCCAATAGCGTCTATGGCACATTTAAAGACGTAGCTTTGTTAAAAGTACAGCCCAGTACCTGAATGGAGGCATGTGGCAAAGGACATTGAGTCTCCATTTTTTAAACTGTGCTATTTTTATTTAGGAATAGTAAGTGATTTAACTCATAATCAAATACATTTTCAAGGATTCCGAGTTCATGGGGCTGTTCTTTGAAAAATAAACCCTTATGTGATTAGTGTTTGATTAAATGTTCACAGAGGAGAGTTTTCATTACAATGTCAAGTGAAGATGTATCGTAAAAAAATTAGATGAGAACTCTAAGGTAATTGAAGATCTCCCGAGTTTTTATGATATTAGCACAGAGTAATTTGCATTTGAAAAGAGAAACCAAGTATTTTGGCAGTCTTTAGCAATGGTTAAAGAAGTTCCCATGGATCATGTTTTTCTAAGGGACAACAAACATGGGAATATAATCAACATGGACTATATAATAGACCCCTTAGCAGGGGAGGAGATGTGGACCTTTGCTCTAGGACAGGCTGACTAACTCCTGGCACCTTGTTTGATAGTACATGTGAGCCCCGCATCACCTCTCCCAGTGCAAATGCAGTTCTAATGACATGATTGCCCAAATCACGGTAAACCTTGGCCCCTCCTGGGAATGGTCTTCTCATTTCAGGCATTCCCCAAGGTGGTGTGTGCTTGTGCTCAGAAACATATCCTCTCAAACTCTTTTGTTCTTGCCTCCTCACCAGGCTCCTTCTGCTGCTCGGGGGATGTCTCTGGGCACAGTGCCAATTTGACACTGTGCATCTACTGTGGGATGGGCCGGTCTTCTTCTCCTGCCCTTCGGTGTCATGGTTAAACCTTCTCTCCATCATGATTCAAAACCAGAGCCTTGGACTGTGAAGGGGACAGATTCTATCCCATCTTGTTAACCTCCTTGCCTTCCCTCTTTTGGGTACCCTTGCCAGAAAAGAGCTGCTTCTTCCTCAGTCATAAACATGACCCTCTTTGATGATCAATTCTCACATGGATTGAATCCTATAAGGATCACTAGGTCACCAATTTTGCAAACCACAGTCTTGTTGGGACACAGGACACCCTGCTATAAATGCAATTTTCTTTAAAAACAGGAAATGTAAGTACACTAGTCAGTACAATAGTGAGGTTTCAGACAAGCTTAAGTGGCAAACAAGATTCATCTAAGGAACTTTAATACCTTTTCACTGACGTTTTGAGAGTCTCTGCTGGCTGTGATAAATAGAACTTTATTTATTCATCCCTCATTCCCCTGTGCTCACTGGAACACTGTAAAAAAGATGTAAAGACTGCAGAAACTTAAAAATGGAACATTCACTATTTCTACGCTCAAGAAGTAACCCCTAAAAAAAAGTATCTATCATATATAACTTTCTTTTTCTTGTGTGTGCTTTTCCTCTCTATGTCTGTCTCTCTCCACACACACACATACATACAGTCATTCTGTATGTTATGTAATATATTTTCTTTTTTCCAATTACACACTCTTTTCATGGTATACAAAGGTCAGTATTGGTTAGATAGTGACACAGTGATACTGAGGAATAAGACACCCTGAAACTTCTGGCTTAAAACAACTCCTTTTCTCCTGGATCTGCTAGTCGGCTGGCTTACTCCCGTGCCTGCAGGTTGGCCGCGGCTGCCTGATCTCGGCTTTGCAGACTGGCAGCTCTGCTTCACACTACAGGTGACCTTGGGGCCCTTCTGCTCCAGGTGCTCTCCTTCTCCTCTTAGGACCCGTTACCAGCAGGAATTGGGTGAGCATCAGAGGGCATACCTAAGCATTTGAACACAGTTGTTACGTCATATCTGCTGACATCTCACTGACCAAATAAAAGTTCACAACAAAGCCAGAGTCCAGGAGTAAGGAAATATATTTCTTCTTTTGTGAGAGGAATTGCCAAGTGACATGTCAAAGGCCATGGATGTGTGTGTATGCATGTGTGTGTGTGTGTGTGTGTGTGTGTGTGTGTGTGTGAGGGGGGTGGAGGGAGAGAGAGATTGAGGCTGATAATTTAATTTACCACACTGCTCTCTGACATTTCACAGCTGATCCCAGCTGTATGGGGCCTTTTCTCTGTTCCTTGAACACAACAAATTCCTTCCCACTCTAGGACTATTTACACTACATTATACTGTGCTATAAATTTATTGATAGCTTTAGCACTAAAGTTTGCTTTCCAGAGTATTCCAGTAACATGACACCTAATCCTTTTCTTCATTTTTTTAGCCCTTTATTTTATTTTTGATGATCATTAGAGCATTCATTGACTTTAGGATATATCCAAAAGCCTTTCAGATTCACTGTTGAATCAATAAAACACTTTTATTTTCCTCTGATACTGTGAAACCTGCCAAAAGATGACAAACAAATTAATTTGCTGTACATTTGCTCAATAGGAATAATGAGCAAGTGGGTAGAACAGTATGAGGATAAACAAGTTTAATGGAACTTTAGAATTGGGAGCTGAGATTACTTGGATTTTGTGAGCTTCTTGATGTAGTAGATGTTATTTATATTCTAAACCTTTATAAGCTAATTTGTTTTTCTTTATTCACATCGCAAATGTATCAGTGTTCAGTGGTTGGGGGCTCATCTGCCTCATGCATCCCAGGCACCCTGTGGAGTATTCTGAGACTCCGGAGGAACAGGGTTTGTGAAGGTGGAAGGTCAGGTGTAAAGTGCATATCTGGGGTTGGGTTGGCCCAGGAGACACTCCAGCCCCAGGTTCATGGATGAAAGGGACAAGTGGAGAGAATTCAGGGCCTTGCACCTTTGCTTCTGAGAGAAGGAGGAAAGGAGACAGCTGGGGGATGAGAGGGAGAAGCCATGCAGCTTCCTTACCCTGCTGGCTTAGGGAGAGCGTGCAAGAACCACTTTCCTGGTGGCGCCTTTCCAGTAGGCCCAGGCCCCAGGGGGTGTGGGCTCCTGCACAGCGTGAAACACATTAACAAACAGTTGGTACATCATTGAGGGCTTTCGGCAAGCCAGACACTATAATAAATGCTTTATACCTGAACTCATTTGACCCTCATAATTTACCTAGGACTGTGGCAGAAGCAGTGAGGATCATTGACTTCTGGATCAGGAACAATCTGGGAAGCCATCCTGGGTCCCTGTTGGAGATCAAAGGGCCCTAACCTCCCGAAAGCCCTGGCTGATTTTATCAACTAGGAAGCTCATGCTATTTTTAGCATTTATCCATCCAGGGTTCACCTGGAGCAGCACCTGCCTCTCCTTATGTAACATTCCTATCACTGTCCAGGGACACAGCTGCACTCTTGCATAAATAGCTCCGTGCCCTCGGATTGGATAACCAGGCTTATGTCACTCAGCCAGTCATCTCCTCTCTGGCCCACCTGCTCCATTCCTGGGACTGTAGGGGAGTACAAGGAAGTGGGAGCCCTCCGAAGGCGGGAACTAGGGTAGATGACGCTGGTGGGCTTGAGAGCAGCTTGGTAGGGGCTTTGGCATGGCTTGTCCCACCCTTTGCTGCCAGTCTGACTGGCCGATATGGAAGAGCAGAAATAGCAGAAGTAGTTAACACTGATGAGTTAGTTCAACGAAATGTCCCACAGCAACCCCCATCTTGCCCTGAGAGTTGTTAATAGGATCCAACGAGATGAAGCAGATGAGTCTGTTCTGTAATCTGTGGTCCTAGCTGTAGGATACTGTTAAGATTATTGGAAGACTGTCTCTTCTAGTGCAAGAATGATTCATCCCCACCCTATTGATGCCAGGCTTGGTCATGTGACTTACTTTGGCCAATAGCATGTAAGTAGACTTGGGTGCATTTCTGGGGAGACCTTTGAAGAGCCAGCATAGGGTTCTCTATCTTCTGTCTTCCCTGCCTCTGTTTTTGTCAGGATGAGCCTCTGTCAGCTTAGGTTTCTGGTAACTTCTGTGAACAGGCAAAGTCCATTGCTGACCCACGATGGATATGCACATGAGTGAGAAACAAAATAGTGTTTTAAACTGAGAGTTTTCAGGTTGTTTGATATTGCAGAATAACCTAGCCTAGCCTGACTGATATAAGCTTAAGCTCTGGAAGTCTTAGGATGTTTCTGGAAATTAGCACTCAGTTGTGAAACACAATGCTACTATTAATAACCAAGATTGAAACACTTAGAAAAAAAATCCTTGGTTTCAGGTTAAACAGAGAGAAAGTTGCCTTTTTACTCATTGTTGTATCTTTTCTTTTTCTCTGTATCTTGTGGTTTGTTTTTTAGCAGTAGTTTGGATTTTAACTGGCGTAGACACATCCCAGTGTGTTTATTTTTACCTTTTCTTTACCTTCATTGCACACATTGGTTTTATATTAGTGTTAGGGGACATGGTCAAACTGACTACAGTAGGTCCTTAGGTTACCTCGGAGATCCGTTCCTACGCATGACTTAACGCGATTTTCGCTATAAGTGGAACCCACCTACATAAGCACCTACATCACTCACATGGAGCACATACACAGCAGTAATGAAGTGAAACAGTAAAAAAAATTTAAAAGAAAGATAGCAGTTCCTGACCTTTACTTGTGGTAAATAAATCATAAAAAACATAAAGCACATATGTGCATATGTCAAAATGACAGAACTTTTTAAAAAAATAAATAATGGGAAATGGCAACGTAACCACAAAACAAGGTACGTCGAGTCCGACATAACTCGAGGACTATCTGTATTGTCTTTTTAAAAAAATGACTTTATACATTTGTACTTCATTATCTTTTCATATAGTATTATTCAAATTATTGAAAATTATCATCAATGAAATAGAATAGATTATTTGAAGGACAGTTTATAATATCACCACAGTTTATATAATAAAATGAAACAATTTAAAAATTAAGAAAATTTTTATTTTTTAAATTAAGGATTCCTAAAACTACCACACAGTTAATTTGTTTTTAAGTGTAAATGAAAATGCTTTAAAAGTATTACTGCTGTTGAAATTTATTTCATTTACTAAATAACTATTTATTGAACAAATTCGATTTTGTAAATCAGAGATGTATAGGATTTAAAAAACAATACCGTGTGACTTGACAGGGGAAAAATAGAGTAAGTGATTTTCCAAGATTGCTTCATATATATGTGGGTGGATAGTTTTTCACATATGAATGTATTTTTATATATCTATGTGTGTGTGTGGAGAGTCATTATTTTTTACTTTGTTTTTAGGATTTCTACTGTATTCTTGCACAGAGAGTACAAGAACAGTATCAAGAAACATGCAGCTTTCTCGGGTATGCATTTTCCTGTATATAATTTTTGCAATTTTAGAGGAAAGTAACTGATATTTGATATTTCTTGTTTGAAATTCAAGATAAACTATAAATGTCTATGGTGGCGAAAGCCAGTAGGGTGTGTTGATAAGTACATTGGCCTTGAAGGCATACAGGCCTGGATCTGAATCCCAGTGCTACCACTTGTTAGTTACGTGTTGGGGAAGTTTATATACCTCTTCTGGCCTCAGTTTTTCATCTGTAAGATGGACATAATAGTATATTCCTCCATGTTGTAGATTAAATAAGATAGATTTTTTAAAATCTTTGTTTTTATCAGGATACCTAGAACAGAGCCTGAGACTTAATACATGTTCAATAATATTTATTGAACAAATGAATGATTGAGTGATTAGCATAGGTAAAATAGTAAAATGGTTATCTGAAGCCTACGAGTTTGCATTTTTTTCTGGATCCCATATGCTCTTGTAATGCTCTGTCTATTCCTGAAATACAGCAGTGCAGTCATCTGTCAGAAACCAGTAGCATATTGCGTGTGTGTGTGTTTGCACATGTGCACATGTATGTAGTTCAGAAGTCTGTTCATTTTATGATTTCATAAAACAAATGCATCAGATGAGGCAAGTACACCTTCATGTTTTTAATTTACCTGAGATTCATGTGTTTACTACAAATGATTTCAAACCAGTCATATATTGGGCATGAGTTAAACTAGACTGTAAGACAAGATGTGGGAACATTTTAAAAACAAGGGCGATAATCACTGAGAAGCCGAGGGCCAGAAAGCTTAAAAGCCGCTCAATTGATTTTTAAATTTCATTTATTTTTGGTTTTGTATCGCAGTATTCTGACAGCTCGTTTATGTCTCCTGATCCATTGGGCTCACTATACCTCAGATTTTCTATGAATATACTACATTTTAAAACAGTGAAGAGCTGACTTCACTCTGCATCCACTTACCACGCACAGTGAAGGCTGAGAAGAATGGGAACTGGGAACTGTGGAGCAGGTCTTTCTCGGCTGCATGGCCTCTTGTCTCTGCTTCACTCTCCCCACATGCTCCATTCCTCTTGCTGGCTGAGCACTGGCTTCCTTTGCTCTCTTGAGCATATTCATCGGAGTTGCCCACAAATGGTGCCCTTGGCTGACAAGACTTCTAATCTAGCATTCATATTTTACTGCCGGAGGCTTTCTATGTCCCTCTTCCAAATTCCTGCGAGAAAAACCATCTGATTAGGCCAGTCCAGCCTTGGGTCAGCTGTCCAGCTGTCGGGGTAGCCAGAGGCTGAAAGGAACATGGCTTCAGGGCTTGCAGAGGGCAAGTGGGAGGAGCATGACCATTGCCTGATGCCCAGTACCTGAGGGAATTTCACAGTATTCTTTCAAGAAAGAAATTAAAGGGATTCCATTTTTAAAAATGTATAGTAATTGAAAATATTACAAGTTATTATTCCTTAAAACCAGATTTGTTTAGTCAGGTACCTCATCTCCAAAGAATAAAGGTAAAATCGAGAGGTTACTAAGCCCAGACTCCTAGCAGGGATTATAAATTGATGATGTCTCAGAATTCTAAAGCAAATTCTGAGAAAAAGCTATACCTAGTGCTGACATTATAACTAATGACTTCAAGTTCCATGGAAAGCTAGAACCTGGAAATTCATTAACAATGAAGGAAGAATCGTTTCAGAGACCAAGTTGAGACATTATGAAAGACTAGCAAATATATAAAAATAAACACCAGGTGTGCCTATTAGACCAGAAAAGGACTGTAGGTCAGGGAAAAGGGGCTTAAAGTAATTTGGCTAAGATAAAAAATCCAACATTCATACTAATAATTTTAAAAAAAGGAGATGCTTTAATTATTTTAATTTCAAGAGGCATTCTACAGATGATAAAGAAATACAGTGGAGTTCTTTTGTTATTGGCTGAATGTTGGTGTCCTGTTGCAAATGTGTGTCTTGAAGCCCTAACCCCCCCCCAGTGTGGCTGAATTTGGAAATGGGTCCTTTAGGAAGTAAAGTTGAATGAGGCCCTAAGGATGGGGCCCTGATCTGATAAGGTTAGTGTCCTTATAAGAAAAGATGCCAGAGAGGTTACTAGTGCAGTCACTCTGCATCCACGTTCATGCACTGAGGAGAGGCTGGGTGAGGACATAGCGAGAAGGTGGCCATCTGCAGGACTGGAGGAGAGCCACACCAGGAACCAAATCAGCCAGCACCTTGACCTTGGACTTCTAGTCTCCAGAACTGTGAGGACATAAATTTCTGCTGTTTAAATTATCTAATCTATGGTATTTTATGGCAGACAAAGCAGATAATGATACCCTTCAAATCCTTTTTTGTCATGAAATTTGTTACCTATATAGTATTGTTATGCTCTCCATGAGTTTTTCTCAGGCCAAAACATAAAACCTTCACTGTTTCCCAGAGCACTCTGAGTAAGAAAGCTAACGTATTTCTCTTTAAAATGTGTAAATGCTGTCAACATCTTTCCTAAGTCAGAGGTAGATTGCCTCTGGTTGTCCCAGTAGGGTGTATGGATGAGGAGACTTTACTGTAGGGTATGATGGCCAAAAATTGAGTTAAGGTGTTTTTTCTTTTAACATAAATATATTTTTAAAGTTACATATTAATGTATCTGTTTGCAAATGCAATGCAAATTTCAAGCCCATAAACCCCACAGCTGCTTTTCTCAGTTCTGCTAATCTGTGGCTTATTGTGGCCAAAATCTGAGCCTTGGGTTACTTTAAGGCACATGGGCAGCCACAGGAAGAAAAGACCATTGCCAGTACATCTCAACAATCCATGATCCTGTCACATGACTGTCACAGAACAAGGGATATATATAGCATAGACTTGCTGACTGAGTGGGAGAGGTCCTTAGGCATGGTAAAGGGGTTTGATCAGAGGCTGGAATGGATTTTAGCCATAGACGGCTCACTTATTCATATTTTATCATCCAGTAAGCAAAGTCCAAAAGATACACCTGATAAGGTCTTAGTATCCACGACTTTTAATCAGAGGTTGGCCGATAGGCCATTTCTGGCCTGCAAGTCTTTTTTTGTTTTGTTTTGTTTTTCACTAACATTTAAACACTTAAAGATCTCTCATGAAAATCAAGCTTTTTTGGCTTCTTTTAAAAAACAAAACAAAACAAAACAAAACTGAAGAGCTGGCCAGGTCAGAATAAGGTATACACTTTGAGACAGATCTCTAAGTCCCCAGTCTCTACCACTCCCTAATGTCTTTTATCTGTCCCATTCCTTTCATTCATAACACTTGTGGGTCATTTGCAATCAGAGACTTTTTAAAAAGTAGCTCTAAACCAACCTTCTTTTTCTCAAACGCCATTGGGAAGCCATATCAAAACAATAAGCTCAAATACTGTAAACCAGTCAACTTTAGGCATTATTTACAAATAAAATGTGAAAGCGATCTATTAGAATGGTGGTTAATGTGTAAAACAAACAAACAAAACATCCACAAACCCATCCCTGGGCAAAAAGAAACAGTCCCTTGAAGAAAATTGAACTTTGCAATTTCACAAGTAGTATTTGCCTTTCTACTTGATATTTAGAAACATCCTAGATTTTATTAAATGAGGCATGAGAAGCCTGCTCTGTAGCCACTCTGAGGGCTCAGCAATACTGCTAAGTGGTGGCATGGGCAGCCTTAGGGTGTAAATAAAGGCAGGAGAGGAGTGGCAGGGTAGGGAAAGAAAAGAGAAGGGATGAGCATCATAGGGTTCCATGACCAGTTCTTTTAAAACCAATGTGAAGATTCACTTTTGTTCCGGACTGTTGTTGTTCATTAATCCAGCAGGTGGTGCTCTGAAATGCCAAATAAACCTCAGTCCTTAATTTAAAAAATTATGTTGCTTGAACCTTCCAGTATTGACAGTTATCAAAACTGGAATGGTTGCATGACTGACTACTCTTTATCTGACAATATATATTATGTAACTAGATAAAATATTTTTATTAGAAAGGTGCAATTTAGGAGGAAAATTGGAGACATTTAAATTATGTTCCCTTCAGTTTTCTTCAAAATGTCTTTATACTTTATGAAGTATACATTTGAAAAATCAAGAGACTCACAATGAATATTTATTCCAAAAGAAATCTATGTTTACATATCCGTCGCCTAGTTTCCTCGGACTGAAACTGGTCCCTTCTTAGAGCCATCTGTCCCCGGCCATGTGCCTGTGGGAGGCTGAGGAGAGTTCATTGGAAGAGTCCTATTTTCTGCGTTCCACCGGCATTCACAAGATGTGCCTTAGCTCCATTCTCCACATGTTGGTCTCTGATTTAGTACACCTCCATCTTCTGGGGACCCCTCAGAAGCAAGGTCTGACCTATTCACCCCAGCATCCTGCTTTCCTCTTGGCTGCCTCCAAACCTCATTCTCAGATACGTCTGACTTTATGCCCAATCTCATAGCCACTTGAAGTGAATTTAGATTCTGGAAAAAAGTCTTTAATTTTTGGCACAATAGAAAGGAAAGGGGAAACATAAGTGACATGAGGAGAAATATGTATTGGGAGCTGTCTTCTCAAAGATTTGGCATTTAATAAACACTACAGGCCCAGTGTTCAACATTCGTGCACTGGGGGTTGGAGGCCCTCAGCCGGGCCTGCGCCCTCTCGCAGTCCGGAAGCCCAGGGTGAGTGGGCCTAAGGCAGCAGTCGGACAGGACATCATTAGCGTTGCTGCAGAGTTGGGAGAGGCTCCCACCACCGCCGCTGAGCTTGCCAGCAGTGAGCCCAGCTTCTGGCTGAGCTCCCACAGAGGGAGCGCACTGACCACCAGGGGGCAGCTCTTGTGTTGAGCATCTGTCCCCTGGTGGTCAGTTTGCGTCATAGCTAGCAGTCGTTCCACCGTTCGGTCAATTTGCATATTAGCCTTTTATTACATAGGATAATTATGACAAACAACAGCATGAATGGAGTAACATTGCATGTTTTTTTAATTTCTTTATTGATTAAGGTATTACATATGTGTCTTTATTCCCCCATCCCCCCCCCCCCCCCCGACTCATGCCCTCACCCTCCTGTTGTCTGTACCGTTGGCTAGGCTTATATGCATGCATGCAAGTGCTTTGATTGATCTCTCCCCCTTACCCCCACCCTCCCCTACCTTCCCTCTGAGGTTTGACGGTCTGATCAATGTTTCTCTGTCTCTGCATCTGTTTTTGTTCATCAGTCTATGCCGTTCATTATATTCCATAAATGAGTGCATCAGTCTATGCTGTTCATTATATTCCATAAATGAGTGAGATCATGCCGTTCATTATATTCCATAAATGAGTGAGATCATGAGATATTTATCTTTCTCTGACTGGCTTATTTCACTTAGCATAATGCTCTCCAGTTCCATCCATGCTATTGCAAATGGTAAGAACTCCTTCTTTTTTACTGCACCGTAGTATTCCATTGTGTAGATGTACCACAGTTTTTTAATCCACTCATCTGCTGATGGGCACTTAGGCTGTTTCCAAATCTTAGCTATGGTGAATTGTGCTGCTATGAACATAGGGATGCATATATCTTTTCTGATTGGTGTTTGTAGTTTCTTGGGATATCAACATTGCATTTTTGAAGTCAGCCTGTCCTGAGTTCAAATTCTCACTCTCCCACATCTCATCTGTATGATGATAGCAAACACAAAATAGCCTCTTTGAACCTCGGTTTTCTCTCCTGTATAATGCGGATAATACCTACCTTGCACAGTTGTTTTGGGGGTTAAATAAGATCACGTGCTTAAAGTGCCTAGGTTGGTAGGCTGCCAATCAAATTCAGTGCCCTTTCCTTTCTCTTCCTTTCCTTATTCCTGTGCTCCAGTTCAAAATGTGTACTCCAGTGCCACTAACAGGGACACTGCTGTGCTCCCCTAAGCCTTACTCCTGCCATGGCCAGCTGCTCCCACACATTCCTTATGCTGACCACTGTCTGGGCCCCCACCATCTTGCTGTTTCCAGTTCTTCATTGCCTCCTGCTCTGTGCTCTGGGACAACCTCCTGCTGGGGTTTGCCGTGCCTCTCTGTGGCCAGTTGCCTGCCTGCTCTCTGCCCTGGCTACCATCCCTAACAGCGTGCACTTGGGGCACATCCTCCACTCCACCGGCTGCAGCGGGATCCCCCTTCCTGCTGCTGGGTTGATCTACCAAATAATTGCCTTCCTTTCTTTTTTCTTTTCTCTTTCTTTTTTTAATCCTCACCCAGGGATATCTTTTCCCATTTATTTTCAGAGAGAATGTAAGGAAAGGAAATAGAAGTGGGGGGGGGGGGGGGCGGGGAGCTGGAGAGGGAGAAACATCGATGTGAGAGAGACACCCTGATTGGTTGCCTCCTGCACGCATCTCAGTAGGGGCCAGGGATTGAACCTGCAACCCAAACATGTGCCCTTGACTGGGAATCGAACCCATGACCCTTCAGTGCGTAGGCTGGTGCTCTATCCGCTGAGCCACATGGGCCAGGGCATAATTGCTTCCTTTCAATCACTGGACCTGTGGCTTTCGGGAAAGAGCTGCCCAGCTGCACTGTGCGGAGTGTGTGATTGCCACCTGGGTGTGTGCAGAGCGGTTGTATTTTAAATCGGACTTGGGAGGTGCTCTGTCTCTCCTGACAGACAGCTGGCTTTACTGGAGGATCTGCAAAGCTGCCTAGGGGGTGTTGCACGCTCATAAAACCTGGGTCCTTTCAAAGCAGGAATCCCGCTCGCTCGGGAGGGGGCCCGCCATTGCCCAGGCTGCAATAGGAAGTCAGAAAGGTAAGGTGATCAATAGAAGACAATAAAGAGCTCAGAAGTTGTGTCTTCAGAGCAGGTGGTTCAGGCCCCAGGCCAAATACATTGACATAGTAAGTTATAGGGGCCTGTTGAACTGGAAGGCTGCCCATTAGGAGCTATGTTACTATTACTGTAGAGGTTTAGCAGGACATTCCTATTTACATATATTTAAAAACCAATTCAATAGTTTCTGGATGTTAAAAGTTAGCCTCATCAGATTTTACATTAAATCCAAGCATTTAAAACTTCGAGGGAAGTAATAAACATTGTTTAGTAGAATTATTCTTGTGCCACTTTATTAATGGTAGAAATGGTTGTGAACATCTGCTACTTTTCATAAAGGGTGTTACAAATCACAGGTACAGAAATAGTGTGGGAATTGGCATTTGATCAAGTTCTTAATGAAAATTTTATCTCCAAAATTTTAGTCTGTTCTCCACAAACAGCAACTATCTATAATAATAAAAGTCTAATATGCTAATTAGACTGGACGTCCTTCTGGACGACCTTCCAGATGAAGCCAGGGCTGTGAGGGAAGCCCGGGTCCGGGTGTCAGAGGGAAGCTGGTGCCAGCAACCAGGAGAAGGAAGGCCTACTCTTGCATGAATTTCGTGCATCGGGCTTCTAGTTTAAGCAATAAACCACAATGCTGTGGTCCCAGAGATCCTGAAGTCATAGTTTTAGGGAAGCCAAAATCAGATGCCTCAACTTGTCAAAGCTGTTTCTTTTCATCTCCTTTAAGAAGTTACTCCATTAACAGCTCTTCAGTTTGTTCCACATTGCACATTCTCTCTTTTTATGAATTCCAAATGCTTTTTTTCTTTGTATACTGCATGAGGAAAATGATCAGACCGGTTTGGTGCTTAAGGTGTTGTTAGTTTTCTTTTAAAGTTTGCTTAACTGGAACTTTAAAAATCAATGTGATGGGTGGATCTTAGGGGCAAGCGCATTCGGCCAATTGCAGAGTTACACACTGGGATGACAGTCCCCAAACGAGAAAGTTAGAGTAAAAGAGAATAGCCCGGTGGTCACACAGACTAGTGTTGGGGATGTAGCGCCAAGGAGTTTCTTTGTAGTGATGGATCACTTCTATACCCTGATTTGTTACTAGAATCTACACATGTGGTAAAGCTTCATAGAACAATAGGCAAAAAAAAAGAAAAGAAAAAAGAAGAAAGATGATTAAATGAAAATCTGAGTAAGATCTGTGCCTGAATTAATAATATTGAACAACATAATGTCCTAGTTTTGACAATGTACCAAGGTGATATAACATATTATTATTGGGGGAAGCTGGGTTAAAGATCACTGGGAACTCTGTTCTACTTATACACTTTCTTATGAGCCTTAAACTATTTCAAAAATTATTTCTTTTTTACTCAGTGGAAAGAAGTTATTAGATATATAAAGAGTTTCTTTCTTTTTTTAAGTGCCAGAATGTACATTCTGTGAGTACTTGTATAAGGCAGTGACACTAAATGCTCTAGGGAAAAAAGGAACGTTTTTAATAACCCATAGGGATTTTCCAATAATATTTCCTAAACAATGTTGCCTTTCAGTGTTAGTTTCCTCCCAATTCATCCAGTGTCTGCCATTCTCCTATGTTCCTTTATCATAGCTGACAGCTCTCTGCATCTCTCTTTCTTTCCTACTGTCTTCTATTCTTTGTGTATAATATAATCTCATTATTTCTGAAAAATCCAAAACCAGGTCAGTCACTTCCATTTATAGTTATGGTGTATATGCACTTCTGTGAATTTCTAGAAAGAAGAATCCTAATGAGCAGGGGTAGGTGAGACAGAGAAGAGAATTTGTATTTATATTTTACTGAATTATTCCTTCGGATGGCAGAGTTATTTACAGTGGCCCCAAGCCCCTAGAGAGCTCACTTTTAGAAGTGTTCTTCAGGAGGCTCCTGGGAAGGAACTGGAATAAACAAAAAAAGTAGGATGGTAATGTTCTGTAATATTGATCTTGGTCAAAATTAGGTCACACTCAAAATTGCTAATTTTCTCATTCCAATAAAAGACCTCTTGGTACTAATGGGGTCAAAGTAGTTTTCTCCAGAGTTGTTTTGGGATTGATGCTTACCTGAATCTTTAGGTCAATGTGTTACGGTCTCAAGACAATAATCCCCAATTGATTTTTATTCTATCCTTAAAAATTTTTTTAAAACAGTTGTGGGTGCAAAAGAAGATTTCTGATTAATATTGAAGAATGATTCTACATTGCTTGATTATATAAACACACTTTGGAGATTCTTGGAAATGGCTTGCTAAATTCAATTTCCTTTATAATTTTAGCCACTCTGCAAAGACTTTGGAAGTTTTGGGGTCAAGGGAAGGCCAGAATAAAATTGTAATTACAGCTACATGGAGTGTCTGTGTGGAATGGAGAAAATGACTTTTTAAGACTAAATATGACACAATAAATAATGACCAAGTGGACCCTGGTACCTACTAGTATCTAATACAGTTGGATGTTGTGGAGTAGTAGTGGTAGAAGTTGAATCATGAAATTTAACATTTATGAGACATTAATCAGGCCCTTTCAAATATCATTCAGTGCCCGCATGTCTTCTCTGCCTTTCATTGAATTTCAAATAAAGAAAAAAATCGCCCTGGTTCTAGTGAGCCTTATAAAAATGAATGCAAATGTCTCTGGATGAAGTGCTTATTGATTTAGAACTTGGATAACACAGTCATTCTTTTCTCTGTCTCACCAGACATTTTAGAGACATCTTAGGTGATGCTTTGGGAATCCCAAGCATGTAGACTACTTGAAGGCATGATTTTGTGTGTTTCATGCCATGTCCCTGGAGCTAAAACAGTGTCTGACACACGTGCTCAATAGCTTTTTGTTGAGTTGAATTGCCAATTTGATGCTGGGAAAAGAATGTTGTCTCTGGAGTCAGACTGACCTTGGTTAGGAGCCCGGCTCTGCCACTGGGTGACCGGGGACAAGTTACTTCACTTCCCAGAGCTTCCGTGTATAAGGTGCTGTCTGGACTAACTGAGAAAGCAGGCATGAAGCCCTGCCCGTGGAGCTTGGGAAGTACTGAGTGCTTAGTGAATGACTATTCCTGTATGAACCCACATCCATCCCATCCTTTTTCTGCTAGAGCTTTCTATTTTTCAAAATGCAATTGGTTCAAAGGGAAGCATTTTCAGAGAAAACCATCATGATTTCTATGAGGAGTCTCTAGAAGCAGAATTCCTGGGCAGAGAAGCTAACTTCTCCCTGTATTTATTAGCTTTACTGACCCTGAATCAACCAGTCACGTCCACACAGGATCTGTCCCAACATGAACATGGGAAGCACCACTTTCTAGACTTCCTCCGACCTTTATTATTTCCACCAACCTTCACATTCATTATTTCCAGGCAGGCAGGGAAATTTGGGTTCTGTTGTGCTTTTGTTTGTTCTGTTTTATTTTCCACTTAAGTAGATTGATATATGGGTCTCTTCGATATCTAAGATGATCCAAGGAGCTAAAAATGCAGAACTTTCTTCTTCCTTGACATTTCAAGGTATATCTATTACACTCCTCTGACAGTGACTTCTAAGCATTTTAGTCTTTGAGGTTGATTTTGAGCTCTCACTATTACTCAGTTGTGGTATGCCTTAAATCCTTCATTTATTTTATTAATATTGTAATTAATTATTGATCACTTACTGTGTGCCTGTGTTTGTAGTGCTGTGAAGGATAAGTAGGTGTAAGAATGAAAGTTGAGGGTATAGGCTCTATTCTCAGGGAGAAGATAAATGTAAAGTAAATTAAAAATATATTGTATTATATGTATAAGATATATTTTTTATATAAAGTGGCTTGCATAAAGAAAGATGTTAAAACAGATAGTATTATGATTACTGGGTTTATTGTTAAATTGGAGAGACAAATCTTGTATACATTAGACAACTAGAAAAAATTATTTGGGAATATTTGCATATGCATGGCAGTGTGGTAAACATATTTATATATTATTTTATAGTGCAAGAAATATCATAAATAGGCTGCTAACATCATAGGTTACACAGCAAAGAGGAAATTACCAGCAAGGGCCAGAAGAAACTAACAGGTATAAAGAGCTGGTACCCTCTCAGGCAAGGCTCAGAGATGAAAATCACCATGTCCATGGAGAGTGGAAAATTCCATTCTGATATGGGCCTGCAATACTGTCCAAGGAAACTGATCTGAGGACATCGGGATGCGGGGGTAGGAACTCTGAGGTAGGGAAAGTTCTCCGTAAGGCATGACAGAATCATAGGTCAAGAAGGTCCTTCTGGATTAAAGGTGTCATGGGTAGGGTGACCCTGAAATAACACATGCTGGGAATATGGAAGAAAGAAGGGCAGGATTGAGGCTGACTGCAGTTGGAACTAGAGGAAATGAATTGGGGGATGGGGTTAGCCAAGAGCAGGGACTGTTAGACTGGGAAGTAATGCATTTTGACTTTGATCATTCCTATAGATGGAATGCTTTGTGTCCCGCCAAAATCCACACGTTGAAACCTAATCCCTAACGTGATGGTGTTGAGAAGCCTTCGGGAGATGGTTAGGTCATGATGGGTTGGTGCCCTCATAAGGGGCTGAAGAGGTCAGAGTCCTCCCTTCCACCATGTGAGGGCAGTAAAAACACAGCCTCTGTGATCCAGGAAGTGGGCTCTCACTGGACACCAATCTGCTGACACCTTGACCTTAGGCTTCTCCAGCCTTCAGAGCTTTGAGAAATAAAATTCTGTTGTGTATAAGCCACCCAGTCTGTGACATTCTGTTATAGCAGCCTGAATGGACTAAGACAGTGGTTGGCAAACTCATTAGTCAACAGAGCCAAAGATCAACAGTATAACGATTGAAAAATTTATTTTGAGAGGCAAATTTTTTAAACTTAAACTTCTTCTAACACCACTTCAAAATAGATTCGCCCAGGCCGTGGTATTTTGTGGAAGAGCCACACTCAAGGGGCCAAAGAGCCGCATGTGGCTCGCGAGCCGCAGTTTGCCGACCACTGGACTAAGACACTCATAGAATGAAAAGTAGAAATTACAGCTGCTTTTAAAAATGAAACAATAGCTTGGAGTATCCTTCTAAATTCTGATCAATTTGTTTTCCTCTCTCAACAGGAGCCTCCCATTATTCCTCGCATGGCCAAAAGAAAAGATAGACTTTCTGGTTCACTGTTCTTTACGACGTTACTACAGGTTATGTTGTTACATTTTGTATCCTAAGCTTGTCTTTTAGAATCAGAAAATCAACATTTGACTAAAATTTATTAAATGAATTATAGGACTTGGCTCTCTTCATATTTAGGAGTCCTCTCTGCCAGCTACACTCCTACCCGTTGCTTATAATCATATCAAAATCACCTCTTTCATGAAGCCTCACCTGGCTCCTCTCTCTAAATGTGACTTCTCCATCCTTTCACTCTTCAACAATATTTAATTTACCTTTATGTAGAATTCATTTTATAACTCTTCTTGTTCCACAAAGGGAATAGAAGAAAATATAAAATAAATGAGAAGATGGCAATGAACAGAAAATAAGTCAGCACTACAAGATGAAGCCAACTGTCACAAACATTTATTGGGTACTTGCCATGTCCCACATGCTAGGCCGTCCCTGCTCGCCTGGAATGCAGAACAAGGTTGGGACACACCTATGGCTTATCGACGAGTTCACACCGAGGAAGCATACAGAGATCAGCTTCAAATCATCACTAGAGAAATCTCTACATTAGTAATTTTGCCCCACCTATCCATTTTCTTAATCTACCCACTTATTACTATTGTTGGTTGACAGAAAATAGGCAACAGTGTATTATTCATTGTGCTAATACTAAAGGACTTTCTAGCTCCATAGATACCTTGGTAGGTCTTCCTCTTTAAGAGTTAAGGGCTTCCATGCCCAAACTCTAAGACCATTCATATAATTATGCGGGGAGACAGGATATCCCTCGTTTTTTCCAGGGAATTTCCATTCCCCTTGTGTGTAATTAATATATGCTACCGTATCTAGTAAAACGAGCCCCTGGCAGTTTTCTGTCAAGTTACGGCTGCCTCTGAAGAAGAATCCTTGTTTATATGTTGTTTTCTCTCCATTGGCTAAATGACAGCAAATAAGATAAGCAAGTGATCTTAATTTTCTAAATGTTGTAAGAACACAGTCATTTATGGCTCCAGGGCAAAGTGCAGATGGAATGTTATGACTGTACCAACATGTGCAAGTATAGATTATTACCAGGGCAATGTAAAAAAGGCTACTGACTTCCCTCAAATTTCTACCTAATTTCTATATTTTAACCAAAGTGATCATAGAGGAAAATCCCTTCTAAGCCATTTTTGAAGCAACCTCTTTGCATTAGGATATTTTTTTTGAAATTATAAGAATATTGGCTCTAATTTTGATTTATATCTTTATGTATAAAGCAAGAATAAGAAAAACTATAACTGAAATAGAATTTTCATAATAATTGACCTTTTAAATAATATTTTATCATACCAACTATTGCATCAGGTAGTAACTAGTAATTAGAATTTCTTTTTCACAGGACTTAGTTCTTCAAAATGCTAAATTTTTGCTGCTCTATTTTTAAAATTCAACTAAATTGCTCATTTAAGATCATGGGTCTCAGTGCTCCTTCACGAATTAGAATTTTACTCCCAGGTAGCCCCAAGAAATGTTAATGTTCCTGAGTCTCTTTTTTTCATTACATAATAAAGTCAGTTACCATAATCTAGAAAGAGGATATTAGATTCTACTCCCAAAATAACCAGGTGTATTCATTTGGCACCATTACTTCTGGGCTTTTTTTGGTGGGAGGGGCAAGATGCATCCAATACAATGTGAGCATTGGGCATGCAGGGTCAGTGTGGATAGGGTCATGCAGAGGTCAAGGGGCAGGCAGGGTCTAATCTGGAAGTCATTAGGTGATGCTTGGAGCCAACAGGGTGACATTAAAAGCCAAAGGGAAATGAGTCAGGAACCCAAGAGCAACTGCTAGGGGGATCCAAATAAATGTGCAAAAACAACTTTCCTGCATAGGGCCAATACTTAGTAGATCCCTGGCCATATTTCTCAAGTTTTTCTGATCACAACTCAGTAAGAAATATATTTTAAATCATAGTCTAACACACTGTCACTCACAGCTCTCTCATTGTGTGAGAGTTTTTGCCGGTGGTCTTAATCCGACATCTAGAAGGGTTCAGGAACCTGAAGAAGGCGCTGTGTGTAAATTATATAAATTGAGTCCAGAGACGAAACATACTTTTGGAAGGCATTTGGAGAGCCAGATGAGACTTAGCTAAAGGAACTAAATTCTCCTCGTCTCAGGACCCCTTGCTTTTTATTAACACAATTTGTCCTAAGGCGAGGTAGATATACACATCAAAAGGTAGGGTTTGTATACACAAAGTTCATTGTCAGAATGGAAGAATTTGCCTTCGGCTGTTCAGGTGTTTGGCCAGTAGGAGGCAATAACATGTAGATTAAGATGCCCTGAGCTGTCTGGCAGTAAACAATCACTTTATGTATCCTTTTCAGGTTTGGGGAAATGCCTTTAGACATTCCCAACAGGTGATAACATATGTGACTCACCCCTGTTGAGTCCCCAAGTTCCATCAACCTTTTGATGAAACTCTTGCAGTTATGGCATGCTGGAATTGGCTTCCGGCAAGTTTTAGAAAGATCCTTGTCCTCACCATGGGTGAGGCACTCTGATGTTTTTGGTTCTCTTAGGTTCTATTCTATTTCACTTAAATATATTGGGAGGAGACTTATGAAACTGATTTCATGAATCTGCTAATTAACAGAAGTCCATATAGCTTAAAATATACTGTTTTGGAGATTGGGGAGATGGGAGGAAGAGAGTGGGGAAAAAAGACTGGAGGTTTGGTTTCTGATTTTAAGGAGATGAGAGCTCCTTAGAAAGTTAGAATGTAATACATGAAACAACAAAATAACATTTAGAGGAGGGTACATCAAAATAAGCAAATTAACAGGCAAATCAATATTAGTACAACTTAGTTATACTAAGAAATGTCGACTTGAGATGTGAATAGTTAAGGTCAGCGATTAGAGGTTTCCTAGAAAAAAATAAGGTTAAATCCAGCTTTTGAGTGACACAGATTGATGGAGAGTCCAGAAATGGAAATAGCCCAGATGGTGTCACAGCAAGCTCTGACTGTGTGTGGCTTTCGGTTAGAGTGTATGGTGTAGAAGGATGAAGACGTTAACTTAGGAGAGGGCGGTAGGGGAAAGCCTTCAATACTTTAGACAGCCTCAAAGACATTAGGAGAAAACTACCTTCGCCTACAGAAACGACACAGGGCAATTGTGTTTAAGGGTTATTCTTGTGACCTTGCTGAGAGAGAATGCATTGCCATCAAATTTACTGGAGACAAAGGAGATTGTTGTGATAACCTAGAGAATGGGAAAAACCTGATCTAGTGTCACAGAAGTGAAGACATAAGCAGGGAAGGATCCAGAAGACTTGAGGATGCATTGGCTCCTGTGAATCAGTTTTGTGGCGTATCTTCTTGGTGTAAGAGTCTAATGCTGGGTGTGACTTGAGAAGTGATTAAAGGGACAGGTTGTCCACAGTGTCTCCTGCTGCTCTGCCAAGGCACTGCCTTCCTCCAGCCTGACCTGGATTTACCAGAGTTCATCATTACTGGGTGAAACTACAAAGGTCAAACTCATTCAAAAGTCTTTCCACCTGATAGGATGGGACAGTAACCTTTTATCAGCCTCCCTCTGATCCCTGAAAAGCTGTGTGTACATTTAGGAAATCTGCCAGCTCCTTGGAAAATCTAACCTAAATCCTCCAAGGTAATGAAAGAAGAGAGATTCTTCATGGGGTGGGAGTGGCTGGGCCTCCTCTTTCTAGAGATTCATCTTTCCCTTGGGGGTCTCACTGACTGTCCCTGCTCCTGTTTCTGCTGGGGTTGCCCTTCTCTGCCTCTCCTGCTTGGGAAGATCTAGGCCTGGGCTCATTCAGGGATCTTGATAGCAGCAGATTTAGCTGCAAAAACCCATCACCATAAGCATGCTGCATCTCAGAACCTCAGAGTGCATAAATGGCAGCTGGCATGGGTGAGCACTCAGTCCTGTCTTGTCACTCATGCCCATGCTGCCCCCACTGTTCACTGATTAAAGTGTTTGTTCATCCCCCCACTCTCATACTAGGTGATAAGGCCCCTTATCAGCAGGGTTAACGTCTTTTTCATCTTCATAGCCTCTTACTACTTAACACACAGTAACTTGCACTGATGTTTATAAGTAAACTAGAGGCCCGGTGCATGAAATTCATGCATGGGGTAGGGGAGGGTCACCCTCTCCAATCCAGGACCCCTTTGGGGATGTCTGACTGCTCCTAACCGCTCACCTGCCTGCTTGCCTGATCACCCATAACCACTCTGGCTGCCTGCCTGATCACCCCTAACCCCTCTGCCTGCCTGGTCATTCCTAACTGCTTTCCACTGCCAGCCTGATCACCCCTAACCACCTCTGCCTCGGCCCCGCCACCAGGGCTTTGTCTGGAAGGATGTCTGGAAGACATCTAGTCTATCTGGTCTAATTAGTATATTACCCTTTTTATTAGTATAGATTAATAGCACATGAGAATATAAAGCATTGTTGGTATTCCAGGTGTCTTTAAAAAGGCTGAAGTTAAAACTTATATCTTTTATTTAAATGAATGACTCTAAATCAGTTATTAGAAATTAGTTTATCACATTAGTAGAAATTAGTTATTAGCCTTGGACGATCTTTGAGGCCATCCATGGTGAATATCAAGAGGGAGACCCTAGGAAGATGCCAGGGAGCTTCAGAGACACCCACTGAGAGGAAATTCTACATATAGACAGAAGCAGAGCACCAAAATCAAGCTTCATCTACTTAATAGCCTCACCTCAAATCATTCTGCCTACATCATTGCACATGTACTTAAATGCTATCTCCTCCCACTTTTGTTTATTGTGCATTTCCTCAAGATCTCCAAGGAGAGCACAAATAGAACCTATTGTTGCTTTTCGGACTAGGCGCTGTGGGCTGTCCTCCATCTCAAATCTGCAGGGTTGGCATATCGGTGCTCAAGAATTGCTCTAACTGGAAAAATACATAAAACTCCATACACCAAGAGACTGTCTCTGCTTCTCATTTTATCTTTAGCCTAGAACAGTGGTCGGCAAACTCATTAGTCAACAGAGCCAAATATCAACAGTACAACAATTGAAATTTCTTTTGAGGGCCAAATTTTTTAAACTTCTTCTAACGCCACTTCTTCAAAATAGACTTGCCCAGGCTGTGGTATTTTGTGGAAGAGCCACACTCAAGGGGCCACAGAGCCGCATGTGGCTCGCGAGCCGCAGTTTGCCGACCACAGGCCTAGCACATCATAGTCTCACTGAGTATTTTTGTTGAATAAATACTCCCTGTGGTCTCTGAATTCCATCTCTCCCCTTTTCTTTCAGGGCTGGAACAACTGTTATCTCTGACAACTTAAACTCCCACTTTCTTGTATTCATCATATCTGTAAGTGCACAATGAAGCATTGACTTTGTCAGTTACAATTCTGGCAGGGAGCTACAACCAATGACTATGTCCTCTAGATGACTTTGGTTTGTGATCAGCTATGGAGCTAGGGGGCTAGTTGAACTGACCACAGATTGCCAAGTGACAGTAGATGGTTCAATAGTATCGACTCCTTTGTGAAGTTGTAAGTTAATCATCCTTATATGCCAATATAGAAGTTGATGCATTTAAGAACTCCAAGTTTCTTTCGTACTCAGTTATTTACCGTCTTTTTTTTTTTTCAGGGTCGTTGTCGGATAATTGCTCAGATGAACTCTGTTCGTTCCTGTGTAATGAAGACAGGTTCTTCCACCCGAAAAAATCTCCACACTTTTCTTCCACCAAAAGGAACCCCTACTGTAACTGGAAGAAGTTTAGAAAGTAAGAATATGTCTGCCTAATAATGTTGTATAAACATTAGAATTTATTTCTGAGTTGTAATCTACCAATTCTGAGTCCATATCTGCCACATTATATTTATTTTTGTTAATTACATGAAATACTTTTCAATATACTATTAAAAAGAGGAAAAATTATAAAATGAGCATTTACTTTTTCATTAAATAGTTTTCTACAACACCATTTTTAAGAAGTGCCTAGTATTACACCTAATGAATGGATCATAATGTGAATAAGTTAAAATAGAACTTACAACAACAAAATATCTGTTCTTGTTTAAGCATCCACAGTTTCTCCCAAGACTTCATTCTCAGCTGCTAGGAAAAAAACACTAGACACCAAGAAACCTCCACTTCAGGTAAGGTAAATGCTTTCAATTTGACTTGTCATTGAAGCTCTAAATCTAAGATTATTTTCTCTCTAACATACCAGAGATCTTTGTTCCAGGGGTTGCAGAGTGAAGACATAGGAGGATCCCTGTTGTCTCGGCACTAACCAAGGGAGCACCCCAAAGTCCTGTGTTTGTTTCTTTAAGTCTTAAAGATGTCAAACTGATCACTTACTCTTTCAGGAAGTTTTTAGGACAGAAATCCACTCTTTCTCTGTGATATAGGGTAGGCTAGCAAACTATACAAGACAGATAGCAAGATTTTGTGGGTCTTCTTTTTTTTGGATCTTCTTTGATTATCTATATATATAAAAAGCCTAATATGCAAATTGTCCACTTGGGACTTCAACCGGGAGACCAGGACTTTGATTGCTCCCTATGACATGCGCTGACCACCAGGGGGCGGTGCGGAACGAAGGAAGGCTCTGGCCAGCAGCCAGAAGGCCCTGATCGGCCCTGATTGCCAGCCAGGCCTAGGGACCCTACCCATACATGAGTTTTGTGCACCGGGCCTCTAGTACTTAATAATGCTCTTGGCTATACTTAATTTGTAAGTATACATTCACAGTCATTTGTTAAGTAGCTACTCTTTTCTGGAATTGGGACACAAGTATGAGTAAGACCCAATCTTATGAAGAAGAGAGCTTTTAATCTCCATTGGGAAAGTAAATTATTTGTAAATGCTTCTAAAGAGTACAAATGATCTGTGAATAACATTTATGTGTTTTTGTTTTTTTTTTACTGTAATTCATTATTATACACATCTATGGCACAAATGGCCTGGCCTGCTTCATGCAGGGTATCATATGTGTTTTGTCTTGAGGCCCCATTTGCAAGTCCTTAGTAACGGATTAGCAAAAAGAAATGCTTGATAGCTAGAGACAGACGATTGTATTTGCTATCTATGTTGATAATCATCATGTTGGTGCCATTCCTTAATGTCCCACAAAAAGCACATTCTCTTTCAGAGGAGGATCTAACCATTAATCCCATCACCCAGCATTGATGGATGTCCCATCAGCTGTTCTAATGTTGATGGCTCCCTGCTCAAAGAGGGTTTTCTGCCCTCCTACCATCATTAGCTACTTCTTTTTTCTTTCACTGATTCTTCAAATATTTCTTGAGCACCTATTTCTATGGTGCTGCTGTCTCTGCTTATTTAAATTTAAAATTTTAAATGACACAAACAGACAATGCCTCTCTTGGGCCCAAGGCATTCCCCTGCCTTTTTGAAAGTCACAGTCATGGTAATTATTCCAGTAGGTATCCTGGATACACTAGAGATGTTCCCTGGTTCTTGGACTAATAGGAAAATAAAATAAGGTAACTCAATTTTAATTGAAGGTGGTATATCTTATTTGATGGAACTAAGGAAAATTACAAGCTTTAAAAATTTAAATTACTTTAATAAGCACAATGTAATTTCCTAAATTAATTAACATATCATTTATTAACTGTCATTAAACCCTTGTTAATTAAACAGAATGGTAGAGTTAAATAAGAAATGGATGATTTCCTAAAGGAGATGAAATTGTGATTTAAACATCATTCTTAATTGGTTTAAGAGGTACATCCAACATTGTATAATTCAGCCAGGACTTGCAACTACAGGATGATGAAAAACTTCAGACAAGTAGAGCATTCTGGGAGCAGGAGACAGGTAGGATTATTTCCCAGAGGATGACTATATTCTTTTTTATTCTATTTCAGTGGTTATTAATTTTTTATGGTTAAGAATTCAGTATACATAAATCAACAAATATTTACTGAGTATTTCTTATATGCCAGACATTTAGGCATAGGAGCTGAGGATTTATGGTGAAAACTAGAGTCTCCTTCCAACAGAAGAAGTAGAATGTTTACACGCATATTCATACCAGTTTTCACACGAAACTCTCAGAAGGTACATAGACCCCTAAAGTTCATCCATGGCAGCCCCTACATCTGTGAATTTAATTTTAGGACTCTTTCCATATTTAAAGTTATTCAAGCGAAGGATGATGTGTGTGTCTTAGGACTAGTCATTTTGCTTCCCTAGGCTTCCATTTTTGTGTGTATTAAATAAGGGTAGTAAATCAAAGTTTTCTATTTCTAAAAATCTCTTGAGTCTGTGAGCAGATATTATAAATATGCTTGTCTATTTGTGTCATTCATTTCTCCACTGCTCATATATTTGTGTGTGGATAGAAAAAAATAGTACAAAATGGAGTATAACAAAATAGAATGGAATGAAGGAATCCTCAGGAATATAGAGATCATATCAACGCCTGCACAAGAGGCAGTGGCCATCCAGATGTTTCCATGATGAATGTGAGAGCTGGGACTTAGCTTCGAATTTCCTAACCTCCAGGCCACAACCCTTTCCATGGTGCCACGACATGATTGGTTACTCTAGATCCATGGTCGTCAAACTGCGGCTCGCAAGCCACATGCGGCTCTTTGGCCCCTTGAGTGTGGCTCTTCCACAAAATACCACAGCCTGGGCGAGTCTATTTTGAAGAAGTGGCGTTAGAAGAAGTTTAAGTTTAAAAAATTTGGCTCTCAGAAGAAATTTCAATCGTTGTACTATTGATCTTTGGCTCTGTTGACTAATGGAGTTTGCCGACCACTGCTCTAGATTAATCATTTTTAAAATTGATGTTGAATCTCAATGTTTGCTTATTGAATTAAGATTTACCTTTAACTGGAAATGTTAGTAATGATAATATTTTATAAAATTGGCTCCTAGGTATAAAAGACACTTAAGAAATTTCAGGGATATTTGGGAAATCCAGAATGTTTCACTAGTGGCAGTAATCCTAGTGTTAGGGTTGAATTATGTTCCCCCAAAATTCATACATTGAACTCCTAAGCCCCAGGAACTCAGAAGGTGACCTTATTTGAAATTTGGGTTGTTATAGATGTTATTTAAGATCGTTAAGATAAGGTCATTAGAGCGGGTCCTAATCCAGAATGACTGTGGTCCTTCGAAAAGGGGAAATTTGGACACAGCCACATACACCCAGGGAGAATGCCAAATGAAGATGAAGGCCCAGATCAGGGGATGCTTCCACGAGCCAGGGGACACCAAGCCACCGGCAGCCAGGAGAGAGGCTTGGGACAGATTCTCCCGCACAGCCCTTGGAAGCAACAATCCTGCTGACAAATGAGTTGTGGGCTTTCAGCCTCTAGAAGCTGTGACTAATCCTACAATCATTGTAATTAGTACTTGCACACTCACTGTCAGTAGCAGATGTAATTTCTTTAAAAAACATATAAAGTTCTCCTAAACATGAAAAGCAGAATGTCCTTAACTATACATCACTCTTCCGCCAGAATAAGGCTAGAAACATTGAATATGAAAGTACATTGTTTAATTGCCCAGTTTGAGTCCTTTGTTACAATATGCCTAGCAATCCAATATGCCTTCGAAGTCACGTGGTCTCCCTGGACTTTGGTTTCCTCATCTGTCAAGAGCGGGTGAACCAGACAGGTAAATAGTTTTCAGATGGTGCTGGGGAGGCCTTTGGGGGTGTGTGTGGGTGTGTATTTCTTGTGATACAACCATTGAGCAACACTGGCCGGTCAGTGAGGACTACTCCTAACAGAAAGGTGATAATGTATCTTTTTTGTGTGTGCTTATTTTATTTATTTATTTTTTAATTTAATAAATCTTTATTGTTCAGATTATTACAATTGTTCCTCTTTTTCCCCCCATAGCTCCCCTCCACCCAGTTGCCCCCTCCCCCACTGTCCTCATTCATAGGTATACGATTTTAGTCCAGTCTCTTCCCCCACCCCCACACCCTTTCCCCCCGAGAATTGTCAGTCCACTCCCTTTCTATGCCCCTGATTCTATTCTATTCACCAGTTTATTCTGTTCATCAGATTTTTTTATTCACTTGATTTTTAGATTCACTTGTTGATATGTATTTGTTGTTCATAATTTTTATCTTTACCTTTTTCTTCTTCTTGCTCTTCTTAAAGAATACCTTTCAGCATTTCATATAATACTGGTTTGGTGGTGATGAACTCCTTTAGCTTTTTCTTATCTATGAAGCTCTTAATCTGCCCTCCAATTCTGAATGATAGCTTTGCTGGGTAGAGTAATCTTGGTTATAGGTTCTTGCTATTCATCACTTTGAATATTTCTTGCCCCTCCGGTCTGGCCAGCATAGTTTCTGTTGAGAAATCCGCTGACAGTCGTATGGATGCTCCCTTGTAGGTAACTAACTATTTTTCTCTTGCTGCTTTTAATATTCTCTCTTTGTCTTTTGCTCTTGGCATTTTAATTATGATGTGTCTTGGTGTGGTCCTCTTTGGATTCCTTTTGTTTGGGGTTCTGCTTCCTGGACTTGTAAGTCTATTTCTTTCACCAGGTGGGGGAAGTTTTCAGTCATTATTTCTTCAAATAGGTTTTCAGTATCTTGCTCTCTCTCTTCTTCTGGCACCCCCATAATTCTGATGTTGATACGCTTGAAGTTGTCCCAGAGGCTCCTTACACTATCTTCATATTTTTGGTTTCTTATTGCTTTTTGTTTTTCCAGTTGAGTGTTTTTTGCTTCTTTGTATTTCAACTCTTTGACTTGATTCTTGCGGTCCTCTGGTCTGCTATTAGATCTCTGTATAGTATTTTTTATTTCAGTCAGTGTATGCTTAATTTCTAGTTAGTCCTTTTCCATATCCTTGAGGGCTCGCTAAATTTATCGGCCTTTTCTAGAAAATTCTTGAAAAACCTTATAACCGTGGTTTTGAACTCTATATCCAGTCATTTGCTTTCCTCCATTTCTTTCATTTATGATCTGTTTCTTTGTCTCTGCATTTTGGCTGCTTCCCTGAGTTGATAGAGTGGCTTTGTGTGCTAGGTGACCTATAGGGCACAGTGGCTCAGCCTCCCCAGTTATCTTAGGTGGACACTCTTGGTGCACCCCTTTGTGGGCTGTGTGCACAGTCTTGTTGTAGTTAAGCCTTGATTGTTGTTGGTATCATTGGGAAGAATTGACCTCCAGGCCAATTGGCTGTGAGGAGCAGCTGTGTCTAAGCTGGGAGAACTTCTGTGCTGGAGACAGCCTTATGAGACAAGACTTGTAAAATTGCAAAAGCCTCTGTGCTCAGCTTGGATGGGGCAGAGTCTCAAGGCGGAGCAGACAGCCTTGGTTTCCCATCAGCCCTGCCCTAATAGGCCCCTGTGTCTCAGTGTCCTGTGGTAATCACTGCAAGCACCTCTGAGAGAAAGCCACCCTTGAGTTCTGCCCACTGCCAGAAAGTCCAGTTTCTACCTGAATGGGTCTGGGTTCCCAGAGTCTCTCCCAGAACTGGAGTTCAGTGCAGTCAGGAGCTTTTGTCTCCCTTCCGCTTGAGAAAGCCAGCTGCGTACTCAGTTGCCCACCCTCTCCGTGCACGTGCCTTGGTACCTCTGCCTCCTGCAGCTCCTCTGAGTCTCAGTGTGCTTTTCTCTTTCCTGACAGTCTAGTTTCACCTCGTATGAGTCTGGGTCCCCAGAGTTTTGCCCAGAACTGGAGTTCAGTGCAGTCGGGAGCTTTTGTCTCCCTCCCACTTGAGAAAGTCAGCTGCGCATTCAGTTGCCAGTCCTCTCCGCATGTGTGTCTCAGTACCTCTGCCTCCTGCAGCTCCTCTGAGTCTCAGTGTGCTTTTCTCTTTACTTTTAGTTGTAGAATTTCCACTCAGCCAGCCTTCCTGTGGTTCTGGATGATGTCCATTTTGTCTTTTAGTTGTAGTTTTGAAATTGTTGTGCGAGGCAGCAGTTTAGGTGTTTACCTATGCCGCCATCTTGGTTTCCTCTTCGAGGATATATTTTTTTAAAAGATATATAAAAGACTAAAAGGCCTCTAGTCTTTTATAATTCCCTGCATGAGGATAATCTAAGCAGAATTGTTTTTTAGGGACAAATCTGGGTTTTGTGGGACATGAAGCTTATATAATTTAGGGATTACTTTTTAAGAAAAAGAATTTGTAGCCATTTCATCTGGAAACACCATGTTTCAAGATGTGTCACCCTGGCTGAGTAGCTTAGTTGGTTAGAGCATCATCTCAATACACCAAGGTTCTGATCCTGGGTTAGGGTACTTACTAGAAGCCAACCAACGAATGCATAAATACGTAGAACAACAAACTGATGTTTCTCTCTCCCTCCCTCTCTCTCAAGTCAGTCAATAAAAAAATCTTTAAAATGTGTCAGATATGCCATGATGTGTTGAGATACATAGATATGCAAGTTTGGTCTCAGAATCACTCACTGTGTGTTGCTGTAAATTTTTACTTACATTCATAGAAATTGTGAAAATTTTTGTTTTCTAAGAATTTCACAAAAAGTACATGTGAGCCCTAACCAGTTTGTTTCAGTGGATAGAGCACTGGCCAGCAAACTGAAGGGTCCTGGGTTCAATTCTGGTCAAGGGCACATACCTTGGTTGCAGGCTTAATCCCTGTCCCTGGTTGGGGTGTGTGTGGGAGGCAACCAATTAATGTATCTCTCTCACATCGATGTTTCTCTCTCTCTGTCCCTCCCCACCCCCTTTCATTCTCTTTGAAAATCAATGAAAAAATACCTTCGGGTGCGGATTAACAACAACAAAGAAGTACATGTGACATGTTTATAGGTGTAACATTGCCATATGGAACTTACTTTTGACAAAATGGAAATTTCATTTTGATTAGGACTCAATGAGGTCAAATCTTCAATTTACAATTTTATGTGCCTGTTAATTGGAAGAATTCTCCATAGAGCAGCTTCTGGCTCTATCTCTCTCCATGTTCATAACATAATATAGCCAGTATCCCTCCTTATCATGTTATGAGCCAGATGAGTCACAGAGTGGGCACTTGAACTATTCATGGGAGGCCACTGGTAACTTAATTAAATGGGGAAGTAACTGATAACTACATCAGTATATCCCATTAAAACCAAGCTAAATGTGTCTCCAACTCAACTTCCCCTTCCCTGGACCTTCCAAGTACTTCTGGCCACTCCAGTGCCACCAAACAAGATGGAAAATACAAACGGAGAGAGAGGAGTAGTGGAAAGAAAAAGCTATCTTAAATGATTGCCACTAAACTATACAGCTTTTGCAAAATTAACAAAAATATCAGTACACTAAATATGTTGCTAGAGCCTCTCCTGGACCTTGGAAGGGGCCTGTGCAAGGGGGGGCCTTAGACCTTAAGATTCATTATTTCCCATAAGTCTGCCTCTGCAGATTCTTACTTACTCCGTGGTATAATTCAATTGCGTAAAGGGAAAAGATTTTTAGAACAATTATAATTTTTAGGCATATTTTAAAAAACATGAATATTGCTATCAGTTATTGGAGGATATGGTTAGCAATGTTATAAAGTGTCCTGGATATTTTAAGTTTGATATTTTCACGGTGATGGGGTGAGTCAAGGCAGAAATTTGGGATTGTGAGGAATGAGTTCTTGAGTAGCTAAATTAGTTTAACCAGCATTTTTAAGTTGATAAAAACAATACATCTTATTTGTGCATCCTACATGTATAATAATGTTTACATGTGACTTACACTTTATTCCATTTAGTTAAATAAAATTATTTATGCACTAAGATCATTTCATGCCATAAAAATGTTAAATATGTTAGTTGTATTCCCTTATCTTCTAATTAAATCTAACAAATATGTCAGTTGTGTATCATTGTACCCAAAGTTATGCTAGATTGTCTAATTAAGGTATACATCTTTTTTATTTATTTAAGATGTTAATGTAACTCATTGTTTTTTAAAAAAATCTGTATGGGGTAACATTCAATCCAACAAATGCAAATTTAGGTTTCAAGGTATAACAGGCAGGAATTGTAAAAAATATGTAACATTTTCTCTATCTTTGAGTTTACAGCTTTGATGCCTCAATTTGGGAGTAAAACCACATGTAAAGAAGTGCTCTGTTGTCTTAGTGAAAGGAGTTCATAGGGGTGAAATAGGCAGGTTTAGGGAGTTTTAGGAATTAGGAGGTCTATGGGAGAGGGAGGCATAGTCGGTTGGGGACTGGGAGCTGGCAAAAGGCACCACAGGATAAAGGGAGAGGAAGACACTCATTCACAGAAGATAAGGGGAAAGCCACAGGGAATCATGAAACAGGGAAAAAGAGGAAAACAGATTTTCACAGGGGTTAGAGAATTCTACCACTGAAGTGGGGAAAGAAAGAGGGTGGCGCCCGCCCACGTGGGCTTTGAGCTTTGAAGCTGCTAATCAGAAGGGACTATCAGGACAAAGAACTGCAGCCTTTATAAACCTTAGGAAAAGGGAGTTTAGTGGGCTACCCCCTTGGGGACCCCCTCCCTATGTGGGAGTCTGTACTTGTTTCCAGTAAATTTCCAGCTTTTCTTATACTACCTTTTGTCCATGGCTTCATTCTTTGAATCCACCTGGACAAGAACTCAGGAAAGAAATCACTGTGCCGTGCCAGCACAGCCAAGGGTTTGGCGAGCCTGAGGGAGGGCGGTGAAGGATTGAAGACAGACAGGAGAATAAGCTGGGTCTCAGTGCATCTCCTGTGCCTGGCTGAGGCCACAGAGAGAGAACCAGGCAGCAAGCTGAGCCTTTATTTTATAGCCAGAGGTAAACAAGGTAGTGGTCACCGTAGTTACAATGTTCTTGTGCGTTTCACTTGTTTTGGCAGCACTTGCTGCACCTCCCACAGCCCATTGGCTACCCAGATAGGATCTAGGGGGCATCATAAGGTCAAGCTTATTTATGCTAAGAGGACTGTGCCCTCTAAGCTGGGACTTGTTTGTGGCTTTGCCAACAGGTCAGTCCAGAGGCTGAACCCTATAGCCGCTCCCTACAAATCACCTTTGCATCCTGCTCAGAGAAAAACCACGCGTTTCGGTTTGGTTCCACGTTTCATTCGGTATGTGGTAGATAGGTAGCCATCTAGGGAAGGACAGTGACATGTCCTAGAGTGGTCAGATAGAGAGCGAATTGAATTTTAGTGAATGGAAAAAAGAGAGCTTCCTGGGAGAGTAAATGCTTTCTCATTCACAAGCAGAGCAAGTAATTTTTTAAAGTATTTTGTAATTTGCCATACAGATTGTGGAGTTGGCTGATGCTCGGTTAGGTAGGTTAAAAACCATTCTGTACGAGGTATTTTGCCTAGGTTGAGTTCCAAATTTCCTTTAGAAATCAGAGAGCTCAGAATAAGGAAAACAATCTTGGAAAAGAACAAAGTTGGTCAAGGTTGTGCTTAAGCCTCCTTATCCAATTAGATCTTTAACTTCTGCCAGTGAATGTGCATGGCTTGGAGGCTGCGGTACAATTCAGAGAGTTTACTTTGTTGTTCTCTCACCTTTTCAGCCAGTGGCTAATTGCTTGGAGGTTCCTTCTGTGATTGCTCCTCAGAGGTGTAGCAAAATATACTTAAAAACAAAATCTTCTCCAACCCAGAGAACTCCACAGAGGTAGTAAAAAGAACAGTTTTGTTACTAAATAAACATTAAAACAGAAGGTGATGTGCATCAGTGTTACAGAAGACCAAAGAAAAACCAGGCAATGCTTTAAAGAAAAGGAGGGACACTGTTTAAGCTGGCGGACTCAGGGAATACCTTTCCAAATCTGAGTGAAGAAACATGCAGGGGGCTTCTCTTTATATCTCCCTGTGGTCTTTGCCCCGCAAATATGGATTATACTTCTGGTCCTTTTCGTGAGCCTTGCAAGAAGGCCCCCAGGTGTTGGGCATCTCCAGGCCATATCTGATGGTTTGGCCTGGCGCCAGCATTAATAACCCTCCCTCCAGGGCAGTGCACTGTTCACAGTTTTATGGCCTCTGTAACAGGTTCTTCAAGACCAGTCTCTGGGAAGGAGATAGTGACTTAATTATAGGTTAACAAGAATGTACACTGAGCTTGCTGGCATGGATTCCAACTGCTAGCCCCCAAATATCAGAGTTACATTGGAATTAGCCCTTCTTAGCCTTCTCATCAGGAGCAATCCATTAAGAGATAGCACAAGCAGGAAAAAAAATACTCACCCTTTTATATTGCCAAGCAGAGACAAACCATTGCATGCAGGTTTCCAGGATTACTGACAAGTCTGCTTTCTTCCTTCCATCTCCTTTGTTTATGTTTCAGAAGACACCAGTAGGCATCCTCAAACTAATTTAAATTTCCTGAAGTGATCTGTCGTGAGATCAGAGAAATTCCCAGCAGAAGTGGTGACAGGCAACAGTCCTGCCTGCTGGGAATTTCTGCAAGTTCATGTCACAGTCACGGCCATCTTGGACTTCAAGTCTGACTTGCTCATCATGGTCAACTTATTGGAAATCATGTTCAAGGGCTAAACATCCCATGATATGCATTTACCTTTTGACATTAAAAAGAATCTTCTAATTGGAATTGCTTCTGGACATACAAGCTACATGTGGGACAGGTTGTTTCTACTTAATCATCTGCAATGCAGTTTACCTGTGAACCTTGAGCATCAGAATCCCACCCCCTCCATGTGTGAGGCTAAAACGCAAATTCCTTGACCTCACTCCAGACATACTGAATTAGAATTTAGTGAAAAGAGATGGTGCCCAGGGATCTGCAAGTTTCATAGACTCTTCAGATGATTCTTAGAACTCAGGTTTGAAAACCACCATGCTAATGAGTTGGGAATAATTCCTCTCTAATTATCCTGCTGAAAGCATAAAGTCAAGGTAGATCAACACAATTTATTGGGGTGATTCTGACATCATAATGCTGAAAACAAAATGTGCTTCACCAAATCATTTGCTTCACAGTAGAGAATTCTTACAGTAACTTCATTTGAATATCTTCCTCCTTAATTTCGGTTCTTGAATTCATTTTTGAATTATTGTGAAAAGCCAAATGATTTGTGGTATTTCTGCTTATATTAAGTTGCTATTTAATTAAAAGGAATAGATAAAGTCATTTGATTCCCTTTTTAATGTTCCAAAAGTGCATACTAGCTTAATAATTTAACTTCGTGTCAAATGAAGACACAGTATATAATAATTTCTCTGATTACAAACTACTATCTCCCCCACCAAAAAAACAAGAAACGAAAAAAAGAAACCCCTCACACTATAAATATTTTAAAAGTTTTTTATTTGATGCTCATTGTTCATACATCCCTTTAATAAATTTTAATCCTTTAAATTATCAATATATTTTCATTGTAGTAAATACACATAATCATTTTTAAGTGTACAGTTCAGTAGTTTTAAATATGTTCACTTTATTGAGCAACCAATCTCCAGAACTTTTTCATCTTCCCAAACTAAAACTTTGTCCCCATTAAACAACAATTCCCCATTTCTCCCTCCCCCAGGCACTGGCAACCACCATTCTGCTTTCTGTGTCTATGAATCTGACTACTCTGGATACCTCATATAAGTAGATTCATAGAGTACTTGTCAGACTTGCTCATCATGGTCAACTTATTGGAAATCTTGTTCAAGGGCTAAACATCCCACGCTATGCATTACTGGCTTATTTCATTTAGCACATTGTCCTCAAGGTTTTCCCATGTAGTAGCATGTGTCAGAAGTTCCTTTTCTTTAAGGAAGTGAATACTATTCCATTATATGTATATATACCACATTTTATTTAACCACTGATGCATCAATGAATACTTTGATTGCTTCTATATTTTTACTATTGTGAATAAAGCTGCTATGAACATGGCCACGAGACGCTGCATTCACATTTTTTGGATGTGTACCCAGAAGTGGGATTGTTGGATCATATGGCAATTCTATTTTTAAAATGTTGAGGAACCACAATTCTGTTTTCCATAGTGGCTGTACCATTTTACATTCCCACCAGCATTGCACAAGGGTTCCAGTTTCTCTACAACCTTACCCACACTTGTTATTTTCAAAGATCACCAATATTTTGATTTATTCTTTTTAGGGATCTTCACCAGCAACATGTTTTGTTGAGATAAGAGTGCTGGAGCAAGGTGACGTTTTTGTAAGTTTTTTTGGTTTATTATAATTCATTTGTATTTTAAATTTCGTAAGTTTATTTAAATACATACATAGAATTACACAGAATTTATGTTTTCTTGATCACACATGGTCTATAATATAGCCAATCATGATTTACATTGAACTAAAACTAAAAGCAGACACTTATATAGTGATTTATATAGTCATTTACAGTTTATGACAGATCTTCATGTTTTCTTATAATATTCTCATACTGATTCTCTACAGCTATAGCCTTCCTCAAATGTAAATCTGACTCATTTACTCTAATTTAAGGGGTTTTAATAATTTTCCAATGCACGTAGAGTAAAATTAAACCTCCTCATAACGCCAACCATCTGCTCTAGCCTCATCTTATTGCATCCTCCTCCTACCCTACATCTCAGCCAACTCGAATTGCATGTAATTTGCTGACTACCACACCATACTGGACCTTTGGGTATTTATTTATGTGGTCACCTTTGGCTGGAACACCCTTCCCAACATCAGATTTATTGGGAACAATTGCTCATGCTTTACCAAGACTTAGCTCAAGTGTCACCTTTTCCATGATGCCCGTCCTCTCTCTCCCAGGGTCTGTGAGGTGTCCTTCCCTGCTACCTCTCACCACGTGGATGTGATCTTTCCTTTCTGCCCACTGTAGCCAGGACAGGTTTTCTTTACAGCACGCGCCACATTTTCCTACGTTGCTTTATATTCATGTCGGTCTCTCTTTCTAAACTGTGGGCTCCTTGAGGGCAGACTCTGAGTCTAGTTTAACTCTGACATGTCTCCAGTGACTGGTGCTTAATAAACATATATTGAATAGAGAAGTTAATAAATGGATGGTTGAGTGGGTAGATGGATGAATGGATGGGTGGGTGAGTTGATGGTTGAATGGCATAGGAGAGATATTAGTAGTCCTACAAGATTAAAATTGATTAAATAAACTGCCCAGTTTTATACCACAGTAATTTGAGGGCTGAAAATCAAATTCAGATCTTCTAACCTAATGCTTTTTTCCTCTACATGGTATTACCTTTTAAATTTAAAATTATAATATTAAAAACATTGTATAAGAGGACAATAATACATTTACTAGTATTTAAGTGATTGAGTGTTTTTAAATAGGTGGATAAACCTAATCTGATTCCTTCAACACATTTAATTAGGTTTCTGTTTCCTGATGTTCCTACCTTTCTCCTTTATGAAAGGTTTCATTAAAATTTAATCAAGGCTCCATATCATTTTGTTAATAAAGTCTTAATATTAACATAAATAGCCAAGAAGTTAAAAACATTTGCAAATTTTTCCTTTAAAGTGTATCTCACAATGATTTTTTTTCATTCCATGTTTCCCCGTAGTAATGAAAATAGCATGGATATTTGACCCAGAGACAGTGGCTAGCATTGGCTTTTTGGGACTGTCATGCCCTAGTTATGTGACCTTATCCAAGTCACCTCAGCTGTATGAGCCTCAGTTTCCTTACCTACAAAATGAAAAGAATTATATCCACTTCATAGCCTTGTTGTGAGGATTAAGTAGGAGAATATATGCCCAGTGCCTGGTACTTATTAGTTATGCAAAACATGTCAGTTCCCTCCTAACATGAAATCAGTTCATTTAAAAAAACAGATTTGTGTGTGTGTGTGTGTGTGTGTGTGTGTGTGTGTTTCAGAATGCATTTAGATAAATTCAAAAAGCAGGTCTTCTGTTCCAAAGAAGACTAAGGTTTCTTGAAGGCAAAGATCACATCTCATTTATCTTTCTCACAGTCTCACACACATTTTAAATAAATATTTCCTGATCGTTAATCATTTCCATCAGACATGTATATAATACATTTTTGTTGTTGTTGTTGTTTGTTTGTTTTAATCCGCACCCCAGGATATTTTTCCATTGTTTTTTTTTTTTTTTTAGAGAGAGTGGAGGAGAAAGGGAGACAGAGAGAAATATCGATGTGAGAGAAACATATCGATTGGTTGCCTCCTGCTGGAGCCCCTAGTAGGGCCCAGGCCAGGGAGAAGCCTGCAACCGAGGTACATGCTCTTGATGGAAATTGAACCCGGGACCTTTTGGTCCACAGCTCTATCCACTGAGTCAAAACTGCTAGGGCTATAATATGCTTTTTAAAATTGTTTTAGACAGAGGAAGAGAAAGAGAGAGAGAGAGAAGGAGGGAGGGAGGGAGAGAAACATCAGTGTGCTGTTCCACTTAATATTTTTTAATTGATTTTTAGAGAGAGAGGAAGGGAGGAAGAAAGAGTGAAAGTGAAACATCGATTGGCTGCCGGGGATCAAACCCACCACAGGGGCATGTGCCCCGATTGGGAATTGAACCAGCAACCTTTTGATGCAATGGGATGACAACTAACCAACTGAACTACTCCGGCCAGGGCTGTTGTCCCACTTATTTATGCATTCATTGGTTGTTTATTGTATGTGCCCTGATGGGAGGTCAAACCCACAACCTTGGCATCGCGGGATGGTGCTCTAACCAACTGAGCTACCCGCCAGGGCCTACTGCACTTTTCAGTAACTTTCGTGGATTTTCACTTACTATATACCTCAAAGGAAGAAATGCCTTCGTTTCTAGCACTTTGGTGGTCACCAGTGAAGGCAGATGACTGATCATGGCCTTTGCAAGTGGTCACTGTGCAATGTCTCTATGGATGGGCTCAGGTGGAGAATCAGAAGCAAAGCTCATTTGGCCTCACATTATCTGGCTTTTTACGCTGACTCCATTCTTGGCGAGCTCTGGAGGAATGAGGCTTAAGATTACATTGCAGTCTTCTCAGAACTTGCTATTATAAGTCTAATATATATATTGTATTTAGGTTTTTTTTGCAAATATGTAATTAAAACAATCAGTTTCAATGAATATTTACATGTTCCCTCATAGCCTAGGCAACTATTAATTTGCTCTCTTGAACAAAACTATTCTGTCCTACATGTCCCAGCTCAAGTCCCACTATCCCTCAAAGTACTAATCATTCATTTTTGCCATTAGGAAAATTTCTTAAAGCTTAACAAAAATAGATTATGTGCCTTTGATATGTTTAAGTTTTAATTGGCGGTGTGGCTCATTCCTTATGAATATATGATTCTCAGCTTCATATTTATTTCAGAATCCTGTAAACACAATTTAGGATCCCATTTTATTTGACTCCTGAGAACCATGTGTAGATCCACTGCTACAGAAGAATTAATAAAAAGACACACCCATGTTTCTGACTTGACTTCTCTTCTCTCTTGCTTAATTTAACTGATGAAGAGTTATTTATCATTTGTAGTGACTGAGGCTCTCTTACAATTTTAGGGGTTGGGAGAAGCATTGGACAATTCATATGGCCTTCCTGTGCACCTGGTAAGAGCATGGCCTTTTCCCAGAGTGGCCCCTGAATCATTCTTGGCAAAGTCAGATGCTTTGCCCATTTGGTGGGGAGCTCACAGACAGAAAAGTTTCTAGCATCATTCCACAAGGTGGAAATTCAAAGAGGACCATGTCCTCATGAGAATTAAAGAACTTCAGGTTAGGAATTATTGAAACAATTTAAATAGAATTAAATTTTTAAAATTTGTATTGTAATTTTATTTGGTCTCATTGGTTGTTTTGTTTTCAAGAGCAAATACTTTTTTTTCATCTGCCATCCTCCACGTCCAGATTTATGTCATGTTAACAGAAATCTTTAAAAGACTTGGGCTTTTCTCTCACTTTTTGAGATTCACGAAAGCTTTGAGATAATATAAAGTAACAGTATTTACTCAAGGAGGTTTTGAAACTCACATAACCAGAGCTTGCCCTGTACACTCCATACAGAATTAGCCTGCGGAGCTGTGTGCTTGAGGCCAGCCTCTGCCCTCCGAAGCAGGCAGTTGCAATGGAGACATTTGTATTGGAGCAGTGGAACAACTTTAGAAACAAAGTCACTAACATAATAAGAGACTACCCTTCAAGCATATCCAACTTGGAATATCCTGTTTTCCTGTTTAAAATCCTGGAGGCTTCTAATTCACTCCCACCCTAAAAGTATTTAAAAGGCCCAAATGTCTGCTACATTGGCGTTGGGCAATAGCAATTTTAAAAAGAACCTGAACTGCAAAACCAAAAGACATAACCCTGTTGAACTTTGGGAGAGACAGAAATTTTGAACAATTGAGAGAATGAAGTCTCATGTGAGAAAGGGATCAGTCTCTTGTTCACAACTCTGTCCCTGGCACATAGCGACCCATGTAAAACATAGAGGTGTACAGTAGAGGTCAGAGGCAGAGCACCTGGCCCAATAGAAGAAGAGGAAGATCTGGACTAGGACCAGAAGAGAGGCACAAAACAGTGTGTTACTTCTGAGGGAGATTAACAGTTAACATCAGACTCACATTCCATGCTACCTGAAAATTGTTATATAACTACCTATCTTATATATAAACTATGCATAGCTTATCCCATTAGGGTTCATATTTTCTTAACTAACCCTTTATAGTCCTTATGCAGAGTCCCCTAGGGTTTTGGTAAGGAGGGATGTCAGGTTTACATGGATCCAAAAGGCTTTCCCAGTTGCCATCCTGGTCCCCAGGTTGGGTAGAAAGTCAGCAGTTCTTCAAGTGCAGAGCACATCCCTGGTGATTGATTAGGTCCTTGGGTGGGGTTGAGTGGCACATTAACTCTTTCAAATCCATGTTTGACCCTCAACTATGTTTCCCTCGTGAATTAAACAACTTAAAACAAATAAATAATGTTTATTCTCTCTTCTAGATTAGTGAAGGAGTGGAGTGCATTTTTATTCCCAAAAACTTGTTTCTAGCAGAAGCCAGCCCTGAATTCAGGAGAACTGCTGTAGAGCTGGTGTGTGCATACCCCACAGAGGAGGACATTAGGGAGTACCTGGTGGAGCGACAAGCGTGGAATGAGTACAAGGCCAGGCTCTTGGCTCAGCAGCTAAAGACAGGAAGCTGACCCCCAGGCTCAGCTCATTTTTATTTTTATAATGAAAAATCTTAAAAGAGGTTGAATTCGGCAAGGTAGCAGGATACAAAATTAACGCCAAGAAATCTATGGCATTTCTATACACCAATAGTGAACTTACAGAAAGAGACAAAAAGGCAATCCCATTTACCATCCTACCAAAAAAATTAAGATACCTAGGAATTAACTTAAGAGGTAAAAGACCTATATGCAAAAAACTACAGGACACTGAAAAAAGAGATAGAGGAAGATATAAACAGATGGAAGAACATACCGTGTTTATGGATTGGTAGAATCAACATCATCAAAATGTCCATTCTACCCAAAGCAATCTATAGATTCAATGCAATCCCCATTAAAATACCAATGGCATATTTCACAGACCTAGAACGAACTCTCCAAAAATTCATAAGGAATAAAAAAAGACTCCGAATAGCTGCAGCAATCCTGAGAAAGAAGAAAAAGTAGGTGGGATCTCAATACCAGATTTCAAGCTGTATTACAAAGCCACTGTTCTCAAAACAGCCTGGTGTTGGCACAAGAACAGACATATAGATCAATGGAACAGAATAGAGAATCCAGATATCGACCCAAACCACTATGCTCAATTAATATTTGACAAAGGAGGCATGAACATACAATGGAGTCAAGACAGTCTCTTCAATAAATGATGTTGGGAAAATTGGACAGATACATGCAAAAAAATGAAACTAGACCACCAACTTATACCATACACAAAAAGCTCGTAAGAACTTCATATTATATGAAACAGATGTCTTGTCTTGGCGAAGTTAAAATGGTGCTATCCTGAGATACCTTGGCAGAAGCTTGCTGATGCTCCACCTCACATACCCGCAGCCCACTTCCGCTTTCAGCTATGTAAGCTCCGGCATGTTGATAGTATTCTACTTCCCAATTCTTCGATTTTGTGGTGGAAGGTTTCTGAGTTATATTCAACACAGTTCCTCAGATGGTCCCATATTCATTATCTGTTGCTTTGTAACAAATTACTTCAAATTTGCTGGCTTACAATGACACATTTCTTGTTCCACAATTTCTGTAAATCAGGAATCAGGGAGGAGTTTAGCTGGGTAGTTCTGACCTAGAATCTCTTCCAAGCCTGCGGTCAGTGTGTTAGCCAAGTCCGCAATCCCCTGAGGCATGACTGCACCTGACCATCCACTTCCAACCCCCTCATGTGGCTATTGTCAGGAGGCTTCCCCTCATCACGTGGACTCCTTTCTAAGGCTCCTCACTCTAGGGCTTCCCCCAGAGCGAGTGGTCTAAAAGAGGGCCAGTGCCCCAAAGGGAAGTCTAGTCTTTTTTATGACCTAATCTTGAAAGTGACATACCGTTGCTTCTGCTGCTTTAGTCACATAGACCAACCCTGGAGGAGTGTGGAAGGACACGACACACAGGTGTGACCACAGGAGGCAGAGATCATTGGGGCCATCTGGGAGGCTGGCTACCACAGGTGGTCAGCAGGATTAGTCCCGGGTGCCTAGAGGGAGAGACCAAATTGATAATACATTCCTGTGTTGTCTTTTTCTTCTTTCCTGTCATTCTTTCTATTTCCTCACTTCTGCTTCCTGAGATCATGTTCCTTTGCCCCAGTCTCCCCCAAAACTGACCTAAACATAAACCTGACTCAGGTTCTCATCTCAGAGGGACAAAAATAAGAGAAATCCTTGCCCATTATGAAAAATGTCACTCAAAGTCTTCCTTGAACTTTGTTAGTTGAGGGGGGAAAAAAAGGCCCTATTTCAAATTTATTTTTATTTGGAAACTAGAGGCCTGGTGCACGAAATTTGTGCATGGGTAGGGTTCCTAGTCCTGGCTGGTGATCAGGGCCGATCAAGGCCTTCCAGCTGCTGGCCAGGGACTTCCTTCATTCCGTGCCACCCCCTGGTGGTCAGCACACGTCATAGCCAGCGATGGAACTCCCTGTTGAACTCCCGAGAGGACACTGCATATTATATAGAGAGATAATTTAAAACATGACATTGCAATAATAGTATAAAGAGCTCCCATAGGTCTTTACCCAGAGTCACCACTTTTTAATGTTTTGCCACATTTACTTTCATTCTCAAAGGCCTAAATTTTAAGCCTTATTAAAATATCCAGTGTCATTTACTTTTATTCTATATGATTTAATTTAATTTAATTTAATTTAATTTGTGTTTTATCTTTGGGGTAGTCCCTTAATCTCTTCACATTGTTTTACTGACCTGCGATATGAAGATAGTAATATTTATGGTTTGGGGTTGTTATAAGGATTAACTGAATTGTGCACACAAAGCATTTAGTACAGAACCTGGCACACAGTAAGTGCTCAATAAACTTTAGGATTTTGTTCATTCAACAGATATTCTTTCAACAAATATTTATTGAAAAACTTGCTGTTGTTCTTATTATGTTGTTCTTTGATGACTGATAAATAATTTAATCCCAGGAGGAAAGCACTGGAAATAATAGTAAAAATTGTAATACATAGACACAGATGAAACAAAATGATATTCGAGCTTCACTTCAAAATAATTTGCAGGGGAAATCTGTAGGGGTGTAGAAGAAACAAGATTGTTGAAGCTGAGTGATGGGTACATGAAGTTTCATTATACTCTCCTCTTTTTTGTATATGTTTGAAGTTTTCCATAATACGAGTTTAAAAAAAGAACCATGACACACAGCAAATTAACCACTCTCAAATGGCTAGGAAATGTCACATTTCCTCAGAGTTCAGTTATTTAATTGGTTCTAAAAATAGTGGAATGAGACAATGAATCTTAACATTCTGACGGTCACAGAAGTCATCTTCCTTTACCTTTACCATTAATTTGTCAGCCACTTTCCACATTTTTTTTTTTTTTTACTAATGAGCCTTGACACAAATTGTGTCTAGATATTAACCCACAGGCTATAACTGAATAGTAAATTATTTATATCATGGTTATTATATAATATAGACCTTTATAAACTATATTTATAAATGTGATTCTTAAATCTTCTAATCAGCTTAGGCCTTAAGTAATGGGAACCCAAACATTTTCAATGCAATGAAGCCAGTAGAGTTTAAATTGTGTATTAAGAATGGTTATATTTTGAGAGCTAAATAGCAAACTTTTCTTGAATTTTTATAATTTTACTATATTGCTTTGATATGAAAAACAAGTCTAAACAATAGAGAAGTTGTAAAGTTGAATACTTTCTAAGTTAGAGGTCTCTGAGCTTTTTTAGTGGACTTCTGGACCTCAGCCTTCAAATGACTTTCAGATGAGCAGGCACTTGCTCCACCCTTCCCACTTCCTCCAAAATCTTCCTCCATTAATTATCCTCTCTTCCAATTGTATCTTCAGTCTCTCTCCATGTTCTTACATTGTATGGTTTTTGGGATAGTGTGATCTGCTGATATTCCTTATCTTAAAATACTACATAACTCTTTCCAGGCACAAAACTCTTGCAGATGCACAAGAAGAGGAGAAGAGTACATGCTCTAGTTGTTAAGACAATGTGGACAGAGAAAGCAGTGACTGCCCAATGTCCCAAGGACAGAGGCTATGAACTGTGGTACTAATTTTCTTTCAAAGTGTTTTTCTTTTACATAGCTACATCCAGGCATATGTTACAGGTTAAATAAGAGCAGAAATATTTCTATATAATAAAAACCTAATATGTTAAGTGTCCAATCATCCAGTCAGCTGTTCAACCAATCAAAGAGTAATATGCTAATGATATGCGTGCTATAACGTGCACTGATCACCAGGGGGAAGATGCTCTGACTGGTAGGTGAGCTTGCTGCTGGGGTCCGACTGATAGGGACTAAACGAGACAGGCCAGACACGCCCTGGAGCCCTCCTGTGATTGCTCCCTGGCTGGCCAACCTCCCAAGTTTCTCCCCAACACTGATGGGGTCCCTCAGCCTGGCCTGCACCCTCTCACAAGCTGGGACCCCTTGGGGGATGTCAGAGAGCTGGTTTAGGCCTGATCCCTCAGGCCAGGATGAGGGACCCCACTCCATTCTGGCTACCTTTCCTGATAGAAGATGCTGCAAGTCTGACTTCATTCTCTCACCTGAGGTACATGGTTTGAAAATGCCAAAGTTATATTTTTAAAAGCAGTGGATTCTAAGTGGAGGCTTTTATTCCTGGCAAAATCTTGGAAAAGGAGAATTAGAATTTTTCTCATTTTTTTTCCCCCTTATATATTGGAACTCTTTGGAAGGACTTAGTAGAAACAAACTCAATTGGGCTGTGTTAAAAGTGTACTCAGTGATTATTGAGAAATGTTCATCTGATTCACTGGACTGGTTTCTTATTTTTGTTCTCGAAGTTGCTTTCCAGAAAATATTAATTTAATTCTCCCTCTCTCATTCTCTGTTTATTATACTACTAGAGTCCTAGTGCACGAATTTGTGCACAGGTGGGATCTGACTGGCCTGGCCCCAATCGGGGTGGATCAGGGCCAAGCCTGTGGAGAGGAGAAGATGGTGGGAGGGTGGCTGGCTGGGGGGAGGGGCTGTGGGAAATTGGCTGGTGGGCCCTGCCCCTGATTGGGGTGAGGTGGGCCGATTGGGGGTCAGCAGCTGGGGGAGGGACCATGAGAGGTTGGCTGGCCATCTCCACCCCCGGTTGGTGTGTGTGGGGCAATTGGGGGCAGAGCTGGCTGAGAGGAGGGGCTGTGGGCTGATTGGGGTGGTGTGGGCCCTTTGGGGGCAGGGCCGGCTGGGGGGAGGGGCTGAGGGAGGTTAGTCAGCCAGCCCCACCCCCAGATCAGGCCTGTTTGCTGGTCGCAGTGGGCATCATAGCAACTGGTCGTTCTGGTCATTCCAGCGTTCCTGTAGATGGCTCACCAAAACTAAGTAATTCTAATATTCAACATCAATAATATGTATTTAGTGAAATTAGATATGACTGCAGTTTGAGATGGAAACTTGGTTCAGTAGTGGGAAGAGATTAACCAAAGAAATTATATGCATACTAGAGGCCCAGTGCACGAAATTCGTGCACGGGTAGGGTCCCTAGGTCTGGCTGGCAATCAGGGCCGATCAGGTTCCCCACCTCCCTGCTTCCCCTCTCCTTCCCTTGCCACCCGTGCACCACCACCATGTGGTTCCCCCCCCACTTTCCTGCCTCCTCCTTCCCTCGCTCCCTCAGCGCCCTGCTGCTGCCGAAGGTCACCTACCTTGTTCCGCGCCACCCCCTGGTGGTCAGTGCACATCATAGTGAGTGATCAAACTCCCAGTCTCAGGTTGAGCTCCTGAGGGGACACTTTGCATATTAGCCTTTTATATATATAGATATGTATAACCCATGGATACAGACAATAGTGAGGTGAAGACTTGCAGGGGGAGGGAGGTGGGTATGGGATGGGGGGGTCAATGGGGGAAAAAGGAGGACATCTGTAATATTTTCAATAATAAAAACAAATTTTTAAAAAAGAATGCCATACATTTTCATTTTTTGTTGCTTTGTCTTATGATGCTAAATGTATTTGCTGCATTTAATCACTAGCTCTTAGAATTGAATGGTACCTTACACACCAGTACAGGGACTGATTCAGTACTTGTCCTTTGCACCTAGCTCCTGGAACATAGTATATGCTCAGCAAACATTTGCTGAATAGCATTACCTGGTTCAATCTTTTCAACCAGTGCAGGAATATAGGGTGTCCTCCAAAATGGACACAGACTTTGAATAATTATAAAGGCTGTATTTATTAAAATACATTTCATTTTCAAAATGTAATAGAATCAGCTGTTAAAGTGTGTATACATTTTTTTTGGGGGGGGACACCCTGAATTCTCAATCATTTTCTTCAAACGATGGTCCTTCACATCTTCTGCTTGAACCTTTCCAGTCCCAGGGACCCTCCTTCTTCCTCCTTCTTTCCTTCTCCCCCTCCCCTGCTTCCTTCAGTAGATATATGTTGAGTCCTTACTATGTGCAGGATCTATATTTTGAGTAAAAATACATTCCCTGCCTTCATAGAGTTTACAGATTAAGAGAGGAGACAAGCGCTACCTGAAGGGTCCAAAAAGAAAAGTGAAGGCAGGACTCTGATAAGTGCAGAGAGCAAAACGGCCTCTTCCAGGAGGTCAGGACAGATCCCACGAAGATGGGAAAACTGAGATGAGTAGGACTGGGTTTGGTACAGGAAAGAAGAAAGACCACCCAGGCAGTAGGACCTGCACGGTCAAGACTGGGAGGGGGAAGAAGCCTGTGTATCTCAGGGGCGGAGAGAAGGTCGGTATGGCTGCAGCCAGCTGGGTACAAGCTGGGACTGGACACCCACAAAGGGCCTGTAAACCCTGCTCAGGAACTTGGACTTTATCCTAAGATAAAGGGGGTGACATGATCAAATTTACATCTCATTCACTGCTAGGTGTGTGTGTGTGTGTAAGTTCTTCCTTCTATTTATTGACTTTAGACTGCCTCTATATGACTTTCTTTCTCTGGTCTCACTCTTTCTTTGGGAGCTTTACAGAAGTAAGCCTCCTTCTCAGAGAGGGCTTTTCAAACTCCAGTTCTGTTTCCGCTTCTTCTTACCCTGATCAGACCTTTCTGTATTTTATATACATCTATCTTCCTTTAAAAATAAAAAAAAATATGGCTGATCGAGGTGAGTACAATCCTCCACAAAGTTTTGGAGAACAAATATATTATTTTCTGTAATCTGGACTCTGTCCTTGATCACAGGCATCACCAAATTTTTCATAAGTTTGCAGTCTACTAAACAATCCAACCCCAACTTTTTCAGGTGCTGTGCTAATAGATTAGGAGGTCTCTCTCATTGTGGTTTTGCACCATTATTTGCTGGTTTGTTTTTTAATATGGATAAATAAGAGTTCCGGGGATCATCCCTGACACCAACACCAGTTTAGCCACATAATCCTGGGAAGGTTGCGTAGTCTCTCTGGGCTTCCCTGCTTTAGGGCAGGATTCTTTCCCCCCCACCCTCCTCCCCCCTCCCCCGCATTGTCTCCTTCCGTGTGGTGGGAACCTCCTTCCTGAACAGGTCTAGGGCTCTCTACTCCTCTCAGTCTTCCTACAGAAGGAGTGATTTAATCTGATGGGTGTTTGGAGAGAGAAGATGGACATCTATAGCTCCATGTTCTTTCTCCTCATTCTTTGGGAGCAAGTGGCCTGCTCTCCGTGTGCAGTAAGTTTTACAAGGGGTTTGAGCCCCCAGGGAGGCCTGCATTGGTGCAGTGGGGTCCTGCATTGGGAGGCCCCACTTGCCTGCAGATTTAAGCCCATTTCTTTATTACCCTTTTCAGTCATAAGGTGCTATGTCATTGTCTTATTTCTGAGCTGGTTCAGCACACAGTGCTATTTCGCGGGCTTTCACAAATAATGAAGGATGAGCAATATTCATTTTCTAAAATTCCTTGTTCCTAGGAATATGACTATACATTTATCCTATTCAATGTCTTGAGGTTTGTTTCAGCCCATTCTTCATTACAGCCACAATTAGTATTAATGGGTACCTAGTGGTCTGGAGGAGTTAATGCATGTCCTTAACCAATTAGCTAACTCTAAGGAAGTGATGTTGGTCCTGCAGTACATTCTAGAAAAAGAATGCAATATGCTGGAATGTTGCCACATTTTTATTCTCAATGTTATTCTCTTATTATGCTATTCTCAATGCCATTTTACAATTACATGGAAGCTCCCATTAGTAAAATGCCATTTCCCTGAGAGATTCAAAATCAGATCTGCTCTGTATTCAATTCCACTCTATTGTAACTAATGTCCCAGAAGATTATATGCTACACATTTGACATAGCCTTTGAAAAGTATGTCCATGGTGCCTGTCATGTAACCAATGCAGAAGTTAATTATATGCATCAATGATGGTGATATGTCAAAGTGTTAGTAGTTTATATTTGCCAAGTGCTGTATGTGATTCAAGGAGCTCTTTATTTGGCAGTAATTATTTCTGACCTATCTACCTAAAGGACTTAGAAATACCAAATTAAATAACTGCTCAGATGCTTATTTGGGTTAAAATAATACAATTACAGTTCATTTTTAAGTGTTTTAAAGATAAAATTTAACTCTGATGTTGCTCATGGATATAATAAATATTTATTTTACTCAAATGCCATACTGAGGTGCTTTGATTCAAACATCTATCACCTAAATGATTCAGTCTAGTAGAGAAAATATCATCTTGATTTAATTGAACATGCTTTCAAGGACCCAAAATGATAGGAGTTAGGCAAAAGACTCTGGAGACCTTTAGTGAAGGGATAGAAATTAATGAAAATTTCCAGATATGAATCAAGATCAAAAAGCATGTTCTTAAGTCAACTCTGTGTGACTTGGTCACCTTTCCTCAAATCAGTAGGTTGTAAGAAGTGGATTTTCGGATGAAATTCATAATTCTGGATATGGCAGCCTATTTAAATCACTTGTGATGCGCCCAAATTGGTACTAATAGGAATCATTCCAGTTTTAATTCTGGGAACAATGGGGAGATGTGGACAAGAAGAGAGAGAAACGTGTTTTCTCTCTCTTACCTGAGCAATGAATTGCAGAGTTCTGGCTCCTCCTATTTCCTAATGTGTCTCCTCTCTGGTCCTACTATGTTCTACTTCTGCCCCATTGAAGGGTCTGAGCGGAAGTGCCTGCCTTTTATAGTAATCTGAGAATGACTAACCTTAAAAAATCCCTGACTTACTTGGATTTTTTAACAGGATATTTGTGAGCCCAGAGCAACTGCTATTCCTAGGATTTCTGGCTAGACGACGAGGCAAATTTCAAAGATCCAGGTAGTGAGGGAGAAAGAGTTGGAGATTTTGCAGACGGCCTTGGTGGCAGTTCCTCATCCTGTTGCCGCTTGTTGCTGCTGCTTCTTTTCCTCCCCTTCAAACCCCACGGTTTTTCTATCTCTAGGATTATTCCCCCAGGCTCTCTGGCAACCACAGGAGAGATGCTTGGATGAGAAGCAGAGGGTGTAGCTTAGTGATGTGGCTCCTTGTATGGACAGACTGGCAATCAGCTGTTCCATATTTCTGTGGACTTTGGTGCTTTTTAAAGGCCCAAAACTGCTATCATCAGAATAAACTTTTTTTTTTTGCAGTCCTATTTATAATGTTATTTACTTAGTACATTTTTCTTCCTTCCTTTTTCTGGCTTTAAACAACATGAATTTATTATCTCATAGTTTCTCTGGGTCTTTCCTTCCCTTTTTAACAGAGGGGGCCAAGTTAAATTATACCCAGCAATTACCTTCATCACAAATTCAGAACCAATCTAAACTAATGAGCAATCACAAAACACAGGCAAGTAAAACATAATTCATAATCTGCAGTTTCTTAGGTGCTGTGCTTGAGGAATAAGGAATAAGTAACAAACTGAGTTTGACTACAAGGATGGGCAGATACGCACACACTCCTGTATGCCGTTCTGTTTCTCTTCCATTATGTCGCCATCATCGCTTTGAATCGTAAGGCTGCTGAGTTCTGTTGAAATGCCTTTTACATCCATCTCCTCTTCACGCCCACTCCCTGAATCAGTCCTGAGTGTGCACAATAGCTCCTGTCTTCTGGCTTACTCTTCTCCCATCCAGCCTCCCACATTGCATTAGAGTGATCTTTCTAAAACACAGATCTTCTTAACCACAGATCTTACCAAGGCATCTACCCACTTGAAACTCTTGATGGCTTATTATCACCCTATGAATACATCCTAGCACAATAAAGAAAGCCCCTTTATAATCTTGCTGAGCCCATCTCTCCAGATTTACCTCCATTCATTCTCCCCAACAGATTTCTCACTGTGCACTTCCTTCCTCTATTCCATCTGACCTGCCTTTCCCTCTGCCTGGAATTCCTCTTTTACTTAGGGCCACCTGAGCTGCCCCCTCTGAAGCAGAAATAATCATTCCCTCTGTTCCCTTATAATTTATACTAGAGGCCCGGTGCACGAAAATTCATGCACTCAGGAGTGGGGGTGGGCAGTTCCCTCAGCCCAGCCTGCACCCTCTCACAATCCTGGACCCCTCGGGTAGGGTCCCTAGGCCTGGCCTGAGATCAGGGCCTATCGGGGCTTTTCTTCCCTGGGCTGCAGGCAGCTGGCCCCACCCCCGCTACTGCCACTGCTTGCTATCTGTGCAGCACTACCCCCCCTCCCCTGCCACTGGTGGCCTCCCTCTTCAGGCGACAGACTGTGGTGCAATGGCTTGGCTGGCCTAGGCCTCCCTCTTTCTTTGCTGGGGGGCGGGGCCAGCCCTGCAAGGGGCCGTCTGCCTACCTGATCTCCCCAAAAAGGCAGGGACTTCATTGTTATGGAATATAAAAGATGCACAAAATATCAAGATCAAATATTGAGAAATGTTGAGATTGAGTTGAGTCGATTTAAGTAAAACATAACAGGCAGAAACAGTCATCTAGAAATAACTCACTAAGATCTTAATAAATTAAGCTGTTTACAGCACACAGAAAACATCTTCCCCATGTCTTCCAATTAGAGCCTTAAATAAAAATAATCAAATAAAACAATCAGAAAGTCAGGAAATCGGAGAACACGGCAACTGAGGCATAAAAACAGAAAATAACATGTTACAATATTTTACACTAATGAAAATGATGAAACTATTATTTGTTTGATGTTTATTCACCGGGGCATTTCTTATATGACATTGCATTAGTTTATATAGTCTACCGTGGAGCGCCCGCTCTGCAGTAAGACTTGTATTGGCATTGTCATGCAAAAGAAAGGGAAAGACCCGTCTTTGCCCTTGGGAAGGCTTCACCAGTTCCTGACATGGGCAATGTCCACAATATTGGAACTGATGTGCACCCAAAGATACAGTTGCTAGTGAAAAGACCCTTGTCTCGACACAAGCCTCTATCCTCTTAGCCACTGTGTTTCTTTTTGAAAGGAACATCTTAATGGTCTCATGGATAGGGTATTAATCCCTTCTACAGGAGTAGCAGGTCCAGATCCCAGCAAGGATGCCAAGTAGTTCTTTTTTCTGGGTTGTAGTATTAAAAGTCTAAAATATTTTTTAGTCTATTTTCAGAAAGTGTTTCATGTAGAGGCATGTTTGTCATACTCTTCTTTCTAACAAATTTCCACTGAGCACCTATTTTACACAAGGCAGAGTGTTGGAGGCTCTTGGGAAAAGTGGACCCAGTTCTTGCTCTGCAGAAGAGGATACTATGTGGGGCTGTCAGATGTAATTGCTGTAAGAACACAAGCTGCGGGGGAGGGGCGGGGGGACGGGGAGAGAGGGCGGGGGGAGGGGCGAGGCTATGGGGGCTGAGTAACATCTTCAGAGTAGGCGTGAATTATGCTTGCCTTGGAAAGTCTGGGCTCTTCATACGGTACTGGCGCTCTCTGCCTGTGTGTTTTGAGAAAGTTTTCTTTTGTACATGTTTTTCCACTTTACAGTGAATGTGGGTAATATTGTCCAGTCTGAAGGTACAGAGGCCATCTGGGTGGGGGTGGCTTGGCTAGTTTTCCAGGCAAGACCTCATAGTTTGGTCTTTCCGTGGTGAAATCACCAGACTCCCTAATCTTAGCTTTGTGACCTAGGCTCTTCACTTTCTCGGACTGCCAAAAGTCTTCTAACCTGCGTGATCTGACGTAAACTAGCAACACTGGCCAAATGATCCATTTATGATGGGGGCTGCTCTTTCACGGTGACATGTTTACATCCGCCCTCCAGGAAAGTCCTGGTTTCAAAATACCTGAAAGCCATCGTGGACATAAGTCACTCTGTTGCTCTTTAAGCACGAAGCCAGAGCAAAGGGAGGGTAATAGATGGCTGAAGTCTCAGAAAACAGTCATTTCTAACTCAGACCAGGTTTCTGCCCTGAAGTAGCATTTCCTCAGGGTTGGTATTTTCTCCCTGGACAGTGTTAGATGGGCATTGCCAACTTTAGTTATCCTGATCCCCATTTCCATATATTTATGTAGACTACCGTCTCATATTGCAACAGTCTTTATTAAGAGAAGTTAATATCATACAGATACATTCTCTCTTCTCATTTGGGGCCAAGAATCCTTATTTATTTATCTTTCAATTTGGCGACCTTTGCATGTGTGTTGCCTTTTTTCAATAAAGCCATTTTCTTACCCCCCTTCCTTACCTACACCATACTGTCCTCATATATGTGGCTTTCTCTGAATGGGGTAAATCAGACAGCTCTATGCAAGAAGTTATTTTTAAAACTTGCATTTTTCTTATTAAGATAGCTGTAAAAATACTGCTGGGGAAAACTAAGAAATAACATAGCACTATTCCACACAAGCCTTTACCTGGATTTCAGCCTTTTATATTTTGCTCCTATATTGGTTTGTTCTCCAAAAACTCCCTTACGAAAACTTAGAAGAGATCTTTAGACCACAAACACAGTTGTGTCAGATGGCTATTCAAGTTCTTAATATCTTTTTTCCTTTGGGGTGTACTTTCCCAGACGCTATCCGCTGACTTCCTTATTAACTTGATCTTTAAATGCCCTTATATTTATTTGGCTTATATCCATGACTAAAGGTCATGCTCTCCATTTGCAGTCTGTGCTCAATTGATTAAAACCTTCTAAAAATGTTTCCGGTTTATCATGGATAGTCACCTATTCCTTGAAGTTATAACCTCATCTATAATGTAAACATAATACCAGTACTAACTTATATTAGATTTTTTTATCCACTGGTTCAGTCTCATATTACTTTCAGGCTCCCAACCATCTATATTCTTTAGTTCCAAAGGTAAGGAGTTTGTGTTGTATTCTAGGAGTTAAAGAAGCTCTTGCTATCAAGTGAGAATTATTAGAAACCTCCCAAAATTTTAACTTATGTTCCTCCTCCACAGCCCTGGGGAATTTCAGAGTGGCATTGTAGCAGATGCTGTCAGGGTCTCACCCAGATTCCTCCCCCTGCCACTTCAGCTCACTTGAGTCCACTTCCAGCTGCCAGTGTCTGCACCGGTTTTCCTGAGGGCTTTTCCAGAACCATGCTCTCTGCCCAGATACCAAGGAGCAGGCTAGAAGGAAGGAATGGAGAATATCCCTGAATGCCCTCAGCCAAGACCTGATGGGACCTCTCCTCTAGGGTGGGTAACTTTGAAGCGTGTATTACGGTTCCTCCTGGTTCCTGGCAGCACTAAGCTCCAGTTGCCCACAGCGCTAGCTGGCTCGATAACACAACCTTGACTGCTCCCTTCCTTTCTCTGGCTCACTTCCTCATTCTACCAGGTGTGATGCAATGGAGAAGGGGAAGCTTCCTAGCTGTAGGACCAATCACTATCCAGAAGCCGATGAACTAAAATATAGGACACAGTGTCTGGTGCTTAATAATAATTGTTTTATGAATGCTTTCCAAAATATTTTCACATGTGTTCTCCCACTCAAGGAGTGTCAACCCATGGGGAGAGGTTGACATATAAACCACAAGACTTTAACACACTGTAGTTAGTGCTATAAGGGAGGTGTGAGGAATTTTCGGTGGTAGAATAGAAGTGAGCCAACCATTCATCAGGATGGGATTGGAGGTGAAGGAGTAGTTTCAGAGAACATTTTATTGATGGGGTAAGATTAGATAGGGAAGTTGGAAAAGAACATTTCAAGAGGAAGAGCTTGGAGAGAAGAGAGAGAGAGAGAGAGATAAAGAGAGAGAGAGGTGAACAAGCTGTGAATAATGCCTCAGTGAGGGAACAATGAGCAGGAGCCTGGGTGTTTGGGGAGCAGGGACTGGGATGAGATGGGGGGAGGCCTCAAATGCCATGCTGATGGGAGTTGGACTCTTCCTGAAAGTGGTAGGGCGACGCCAAAGGTTATGAAGCAAAGGAGTAACAGGATCATCTCTCTGTACTAGCCAGTCTTGTTTCCAGATTTATAGGGAATAACTACGGACACCTCAGACTAGTTTCGGAGCTCAGTTTATAGACGGGGCAGGAGAAGGTGGTTAAGCATGTGGATGCCTTTATTGAATCCCAGCCCACTAATCATGTGATACAAATTATGTGATACCAGTCATGTCACTTACTAGTCCTGTCATACAAATAGCTAACATTTAGTGAGCCTACTAAGTACCTGGCACCGTTCTGAATGCTTTGCATGTACTAAATCATTCAGTCCTTTGTCCTTCAGAGTCTTCATCTATACAATGGAGATAACATTATTTCATGTTAAAAAAGTATTATTTTATGACCATATTTCATGTGGCTGCCTTGCAGAGAAATTACATAGATAAGTTTATTTGTGTAAACTTCTTAGAAGAGTGCCTTACAACATAGGCAACGGGCGCTGAATAAATGCTCTTGTTGTTATACTCCCCTCTGCTCTCAGAAGAGCTCATATGAAGGGGAATCTGTGGTTTTCCGAGTTCCCCTACATCTGAGTTCAGGCGTTACTGAACAGGACCCCTGACAGGCACCTGCCCGAGGTGAAGGATGGGTAGGAGGCTAATGTGATGCAACATCACATAGTCTTACTTCCCTTATGGAGCTCTAAGAATTCTGTCCTCTGAAAAAGCGCTGTTCGACCTGGAGCAGAGCCTGTGCAGAGCTGTCCTTCAGTGGAGGTGCTGAAGAAGTTAGAATAAGTTCTTCAACAGCCAAGGCACCTCGGCAATGTTTGAAGTGTTAGAATCCAGGAGAGAAAAGAAGCATAAAACTGGCTGCGAGCCCCAGGATCACATTTTGGAGCAATGTCTGTCTGGTGTGTCTGACTCCACAGCTTCTGCTCCACTGCCTGTAGAGCTCTCGGTGGAGCCTGCAGTGAGCAACCAGGAAGTGGCCCAGCAGAGGGGAAGAGTCACATGGCTTTGATTATCTGTAAAAAGGGTTGCGGAGCTTCCTTCTGGAGGGACCTGGTCCCCGAAGCTTCAGGTTCTGGTTATGAACTTACCATTTGAATCAGGTATGACACCTTGAGGGACAGTGGAGACTATGGAGCAAAAAGTCATTAAGCTTCTTATCCAGGCAGCTGATGAAAGTGCAGATTCAGAATTATGAGTGTGGGCTGTAGGCACCCATGACAATTTTGGTTTAGAACCCAACTTTCAGAATTCTGGAAACAAATGAGGTATGGAAAGAGAGAGGTGCGGTGATATTTTGATTTAATTTTTATACTCATGGTTTGAAGTAATTGTAATTCTTTCAGAAAAGCACTGCTTGCTTCTAGGTATCCTTCCTGATTTTTTATCTTTTTCACTGACTCTTCCATCCTGAAGCAAGCAGAAGTGGTGGAACTCAATTTTCTCAATAAAACATGATGAACTTGAGTCTTAAGATATTTCATGCTCACAAGGAACAGTTGGGCCATTTTCAGGTTTCCTTAAAACAATGGTAGATGACTACTTACCTTTGATTGTGTCCTTATCTATTGATAATTTCAGTACATATCCTTGCCGTGTGTGGGTGTGTGTGTGTGGCTGTGTGTGTACATCTTTGATATCATATGTATGCTGGTCTGAAACCTGTTCACTTTTTTGAATAATACACTATATTTAAAACTACTTTTGATATTCACCTAACCTTTAAATTTAAAAAGCAAAGGTGTGAGATGTAATTTTGCAATTTGTGCTCCCTTGTGTCATGTAGGCAATAAATGGCATTTTTAACTTATGTGCCCTAGTCCTACTTTTTAAATTCAAACTTAAGTATTTTTAAAAATAATAGATATAAACAACTTTTTATTGTTTGCTTTCTTCATAACCAAGTACAATAAAAGAGAATTCACTTGTGTGAACAGCCTGGAAATTAAATTACCACTTTTTACTACCCGTATGGTTAACATTTTTATTATTTTAGGTAAAATCTAAAACATTAAGCAGGTTAAATATCAACTTAGGAACTAATATTATCAGTGAAGTAAGAAGCATACTTTAGAATCCCCCATGCTAATTATATCAGTTATACCAAGTTACAAAAATAAAAATGATTCAAATTCTCACCACACAGCATCAGAAACCATCTGACCATCCCTTTTGTCCATCTGGGGAGCATTTCTAAGTCCTACAAACAATTACTAGTATATAGGAGCAGCCTTACAAACGTCTAGAATAAAATGTTTGTTATAAAATCTATTTAACAAGAGGTGAGTCTGTGAGTTTATGTATTTAAAAACATATCCTTTGCATCTTATGGCCTTGCTACTCAAAGTGTGGGCCCTGGACCAGCAGTATCTGGATGACCTGGGAGCTTGTCAGAAATGCAGAATCTTGGGCCCTATTCTAGATCTTCTGAGTCTGAATCTACATTTTAATAATATCCTTACTCAGTCGTATGCACATTAAAGTTTGAAAGGGGTTGCATTGGGGAGATAAAATATATACTGAAAGAATATTTTTTCAAGGCTATTCCTATCTAATTGTTTATAGGACTTAGAAATGCTCCCAACATGGGCAAAAGAGAGAGTCAGGTGGTCTCTTTCTTCCTTACCATAATGATTCTCAAAATACTGAGAGGTCTTCTGTCTCATGAGGTATCAGAACGCCTTGGTTTGATTCCTGTCTTTACCATTATAATCTCTCTAAAACCTCAGTTTCTCTACCTGTATAAAAAGAATGATAGTATCTCATACAGTTATGAAGATTAAATTAATTAATATTTATACTTATACTAGAAAAACTACTAGAACTTTAGTCAGTGTTCAAAAATAATTCATTGCATCATTATCAAGGTCTGAGTTTCATAAGCCCTTATCCTAAAATTTCAAGTCCTCCTCTAAGGCTGTTGTTGATGGCAGAATGATCCAGAGACAAGGCTGCTCAGCTCAGGGAGCCTGGGATGGATAGCATGTCTAGGCCTGGCATAGGACTGTCATTTAGTAGCTTAGTGCCCAAGTGTAATGATCCTGGGATATTAATTATTGACCTCTTTTACTAAATTCCATCTATTAAAAGGGACAGAAGATTTTTAGCCAATTCCCCGAAACCTTATTTTCTTTATAGAAACAAAGCCTCTTGAGTAAAGTGGAAACCCTGTTAATTTATTTTATTTTCTTATTACATAAGTTGATGTAATAGACATTACATCATTAGATGTAATTAATAGACTAAATTGTGACACCTCTCATTTCCCTCTTTACCTCCTATAAATAACTGTTTTAAGTGGAGTTAAGATGATAGACTGAGTGAAATGTAAATGGCAGGACCCAGTTTTCATCCTTCACCAACCATTTATAAGAAAGAAATGTGGCCTAGACAGTGTGGCTCAGTGGCTGAGGAGCGACCTTTGAACTGGCAAGTCACATTTGATTCCTGGTCAGGGCACATGCCTGGGTTGCTGGCTCAATCCCCAGTTGGGGGTGGAGGGTGGGCAGGAGGCAGCCAATCAATGATTCTCTCTCATCATTGATGTTTCTATATGAAATTATTTTGTTAAAAATTTTAAAAATGAGAGAAAACTATAGAACTAAACTTTTACTAGCATTGTTGTTGTTATGGTTATTATTATTCAGGTTGATAATTCCTTGTCCAAAATGCTAGGAGCCAGATGTGTGTCAGAGTTCAGAATTTTTGGAACAAAATGTTGGTTTGTGTTGTTGCCTCAAATGCAGCATCTCTTAGTCACTCTTTGGAGACACACTCTGTTCTTAAATCTTGCCTTGGGCATGACCCATGCGAAACATTCAGATATGAAAATGCAATATGAGGCTTAGCTTGAACTTTGGTATCATGAAATAAAATGCTTTCAAAGGCCTGTACTTGGCAAAAAAAAAAAAAAGTATGTGGAAGGTGTTGAAAAGAGTAGTTATTTATATATAGTAACTCAATAATTTAAACTTGAAATTTCCCCAAGGGTTTGGAGAAGAATAGTACATAATCTATATATATATATAAAAGGCCAAATGACCATCCGACCAACCGACTGGCTGGTACATATGACGCACATTGACAAATTAAAAATAAACATTGACTCAGACATGCATGATACATACAAAACTCTTGGAATAGATATAATTGAAATCCTCCGTGAAGTGATTTGTAACAGATCTATTATTGAAGCTACCTTTGGAAATGGTATATCTATAGATAGTATTAAAAATATATCTAAACATGTGATTATTTGTCCTAAAAATGAGCACGTTCATAAATTAAATGAAGAAATTTTGTAATGTAAATATTATTTCTCTCTTTTCCGCGTCCAGTGCGCTAGAGAGCGGGTCCAGTTCCTGAGTAGAGGAGCTGGGGATTGAGAAATAAAGAGACAAGACACAAAATGGAAGGAAAAAGCTGGGAACCGGGTGGGACCGCTGCCCTCTTCTGCTGGAGAGACAGTGACCCAGAGCCAGTGCAGCCTGTTTATTTTATACCCTCAAATACCAGGAAGTTTCCCCAAAAGTCAAGACAAAGGACATTATTTGCATTCTTGAGTAGACCCGGGCATTCCTGGTGCTTGACTGGATTTACATATCAAAATCCACTACTGGACACCTGGGCTGAAATGAAGGTCAAGCTGATAACACCCTTAACTTTTTGGCAAAGGGTGTTCCCAGGGCGTTGCTTTGCCTGTCGCCTTGGGTTCAGCTGACAATAATTAAAGAATGCCCATGTGCCTTCCCAGGCACTCTCTACAATTTTGGATATACTCAGTGGAGATTTTCACACCTATCTGAGTGATGATTCCATCGATTCAATGGATGATGCTGAAAAGGAAAATTTTCCTATCAAATTTCTTAATAGTATAACTCCTTTGGGAATGCCATGTCATAAATTAAAATTGAAAGACTGTCAAACCTCAGAGGGAAGGTAGGGGAGGGTGGGGGTAAATGGGAGAGATCAACCAAAGGACTTGTATGCATGCATATAAGCCTAACCAATGGACACAGAAACCAGGGGGTGAGGGCATGAGTGGGGGAGGGGGAGGCAATGGGGGGATAAAGACACATATGTAATACATTAATCAATAAAGAAAAAAAAGAACAAACAAATCGTTAAAAGTTGGTTATCTTATCCCAATACCATCATCTTTCAAATAAGCAGGGGTAAAAATCCCAGAAATGATTTTTTTCTAACCCCTATAGTTAGATAAGGACAAAATAAAAGACTTGTTTATCTTTTAATGTAACCTTATATCTATCACAGTGGGTGCTTGGTGAATTAAATTGACTTGTGCCAAGAAAATAAGAAAGAAAGAAAGAAAGAAAGAAAGAAAGAAAGAAAGAAAGAAAGAAAGAAAGAAAGAAAGAAAGAAAGAAAGGAGGGAGGGAGGGAGGGAGGGAGGGAGGGAGGGAGGGAGGGAGGAAGGAAAGAAAGAAAGAAAGAAAGAAAGAAAGAAAGAAAGAAAGAAAGAAAGAAAGAAAGAAAGAAAGAAAGAAGAAAGAAAGAAAGAAAGAAAGAGGAAGAAAGAGCAATCATCATGCTACTGAGAAATCTTAATAGTAAATGGGGGTCTTTGTAATGGTACTAGATTTATTATCAAAAGATTGTGACCTAACATAATCGAAGCTGAAGTATTAACAGGATCTGCAGAGGGAGAGGTTGTTCTGATTCCAAGAATTGATTTGTCCCCATCTGACACTGGCCTCCCATTTAAATTAATTCGAAGACAGTTTCCTGTGATGCCAGCATTTACGATGACTATTAATAAATCACAAGGACAAACTAGACAGAGTAGGAATATTCCTACCTGAATCCATTTTCAGACATTCTCAGTTATATGTTACTTTCTCTCGAGTTCAAAGAGCGTATGATGTTAAAGCTAAAGTTGTAAATACTTCATCACAAGGGAAATTAGTCAAGCCCTCTGAAAGTGTTTTTACTCTTAATGTGGTGTACAGGGAAATATTAGAATAAGTTTAACCAATTTATCAGTCATTGTTTTTATCAATGTTGTTTTTCTATCATGTCTTTGTTGTTATATCATGTGTTATTTATTTATTAATCAATTTATATGTTATTTCATATACATTTTACTAATTTTCTTTCATTTCTGACACTTCTATTTTAGAGAAAGGGCGAATAGTGATCTTAAAATATTTCTTCTAATTAATTTCCTTTCTTTTTTTTCTTTATTGATTAAAGTATTACATATGTCCTTATCCTCCCATTGCCCCCCATCTCCTGTTCATGTCCTCACCCCCTGTTGTCTGTGTCCATTGGTTAGGCCCATATGCATGCATCCAAGTCCTTTGGTTGATCTCTCCCCTTACCCCCACCCTCCCCTACCTTCCCTCCGAGGTTTGACGGTCTGATTGATGCTTCTCTGTCTCTGGATCTGTTTTTATTCATCAGTTTATGTTGTTCATTATAATCCACAAATGAGTGAAATCATGTGATATTTATCTTTCTCTGACTGGCTTATTTCGCTTAGCATGATGCTCTCTAGCACCATCCAGCTGCTGCAAATGGTAGGAGTTCTTTAATTTTTACCACAGCGTAGTATTCCATTGTGTAGATGTACCACAGGTTTTTAATCCACTCATCTGCTAATGGGCACTTAGGCTGTTTCCAAATCTTAGCTATGGTGAATTATGCTGCTATGAACATAGGGATGCATTCATCCTTTCTGAATGGTGTTTCTTAGTTTCTTGGGATATATTCCTAGAAGTGGGATCACTGGGTCAAATGGGAGTTCCATTTTTAGTTTTTTAAGGAAACTCCATACTGTTCTTCACAGTGGCTGCACCAGTCTGCATTCCCACCAGCAGTGCACGAGGGTTCCTTTTTCTCCTCATCCTCACCAGCACTTGTTGTTTGTTGATTTGTTAATGATAGCCATTCTGACAGGTATGAGATGGTACCACATTGTCGTTTTGATTTGCGTCTCTCTGATAATTAGTGATTTTGAGCATGTTTTCGTATCTCTCTTGGCCTTCCTTATGTCTTCTTTTGAAAAGTATCTATTTAGGTCCATTGCCCATTTTTTGATTGTGTTGTTTATCTTCCTTTTGTTAAGTTGTATGAGTTCCCTATAAATGTTGGAGATTAAACCCTTATCGGAGAAAATATTGGCAAATATGTTCTCCCATGCAGTGGGCTTTCTTGTTGTTTTGTTAATTTCCTTTCAATATGCATGAATCCGTGCACTGGGCCATTAGTTTTTAGATAATGGTTGCCAAACAAGGAACTTTAAATACTCAAATTTTCAGAAATTTCATCCATAAAACAAAGTTTTATAATATAACTTAAAAATTTCACTTTTAAGTTACCTGTACTCCTGTACATTTAAAAAAAAGCAGTTAAATAAGCATTTCATTGACATTATTTTTAGTATAATTTATGATGGGTGTATAATTTTCAGGTACTTTTGTAATGTTTAGGAATCCTTGACTTGGGGAGATACAGGATTTGGGGACTGTCTACAGCCATTTACATTTATCACAATCACTGATAATCCAGCTAAGCTTAAGTTTAGTTCATGAATCTAGAGTTGTTCAGGATAAATATAAATAATTCAGGATGCCTGCAATATGACATTTTTTGGTGTATAAGATTCAAAAGTGAGTCAAATGAATTTCAAGATATTACGGTTAATAGCCAAGAAAAGTAACACTTCAATTTTATCTCAGGCTTAGAAATTTAAAAGGGCTCTTATGAAGTCATATCCGCACAGAGGAGAAAGTCACAGAATTAAATCATCAATCAAACCTTGGGAAGAAAAGAGATATTATCCACTTGATATCTTTATAAGTTTTAAATGAGTACTGTGTGTGCTTGCAAATGAAAGTCTGGCTGTCAGAGCTACTGATGGACAATGGGAGTTGTCTCATCGCAGTCTCAAGAGAATGTTCATAATTCTTAGGAATGATGCATAGAATGAACCATTTTCTCTGAACTGTCCTTTGACATAAGAATGATCGGTTATCTTGTGTGAGGTTTCCATATTGTCATTTAAAAAATTGCAACCATTATAGATGAGAATGGTAATGTTTGGCAGTTTTGATATTATTGATAAATACAAAAATTAATTTCTAACAAGAAAGAGCAAAAGTAATACATTAGAAGTCTATATAGTAAAAAGATAATGTTTATTTCTCATTTATTCATCTATCATCTGGGCAAGATTTTAGTCTCAAGATACTGAAAATAATGCTAATTATTTAATAAAATTTGATTACAATGACTTTAAGTAGTTTTCCATTTTCCTGGGGCAATCAAATGCTCAGAGAAAACAAAAGTTATTAGTGATAAATTCATCTATTTTCTCTCCGATAGAGTCTCTCTCTCTCCCTCTCTCTCTCTCTCTCTCTCTCTATTTCTCTCTCTCTCTCTGGTACAACTAATACCATCATGATTTCACAAGAAATGAGTCTGTCAAATATCAGCCAAGGTAGTCAGAAAAGCTCTAAATGGTAACATTTTCTCATTATTATTAAGACTTCATTCTCTCTAAATGTTCAAATAATGTGACAATAAAGCTGTTACGTTACTGAATGTAGCAATGATATTTCATGTACAAGAAGGGTAGTTTTTGAGGAGAAACTGTATGTAAGACATTGGTACTTTATTACCTTTTAACACTCTGAGACAGTTATTTGCTAAGTAATACCTAGGGAACAGATTATAGATGCTCCAGCATGACATATTATGTCTGGTTTAATAGTTTCAATATTCGGTTCATTTAAAAAATGCATACATATATTTTTAAAACATTTTAATATGAAAATTTCAAACTCACAGGATTAGAGAGAAAGATTCAGTGAACATCCAGGCATTCATCCCCCAGCAACAAAACCTTCAATTCATGGCTTCTCATTTCATCTAACTCAACCTCACTCCCTACCCACCTCCCTCATTGAATTATTATGAGTCAAATTCCAGATAGCATTTAATTTCACTTGTAAAAATGCCAGCATTGCCTCTAAAATATAAGAACACTATAAAAAACATGTAACTCCTATGCAACCATTACCTTAAAGAGTAATAATATTAGGAAAGCTAAAATTAAAAAAAAAGATTGATAAGCATGTGGAGCAACTGGAACTCTCATATATTGCTGTTGGGAGTTTAAATAGCACAATTACTTTGCAACTTTTATAAAGCTAAATATGTATCTATACTATCACCTAGCAATTTTGTTCCTAAGAATTTACACCCAAAAAAACAAAAGCTTACATGTACCAAAAGACTTGTGCAAGAATGTTTATAATTTTTATTCATTAGATCCCAAACTGGAAACCACCCAAGTGTCTATGAACAGGAGAATAGATTTTTTTTAAAGTGATATTTTCATACAATTGAATGATATCTACTAGTATCCTATCTAATAAAAGACTAATATGCAAATTAACCATCACTCTGCCATACCCACAAGCCACGCCCACCAGCCAATCAGGAGCAAGTATGCAAATTAATCCAACCAAAATGGCTGTGGCCACAGAGTGAGCAGGAGGCTTGGGTTTCCCTGGCAATGGAGGAGCCAAGCTTTCTCCCTGGCAGGCCCAGGCCTCCACTCAAGGCTACAAAGTTTCAATTATAGAAGATAAATAAATGCCAGATACCAGGGCCTCCGCTTGGGTTGCCAGGGGTGTGGCTGGCCTGAAAACCACCACAGGCCCCTCACCCAGGCCACCCCATGGGCCCAAGGGAACCCCCACCCTGATCCGGGACACACTTCAGGGCAAACCAGCTGGCCCCCACCCGTGCACCAGGCCTCTATCCTATCTAATAAAAGAGTAATATGCAAATTGACCATCACTCCAACACACAAGATGGCTGCCCCCATGTGGACACAAGATGGCCACCACAAGATGGCCAGCAGGGGAGGGCAGTTGGGAGGGACCAGGCTGCAAGAGAGGGCAGTTGGGGGCAATCAAGCCTGCAGGGGAGGGCAGTTAGGGGTGACCAGGCCTACAGGGGAGGGCAGTTAGGGGCAAACAGGCTGGCAAGGGGAGCAGTTAGGCATCAATCAGGCTGGCAGGGGAGTGGTTAGGGGGTGATTAGGCTGGCAGGCAGAAGTGGTTAGGGGCAGTCAGGAAGGCAGGCAGGTGAGCAGTTGAGAGCCAGCAGTCCTAGATTGTGAGAGAGACGTCCAACTGCCCGTTTAGGCCCGATCCTAGGATCGGGCCTAAACGGGCAGTCGGACATCCCTCAAGGGGTCCCATATTGGAGAGGGTGCAGGCTGGGCTGAGGGACACACACCCCCGTGCATGTATTTTGTGCACCGGGCCTCTAGTATATATAAAAGCTTAAGCGACCATTCCACTGTTGGACAGTTTCACCATTCAACCAGTAGCTGTGATGCACACTGACCACCAGGAGGCAGATGTTCTGACCAATAGGTTAGCTTGCTTCTGGGGTCCTACTGATTGGGACTGGGCCAGACGGGCCAGACACACCCTGGATCCCTCCTGTGGCCCCTCCCCAGCCCTGACCATGCACCGGTGGGGTCCCTCGGCCTGGCCTGCACCCTCTCACAATCTGGGACCCTTCGGGGGCTGTCGGAGAGCCGGTTTTGGCCCAATCTCCGCAGGCCAGGCCAGGGGACCCCACTGGTGCATGAATCCATGCATCGGGCCTCTAGTTGAGCAATAAATAGGAATGAACTACTAATATATGCAATAACATGAATAGATCTCAAAAACATTATCTTGATATATACCCATTAGAATGGCTGTCATCAAGAAGACAATAACACATATGAAAAACCCCAAATCCTCATGCATTGCTGGTGAGAATGTAACATGATGTAGCCACTTTAGAAAATAGTTTGACCTTTTCTTTAAAAGTTAAACATAAATGTGCCATATGGCCCAGTATTCATCTCCTACTTACCTACCCAAGATAAATGAAAACATATGTGAGAACAAAGACTCACATATGAGTGTTCATAGCAGCATTTTCCATACAAGCCAAAAAACAGAAACAACCCAAAATGCTCATCCAAAGATGGATGGATAAACAAAATACGGTACAATGAAATATTCAGCTAATAAGAGGGGATGAAGTACAAATCTATGCTACAATATGAATGAACCTCAAAAATATGCTAAGTGAAAGAAGACAGACACAAAAGCCACTTATTGAATGGCTCAATTTACACGAATTGTCCAGAAAAGGGAAATATGTGGAGAAACAAAATAGATTCATAGTTGCCTGGATGAGGAAATGGGGATTACCTGAAAATGAGTATGAGGGTCCTAAATGGGTTAATGAAAATATTCTAAAACTAGATTAGATGATGGTTGCACATCTTGACAAATTTACTCAAAGTCATTCAATTGTACACTTAGAATGGGTGAATCTGATGAGTACATTACTGTGTGAGTCCTTTTGTATGAAGTCCAAGAACAGGCAAAATTGATCTATGGCATTGGAAGCCAGGAATTGATATCCTGCGTTAAGAGTCGGGGTTTAGTGACTGGAAATAAACAGGAGGGAACTTTCTGAGGGATTGAAGTTTTCTGTATCTACAGCTACATCTGTATCAGTATCTTTTTTGGGGGTGATAGTTAGCCATATTGTTAAAGGAGATACAATTGTTAAAACTTGTCATACTGAACAATTAAGATCTGTACATTTTATTGTGTGAAAATTTCACATTTATTAAAAACATAACAGCAATCTCTTAATAACATCAAATATCTAGTTCTGAATTGCCTAATTGTTTATTTACATATCATTGACTTGTTTGATTTCGTATCTAAATAAATTCCATACATTGCCCTTAATTGGTATGTCTCTCTTTCTTTTTCTTAAGAAAAATAACAAAATTGATTTATAGGTAGTGTGTTTTGCATGTGCATTTTATTTACCCTATTTCTCAGTACTTTATTGAGAAATATTTCACAAATAATAAAAAGCAAGTGTTTGGTGTATAGCTCAATGATCTTTTAAATATGTACATGTATTTCTATTTAGAAAACTAATTTAAAACATGTGAAAATAAGAGAAAAATAAAGTATAAACAACAACAATTACCATTTTGCTGTGTGTTTTTTTTTAAAATATATTTTTATTGATTTTTTACAGAGAGGAAGGGACAGAGATAGAGAGTTAGAAACATCAATGAGAGAGAAACATCGATTCAGCTGCCTCCTGCACGCCCCCCCTGGGGATGTGCCCGCAACCCAGGTACATGCCCTTGACTGGAATTGAACCCGGGACCCTTCAGTCCGCAGGCTGATGCTCTATCCACTGAGCCAAACTGGTTTCGGCCTGTGTTTCTTTTTATCTTTATTATTTGACAATTTACCCTTCTTCAGTAAAATAATATATGTAAAGTACAATTATTATTATTACTAGAGAGCCAGTGCACAAAATTCGTGCATGGGTGTGGTCCCTAGGTCTGGCCTGCGATTGAAGCGCAAGCATCTGGTGTGCAAGGGCAGGTCCCAGCTGACCTCTGGGCCCTGGGAAGCACCTGGGCCCCCGAACCCCCACACTCCTTCTGCCTGAGTCAGTGTATCCGAGTCCCTATGCACGGAGATGCAGTAAGGGCAGCTAGATTCCGTGGCCTCTGGGCCGCACAGAAGCCAGACGGGCAGCGGGCTCTTTCCCGGCCGGCCTTGCAGACTGGCTCCTACGTGAACCCACAGGGAGCCCAACCAGCCCCTGCAGTCCCAGAGGCTGTGGCCCGGCTCACCCAGAAGAGGCCACGCAGGTGCAGGGTGGGCTCCTCGCAGGCACTTGGCACCTGAGCTTGGAGGGGGGAGGGGTGGAGGAAAGGGGCTTCCCCTGCGCATGAGTCCTGGCATCTGGGGGAGGGTAGCAGGGAGAGTGGGCTTGGTGGACACCCCCATTTTCACTGTACCTCCATCCCCGTCACCCCAGCCTCCAAGTAGCCGGTGAGAGGTCGCAACCTCCGCCTGGGCGCTGCAGGAGGTTGGTCGCCACTACCCACCCCCAGTTCCCTGTCCCAGCCTGGGGTCCGGTCCCAATCAGGCGATCAGGGTGTGCCAGTCGCCTGGTCAACGTCCGTCTGCTGGGGGATCGAGCCCCCGCTTGCACCCGCCTTGGCATGGCACTGCCCGCTCACCTGCTCCACTATTCCATGATGGTCCCGCTCTCCTTGAGGCCGGCAGAGCCTCCACTGCCGCCCACTGCCAGCTTCGCATCACCAATGCCTGCCATGTTCTGCGCCACCCCCTGGTGTCACCGCACGTCATAGCAAGCGGTCGAACTCCCAGTTGAACTCCCCAATGGACAGTTTACATATTAGGCTTTTATTATATGGGATTGTTGTTATTCCACAGGCATATACTGCCAAGGAAATGCTCAGATTTGTAGCTGTAAATCTTAGTAATATAACCGTATTGAATTTTGAAGCCCCAAACATGAGATCCAATGCCACTCTTCTATCATGTCCACATCTAAGCAATAATTAGGAAAAGGACACGTGTGCAGCAGCACTGTGTACACTTACCTGTCATCTGATGGGTTGCTTTCTTTTCTAGGATATACACAAACCTGTTCAAATTTCCCTGAGCACTGTAAAGATCTCTGTGTTGGATTCAGGGGAAGAGATGCTGTATTAGTCCATCCACAGACCCACTCTCACTTTCCAGTACAGTCTTCCAGTTGACAGAAGGATCGCACAGGTCTTTCCTTTGACATTTTCAAGTTCTAAACTGAATATGTTTTCTTAAAAATGAAGTCACATCCCAGCACGTTTTGATCTACACTTATTGTAAACTGACTTACCCTATACACAGGCTTTTTGAAACAGTTTCTATGCAACACGTGAGGCACTGATGTCATTGCCTCTCATCTAAGTGCCAGGTTTTGTTGAGGAAGAAGAAACTGTTAAATGACTGGGCCCTTGGGGTTTGAGTATGAATTTTACAAGCAGCACTTTTTTTTTCTGGCCTGGAAAAGGTCACACCATTTTAAAGAGTGTGCTCCTTGGGAGAGAGGCCGATGTTCTTTTTCCTGAGATGTAATGAGATGCAATTCATCTGTCAACAAAAATGGCTTTCAGAGGCTGCAAATCCAGTAAAATCAAATCACCCCAAACAAGATTATCCTAAAGTGACTTTTGGATAAAAAGTGGTTCTCCTGCTTTTTTAAACAGCTTTGAAAATAATGCTGAAAGGAAGAAAATATAACCAAAGGCAACTTAATGTTTTTAAAAGTTTATGCGAGCCTTTTCAAGTAATGGTGTGGGAGCAATTGAACGTCCACAGGCAAAACCTTGGCTTAAACTTTATGCCTTATGTAAAAAATTAATTTCAAATTAATCACAGATTTAAATATAAAGGATAAAACTTTTAGGAAAAAAAAACACAGAAGAAAATATTCAGAACCTAGGGCTAGCTGAAAATATTTCAGGCATGACACTAAAAGCATGCTCCCTAAAAAGAAAAATTTGATAAATTGGACCTCATCAAAATTAAAACCTTTGCTCTGTGAAAGACCTTGTGAAGATGATGAAAAGCCAAGCCATTAACGAAGAAAATATTTGTGAATAACTATTCAATAAAGGACCTTGTATTTAGAATATACAAAGAATTTTCAAAACCCAAGAGTAAAAAAAAATTAGTTAGAAAATGGGCAAAAGACATGACCAACTCATCAGATCCATAAGGGACACACTAAGGGGGCAGACTCAGTGAGCACCAAACCCCACTGAAGCAAGTCTTGTCTCATAAGGGTGTCTCCAGCACAGAAGTTCTCCTAGCATAGATACAGCTGATCCTCACAGCCAATTGGCCTGGAGGTCAGTTTCTCCCAGTGATACCAACAACAATCAAGGCTTAACTACAACAAGACTGTGCACACAGCCCACAAAGGGGTGCACCAAGAGTATCCACCTCAGGTAACTGGGGAGGCTGAGCCACTGGGCCATAAAGGACACCTAGCACACAAAGCCACTCTATCAACTCAGGGAAGCAGCCAAAATGCGGAGACAAAGAAACAGATCACAAATGAAAGAAATGGAGGAAAGCAAACGACTGGATATAGAGTTCAAAACCATGGTTATAAGGTTTTTGAAGAATTTTCTAGAAAAGGCCGATAAATTTAGTGAGACCCTTGAAGATATGAAAAAGGACCAACTAGAAATTAAGCATACACTGACTGAAATAAAAAATAATATACAGAGATCCAACAGCAGACTAGAGGATTGCAAGAATCAAGTCAAAGAGTTGAAATACAAAGAAGCAAAAAACACCCAACTGGAAAAGCAAAAATAAAAAAGAATCCAAAAATATGAAGACAGTGTAAGAAGCCTCTGGAACAACTTCAAGCATACCAACATCCGAATTATGGGGGTGTCAGAAGAAGAGAGAGAGCAAGATACTGAAAACCTATTTGAAGAAATAATGACTGAAAACTTCCCCACCTGGTGAAAGAAATAGACTTACAAGTCCAGGAAGCACAGAGAACCCCAAACAAAAGAAATCCAAAGAAGACCACACCAAGACACATCATAATTTAAATGCCAAGAGCAAAAGACAAAGAGAGAATATTAAAAGCAGCAAGACAAAAACAGTTAATTAACTACAAGGGAGCACCCATACGACTGTCAGCAGATTTCTCAACAGAAACTATGCAGGCCAGACAGGAGTGGCAAGAAATATTCAAAGTGATGAATAGCAAGAACCTACAACCAAGATTACTCTACCCAGCAAAGCTATCATTCAGAATTGAAGGGCAGATTAAGAGCTTCACAGATAAGAAAAAGCTAAAGGCGTTCATCACTACCAAACCAGTATTATATGAAATGTTGAAAGGTATTCTTTAAGAAGAGGAAGAAGAAGAAAAAGGTAAAGATAAAAATTATGAACAACAAATACATATCTATCAACAAGTGAATCCAAAAATCAAGTGAATAAAAAAATCTGATGAACAGAATAAACTGGTGAATATAATAGAATCAGGGGCATAGAAAGGGAGTGGACTGACAATTCTCAGGGGGAACGGGGTGTGGGAGGTGCAGGAAGAGACTGGACAAAAATCATACACCTATGGATGAGGACAGTGCGGGGGGGGTAAGGGCAGAGGGTGGGTAGGTACCGGGTGGAGGGGAGCTATGGGGGGAAAAAGGAGAAACAATTGTAATAATCTGAACAATAAAGATTTATTTTTAAAAAAAAGAAGAAGAAGAAGACAGAAGACTGAAGACTGTAGACGACTGAAGACTGAAGACTGAAGAGGCTTGGCTTCTCTGCTACAACCGGAGCGAAGGCCTGGGTCCCGGGTGCCGGAGGAAAACCGGTGCCGGCAGCCAGGGGAAGGAAGGCCTATTGCACGAATCTTCGTGCAGCAGGCTTCTAGTAAAACATAACGTTAACACCAAGTACTGGAAAAGGTACAGAGAAACTGGGTCACTCATTGCTAATGGGAAAGTAATATGGTGTATCCACTCTGAAATAGTTTTTCAATCTTTTATAAAATTAAATAAGCATTAACCAAATGAGCCAGCAATTTCACTCTTGGACATTTATCCCAGAGAAGTGAAAACAAAAACCTGCACACAAACGTTCACAGCAGCTTTATTCATAATAGCTAACAACTGGATGCCCTTCCACAGGTGACAACAGGTGAATGGTTAAACAGAATGCAATAAAAAGAGATGAACTTTGATACACACAATGTGGATTATGCTGAGTGGGAAAAAAGGCCATTCTCCAAAGGTAACATAGTAGATGATTATAGATATGTAACATTCTTAAAATAATAAAATAATAGAGAATATCAGATGGTTGCTAGGGTTAGGGTTAAGGAGAGGGGGCTGGGTATGGCTATAAAAGAGTAGCATAAGGGAGCCATGTGGTGATGGGATTGTTCTGTCTTATTTTTTTAACAAGATGAAATCACCAAATTTAAGTAGATACATACATACAGGAGAATTGTTCTATGTTTCAGTGAATCTATGCATTTGATAAAATTGCACAGAACTGCACACACACACAAATGAGTACATGTAAACCTTGGGTGATCTGAATAAGCTTTATGGATTGTACCAATGTCACTTTCCTGACTTTGATATTGTACTGTAGTTATGCAAGATGTTACCTTTGGGGAAAACTAAGCAAAGGACACATAGAACCTGTCTGTTCATTTTTTGGGGGGGCGGGGGGGGAGCAGGGGCAACTTCTTGTGAATCTATAGTTATTTCAAAATAAAAAGTTTTAGAAGTTTGTAAGAGCTTGGGTTGTGTGTTCATGTGAAGCCTGGATGGTAAAAGATTATTATAGTAAATTGTCCCATCTTCTCCTTCTAAGGTGGGTTTATATCTTGAAAGTTTTATGGAAGAAAATGAATTCTCCTCTTTTTGTTCTTTATGAAATAAAATTTTAAAAAAGGTAAAACTTTAGAAGTTTCCAAAACCCTTTTATTTGAAGCCTTTTCTACTCCCTCCATTTTCTTGTCATCAACATAGTAAAACGTATTATGCACTTATTTTGTGCCAGTCACTGTTGCAAATTTAAGAAACCCAACTTAAACAAAATAAAAATGGAAAATTTGACTTACCTAACTTTGAACTCCAAAGGATGGACCTAGCTTCAGGCATGGCTGAATGTTAGCATGTATATTGATTTCAATCTCTTTCTCTCTCCATTTCTCATCCCTACTTGGTGTCATTCTAAAATGTCAGCCTCTCTTCATGTAACCCACAGGGTCCTTGTATGTTAGACTTACATAGAGAGAAAGCCTTGCCATAGTCCCTGCAAAAATCCAGGGATTGATCCTTGAACTATGTGAGATTCTCATAGAGAAGGGAAGGGTTGATTTTCCAAAGGAAGGGGATGTTGTGCAGGCAAAAATATTATACACTCCCATTTTAGAAATAATGAAAACTGCATTTTTTAAAGGTCAATTACTATCCCAAGGTCTTCCAGCTAGTAGGTGGTGTTGTCATGATTCAAAGCTAGATGGTCCAGCTCCACTGCTCCTGTTCTCAATCATGAGGTCATACTGCCGCCAAGAATTCTTGCTCTCCTAGTTAGACAATCCCACTTCCTAACAATATTTCTGTATTTATTTTAATTTTGTGCCATATACTTAGTCACTCTTTTCTATATCAATTCCAGGTTCTGACGTTTCCCAAACTGAGTAGAACAGAATAAGAAACAGAACCTAGGGATATTCTAAGCAATGTTTTATGCAGTGAAAGATCATTTCATCATTCTTATATAAGTTAAGGGTGTATCACTATTTATGCAGTATATATATATATGTATATATAAATATATATGCTTAAGGGTTGTATGCTATTAGAAATAAATGTTTCAGAAATCAGATGATCTATTTCCATTTACATATATATTTCCCTTATTTATACACACACACACACACACACACACACACACACACACACACACACAGGTAGTTCTCACTTCATGCTAGTACCATTTTTTTTTTATTTAAATCTCACATTGCATTTTAAAAAATCTTGATTGTTGAAAGGATTAATAGGTCCTCCTTTTCCCCCCATTATCCTCTTCTAGCTCGGCTCCCTTTCCCCCTGCCAGGCCCTGACCACCCCATTGTCTGTGTCCATGGGTTATGCATATATGCATACAAGTTCATTGGTTGATCTCTTCCCACCCATGCCTCCCCCCCTTCGCCTTCCCTCTGAGGTTCAACAGTCTATTCATGCTTCTAAGTCTCTGGGTCTTTTTTTGATCATCAGTTTATTTGCTTCATTAGACTCCACATATGAGTGAGATCATGTGATACTTATCTTTCTCTGCCTGGCTTATTTTGTTTAGCATAATACTATCCAGGCCCATCCATGCTGTCGCAAATGGTAAGAGTTCTTTCTTTTTTATTGCCGTGTAGCATTCCACCGTGTAAATGTACCACAGTTTTGTTTTTTTATCCACTCATCTGCTGATGGGCACTTAGGCTGTTTCCAAATTAACAACACCAAGAACTTGAGATAACAGAACAAAATGAAAGTGTATATAAAGTAAGTGTATTTTAAATGATAGGAGAGATTAAAAATCTGACTTGGTGTTTTTTTCTAGTAAAGGGAGACATAATAAACAAACCAACAACTACATAGGTAAAGATATCTAACGTGGTATATCGAGTGGTAATAAGTGCTAAGGAGAAAAAATAAAGCTGTGTGGAAGACATAGGAAGTGATTAAAGGGAGGAGGGTGCTATTTAGTATCAAGTGATCAGGAACGAAGATGCCATCAGTAAGGTAATATATTATCTGCCTGAGATGCTTTGTCCAGTATAAAATTAGTTCAATATTCCTGAAGGCCTCTACTTTAAGATGGAGCAATGACATGGTAGGATAGGGTAGGAATTGCAGGCAATTCCTTGACACAGTTTTATAGAGAATAAAAGCACAGGATAGAAGGGTATGAAAAGAAGATCAAATTGATTTTGATTGATTAACTACAATTGTCACAAATCAATTGTTGACAGTTGACCCAATAGACATTAAATATATGGATGTCATGATAGAAAATACCAGGGGTGATCTGCTTGGAAACCTACTTTTATTATTCAGTTTTCCCTAAGAAATAAATATATTAACCTATCTATTTCTGCTTTTTTTTCCTTTAAGTTGTTTAAAACCTCTTAAATTAGGGTTGAAACTCACTAAGATTAAAGTAGCTTACTTTTTAGAAAATATATGTTTTATTCAGCCAGCATGGCTCAGTGGTTGAAACCTATGAAACAGGTCAGGGTTTGATTCCTGGTGAGGGCACATGCCCAGGGTTGAGGGTTCGATCCCCATATGGGGGTGCAGGAGGCAGCCAATCAGTGATTTTCTCATCTGTGGTGTTTCTCTCTCCCTTCCTCTTTGAAATCAATAAAAATATATTTTAAAATATATATATGCTTTTATTTATTTTTTTAGAGTGAGAGAAAGAGAAAGGTATAGAGAGATAGAAACATTGATGAGAGAGAAACATGAATCGGCTGCCTCCTGCAAGCCCCTTCACTGGGGATCAAGCCCACAGCTCAGACATGTGCACTGACCAGGAATCGAACCTGTGACCTCTTGGTTCATAGGTTGATGCTCAACCACTGAGCCACACTGGCTAGGCAAAAGTAGCTTATATTTGAAATCATATTAAAGGGTAAAGAAATATAGAAAAGGGACCTGTGATTCATTTTTTAGAAAAAGGAATTTGATTACCTTACAAATGAACAAAGACAAGATTGCTAATTTTATTCTTCTCAAATTTCTTAAAATAGTATCAACTGGTATTTAATTTAGAGTGATATGACATACATATATATACAACTTTCAGCACTTCATATCTGTATGATACACTTAAAAATCAGAGCTAAAATTATTTGAGACAATAGAGATAAAATGAGTAGTGATTACCCCTTTTATAATACTAACTGAAATGTCACTTATTTTTATATTCAGTAACTCATTCCAGGTCTCTTAGATTATTTTAGCATTTCTTTATAAAGAACAAATTATGCCAGTTTTTTCCTCTCAATTCCTTTGACCAAATGCCATAAAAATTTTGATGTGAACATGCCTATGTAAGGAAATTATGTATTTTTCATAAATATAAGATGTCTAGAAAATATGTTTTCATTCATTCTTAAGTAGATTAAAAACAAGTCTAGCTATAAAAAATGGTTATACAATTTACTGTGTAGAAATAATGAAATTTACTTTATCTGTCCTTGTATTTTATAGCTATCATTTAATTTTAGGTTCCATTTTAATAAAACCTCATATGTCTGAAGTATCTGTTTTACTGCCAGATTTGCCCTGAGGTGATTCATAAATATCTCAAGAAAATCCAATAAATCTTTCACGAGTGTGTATTAATATTTTAATTGCAAATTAAGGAACCAAGAAAAGATTCTGACTTTGGCAGATGGGAATTTTTTTCAATGTCATGTTTCAAATTAGCAGAAACGCTATTGCTTTTCTATAATGGCTTTACTCTCAGAACATCTACCACATGAAAATTCTAGCCTTGTGGGCACTGAAGGAACTGCAAGACGTTATTGAGTTGCTTTTTAAAAAACCTCATTTCTTTTCTCGGAAGGCATTTACCTCCGAAGGCCTTCTGAGATGAACCCCAGCTGCTATACCCTGGCCTGTGTGGAGAGAATTCACCCACAGGATCTCTACCCACAGCGCCTCCTGACCTCGAGAGACTGAAGAGATGAAACCTAGCCGGTTTTGCAAAAAAAAAAAAAAAACTGGCAAGAATGTCTCTTGGACATACAAATCGTCACAGTCACTATGGGCATTGGATGAACCTGAAAACAACCTCAAGGGGAAGGACTTTTAATAATGTTGCTTTTAATAATTTCTCTCAACTGTTCAAATTAATTTTTCGAGAAAATAAAAAAAGTTTCTATCTCCAATAGAGATGTTGTTTCTCTTAGAATTATGTCGTATCTCTTAGAATAACTGTTATTATCAGGGCAAAGTTATTTATTCTACAACAGGAAGTCTTAAGAAATGTAGGTGTATTTGGTCTGTGACCTTCCTTTTTTGTTATTATTATTTTTGGTATTGATTGTTCATGTGTTGTCTTTTAGAACCGTGTTTCTCTTGGGATGATGTCTCAGTACATTGTAGTTCACTCAAGACACTTTAGTCAAGAGACATTCCTGGAAGTAGAGGTTGATTTCTAGATAGTTGAAGAGATAGATGGGGGAAAAAATAATTATGACAATTTTATTGAAGTCACTATAAAACTTAGGAAATATTAGTGTTCAAAGAGAAGACAAACTCAGTTATAAAATGGGAATTTCATCCAGATGCCAAAGACGTTTGTGGAGAGAGCTGAGAGGTATCCTTGAAACTAAGTCGATACCCATCTTCTGAACCAAACAGACCTTTTGCTACTTGGTCATTGTCCTGTAATTGCCACAAATGACCATCTCTTCTGGAGCTTCTGCTTTGAAGCTTCACAGTGACCCAGCCTTCTTCTTGGAGCCCACAGGCTAAACTGGGTTTTTGCAGTAGTTTGCTTTTAACGTCCATAACCTCTGTAGAATGTTTACTCTTTAGCCTGAGACACCCCTTAGCAAAACCTTTTCTCTACATTTCCAATTTGAAATGAGGGTGGTAGATCTAAATGGTCCATCCTGCATAAGCATAGACAGAAATAATAGGAAATTTGGAAGATGTATGACCGGGTGCAGGTGGTCTTAGAGAAGATAAAACAGAACAAACAATATTCAGCATTTTGTGAGTCTATAAATCTTAACAGCTGATACTGGCTTAAAAAAATGCTCACTGAATGAAGGAATGACTGCATATCGTATTGAGACATAACATCATTTCACAAGTAGTATTCACTTTCTATTTATTAGGTATCTATCATAGTAAACAGTTATATCAAAGTGATGATAAAGGCCAACATTCTCCATCTGGTTTCCATGAAGTATTTTCTGCCCTATAAACATTAAAGCTAGTGACTACAGCACAGTCATTGAGGCAGACATGTCTTAGGTGAAAGCCTTCACAGTGTGGAAGAGGATTTCATAGTTATCAAGGACATCCAGGCATTAAAGAGCAAAATTTGTATATTTCATGCAAAAAATAGACACGTTTTCCTTGTGCTAAATTGCAGACTGCCACCATTCAGTCCAATGGGTTTTCACCATTATATCTGGCCTGGACTTGTTTCTTTTTTTATAATTGAGATTTTAATTCACATACCATAAAATTCATCCTTTTAAAAATGTAGAATTCACTAATTTTTAGTACACTGAGTGGCCAGATTATTATGATCTCTGAACGCATAATAATCTGGCCACTCAGTGTATATTCTACGTAATAAAAGGCTAATATGCAAATTGTACCCTTGACCAAGAGCTCGACCAGCAGGCAAGCTGGCCAACCGCCCATGTCCCCTCCCCCTGGCCAGGCTGGCCAGACCCCACCCATGCACGAATTCATGCACTGGGCCTCTATTATATATACTGAGTGGCCAGATTATTATGCGTTCAGAGATCATAATAATCTGGCCACTCAGTATATATTCACAAGATTATGGGACCATTACCGATGTCTAATTCCAGAACATTTTCATCACCTCAAAAGGAAACCTCTGTACTTATTAGCAGTGACTCCTCTATCTCCCCAGGCCCTAGAAACCACTTAATCTATTTTTCTGTTTCCAGAGCGTTGCCTGTCCCGGATATTATACATACCTGAAATCATATAATATGTAGCCATTTGTTTGTGTCTGGCTTCTTTCACTTAGCATAGTATTGTCAAGGTTCCTCCATGTTGTGGTATATATAGTACTTCATCTCTTTTCTGGGGTGGACCTATACAATGTCCTTCTACCTCTTCTACTGTACTTGCTTCTACTAGGGTCTCCCAGAACCTGCTCACCATGAAAGTGAGAGTACTCTTTTCCAAAGTTAAATCAGATTATCCCTTTACTTACTTGCCATGGCCTCCAAACCTCTCAATGATCAGGACCCACCCTGTCTACTTCTCTAACCTCAGTCCCCCACACTCCACCCACTCACCCTATGCCTGTTACACTGGTTTCCTCCAGCTTTTTGAGTGGTTCAGATTACTTTCCACCTCAGGGCCTTTGCACGTGATATTCCCTCTGCCTGGGACCTTTTCACAGCTCTTTTGACAGTTTTCTTCTCATCTTTCTGGCCTCTAATATCTTCTCTGAGCAGGCAAGCCTAGATAATCCTGTCTCAAGTATATTTCCCCCAACTCCCAGTCATCTTCTATTATTTCATTACCTTGTTTTAATTTCTTTGTAGCACTTACTACTATCTGAGATTACTTTGTTTTGTTTTCTCACTGCTATCTGCCAACTTCACCGAGGCAGAGTCTTTATCTGACTTGGCCACTGCTGCATCCCAAGCTTCTAGAAGGAAACTTAGGTGCTCAATTAATAGTTGCAGGAATGCAGATCTTGCCTAGAATTACTAAATCTTCAGATCTTGCCCCTACTCTCAGTTCCTAAAGCTGGGTCTTTTCACCTATTACTAGACTTTGCTATTGTTAACTACTGCCTCACTATATTTCTATCTAGTATTTATTGCTAACTCTCCTCTTCTCCTGACATGCAACCATCCTACTCTTCCTAATGCTTTTTGTGATGACTTTTCTGGATATTCCTATGACAAGCTAGCAGATCTAGCTAATCTGGAAGTCCACGATCTGAGTTTTAATTCTTGCAGGTTGTAAACAGAAATAAAAGTCCAGTTGCCAATGTGTGGTCAGGAATGTAAGCGATAACAGATGAGGGGAATCAGCATGGTACTCAGAATCTCCCATCCATCTTCTTTTATCATCCAATCACACAATGGCATGACCATTAGTTTGCAAGGCTTTTCTTACACATTTCTTCAAAAATAACAACTCCTATATACAGAGAGAAGAAAACCCCATAAATAGGGAGTAAAATTTACTACACATTTAACTAACAAAAGTTTCAGAATACATAAGACATCCCTACACTGGGATGAAAAACACAAAACAAAACACACACACCTAACAATCCCTGGGAGGAAATGGGCAAGAGAGATGCATAGACATCTCACTAAAGAGAAACTAATAATGGCCATACATTTGTGAAAAGATGTTCAACCTCATTAGTACTGGGAATTGCAAATCCACAATGAGATGCCGCACCCACCAGACTGGCAAAGGTATTTGCAGGGTCGTGCAGCAGGGAGCACTGCATGCATTGCAGTGGAGTGCAAACGGGTACAACACATTGGAAAAACAATGGAAAGCAGCGTTTACTAGATGATTCCCTATGAGCTAAATCCTCTGCTCCGAGGTTATGCCCCAGAAAACTCTGTCGCCTGTGCACCAAGGAACTTGTTCACGAACATTCAGAATGGCTTAGCGCGTGCAGGAAGAACAAAAACAAAGCAAAAGTTGCCATGCATGCGTTTTTCTCCTGCTGATCCTCTGAGAGCCACCTCGTTAGAAAGCATCGAGCCCACTATCTTCAGGCTTCTCTGTTTCCACTGACATCTCACCCCACATAGGCCGCTGACAGCAGGGATCTTTCAGTGCACCTTCAGGAGACACACGGACAGCAATGAGGAACCAGAGCCTCCTCCTACATCCTTATTTCATTTACCTCCTTTGCATCTTTTGCACTACTATTTTATGATTCTGGGAATAAGTCAAAGTACAAAGCACTCTTGAATCAAAGCTATTCTGACCCATCCTTGGACCTGGACCGGGCTCTATCATCTGGCCTTGCTCACAGATTTTGTGTATGTAAAGAACTTAAAAATGGTAGCCATTACTTTTGTTCACTGTTTCTGCGGGGCTTCTACCTGGCCTCTCTCTGTATGTCCCAGTCTGCCTTGTAATGCAGCTATTTGAGTGGGAGTTTGGGCTTCCTTACCCAATTGTAAATTCCTTTTAGAAGGGTCCTACTGTTATTAAGTGTTGTGTCCTTAAGGGCAGGCCCTGATTATAGCGGGCTGCACAACGCACGCCTGATACCTTACAAAGCCTGATTGGGGGAAGGAGCCTCTTGGGAGAGTAGAAGGGGCCGTGGCTCTCTCCCATGCTGACAACCTTGAACAGATGGTATAAATCTCTCCGAGCATCATCAGAGGAGGAGCAAAATACTTCAGCATCCCAGAGATGCCATGAATAGGAAATGAAATAGCAAGGGAAAGTGCCTGACTTAAAGGCGTCCCTTAAGAAACGTTAATGTACTTCCTTCCTACGCTCTCCTCTGCGTTCCTTTCAAACGGAGATCCAATGAGATCAGCCTTGCCTCGTTCTGCAGAAGGAAATTAAAACCTTCTCGGGCCGCGTCCGGAAAGAGGCTGTTCCTGGACAGTTCCACTTGGGAGGTCAAGCCCGGACCGTGACCGCAGAGGCCGGGTCCCCCTAGAAATCAGAATGCAACCGCTGGGGAGTGAGAGCCGCTGAGATGCAAAGGGAAAGGGGATACACCCGAGGCTTGGAAACCCACCCACAAGATAACCCGAGGCATTCTAGACGTGTTAGAAACGTATGTGTGGTCAAGCCCCCTCGTGGTCCTTTCTTCTTAACCTTCGTTAACAACACCTGCATTTCCCCGAGTGGCCTCCGACCTTGCAGGAATTGGGGAGCGTCGACACGACACCCCTGTGGAACCAGTGTTTTCATACGCCCCAGGCAGGCATCGTGCTGGGAGCTGGGAATGAGCGCGTGCACCAGGTGCTGTGGCGCTCGGGAAGAGGAGGCACCCCACAGGAGGGTGGGCAGGGCAGGCTTCCCCAAGAGGGTGAGGGAACAGGGACGTCCCAGACACGCTCAGGAACCGACAGCGGGTAGCCGCATTCCAGTGAGAAGTCCCAGCCTCTTGGGACCACCTGGTCTGCCATCCCCCCTAATCCTTCCAAAGAAGGGAATGGGGTTCCTTGTTTTAATTCCGTTCTCCGCGTTCCCGAAGCCCCGAGGGCGGCGGCGAGGACGAAAACCTTGGTAGCCTGAGTCAGAGTCCGGCCGAGGGGGCGCGGGTCCCGGCGAGGGGGGCAGCGGGGGCGGGCGTGACGCCCGGAGAGGCCGGGCGGCGGGCTGCGGGGGGCGCGCCCAGGGACCGCGCCGCCTCAGCCCACGTGTCCGCGAGACTTAAAAGTTGGCGGCGAGCGGGGCGGTCAGTTCAGCGGCGCTCCAGGGACGCAGAGGCGAGGCCAGGACACCGACACCGCGTGGGGCAGAGCACGTCGCGATCCCCGAGCCGTGCGTCCGCAGGCGCCGAGATGCCGCCAGCAGCGAGCCGCCTCCCCGGGACGCCCCCCGGACTAGGGCCCGCGGCGCCCCCGCTCCTGGCGCTGCTGCTGCTGCTGGCCTGCAGGGCGGGCACCTGCCGAGGTGAGCCGCCCCGCGCCTCTCCCGCGCCCGCCGTCCGCCGCCCGCCCGGCCGCGCGCTCCGCTCCCTCTCCAGCCGCGACTCGTTTTCGGCCCGGCCCCGTGCGCTGCAGCGCGGGCGCAGGTGCCTCCGGCCGGCTGGCGCGTGCTCTCGGGCCGGCGCCTCGGAGCCCACCAGGCAGGGGACAGCCTGCGGTGAGGAAAACTCGCAGGGCTCCCTCGTGGCCCACGGGTAACGGGAGTGCAAAGAGTGGGAATGGACCTGCTTGCCCTTTGATCTTAATGAGTGGAGGGATTGGTGGTCGGGGCAAAACTAGCGTGAGCGCGATACTGCACCCGCCGAAGCGTTTGGAGAGCGCTCCACTTGCGTCCGGAGAAACCGTCTAGTTAGACGGTGAGAGGGATGGAAGAGAGGGGCTCTGCGCCTTGTAGGTTTCAGGCGCCAGATCCGGAAAAGGGATACTTTTATGTTCTGTTTTTGTTTGTTGGTTGGTTTTTTAGCATACAGAGTTGCAGAGGCACCTGTGCAAGCAGGCGTTCTGCTACAGCTCAGGTCGGAAGGCGGATGTGACTTGATAACCATAGGGACGTGCTGAGCTTGGGTTAGAGGAAAGAAGTGGGAAAAGCAACGACACGGAGGTGCGGGGGGGGGGGGGGGGTCTGAAGCTTGGGAGGCAAGGTGGAGCAGAGCGCACCTCATAGCGGGGAGATCACTTACCGGGTCCCTCAAGGTTACTTTCCAGGGACCTTGAGGGACCGTCCTTCAGGGCAGCCACTGCCCTAAGACCATGAATTTCCCAGCTTCCCAGCTTCCCTCTTCTCCCCTGTCAGAAACAGCAGACCCTTTCCTCATTGTTCCGAATATGGGGAACAGACACCGCAACTGCAGGGACCTTTCAGGGCACGCAGCTCAGCTCTCAGGCAGAGGTGGGGAAACGGAAGCTATTTTCCCTTTTCCTAATGTATTTCTTTTTATTGTTGTCCTTCCATTGTTTTGATTTTCTCCTTTCCTTGGTGGCGGCGGGAGGGGAGGGAAGGAAGAGTCCCCTGCTTGAAAAACAAGGTAGTTTGACTTTGAAAGCTAAGCAATCAGAAGCTAGGGGACCAGAACTTTCTCCATCACATAGCCAGCGGGGACACAGTGACTTATGCAAAGGAATGGCGATATTTTTCAATTTGTTATTGGTAAAATTAGGAAGGTGATCTTTGTCTTTGGGGTGCTGCTGATTGCAGAGAAACTAGGGAAGGCAGCAGCTGCTTTCAAAAAAAGATACGTCTTGGGCCATTTCCCAAATAGCATATCTGCTGTCTGACAGATTGACTCATAAATATCTCCTAACATTTCTCAACAAAGGGATGAAACACATCTGTCACTACACAGAGATCTCCCAAACGACCCTTTTGTGTCTTCTTTCCCCTTCAGACTGCTCTTGATACTAAAAGCTAATTTTATGTCTCTACAATTGTGAAGGGATGGGGAGAGGGTGAATATACAGTGTGAATATTCAGCCCTAGTCCTGAATCTCTCAAGATGACACTGATGGGGAAGCTTGACTTACATAAGCACACCTGGGAGATAATCTGCCTGGATTAATCCTTACAGGAGATGCAACTGGATGTGTCTAAGAACAACAAAATGCAGGTCATGAAGCCAGAAGAAAATAAAATAGTGTCAATAAATGAATTAGCAGAGTATGCGATAGCAATGGGAAGACAAAGGGCCAGTCGGATTCTGTGGATGGAAACGGTTTACTATTCAGAGAACAATCCTATATAATAAAGATGTAATATGCAAATGGTCATTACGCTGTGAAGCATAACAACCAACCATGTAACGACCGGATCACGGATCAGCAGGTGGGCGGTGGAGAGCTATAGGAGAGGGCAGGGCAGCAAGCTATGAGGGGGGGTGAGGGTGGGGGGGTGGGAGAGCTACAGGAGGGCGTCAGCAAGCTACTGGCACACGGATTCGTGTGCAGGGCAACTAGTATTAAAATAAAGAAGGAAATTTCCAATAACTGGGCAGCATTTGGGATATCTGCAACAAACTATCACTTGATCTGTGACAGTAAGTGATAAAGTGCCCAGGACTAAATTAAGAAGTGTCCTTTTCTAGTCAGGTCCCTACTCACTGAAGAATTCTTAAAATTCATTCTTACTCCCAGCTACAGGCAACCACTAATTTTTCTATCACTATAGATTTGTCTTCTCTAGAAATTCCATATAAGTGAAATCATACAATGTTTGGTCTTATTTGACTTAGTCTTACATGTCTGATGTTCAGCTATGTTGTAATATGTATCAGTACAGACAGTCCCCAACTAATGGTGGCTCAACGTACTATTTATTTACTTCATGGTGGCACAAAGCAACATACATTCAGTGGAAACTATACTTTGAATTTTGATCCTTCTCAGGCTAGCAATTCAGGATAGGGCAAAAGTAGGTTTACAGTTGTGAGTATGTGAAACAGAGTTTATTCTTGTACTATTACTAGTATTTATTAATGACTGTATTATTTTCCATACGAACAACTGTAACCCTACTTTTGCCCCACCCTGTATGTGGTATGACAGTCTCCTGTGATGCTAGGCAGCAGCAGCAAGTCACAGCTCCCAGTTGGCCACGTGGTCGTGAGGGTAAACAACTGACACTCTGCAGAGTACTAGTACTATGTTGCCACCATTTTGGGGATATTGTGTTTTGTGTTTTGCATCCCCCCATGGCTACAAAATGCCCATCTGTATCTCCTGCTTCTGGTGAAAAAAAGAGGAAGGCAATTACTGTTGAGATGAAACTCAAAATGATTGCCCAACTGTAGGCTAATGTAAGTGTTCTGAACACATGTGATACAGGCTAGGCTAAGCTGCGATGCTGGGGTGTAACTCCATCAATTGTTGAGGAGCATCTGTAGTTCTTTTATTATTATTATTATTTATTGTTGAAAGTATTACAGATAATGGGGGGGGAAAGGAGACATGTACTATTTATAATACTTTAAACAATAAAATAAAATTTTTTTAAAAAGAAAAAAAGGAAGTATTACAGCTATACCACCCCCCCCTCATTTTGCCCCCATCAACCCCCTATAGGCCCTTACCACACTATTGTCCATGTCCATGGGTTATGCCTGTATGCGCATAAGTTCTTTGGTTAATCTCTTCCCGCCTCCCTCTCCTCCCTTCCTTCTGATATTTGTCATTCCTTTTGATGGCTAATAGTGTTCTACTGTGTGGATGTACTATATTTTTTTATAGATTCACCAGACAGTAGATATTTGGATTTTTTTGTACTTTTGGCTATTATGAATAATGCTGCTATGCACATTCATGTACTAATACAAGTTTTTGTGTGGACATGTGTGATTCTTTCCTGAGAGTAATGCCTTCGTAATGTTATAAAGGTTTATTTCATAATTATGTCTTCTTATATGAAGTCAAATATAACTACAGTCATGTGCTGCATAATGACCTTTCAGTCAATGATGGAGGTCCTATTCTTATATAATAAAGAGATAATATGCAAATTGACCCTCACACCCTCACACAAGATGGCTTCCCCTATGTGGTTAAAGATGGCCACCACAAGATGGCCGGCAGGGGAGCATAGTTGTGGCTCATCAGGCCAGCAGTTAGGGGAGGGCAGTTAGGGGAGACCAGGCTGGCAGGGGAGGGCACTTAGGGGGGACCAGGCCTTCAAGGGAGAGCAGTTGGGGGTAACTGGGCCTGCAGGGGAGGGCAGTTAGGAGCGACCAGGCCTGTAGGGGAGGGCAGTTAGGGACAACTAGGCCTGAAAGGGAGGGCAGTTGGGGGTGACCAGGTCGGTAGGGGAGGGCAGTTGGGAGCAATCGCGCTGGCAGGGGAGCAGTTAGGCATCAATCAGGCTGGCAGGGGAGTGGTTAGGGGGTGATCAGGCTGACTGGCAGGCGAGCAGTTGGGAGCCAGCAGTCCTGGATTGTGAGAGGGCTGTCCGACTGCTGGTTTTGGCCTGATCCCTGTGGAAATTTTTGATAACTGGGCAACATTTGGGATATCTGCAACAAACTATCACTTGATCTGTGACAGTAAGTGATAAAGTGCCCAGGACTAAATTAAGAAGTGTCCTTTTCTAGTCAGGCCCCTACTCACCGAAGAATCCTTAAAATTCATTCCTACTTGCAGCTCTACAGAGATCGGGCCTAAACTGGCAGTCGGACATCCGCCGAGGGGTCCCAGATTGGAGAGGGTGTAGGCTGGGCTGAGGGACACCCCCTTCCAGTGCACGAATTTCGTGCACCAGGCCTCTAGTAAGATTATAATAGAGCTGAAAAATCCCTATTGCCTAGTGATGTCCTAGCCACCTGATTGTCCTGCTGCAATGCATTGCTTGTGTGTTGGTATAAACATACTTACTGCACTGACAGTTGTATAAAAGTATAGCACATACAGTTAGGTAAAGTACATGATACTTGATAATGATAAAAAACGACTATGGTACTGTTTTATGTATTTACTATACTATACTTTTGATCCATTATTTTAGAGTGTACTCTTTATACTTATAAAAAAAGTTTTGCTATAAAACAGGATGTCATGTTATGCCAGCAGCAGCCTCATGCATCTTGTATTTACTGTGTCTCTTAATTGTTCCTTTTCTCTTGTGCTTGATTTAATCTCATGTTGTTTTCATCACGGCCCCTAAGCAAACAAAATCCATGGCTAATCCTGCCAATAAGAGGTGTTTAGTGATTGACCTGGAAACGAAATTAAAAGTGATTGACTACAAAAATGGAAAATCAGCGGTGGTTATTGCTGGCCAGTCAGGCAGATCCCACTTCACCATCACTATCATCTTGAAGAACAAGAACAAAGTGACAGGATCTACCTCGTTGTTAAGGATCTACTTCATTAAAGACAACGAGACTAACAACATTGGAGAAGGGCCTAGGACAGACGTGGCCTGGATTGGAGACCGGACACAGAAGTTATCCCTCTCCGCACCATGATGATCGTGGTCAAAGCAAAAAGTTCGTTTGCAGTGTTGAAAGGAAGGGCTGGACCCGACTACAGGGTTGAGGTTACTGCTAGCTCCGGGTGGTTTAAACAATTCAAGACTTGTCATTGATGACATCATGAGAAAGTGAGCGGTGGGTCTGACAGGCTGATGTGAAGGCAGCTGAAGAAGTTTTGGAAACTCTTAGATGATTGGGGTGGAAAATTATTTGCTCTGGCAAATTTTCAGCATGTATGAAAACTCCCCATTCTGAGATGGATGCCTGAGAGGACTTTCATCCAAAAGGAGGCCATGTCAATGCCAGGTTTCCAGGCTTTGCAGGGCAGGGTAACAGTCTTCCGTGGGGCCATGTCACAGGCGACAAATTGAAACCTTTTGTGATCTGGCACAGTGAGAACCCCAGGACCTGGAGGCGTATCAATAAGCACACACTGCCCGTGTCCTACAGGAGCAATAAGAAGCTGTGAATGACCCACCTTCTCTTCCAAGATGTCCTCCTGAATTGCTGTGCCAGTGAAATGAAGTACTGTTTGGAGAATAATATACCTTTTGAGATTTTGGTTATTGTTGATAATGCTCCCAGATATCCATTTTTTATTGGTGATTTTCATCTCTATATCAAACTGATATTTCTCCCTCCAAACATCACTTCTTTGATCCAAACGATGAATCAAGGAATTACAGCACCTTTCAGGCCTATGACATGAGGAGGACCTTTGAGTAGGCTATTGCTGCAACTGAGGAAAACACTGAGAAGATATTAATGCAATTGTGGAAGGATTGCAACATCTGTGACTGCATCAAGAACCTTTCTTGGGTTTGGGTGATGTCACTAAGGAGTGTATGAAAGGCATCTGGAAGAAGAAACTTAAGAGGTTTCTCCATGACTTCAAAGGATTTACCAAGGATGAAGAAGTTGCGAAAATCAGCAAGGCTGTGGTTGAGACGACAGACATATTTAACCTGGATTGTGGACGAGGGTGACTTTGAGGAGCTTCTAGACATGGGTCCTAAGGAACTGACTAACGCGGAGGTGTTGGAACTGGAACAGTAATACGGAGCTACATAAAAGGCAAGAGAAGAGGAAACTACGGATAAGAAAAGGAACCTCCAAGAAAACTCCAGTGAATGACTTGGCAGAAGTTTTAGCAGACCTCAGTAACTTACTTAAAAAGTTTAAAAACATGGACCCCAATGCCAAAAGGTTTTCATTAATAGAGAAGAGTAATTATGATGCACTATCTGCTTAAAAGCAGATCTAAGATGGGAAAAAGAGACAAATCAAGCAAACCACCATGGACGTATTTCTGAAAAGATTGACACCTCCTCAAAAAGAGCCTCAGGCGGATCCTTCAGGAAGTGTTCCAGAAGAAGGCATTGTTGCCATAGAGGATAGCTCCATATGCCTCCTGCCCCTGAAGAAGACCTTCCAGGGGGGCCAGGTGTGCAGGTGGAAGATAGTGATATTCCTGATACTGACCCTGTGCAGGCCTAGACTAATGTGTGTGTTTGTGCTTTAGTTTTTAACAAAAAAGTTTGAAAAGTAAAAACCAAAATTTTAAAATAGAAAGAAAATCTACAGAACAAAAAAGAAAGAATATTTTTGTATAGCTGTAAAATGTGTTTGTTTTAAGCTAAGTATTATTACAGTAGTCAAAAGCTAAAAATTCAAAAAGTTTATAAATTTAAAAAGTTACAGTAAGCTAAGGTTAATTTATTATTGAATAAAGAATAAATTTTTATCTAAATTTAGTATAGTCTAAGTGTACAGTGTTTATCAAGTCTATAGTATGTACAATAATGTCCTAGGGTTTCACATTCACTCACCACTTACTCACTGACTCATCCAGAGCAACTTCCAGTCCTGCAAATTCCATTTACAATAAGTGTTCTATACGGGTGTTCCATTTTAATCTTTTTTTTTTTTTTAATCCTCACCCAAGGATATTTTTTCCATTGGTTGTTTTTTTTTTTTTTCTTTTAGAGAGAGTGGAGGGGAGGAAGAGTGAGGGGAGAGAAACATCGATGTGAGAGAGACACATCGATTGGTTGCCCATCCCCTAACCCCACCCCATACTCTGACTGGAGCTAGTATAGAACTGCAACCGAGGTACGTGACCAGGAATCAAATCCATGACTCTCCAGTCTAGAGGTTGATGCTCTAACCACTGAGAAAACCTGGCCAGAGCCCATTTTTAAATCTTGTATGCTGTATTTTTATTATACCTTTCCTATATTTATATATGTTTAATTATTTTGTATTGATTTGAGAGAAATGTCAATTTGTTGATCTACTTATTTATGCATTCATTGGCTGCTTCTTATATGTGCCCTGACCAGAGACTGAACCCGTAACCTTAGCAAATCATGACGACACTCTAACCAACTGAGCTACCTGGCCAGGGCTGTTTAGATACACACATAGCATTGTGTTACAGTTGCCTATAGGATTCAGTACGGTAACATGCTGGATAAGTTTGTAGCTATACTAACAGAAGCAGTAATTGGCTATACTATGTAGCCTAGGTATATATTAAGCTATACCATCTAAGTTTCCCTAAGTGCACTCTATGATGTTCGCATTATGACAAAATCACCTAACAATGGATTTCTCAGAACATATCCCCGCTGTTAAGCAACTAATAAATATATATATAAATGTTTAATTTTTGGAGAAGTACTATAAAATTAACATGTGAGTATAACATTTTATTTTTAGGTGCTCCAATTCTACCTCAAGGATTACAGCCCGAAGAAGAGCTACAATTGTGGAATGAGGTAAAGAATTGCCCTCATACAAATTAATGGAAACTATACCCTTCTTTGAACTTATAGTAAAATGAAATAATATCATTGAGTTTTGGGACAGCTATAATTTTACTAACATTCTGATATTATAACATTTAGGATTATAATTTTTATTAAACAAAAGAAGGAAAAGTGAAAAGAAACAAAGGTGGCAGAAATAAGTTCTCATAAGGGAGAAATTACCAAAAAAAAAAGTGGGCTAAAATACACCACTTGAAAGACCCTCAAATCTGAGAGAGACAGTAGGGGAGGGTGGGGGTAAGGGGGAGAGATCAACCAAAGGACTTGTATGCATGCATATAAGCCTAACCAATGGACACAGACAACAGGGGGGTGAGGGCATGAGTGGGGGTGTGGGGGCAATGGGGGGGGGATAAGGACACAGATGTAATACCTTAATCAATAAAGAGATTTTTTAAAAAATGAAAAAAGACAGAGCTTCTCAGATTGTATTTAAAAAAAAAAAGAGTTAGCATATTTATATATATAAAACCCTAATATGCACATAGACTGAACAGTGGAACAACCAAACAACCGGTCACTATGGCATGTGCTGACCACCAGGGGGTGTGCGCAAAACATGGCGGGTGTTGGCCGAGGTGGGATGGTGGAGCAGATGAGCAGGAGACCAAGGTGGGGCACCAGTCGCTGTCATCGGGGCCAGCCTCTGGTGGTTACTTAAAATTCTTTGCTCTCGTGTACTGCGGTCCTATCCGGTGCTCTCACCTGCTGCCGGTGCTGGCCCCGCTTGCACCTGCTGCCGGCACTGGAGCCAACTGCTTGCACCTGCTGCTGGCACCCAGCACCGGCCCCAATTGCTCGGCGCCATCAGCAGGTGAGAGTGGTGGCTGCCGGCCCCGATTGCCTCTCACGGCTTCTCCACCTTCCCCTGCTCCTAAGGGGCAATCAGGGCAGCAGCCGCCTCTTGCACCCACTGCCAGTGCTGGCTCTGCTCACACCCACTGCCAGCGTCGGGCCTGCTCTCACCTGCAGCCAGCGCCAGAGCCACTGCTCACACCCACTGCTGACACTCGGCGCCGGTCCTGATTGCTCAGCACCATCAGCAGGTGTGAGTGGCAGTTGCCAGCCCCAATTGCCCCTGAGGGCTTCTTCACCTCCCTCTGCTCCTGAGGGGTGATTGGGCAGTAGCCACCGTTCACACCTGCTGACAGCGCTGGCCCTCCTTACACCTGCTGCTGGTGCTGGCCCCAGTTACTCCACGTTGTCAGTGGGTGCTAGCAGGGCTGGCACCATCAGCATGTGGGAGCGGTGGTGGTGGTGAGAGTGGGGCTGCTGGCAGAGAGGGACTGGGAGTCACGGCGGGAGAGGCTGGGTGGGGGTGTGGAGGATGGGCTGAGACCCGCCCCTGTGCCCACTTCAGCCTCGCGGCCCACAGTACCTTTCAAGGTGTACGAATTTGTGCACTGGGCCCCTAGTGTTATCTATAAAACGTACATTTAAAACAGAACAAAACAAAAAAAGGCTAAGCATAAAAGGATGGAAAATGATGTGCCAAGCAAATATGAATGGCAAGAAAATTGGAATAGCAATCTTATATCTGATAACATAGAATTAAATGAACAAACTGTTATAACAAAGACGAATGTTATATGCTAATAAAAGAACAAAGATATAATCATCTTTAATATATATTAACAAAACAACCTCAAAATTTATTGAACAATTGATAGAACTTCAAGGAATAATAGGTAAATGAACAGTTGTAGTTAAAAACTTTAATATACCTTTCTCAAAACAGATAGTTAAAACAGATAACACAAAAGTAGATATATCAAAGACCTAATCATAAAATTAATAAATTTGAGCTATTATATTTTTAAAATCTGGCATTAAATAGTATACACATTCTTTTCTAATATAATTGGAATTAACAAAAAATAGATCAGGTGTTAACACACAAGGAAAGTTTCCATAAATTAGTAAGGATCCATTTTAAATGTATTCCAATCATAATTCAGTAAAATTTGAAATGAATAACAGAAGTATAACTTAAATATTCCATCTATTTAGAATACAAATATCATTTTGGTAAATAACCCTAGGCTAAAAAGGAAATTACAAAATATTTGAACCAAATGACATAAAAATATTATAAGTCAAAATTTGTAGGCAACAACTTAAATAATAGCTAGAGAGAAATTTTAGCTTCATATATATTCGTCAAAAAAGAAGAAAATTTAAAAACAAGCTAAGCAGCCAACTAAAAAATGTGAGAGAGAAAAAAACAACAGGGAAAATTCAAAGAAACAGGAATGAAGTAGGTAATAAAAACAAGGGCAGAATAAACTTTTAAAAGAGTAAAAGGTGCACTAGTAACACAATAAGCACTGAAGAAACAATTCTTTTTTCCTTTGTGTTTTCCTAAAGCCACCAATACTATATTACATAGTAAACATATATATAAAGCTTCTCCATAAAGTATACATTTGCTCTAGAATTTTGTTATGTAATTTATCGAGTTAAGGAAATTCTCTTTTTAAATTCTCTTGATTTTAGAGAGAGAGGAAGGAAGAAGGATAGATTAAAAACATTGATGAGAGATGTTTTTTCTGCACACCCCCTACTGAGGATCGAGCCCACAACCTGGGCATGTGCCCTGACCTGGAATCAAACCGGTGACCTCTTAGTTCACGGGTCCTTGCTTGACCACTGTGCCACACCAGCTGGGCATGGAAATTATCTTTTATTTACTTTTTTATTGACTATGGTATTACATATGTGTCCTTATCTCCCACTGCCCCCCCACCCCACTCCTGCTCAAGCCCTAGCCCACTGGTGTATGTGTCTATTGGTTATGCTTATATGCATGCATACAAGTCCTTTGGTTGATCTCTTCCCCTTACCCCGACCCTCCTCTACCTTCCCTTTGAAATTTGAGCATCTGATCGATGCTCCTCTGACCTGGAATCAAACCGGTGACCTCTTAGTTCATGGGTCCATGCTTGACCACTGAGCCACACTGGCTGGGCATGGAAATTATCTTTTAAAAAAATCTTTATTGTTGGAAAGATTACATATGTCCCCCTTTTTCCCCTTTTAGCCCACCCCTGCCCCAGGCCTTCACCACACTATTGTATCTGTCCATGGGTTATGCATACATGCATACAAGTTCTTTGGTTGATCTCTTCCCACCCACGCACCCACCCCCGCCTTCCCTCTGAGATTTCAGTCTGTTCCATGCTTCTATGTCTCTGGATTTATTTTGTTCATCAGTTTATTTTCTTCATTAGATTCCACATATGAGTGAGATCATGTGATACTTGTCTTTTCCTGACTGGCTTATTTTGCTTAGCATAATAATCTTACTAAGAGTTTTGTTAATCTTAAATCAAATTTGAACTTAATCAAATACGTTATCTGCATCTTTCAAAATAAGCAACATGACTTTTCTCCTTTATAATCATAATGAATTACATTAAGAAAATTCATTTAGTTTTTTTTCAGAAACTTCATAAATGCAACCTAAAATTGATATGGAAAAGTCTAGGTCTAAAAATAGCTAGGGAGATTTTAAATATAAAGAGCTAAGAATGAGAACTAGCCCTAGCAGTTATCAAGAAGGACTAGAAAACTGTAGTAATAAAAAAGGTAATGACACAAGAACAGACAGATGAGCTAACAGAACAGGGACTAAAGCCTGGAGAGTTTAACGGACACCGTCAGTGCCCTGCTCTGTCCCTTTGGCACTCACCATTCCAGGGCGCTCCAAAGTTGTTGATTCTAATCACATGCCCCTCTGCATCTGCCTGCTTGGCCTATGCTCAGGGCACCAGAAATGCCTGGGAGTAAATGCCCCCATGGAGAGCAGCCCCCATTTGGTGACCCAAGGGAGTTGGTGGTTAAATACCTTAACTCTGAGTTCTACGTTGGCTCCCAGAGTTCCCCAGACATATTGACCCCAGTTACCAATAGTGATAACCTGCTTGATAACATTCCCTTCGTTTGATTTCTTCTCTTCCCCGTTTTATTTCTCTGGTCTTCTATTAGTGCTCCTTGGGTCATCTCCCCCAAATCTACTTATATCAACATCCCTATCTCAAGGCCTGTTTCTGGGGGAACCCAACTTAAGACAGAAATTCAGGTACACGCAAACTTAACTTACAATACAAGTGATGCTAAAATTCAGTGGGGAAAAGACAGAGCGTTTGGCCAGTGAGGGTTGAGAAACTGTCTTGCTATATGGAGGAAAGTAAAACTTAACACACTAACAAAGGGGGGGCTCCAGGTGGATTAAAGATCCTATATAATACAAGCCTAATATGCAAATCGACCAAATGGTGGAACGACTGGTTGCTTTGACACACATTGACTACTAGGGGGCAGATGCTCAACGCAGGAGCTTCCCCCAGCCCACAGGCCCCAGGCCAGCCAAGGTGGGTGCCAGCAGGGGGCCCCCCGAATCACCCTGCAGAGGGAGGCAACCGACAGCAGCGGTGGGGAGTGGGGCCAGCAAGCGGGTGGTGTCAGGCCGGCTAAGGCAGGTGCCAGTGGTGGCCCCCCGATCCCTCTGCTGGTCACCCCACAGATTGGCCCTGATCGCCAGCCAGGCCTAGGGATCCTACCTGTGCACGAATTTCGTGCACCAGGCCTCTAGTCTAAATATAAAGGGTAAAATTATGGAATTAATAGAAAACATTTTCTACTAGGAAAACATCTTTGGGAGCTAGTAGCAGGGAAAGACTCCCTAAATAAAACTTCAAATATAAATCGTAGGGTCAAAAAATGAATTGAATTACATTAAAAGTAAAGATTTCTTTCAACAAAAGATACCATGGAAAAATGTAAGAACCTTTGAAATGTATTATTAACAATGTCTAAACTGATAAGGGATTAATTTCTAGAATAACCTAAGAAATACTATCAAATCAATTGGATAAGGATGGGAATCCAGGTAAAAATAGTCAAAAGATAGAGCAATTTAAGATGAAACCAAAAAGGCCAGCAAACCTGTCTACAATGATGCTTAAATTCATTAGTAATAATGAAATAAAAAATAAGAAAACAGCAAAGTGTCATAATGGCGAATGTTAGCAAGAATGTGGGGTGTATGTACCCTCATGCATTGATGGTGAGAGTGTCAACTCCGGATCCATCTTTAAAGCCACCTAGATTTCCCCATTACCTCTCCTGGGTATATAGACCAGATATTCTCCTACAGATCCATGAGGGGAGGACAGATATAAGAGGTAAAAGAAGGATTCGAGGGAATCTAGCTATCCATCATCAGGGAATGTGTAGGCAACATGTGGTGGGTACACATTGTAGGTATTCTCCAACAGTTGGGAGCAGCATACTAAAGTACCCAGTATCATGGATAGGTCTCAAAGTATAGTGCTAATTGAAAAAAAAAGTAAGAAAATACCATATGTGCACACCAAACAATAGTAACATTTCATAGGATCCTAAGCAAATGAAGGATCTACATAAATGACAGAAAAGAGTTGCCCGTGGGAGAATGGAATGGGAGTAGGAAATGGAAATATAAAAATAATAAATAGAATCCAATGATGGTAGTGAGCTATGAACTGAGAAGTATACCCTTTGTACCTAGCCACCCCCATTCTATCTAATAAAAGAGCAATATGCAAATTAACCATCACTCCACTACACCCATAAGCCATGCCCACCAGCCAATCAGGAGCGAGTATGCAAATTAACCCAACCAAGATAGCTGCGGCCACAGAGCGAACAGGAGGCTTGGGTTGCCCCTGGCAATGGAGGAAGCCAAGCTTTCCACAAACCCTGGCCAGCCCAGGCCTCCACTCAAGGCTACAAAGTTTCAATTATAAAAGATAAATAAATCCCAACAGAAATGGCTGCGGTCATGGAGCAAGCAGGAGGCTTGGCTCTGCTCAAGGCTACAAAGTTTCAATTATAGAAGATAAATAAATGCCAGATACCAGGACCTCCACTTGGGTTGCTGGGGGGCATGGCTGGCCTGAAAACCACCACAGGCCCCTTGCCCAGGCCACCCCACGCCCCAAGGGAACCCCCACCCTGATCCGGGACACCCTTCAGGGCAAACCAGCTGGCCCCACCCATGTACCAGGCCTCTATCCTATCTAATAAAAGAGTAATATGCAAATTGACCATCACACCAACACACAAGATGGCTGCCCCCATGTGATCAAAGATGGCTGCCACAAGATGGCCAGCAGGGGAGGGCATTTGGGAGGGATCAGGCCTGCAAGGGAGGGCAGTTGGGGGCAATCAAGCCTGCAGGGGAGGGCAGTTAGGGGTGACCAGGCTGGCAGAGGAGGGAAGTTGGGGGCGACCAGGCTGGCAGAGGAGGGAAGTTGGGGGCGACCAGGCCTGCAGGGAAGGGCAGTTAGGGGTGACCAGGCCTGCAGGGGAGGGATGTTAGGGGCAAACAGGCTGGCAGGGGAGTGGTTAGGGGTGATCAGGCTGGCAGGCAGAAGTGGTTAGGGGCAATCAGGAAGTCAGGCAGGCAAGCAGTTGGGGGCCAGCAGTCCTGGATTGTGAGAGGGATGTCCCAGATTGGAGAGGGTGCAGGCTGGGCTGAGGGACACACACCCCCGTGCAATAATTTTGTGCACCAGGCCTCTAGTAATATATATAAGGGAAAAGATTAGATAGATGTTGAGTGCCAAGTACTTAATGGTCTTTAATCACATAGAATTCATAAAGTTTATTATAAGGATCTTTACTTTGGTATATCAAAACACATACCAGAAAAATATAAACAAGATGAAAGATAACTTAGACAACAGCTAATGTATAATAAAGAAACATTTATTGTAGCTTGAAACCATCTACTAGTATATTCTGTGGGAAATTTTTGAATAAATAATTTAGCCAAAACCAGTTTGGCTCAGTGGATAGAGCGTCGGCCTGCAGACTGAAGGGTCCCAGGTTCGATTCCGTTCAAGGGCATGTACCTTGGTTGTGGGCACATCCCCAGTAGGGGGTGTGCAGGAGGCAGCTGATCGATGTTACTCTCTCATCGATGTTTCTAGCTCTCTATCCCTCTTCCTTCTTCTCTGTAAAAAATCAATAAAATATATTTTTAAAAAAAGAAAAAATAATTTAGATGATAATGCTGGGTAGAACTATGAGATGTAAAAGCCCTATCATTTAAGCAAGTTAAGATGCTAGGAATACTAGAAACACATATTTTCAACCCATTTACAGAGAATTAATGGACAGGAAAGATGAACAAGCAGCATCTATCTGTAAAAAAATGAAATGCCAGTTATATCATAATACATTTTCAACCAAATTCATCAATGGATTCTGCAGAGTTCTCGAAAGCCATTAGTGGCACTTAAAACCATTAGGGCCAGAATCTGAGTACAGTGAACAAATGGGTGAGCAATGTTGCTGTGCCCTCTAAAAGAAAGGAGAACAAAGACTGAAAAGCTTTGCAATTATCTCTTAATTTAATTAATTGGTGTTTTTTCTTATTCTGATGTTTTTATTCAAACGATGTGGATGCATTCATTACTTATCTTGTGGCTCAAGAGTTCTGTATTCTTGGACACTGTGGCCATCACACACAGATGGGCAGCCTAGTCTGTGGGTGGACAGCCTTCCCCCTGAGCTTTTCTGTCTTCAGATACCTAAGCAACACAAAAATTTTAGGAGGAATCACTTTCTCCAACCTGCTAAATCACAGTAAATATCATTGGGAGGTGATAAGATTATGCATGGGTCACAATTCAGAGCTTAAAAGGGTATCTTTTTTTGGCTTTCCTCTCTCAATTGACTTGTCTTATATTTTTTCCATAAGTTCAATTACATTTAGTTAAATAATATTTATTGAAAACTTACTCTAGGCAAGTTAGATATGGCATAGCCCCTGCCCTCAAGAAGTTTATCACTATGTGTATATGTGTGTGTGTGTGTCTTTGTATTCATGATTCTGGGTTTATATGGCATGGAAGATGGAGCAAGGGATAAGTGGGATAAAACAATTTCCCCAAATCTGCAATATATAGAGAAGATGACAAGTTCTGTGAGGATAAAGAGGAGAGAGATGTAAGCTTGCTTTTGTTATAATATTGGACACCTTTGTTACTCCCTAATTAGAGAATAATATATTTTAGGACATGTTCAACTTGAAAGCAACAAGGAACTTGAGAAATTATGACTGAAGAGTATGATAATCCCCGCTTCAGTTTGGTGGGAGAATGGAAACTAAATTAAACTGTTCAAGAAAGGATTCTGAGACCAGAAAGGGGCCCCTGCTATATTATGCCATAAACAGGACTCAACCTAAATGATTCCAGACAAGAATCAGTTCCATTTTTTCCAGTTCCACTTTAAAAGGCCATCAATAATAATAATAATAATAATAATAATAAATGCCACAAATAACTTCAGACATCTAGCTTAGTGCTTAACTTCTCAACACGGTTTTTTGAATTATTAATATAAGTCTTTTATATTACAGTTTAAAATCTTTCAAGTTTTCTCTTTAGGAGAACAGCTAGTTGCCAACTGTAATTCAATAAACTCTTGTACACTAGAACCCTTTCTGATGCTGGTTCCTTGGTAGCAAACTAGTAGGCTGCCCTTGTTGTGTAAGAGTTTTTACCGTCTGCTACTTACCGTGCGATTTGTAATTTAGCACTTACGCTATTATCATTTAATTTAGATGGTGTGGTTAGATTTATGTGTAATAAAGAACCACATAATAATAGGGTGCTTCCTTAATTCCGAGACCATTTTTTGGTCACCACTCACATTTCTCAGGCTGAAGAATACAGGAAGTATTTTCCCCTCAGTGTTTGAAGCATCTTTATACTCTCTAATGATCCCTATGAACATAGGACCCCTGTGACTGGGGGTGAATTTTTGGGAAATCCCCACTGCAGGACTTCCTTAGAAAGTTTAAGAGGCTCCTCTCCCCCAAATCCAAGAGTCCTAAGCTGTCATGGAACTCCGATTACCATTGCATAGGTAACCTGACTTTGTAAAATCTGCTTTCCATTTTCTGTCTATCTCCAAGATGTAACTGGCATTTTTGTTTTCTACAGATAAATGCTGCTTGTTCATCTTTACTGTCCATTGGTTCTCAGCCTCAGGTAATTCCAGTGGGAGGTGTTTTGTAATGATGTAGGCATTTATGTAGTGCTGAATGCTCCATTTTCCCCTTTGGATCTGTCCTGACTTTGTGGACTTATTAAAACATTAGTGGCCCAGTGCACAAAATTCATACATGGGGCGGGGGGGGGGGGGAGGTGGAGGGAGTTGTCCCTCAGCCCAGCCTGCACCCTCTCCAATCTTGGATCCCTCAGACATCACTCTTGCAATCCGGGACTGCTGGCTCCTAACCGCTTACCTACCTACCTGCCTGTTCGCCCCTAACCACTCTGCCTGCTGGCCTGCTTGCCCCCAACTGCCCCCCTGTCGGCCTGATCACCCCCAACTGCCCCCCCCCTGCTAGCCTGCCCTCCCCACCAGCCTGCTCACCCCCCACTGACCCCCTGCTGGCCTGATCACCCCCAACTGACCCCCTTGCCAGCCTGATCACCCCCAACTGCTCCCCCCCCCCCCCGCCGGCCTGCTCCCCCCCAACTTCCCTCCCCTCCTGGCCTGATTGCCCCTAACCACCTCTGCCTCGGCCCCGCCATCATGGCTTTGTCTGGAAGGACGTCCAGAAGGTCTCCAGAAAGGTCTCCTGGTCTACCTAGCATATTACCCTTTTATCAGTATAGGTAGAGGCCTGGTGCACAGGTGGAGGCCAGCTCTGCCCTGAAGGGGGTCCTGGATCAGGATGGGGGTCCCCTTGAGGGGTGGGGCTGGCCTGTGAGGGGCCTGGGGCCATTTGCAGGCTGGGCTCTTTCCTATTGGGTGGGAGTCCTCGCTGGGGGGCGTGGCCAACCTGGTTGAGGGACTGAGGGTATTTTGCAGGCTGGCCACACTCCCACGGGGTGGGGGTCCCCGCAGGGGGGCATGGCCAGCCTGGGTGAGGGGCTGAGGGCTGTTTGCAGGCTAGCCACACCCCCATCGGGGTGTGGGGAGGGTCCCAGCTGGGGAGTCTGGCCAGCCTGGGTGAGTAGCTAAGGGCCATTTTCAGGCTTGCCACACCCCCTTCAGGGGTGGGTCCCCACTGAGGAGCTTGGCTGGCCTGGGCAAGGGGCTGATGGCAGTTTGTCCAGAAGGACGTCTGGAAGGTCTCCTGGTCTAATTAGCATATTACTCTTTTATTAGTATAGATGTCAGCATATTGGAAATTATTACATCATCTGCAGGTAATATTGAGAGCTAAGAGCTTATGTTGTAAAGTGCTAGGATTTTACCTCTAAGAAAAATATATTTGCAGATAATACTCACATATTTTGGAAATTAAAATGCTAATTAAAATAATGAGCCTGTTGCTGTATTTGGGCGCTGGTAGTCTGTCCCTCAATTGAGTTTGAAACCCATGGAGGGAGAAACTTATAGAATCAGACTTATGGAGATCAAAGTATTATTGTAACTGAAAAGTCAATGTGTGAATGTGGCCTTAGAGCTGATACCAAGAGTGTTTGCTAACACTATTCCCAGAACTAAACTGGGTTAGACAGTGACTTGGGCCTCCCGCGAGATTCAGATTTTCTGCCACAGCACAGAGACCTGACAAGAACAGCTGGCCCCTCCCTAGGAGGAAAGGGCTGAATGGAACATGCCCAATTTCCTCCTCTCATGGACCTCGAGGACCACTCACTCCTCTCCCCGTGGGAAAGAGTTAAGAGGGGGTGGGGAGAGAGGAGTGTTAGTCTAACTCCTGTACATGGAAACATGAGGAGTGGGATATGAGGATGTCTTCCGTACACCGTCTTTGGGCACTGCTGCTTCTGCCTGCAGCTCTGTGTTAAAGTACAGCAGAGTTAGCCTTAAGTGTCTTGACTTTTTAAATCAGTATCACTAGTCTTCCAGATGGAGAAGAGGGCTCAGCAGAAGTCTGGTTTGACCCTTTCAGAGTAATCAGCTTAGTGCTTAACTAAGGGCATATCTTGGGCGTATCTCCAAATAGTCTGGCCAAGATTCCATCTCCTTCACAGTCCTTCCAGAATGTCATCCTGGCCAGTGTGGAGACAGCAGCCCTATATAAGGCTGTATTTCTTCTGCCTCAATCCATTCCTTGGTCTGCAGAGGATCACCTGCAGGAAGTTAGGTGGTAAAGCAAGACCAGGATTGTAGTAGGTGACCTGTTTATGAATAATAATTGAAATTACTTTAGGAGGGTTGATAGATATATAACACATGATGGATACAGCATACAATTTAAAATTCAGGAACACCCTCAGAATCACTTTTATTTCTGCAGTACTAAAAAGACAAATTTTAAAGCACTCATCTAACCCCCGTCAAGTTAAACTAGGCTTTTGTTGGATTTGGATAGCGAGTACATTTTGAGGAGAGGTTGCTTAATTTATTATGGAATTTTTTACATTACCTGATACAATTTTAAAAAATCATTAATTTTCACATTAACTATTATTTTATTTTTATGTGATTATCTGAATAGTGCTTCAAAACATTTTTAACAAATAGGGAATAAAGGATCTTTAAGGTCCACATATAAAACAATAAAATATTAAAAACTGAGTCTAAAATAGATCCTTAGAGAATATTGTAGCTCATTAAATAATGGCTTTGCATAAAGAGTTGCTGGAGAAAATGTAAAGTTTGTTTTGAAGCTTTTTCTGTCAAATTTCAGTCTTGTTGCAAAGCCTAATCCAGTTTAGAATATGTTTTCTAAGGAGACACTCATGTGTCAGAATTTATTCTTCTTCAAATTAAGAGATGCATCTTTGACAAATGACATCACTGGACAGTTTTGTCATTGTTTTATATTTTGTAGCATTTCTAGATGGGCCATAAAAAGAAATTTCAGGGATTTATTTCCAGATTTTTATGGGGGACCAGTGTCCCCATCCCTGAAGAGAAAAAGTGAGAAAGGATGTCTCAGTGTTCACACTGTTTTTCCTCTCATCCAACTCCCAACCATAGGTGTAGCAGTCAATACCAGCACAAAGCGGGAATAGCTAAAGGTCACATTCTATCAACTTCAAGCCATGTGTGGTTTTGGGCAAGTGACAGTCTCTTAGAACCTTACTTTTACAGGTGAGACTAACACTTCCTGTCTTATATACCTCCCAGCTGGATTATAAGGACAGAATAAGAATTATGTATGTGAAAGTGTTTTGTAATTTATTGAAGCACTATATAAACACGAGCCATTTAATACAATTAATAAATATCCCAACAATTTGCATGGCAGACAAACAAATGGAAGAGAACAAAGCAGACCTCAGATGCTAGGAAGGATGCTCAAAGAAGCTGTTTCATGATTACAACTATATCCCTCACTAAAACCAACCATATTACCCATTCACTGTTGTTCAAAAGTTGAGGATATTGGTGGCCCCAAATAATCCTTTTGACATGTCTTCTAAATTATGAGTAAATACAGCTGAAAATCAAGCTTCACATATTTTTTTAATGCTGCCATTGTTAACTGCTAGATACCTGGCACTGTACTAAGAGCTTTACTGACATTTAATCCTTCCAAGAGCTCCCTGCAGTGATGTTGTCATCCCTGATTTATGACTGAAGAAACTGAAGCTTAGAGAGGTTAGGTAGCCAGCCCAAAGTAGCACAGCTAACAAAGAGTGGAAATGGAATTTGTATGGCTATAGCGCTGCAGGCTGCTCAACTTCATAGCCCGTGTTTTTAACCACTAATTATATCACCCCCCATGGTTCCACATCCTCATTATTTCCAATGTGCATTTTTATTAAGTAATCAATTGTTTATGGTACTACTGTGCTAAATTCTGTGCAAAGTAGGTTTCGCCTCTGCTTGTCCATTTGTGCTGCTCCTCACCACACCCAGCTGGCTGCTAACCACAGGGAGCCCTGCCCTACTTCTGTACTCAGATGCTTTGAAAAACCTGATCCTGGGGTGTGCAGTCAGCAGCCTGGAAGGGTGGTAACTCAGGTTAGGTGCCCCATTGACCGTTCCTTCCCCTCCAACTCCCATTGTTTTCGAGCAATTGAAGGACTTCCAAATTAGCCAATAATAAGTAATATTCATATTCAGCGAGGCTCACAGCTTTGGCCTATAGATTCAGATTTTGCTACAGATCGGGAACCCTAATCCCTCTTTTGGCACTGCCTTCATTACTGTCAGTCATAGAACTCCATGAAATCTTAGCAAGTACTGAGGACTATGTATCTGGACCACAGTGGAAGCCTTAATCTGTGCATATATATTGTACATAATTCCTTTTTTCTAATTGGAAGGAAGGTTTTATGTTTGAGTCCAGTTTTTGTCGTGAGAAAAATCAAGGGATTCCAACAGAGTTTCAATGGGCCACCGGAAGGATTCTAGTCTGGGTAGTTGAATATCCTTGTTTTCCCAATATTCTGCAGTTATATCTTCTATGCAAATGTTGTTAAAACAGAAGCATAGCCTGTGTACCTTCTCATTTCCATTAGGCATCCAATGCATTGGAGGAGCTTTGCTTCACAATTATGGGGACTCTACCAAAGCTCCAGGTAAGGTTGGAATAGTATTTTGTTTGTAGGGAAAAATTGCTCAGTGATAGTTTGGAATTCCTACTAGAAGAAAATACCCTATTTAGGAAACAAGCCAAGAGGAGCTTGAAGACGATAAGCTGGTTTTGGGTGAGAAACAAATACTTCAATTTCTCTGATGTCTGAGGATTTAAGGTCTTATCCATGAAGTTTACAGTCATGGATTGAAAAGTTGTATGTCCCCCTCAAGTATGTGTTCTACCTCTGATGAGAGAAATGTGGGGTCATTTAGCTTCTTTTCTCTCCCTGACTCACATGACAATTGGAGAACAGATGAATCTTTGTTAGAGAGAAGGATGTTAAGAATGCCAAAAAATCAAACTATGTTGTCAATGTCAGTTTGAAAATTACATTCTTACTGTCTTGGTTTCTTATTAAAATTACTTGATTCTTCTGGGAGAACTTTTAGTCCTGAAATGAGAATGTGTGGGAAATGGAAAAATAGCATAATGTACCAAACCTTATTTTATACTCTATATCTTACCGATGAGCTTATTTTAAAACTATCTTATTAAAGATAACAGCCTCAAGTTTAGAATTATATTTTTCATTAATAATTCTAATTTAACCACGATCATTGATACATCCTGACTGTCATACCTTTCACATACAATAAATCAAAGAAACCTTGATATTTTGAAAGCATAAATACTTACTGAAACTAAGAGTTTCAGTATTTGTTTCCAGTGTTTTTAATGGTCATTTTCCAAAAATTTTTTTTCTAATTAACATAAATGACAATGGTGTTTATCCATGAGTTTCCTTTAATATTAAAAGCAAATGAGGACAAAAAAGAACAACAACAAAAAAGGAATGATATGATTCATTCTTAAAAACAGATTTGTGGAGGGAAAGAGGAATATAGAAAAGTTTATGGAAGAAAGCAAAAATAACTTAAAATCTTATTACTTGGTGATAACAACTAACAAATATTTTCATGTGACTCCTTGTCTATTTCACTGAATATTTTAGACATAATCATATCCTTCCCAATGTTGAACTTGCAGGATGTTTCCAATTTTTTACTCTTATGAATAATGCTGTAGTAAAGATCTTGTACATACTTATAACATACATTATAATTTTATGTTATGCATAATATAATGATATTTGCATATCTTTTTTCCACAGAAAACAGATGAAAAAGTTAATAACAAAAGGGTAAGGTGATTTCCATAAATATATACATTAAAAAATAATAAAGGAAAGTACTAATCATCTATAGTAAAGTTCACTGCTTATTTTTTAACAGTTCTTATTTCATTATTCGAAGACAGGGAAGTTGGGCAACTCAAATGTTGTGGTAAGTAGAATTACTTCTTATTGGTAATCATTGGTATTTTTTTCTAAAGCTGCTTTTGCAGTTTATTTAATAGAACTAGAGCAAAATTCATTTTTTTACTTTAAAAGTTTATACATACCTGAACAAATAGCATTCAATATTTATTATACATTTAATTTATTTTATATCTCAATAATTGCATATATGTTAAAATCATTCATTCAGTCAGTCAACAATTATTTACTGAGTATATGCTATGTGCTAATCACAATTCTAGGTACTAGAAATAAAGCAGTAAATAAAATTAAAAATTAAAAAAGAAATCCCTGCTGTCATGGAACTTACATTCTAAAGGCAAAACCAAGTAAATCAGATTATTTTAGATGGTGATTAGTACAAGGGAGAAATAGTTTTATTCAAAAGCATTTTGAGAATAATATTAAAATATAAGTGTTAAAAATGTAATTAAATATAACTAGATATATCCACTTCTATTCCTAAGATCTCCTTATTTGTAATTAGACATTTAGAGTGAGAATTTACTAAGATTTGCCAGATACCAATAACTTGAATTCAGTTCTCTTCTAAGTTTTGTGGGTTAGTGGTAATTTTTCTTTTTATGCTTGGATTTAAAAAATGCTAATGAACCTACTTTGGCGTTTCAGTTAGAATACTTAATAATAACTTGACTATAATATTCTCTCTAAGCTTGTGACTCACAGCTGTGGACCAATTTAGGGAATGAGGAGCACAGTGTATTTTAAACATGTATATACCTGTAGAAAGGGAACTGTAATCTTACTCAGTTTTAAATGTTTATCACATTGAGTATTCTTACAAATTAGGAGTTGAAAGTTAGGTTATACTGGCTTTAAAAAACAAAGACAAGTTGAATTGGTTAACAGATAGATAGCCTTCTATAGGGCTTAAAGCAATCCACTTGATAAGTGATTTTAATATTTGTGAGAAGGTTCCATTCAAGCCATGCTTTTAAAATGAGACGGAGGCAGGTAGCCACATGTCTCCGATGTGCTTTCGTTTCCTTCTGCTTGGCATCTTTACATTTCCAGAAAACGTATCTTAGTCATATTTTTCGCTATCAACAACACATTGTGTCATTTTTTGTGTCCCCTGCCATCTTGTTCCATATGTTGAATTTCCAATAAGCTATATCATTTACAAAGGAGATTACTAGATGTGTGAACAGTATAATCTTCTAGAGAAACATTTTCATAATCAAAAACTGATTCTCCCGGAGTTGTTTGCATCTGCCCCAGATCATTGAGTAAGTCTGGAAGCAGACACTGCTCTTTGTCAAAGATGCAGGCGGGTGTCCTACTTCTTGGCAGACGATGATGGGCTGAAGCCTTCAGGAAAGTGCTTCATCAACATAATGGCAAAGATCCTAGCGTAGAGCTACCAAATTTTATTACATCTCTTGGCGCATCCTCCACAGTTCTTTGAAATGCTCACACAAGGCCGTCTTAGAGAGCATCTTTCTTGTTCTGTTTTGTCCGAAGCAAGTATAGTGGGTAAAAAGAGACAGATACGAAACCATCTTTATGCCCAGTGCTGAGAAGCCTTTGTGCTCATTGTGTGTGTGTTCGTGTCTCTCAGTCGTCTGTCGTGCATCCGTTGCTGCAGCTCGTTCCTCAACTGCATGAGAGAAGAATGAAGAGGTTCAAGTTGAACGTATGTAACACAACTGCATGCTCGCTTTGCCACTCTGTGCAGGGCAGCCCTTCTGATAATTCCCGGCTGTGGTAATTTATAAAGATCCTCTTCTTCAGGATAAACCACACAGAAACGCCCAGGTAGCTGAAGAGCATGTTTGCCTAAGTGTTCTCACACTCTGAAAGAGAACAGGTATTTTCCTTCCGCCTAGTATGGCCCTTCTATCCCAAGCTGTGCACAGTGAGGAAAGCTGGGATGAGATTCCCTTCCGAGGATCATGACCCTCCCAGGGAGGAAGCCTATTCTGGGTTTAAGAAAGGACACAGCCAGGCCCTGGCCAGCTAGCTCAGTTGGTTAGAGTGTGGTCCTGGTATACCAAGGTTGCGGGTTTGGTCCCAGGTTAGGGCACATACAAGAATCAACCAATGAATGCCTAAGTAAGTGGAACTACAAATTGATCTCTCTCTCTCTCACACAATTTTTAAAAAAGAAAGGACACATCCACTGTGGCTAGTCAGTAGATGGGGAACAGAAAAAAGAAAAAATACAATTTACTGCCTCTCTGTATACAAGTTGGCTACTGACTGGGATGGCAATCTTTCTAAAGTGTTAGTAAAAGTAACATTTTAGGCTCAAGAAATAAATATATCAGGAACTAATTGTAGGTGTGTTTTGTTTTTCCCACAATTCACAAAAATATGGCCCTAAATCAGTATCTATGTTTAAGATAAAGATAGCTTTGTTAACGGCTTTTTAAAGTAGAAATTGAGGAGTTTATATTGTTATTTAAAAAGAATGTTATCTCTTTCAATGATGAAAGTTTCTAGGTATTATTTTTAAGTAATGACTTACATTGTTAAAATGCATTATAGTTTTTAGTCTTCTCTTATTTTATTTTTTTGATAACTCTGTTGGCACTTATATAAGTACTGTTAGCCTCATTTTACTAAAGGGAAAACAATTCAGAACAGTTAAAGGTGTTTCCCAAGATCATTCTAGTAGGTGAGATTAGAAATTCCAATAGATTCTTCTGACTTCTAGTCTTGGCAAATATTTTTTTTTTCACTATGCCATTTCCTTATAGTCTAGTCTTGGATACTTCAATTATTTTATTTTATATTTTCCCTTAATTTAAATGCCATCTTAATTTTATTCTTCTTAAATGTACCACTGAAAGTCTTCAAATACTTTTTAAACATCCATTCAGTTTAGGCAAATACATTTCTCAAAAGTTAGTTTTATGGTCACTATTTCCTCCCAAATTCTTCACTTCCTTAAACTAAGATTCCATCAAGGAAGATAGTAGCTGCCACCTGCTTAAATAGAAATGTAAGAGGAACTGTAATAGCCTTTAAAATTACAGAATTTCCAGTATGAAATGAATCAAATCAATTGTTATCAAGCTTTCTAGAAGTAAGAGGTGCTTTTAAAAATTAACTTCTACTCTCTGAAGTTTGCTTAACTTATGAATAGTGTAAGATTTCAACTTAAAGATTCAGTTTCTTAAAATATATGTGAGTTTACAATTTTACTTCAGACTATATTTCCAGACAACAATCTAAAAATATAAACTGTGACTTGGTAGTATATCCTGTTGGACAAATATAACTCCTATATTGCAGCAAGATAAGTTTCCTAGGAACCTATGAAAGAAAAGAATGTAAGACATAAATAGAAAAAAATTACAGTAGTGTTAGCTTTGCTGGGCCTAAGTCGCCTAATTTTAAAACATATTTTTTAAGTGAAGTATTTTGGGTTCTTAAAGAAAATGAGTTTTCAGATCCTAGTACATTCCAACACTTTTCTTAAAATTCGATTGCTAGACATCCTCACTTCCATCCCCATATCTCTTTACCTCCCAAATTATTTTATATACTGCTCTTTCTTCAATGATAAGACTAAACAACCTGTATGCTTGGATTTGAGAGTTTTAAATTTTAGCATATTTTAAGTTACATTTTGCCCTTTTAAAAAATATAACAGATAAATGTATAGTTTTGATGTGCACATTTATTAATAGAAAAAATTCAATCTTTTAAGTATTTTGAGTGGATTTAGTCAAGATGAAAATTAGATATAAAATATAAGATATGTTTGTTGTAAAGCAGGGATTTCAGAATTTTAATAGTTGTCAGAGCTATTTCATAGAATTTAAAAATATGAATTTACTTATATTATGGAATAATTTAAAAAAGGTCTTGTTGATGCATTTCCTAGCAAATGCCATCCTGATACTTTTATAGTAAGTAGTTGATGAAAATAGGAAGCTATGAAAACCAATTTTATGGAAACTATAAAACGTTAAATATTTTTTCCACTATGTTTAAAAGGAAATGTTTTAAGAAAGAAACACTTCTCAATATACCCATTATGAATAATTGATTTATTCCTATTTGATTTTTATTACCATTTTTATAAATAGAATTATATTGGGAAAATCTCTCTTTAAGTCTCATTGAATAAATATAGTTTACCCTCAATTTCTATATAAATTCTCATAGCAATATTGTGTATTTTAGCTCTGACAATTCTATTTTATATTTTTCCTTGTTGTTGTGTTAGCACATACATACAATATGTATTTTAAAGAAATTATTTTGTTCTAACAAAATGCTGAAAGGAGATTTTAAATACAGTTCATTATAAAGTGTCTGTCATTTCTCTTTCTACTTATTAACAAATATACATTGTGACAAACTTCCTGAAAATAGAATCTTTATATTAGTAAGGAAATTATTTTAAAATACAACATTCTGTTGTACTGCTAGTTGTTGAAAATTCTTCAAGATTAAATACAAAGATTAACTATTGTTATGAATTATATACTCAAGTCCTTGATTCCCTCTTTGTTTAATCATGATAGTTGTAAATAACTTTGAGCTTCACTATACTCTCAAGAGGAATTTGCACTTATTTCTCCTGTTATTTGATTTGAAATGTCCTCATTTTGTCTTCCAGGGAGAATTTCAAGGTCCTATTGCAAGCCATAGTCGCAGATACTTTTTATTCAGGGTATGCACTTACTGTATTTTTTTAAAAATCAGTTAATATCAAAATTGAAAAATACTCTCACTGTGCATTTATTTGCATTAACTCCTAAGTTTTAATTGAATTTTGAAGTTTATTTATAGATATTTGACATCAAGTGTCATAGTCTGAGATTTACTTCTTTTACCAACTTATTTATTGCTTTAATACTATGGCATATGTGGCCTCTAATCCATTACTCATGCTTGTAAATACCCCAGGCGACATTCACCTATTTCTCAGTTTAGTTCCATAAAATTTCATGTGCAGGAAATGAATGTCTTAAAGATGTATTACTCCTTAAGTTCTAAGGACTCATTTACTAAATGCTTTATTAAGTAGACTAGTGACCTGGTGCATGAAATTTGTGCACATTAAAAGGGGATTAGAGGAAATAATTTAATATTGCTATTTGCCCTTTCTCTATAATAGAAGTGTCAGAGATGGAAAAAAATTAGTAAAATATATATGAAAACCTTCCTCCTGTCAGAGTCTGGGGCTCACCACTGGACCCAGAGTCAAGTCCCCGTCCACCCACAGGCACCTCAAAATTGTGTGAGACCCAGACCCGGCCAGCCCCCCACACATTGGGCTAGGTCCAGACCTAGCCGGTCCCACCCATGTCAAGCCCTGCCAGGTAGGGGGTGTAGCCTCAGGTCCCCTGGCCCAGCGCCAGAATGGGGGGGGCATGGCCTGAGGTCCCCCATTCCAGACCGGGGTGGGGGACATGCCTTGAGGTCCTCTGTCAAGCCCTGCCAGGTGGGGGGCATGGCCTGAGGTCCCCTGTCAAGCCCCATCTTGAGGGGGGAGCAGCCTGAGGTTCCCCGACCTGGCGCTCGGGTAGGGGGAGCAGACTGAGGTCCCCTAGCCCAGCACCAGGACAAGAAGCGCACCTTGAGGTCCCCTGTCAAGCCCCATGGGGGCGGGGGAAGGTGTAGCCTCAGGTCCCTGCTGATTGCTCATTAAGGCTCCTTATGGGAACTTGGCCTCAGCTTGTGGGTGCAGCCATCTTTGTGATGGAGTGATGGTCAATTAAGCATATTCCTCTTTATTAAATAGAATTGGGAGATTTATGACTATTTTCATCCACTTTTAAAAGTAAAAGAATCAACTACAATAGAGGTTATAAATAGACAAATCTTTATCATTGTAGTTAGTATTTTGTATGTCCAAATTGTCTATTAAATATGAGTTTCTTCCTAAGCAGCTATACTTTCTAAAATGTTTGTATCCCTAATACATTACCAGAAAATTTTCATTCATTCATTCAGCAGCTAATTATTGAGTATCTATTGGGTGCTGGATAATCTAGCAAAGGCTAAGAATATAAAGCTAGATAGGATTATATTCTTATCTCTAAGAATTTACAGCCTAATACAGGAAATAGATAAATAAGTACATACAAAATACTATATTAAATGCTATGGTTCTAAAAGAAAGGCATGCAACTCAGGCTATGGAGTGAAGGAGATCCAGAGAGGCTTTAAGGGCTGAGTTTAAAGAATTAATTGAAATAAGCCAGTAAAATATTTAGCTAAAGAATTTCAACTTTAATGTAGAAATAAGGGGAACCATATGGTAAAATTTGCATTTTGAGAACTAATTCTAACAACCAATTGGAGAATTATTTGAAGGAAGGAACAAGACTACATAGAGGAAAAAATAATATCATCCATCAAGATCATTATTAGGCTGCTTTCTATAAAATTAGCTTCCTTCCTTAGTTACACTGATTTATTGCTAATTTGTTATTTTCTAGCCACGCAATGGAAGAAGATCAGAAGGTTACATTTAAAATGGTATGTGTTTCACACTTCAACCCAGTTGGGAAATTTCTGTTGTTTTCAGGATATCCACAAATTAAACTATATGCAATATATTTCTATTATTTGATTGCATGTGTACATTAATATTCCTACATAAGTACTATAATTATAGGATCTGTGAGGGCTATATGATGGAAAATGTCAGTATTTTAAGGCCAAATTTGCTTTATCCATGTCATGTATTCCTCAGGCTGTGCCACAATATTCATTTTCATTGATTTTGTAGACAGTGACCTCACCATTATTTGTTGTGCAAGTAGTTGTAAGGGATTGCGTTCTTATTTTGGCAATTAGTATTCAATGTAATGGGTCAGAACTTACGGAATAAATGTACTTCTATTGTCCAAATGATTCATATTCAAAGATTCTTTTTTAAATCATTTTTATTTTTCAAGTATAGTTTTTCTACAGAATAACAAAATGTGAAAGACATGAAAGCATGACTTTCACTTTGGGACTCCCAGTTCCCACTCCAATGCTGGAGATATAGTAGACAGTTGAAATTGCCCTACCTGTTTAATAAATATGGTAATCCTAATATCTTATTATGCTATGACTTTTGAAATCAACCCAAATGCAGATTGATAAATTTATACCACAGTAATGAAAGTATGTTCTACTACTGTTTTATGTAATCCTAAATGCAGATTCTATGCTGAACATATTTTTGCAAATATTTCATCCATATCATTTATCTCAACCCTTAATACATATTTAGCTTTAAAGTTCTAAAATTCTTAATATTTTCTCCAAAAAAATCCCCAAAATAAAAATGCACCACTTCTAACCAAAGAAGATATCAACACAAATTACACAATACTTAGAAAATAAAGATAATGGAAACAATGAATATTAAAACTTGAGGGACTCTGCCAAAGCCATAGTTAGTGGAAAATTCAAGACTTCAAACACTCTCAAGCAAGAAAGAATGAGTGAATTAAGGATTTAACTCAATAAGTTAAAAAAGAACAAGTTGAACCTTAGGAAAGCAAATGAAATAAAACTATAAAGAAAGATCAAATTAACAAAGTGCAAAGTGGAAGAATAGGTAAATAAAGCAAATTATCTGATTATTTTCAAAAATAAAATAAGCTAGTTTAATTAGCCTAGCCTAATTAAGAAAAAGGGAGAAACCATAAATATACAAAACTACAAGTGAAAAGAGAAAAACTAAAACAGATATGGAAGAAGTGGATATTATAAAAGAGTACTTGACAAATCTCTGTGCCTATCTATTTAGAAACCTACATAAAATAAAGGGTTGTCAGTAAAGTAGGTGTTACCAAAATTCACTTTAGAAGAAAGGAAAAAATCTAAACAGACTACTGGCCATGGAAAAAAAGTTGAAAACATTATCCAGAAACTCTCCCCTCAAAAAGTCCTAGGCCAACAGATTTTGAATTTTTCTAGCTCAGAGAAGAAAAAAATCTCAAAATATTTTTTATAAAATCAACCATTTTTTTAAAAAATGAAGCTTATACCCAAACCTTACAAAAGTAGTAAAGAAGTGGAAAATGTGGGTGGTGACGGCCTGGGGTGGGGGTGGGTTAATGGGAGAAATAAGGGGACATATGTAAAACTTTCAACAATAAAGATTTATTTTTTAAGAAAAGGAAACTGAAGGTCAAAGTTATTTATAAATTTTAATGCAAAATTTAAAAGAAATATTAGTGAACCATATTCAGCAGTATATTTAAAGAATTTCATGACCCGAAGTTTGGTTTGACACTAGGGAGTCTATTAAAATATTTTCACCATTAGAAGAAAATTATATGATTATCTCAATAGATGCTTTTGGTAAAATTTCACATCAATTTCTGATGTATTAAAAGAATAAAGAGATGAGTTTCCATATTATACATATAATGGTTTCAAACAAAGTTAGTACAGGCTTGATAGTAAAACACTTCAGAACATTTTCATTAATGTCAGGAATAAAGCCAGGATGCTCTGTTACCTTTTATTTAATGTGGTTCTTATGCATTAGTCAATTCAGTTGGACAAGAAAAAAATAAAACATAAACATGAGAAAAGTAAAGAAAAAATTTAACATGATCATGAGGCATAGTTAGGAATATAGATTTTCAAACCATTTCTGGCATTAAGTCCTATTTCAACAAAGGCCTGTTCATATAAAAAATATGAGCCAACATATTCTTATTTTTTCTTTTTTCAAGGAAGTAAGAACAAAGAGTTGTGGAAAAGAAACTATCTATCATAATACTTTACAAATGTAGAGGCATTTACATAATGTGAACAAAAAATAGTTTAATACTTAATGGAAAAAAATCTGTGATTATAACATCAAACTAAGTATTAGTGTGCTCACAAATGTGAAATAGAATTTATTCTATGGTTTGATCCATTTAGTAAAATATTCTCTCTGAAGCTGAGAAAAATAGCTCTATCTGGATTGCTTCCAAAATTCAGCTTTACACAGACTAATTCACTCAGGATTTCATTTTATTTTGTCAATAAAAAACGGTTCAATGATTACTTTTTCTTTGCTTATCTGATTATCCGAGGTTTTAAACTTTGTCCTGATGATTTATATTTACTTATAAAGTAGCTACACATATAACGGGAAGATTTAACTGCAAATACATAAGGAAATAAATACACAAGGAATAACCGCAACTTTTGAAATATTTTATTTATAAACTTTGTTGATATCAGTGAGCTTTAGGAAACCACTTTTATATAGTTAAATACTGGAAATTTTTTAAAAATATAGACATACAGAGTAAATGTTCCAGTGAAGAGAGATTAGAAAGATTAAATGATAGCTAAAAATATACAAACTGAAGAAACGCTGAGAAATACCTCAAGTGTCAGTTTTATCATACATGACAAAATATAGGAACATGTATATATAAACATTATATATACATTTACATGCTCATGTATACTTGAATCTAAATTCAATTTTTCTCTTTTTACAGAATACCAACTATTTTCCACAGAAGCAATGCCATGGAATACAAAATATACTGAGATTTTGTGTGTTTTCTTTTCTCAAAAGCAATCCTTGCTAAGTTTAACATGTTTGAGAATATCTGTGTTGTAAACATTTCTCAGTAAAAGTCAGTTGAGATTATAAATGTCTAATTTGTTGAAAATTAAAAGAGCATCTTAAAATTCCTTTTCTTAAGTGTTGTAATCCTATCTAATAAAAGAGTAATATGCAAATTGATCATACTTCTGCTACACTCAAGCCACACCCACCAGCCAATCAGGAGCAGATATGCAAATTAACCCAACCAAGATGGCTGCCACCACAGAGCGAGCAGGAGCCTTGGGTATCCCTGGCAATGGAGGAAGCCAAGCTTCCTGCACACCCTGGCCAGCCCTGAACTCCACACAAGGCTACAAAGTTTCAATTATAAAAGATAAGTAAATCCCAACAAAAATGGCAGCAGCCATGGAGCTGGAGAGAGCAGGAGGCTTGGGTTGCCCCCGGCGATGGAGGAAGCCAAGCTTCCTGGCCTACCTTGGCCTCTGCTCAAGGCTACAAAGTTTCAATTATAGAAGATAAGTAAATCCCAGATACCAGGGCCTCCGCTTGGGTCACTGGGGGGCGTGGCCAGCCTGTAAACCACCGCAGGCCCCACGCCCCAAGGGAACCCCCACCCTGATCTGGAACACCCTTCAGGGCAAACCAGCTGGCCCCCCCCTGCACCAAGGCTCTATCTAATAAAAGAGTAATATGTAAATTGACCATCATTCCAACACACAAGATGGATGCCCCCATGTGGACACAAGTTGGCCAGCAGGGGAGGGCAGTTGGGAGGGACCAGGCCTGCAAGGGAGGGCAGTTGAGGGCAATCAAGCCTGCAGGGAGGGCAGTTAGGGATGACGAGCCGGGAGAGGAGGGAAGTTGGGGGCAACCGGGTTTGCAGATAAGGGCAGTTGAGGGGGACCCAGGCCTGCAGGGGAGGGTAGTTAGGGGCAATCAGGCTCACAGGGGAGCAGTTAGGCATCAATCAGGCTGGCAGGAGAGTGGTTAGGGGGTCATCAGGCTGGCAGGCAGAAGCAATTAGGGGCAATCAGGAAGGAAGGCAGGTGAGCAGTTGGGAACCAGCAGTCCTGGATTGTGAGGGGGATGTCCCGATCCTACCAGAATCAGGCCTAAATGGGCAGTCGGACATCCCTTGAGGGGTCCCAGATTGGAGAGGGTGCAGGCTAGGCTGAGGGACACACACACACACACACACACACACACACACACACACCCTGTGCACGAATTTTGTGCACTGGGCCTCTAGTGATAAATACTGTACAAGAAAGCTGTAAAAATGATGTTCCTTTGATCCCTGCAGCTTTTGACAGTACTGATACACATGCTCTTTTGTTATTTTTATTAAAAGCAGCCAGTAGAGAGTTGAGTTTTAATGAGCTATTTTAGTTTATCCTATTTGAATTTTGTCAGTAACAAATTCACCAGCTCTTATAAATACCAGAATGCCCAATAGCTAATAAGCTTAGACTGTGAATACCAAATAAACCTGCTGGAGGAATACCAACTAAACCTCTTGGAAAATTTGGCCATGATCCATCCAATAGTCCAATAAGCAAGTTCTGATTTATATTACGTAAAATTGACATCTGATTGCTACAAACATATCAAGGGACTAGCTTTTTCTACCAACTAGTAGTATTCACTTTATCTTAATATAAGTTACTAGTGGTCTGGTGCACAAAATTCGTGCACATTAAAAGGGGGAGTCAAGTCACACCCACCCACATGCCCTTCAAAATCACATGAGACTCAGACCCGACTGCCCCCCCCCCCACCCCAAATGGGCTAGATCCAGACCCAGCCAGTCCCACCCTGTCAAACCTTGCTGGTCAGGGGGCGTAGCCTCAGGTCCCCTGGCCCGGTGCCCAATGGGGGGTGTAGCCTGAGGTCCCCCAGATGGGGCAGAGGGCATGCCTTGAGGTCCCCCGTCAAGCCCCACCAGGTGGGGGACACGGCCTAAGATCCTCTGTCAAGCCCTGCTGGGTGGGGGGCATGGCCTGAGGACCCCTATCAAGCACCACCAGGCAGGGGGCACAGCCTTAGGTTCCCCATCAAGCCCCACTGGCAGGGGGTGCAGCCTCAGGTCCCCCATCAAGCCCCGCTGGGCAGGGGGCCTGGCCTGAGTTCCCCCGACCCAGCACTGGGGGTGCACCTTGAGGTCCCCTGTCAAGCCCTGCCAGGTGGGGAGCATGGCCTGAGGTCTCCTGTCAAGCCCCGCCAGGCAGGGGGGGCGCAGCCTCAGGTCCCCTGGCCAGGTGCTGGGGCAGGGGGTGCGCCCTGAGGTCCCTCGGCCTGGTGCTGGGGTGGGGGGAATGGCCTGAGGTGCCCTGTTAAGCCCCACCTGGTGAGGGGCATGGCCTGAGGTCCCCCGGCCTGTCGCTGGGGTGGGGGGAGCAGCCTGAGGTCCCCTGGCCCAGCACCAGGATGGGAAGCGCACCTTGAGGTCCCCCATCAAGCCCTGCCAGGCGGGGGGGTGTAGCCTGAGGTCCCCTGTCAAGCCCTACGGGGGCGGGGGAGGGCCTAACCTCAGGTCCATGCTGATTGCTCATTAAATCTCCTTAAGGGAACTGGGCCTCAGCTGTGGGTGCAGCCATCTTTGTGATGGAGTGATGGTCAATTAGCATATTCCCTCTTTATTAGATAGGATTTTATCTTGCAACATCTAAAAGTCTTGTCCATTATCAGAAAGAAAACAGTCTTCCTAGTAGAGGATCATGAATATACTGTTAGAACTTTTTACATCAAATCAGTGTTTGGTGGACACAGAATTAACCTCGGATAGATGTTGAGATTATCTCCCTTCAGGTTCCCTTGGGTTTTTCCTTTTTGACACCGACTCTTGCATAACTACCTACTCCACCAAGCAGGTTGCTGGCTGATGACGGAAGAGTGGACTGGATAGGATTAGGTATTATATTCATCAGAGCAGAGTATCTTGGTTAATGGTGACCACTGACTATAGTTTAAATTATACCTTATACTAGTAAAGTCCCTGAATTTCACTTCTTCTCAATCTGTGTGAAGAACACAGGTAAAGAACGGAGCAGAATAGAACAAAAGGTACATTCATCTTTGAAAAATGATTTGCTTTGACAAGTTGGGGACTTGAAAGTGGAGAGGGCCTCCTGCTGTAAAGCAACAAATGCATAGGTAGTGCTATGCATAGTAATCAACTAGCATGAATTTTGGATTGTTAAAGTAAGAAAACGGAGTGGATCCTAGCTGGTTTGGCTCAGTGGACAGAGCACCAGCCTGTGGACTGAAGGGTCCTGGGTTCAATTCCGTCAAGCCACATGCTCAGATTGCCTATTTGATCCCCAGTAGTGGACATGTAGGAGGCAGCCGATCAATGATTCTCTCTCAACGTTGATGTTTCTATCTCTCTCTCCCTCTCCCTTCCTCTCTGAAATCAATAAAAAATATATTTAAAAAAAAGGGGGGGAGGGAGTGGAACACTAACTTAACCAGCAGTTCCCAGGGCCTCTCAGAAATCCAGAGACTCAGGCCATTTACATGTTTTAGGGCTCACATGATATTAAAGTAAGAAGAAGAAATACCAAAACATAGTTACAAAAATTGTGGGGTGTTTTAAAATATTTTATATTTAACACATTAATATCTTATATACAAACACCACAAAACACATAGGCTACAGGAAGTATAGCGCTTTTATCAAGTAATAACTGAGCACCACAGATGTTAAACTACCTCAGTTTAACATTGTGTCCTGAAAAACATCTTCTTTTCTTTTCTCCAAATCTTATCAGACTATCTCTGTGACCATCCTATATAATAAAGATGTGATATGCAAATGGTTGTTACGTTGTGAAGCGTAATGACCCACCACGTAATGACCCCATCACCGATCAGCAGGAGGGTGGGGCAGCGAGCTACAGGAGCCGGCAGGGAAGCAAGCTATGGGGGGGGAGGGGGGAGGGAGCTTCAGGAGGGGGCAGGACAGCAAGGTATGGGGGGCGCGGAGAGGGGTAGGGGGAGCTACTGGCTCACGGATTTGTGCCCAGGGCTACTAGTTTGTATATAAGCTTATTTGGCAATAATATCAAATGTTTATCCCATGATCCTGGCAGCTCCTAGTAAACATTTTCTTAACCTAAACACCAAAGAACCCAACTATCTAGGTTTCCTACCTAAAGCCAAACCTTCTGTCTTCTAATCCTGTGCGTTTTTAAGATGGTGGTGAAGAGCCATTTGGTAATCTGATGAAAGCTCTGGTCCTTAACTCTGCACACACCCTCTTCCCCCAAATTGTACACATACAACAAAAATTGTGTACAATTGGGGCTTGGGGGCTAGGTAGCCCCTAAAATCCATCCAAATACAGACTATGGGCTCTTAGTTAAGAACGTCTCCTCTGAAGGGTCCCCTCCCCAGGATTTTATTAATACTCCATGAAGACATGACTCAGGGAATGAAGGGTGTGGGAGGGCCCAGAAACAATGCATTGATTTGGTGGCGGTGTACAGAAGGGTGGGAGGAACGCCAGCCCTCAGGACCACGCGGTGAACCGAGAAGGCACAGCCTGCGATAAATACCCCAGCGCCGGGTGCGTCAGTGCCCACACCACCCCTAGACCACGCCTCCGCGTTGCCTGGCAACACAGCTGCGCTGGAGGCACGTGAGTAAACGAGTAAACGTGCCCAGGAGCGCTCGTGGTCCCCTCCCGCTCAGGGTGGCGGTGGACACCGCTGTCCCGGCTGCGGGCTCTCTTCGCCCCCAACCCCCCGGAGGAGGCGTCTGAGTCAGGAGTCCCCCGCAAGGGGTCTGAGGACGCCGTCACCTGAAGTCGAGGCTGAACGTCATGCAGGTCGGAGTCCCAGCTGCCGGCAACTCTGGGGCACCGGGCCGAGCTCCCCACTGGGCCTGAGGCTGAGCGCCCGAGGGGAGGGCGGCGCACGGGGCTGGGGGTCTAACGTTTATTTTTGGTAAGAGCTAAATTTTGCTTGAGCCTCAAGATTTGAGAGACATCCAAATGAACTCTAGGAGAGCACCATTTTTTTTTTTTTTTCAACGTTTGTCGCTGGGGTTTAGTTTGAGATTGTGTTTCACATCTGAATCTTGGAAATCTCACTGCTGCACGATTTCTGACTTAAGAAATAGACCAGCAACTTTAGCCCAAGTGTAATACAATTTAAATATTCTGCCCCACTACCTTAAAAAACAAGCAGAACGGAAATACTGGTTGCATCTATCTTGAAAAAGACCAGGTGTCCCTGAAGTTTCGCCTCCCTGGTCACAAAAGCTCTGTTAGGCTTCCATTTAGCCTTAGGTCCCGAGGTGGTTCCTCTCTGTCTAAAGCCCCCTTATGAACCAGATGCCTGTGCTCTTGTGTCTTCATTAGAGTAAAACGCTCACTTTCTGACTTGGAGAAACAGCTTCTTCCCACCTGCTTCTCCAAATTAAAACTACTATGATTTTTCTTGTTTTACATATTTAATTTTGGCATTCAGATATACCATATAATTTATTAGGATATTTTAAACATAAACTACATATAAATTTAATGGATAGCCCTTTTGTTTTAATGATAGGTTTCTAGCCCTTTTGTGTTAATTATACGTTTCTAGTACATTTTATCCAGTGTACGAACACATTTATAGACACTAGTAAGTAACCCAAAAGAAAATTAAGAAAATAATTCCATGTATGATCACATCAAAAAGAATAAAATGCTTAGGAATAAATGTAATCAAGGAGGCAAAAGAATTGTACACTGAACACTACAAAACATTGCTAGAAAGAAATTAAATAAGACACAAATAACTAGAAAAACATCATACCTTTGTAAATTGGAAGACATAATATTGTTAAGATGTCAAAAATTCCCAAAGCAATCTACAAATCCAGTGTAATCTCTATCAAAATCCCAATAATAGTTTTTGTAAAACTAGAAAAACCCATCCTAAAATTCAGATGAATTCTTAAGAGACCCAAAATAGCCAAAACAGTCTTGAAAAAATGAACAAAGGTGGAAGGCACACACTTTCTAATTTCAAATATACTACAAAGTTACAATAATCAAAACCGTGTGGTTGAAAAAATACACAGTGTGATACTGGCAAAAAGACAGACCAATGGGATAAAACAATGCACAGAAAGAAGCCCTCACAAATACAGTCAAATGATTTTCAATAAAGGTGCAAAGATCATTTAAGTGAAAGGATAGTCTCTTGGACAAATGGTGTTGGGAAACCAGTATTCACATGCAGAAGGATAAAGTTGGACTGCTAACTCACATTATAAGCAAATATTAACTGAAAAATGATCAAAGACCTAGAAGTGAGAACTAAAACTATAAGACACTTTAAAGAAAATATAGGGGGAAATTGCTATATTAGATTGGCAATGATTTCTTTAATATGACAGCAAAAACACAGACAATAAAATCAAAAGTTAAATTAGATTTCATCAAAATTTAGACTTTTATGCACCAAAAATTACTATTGATATAATGAAAATGCGAACCACAGAGTGGGAGAAAATGTTTTCAAAATATATATTTGATAAAAATTAATATCCAGAATATATAAAGAACTAATATTCAACACCAAAAAGATAAACCAATTAAAAATAAGCATATAAAAAGATGCTTTACATCTATGTCATCAGGAAAATGCAAATTCAAACAAGAGACCACTACACCTATTAGAATGGCCCAAACCAGGAACATTGAATGGCCAAAACCTGGAACATTGACATGCTAACGAGAATATGGAAGCATCAGGAACTCCCTCTCATTCATTGCTGGTAGGAATGCAAAATGGCGCAGCCTTTGGAAGACCGTTTGGACGTTTCTTATAAGACTTAATGTATTCTTACCATTTGATCTAACAATCACATTCCTTGGTATTTACTCAGAGGAGTTGAAAACTTAATGTCCACACAAATACCTGCACACAGGTGTTTATAGCAGCTTTCCATCATCATTGTCAAAACTTGGAAGCAGCTAATATGTCCTTCAGTAAGTGAATGGGTAAACAAACTGTGGTACATCCAGATAATGGAATATTACTCAGCACTAAAAAGAAATGATCAAGCCATGAGAAGACATGGAGGAAACTTAAATACACATTACTAAGTGAAAGAAGCCCTTCTGGAAATGGCAAAACTATGGAGACAATTAAAAAGTTCAGTAGTTGCCAGTGCTTGGGAGGTGGAGGGATGAATAAGTGATGCACATGGGCTTTTTAGCGCTCTGAATCACTCTGTTATATCATAGTGATTGGCACGTGTCGTCATGCTCTGAATCACTCTATTATATCATAGTGATTGGCACGTGTCATCGTGCATTTTTATCCAGACACATTGAATGTACATCAAGAGTGAAGCATAATGTACAGTACGGACTTTGGGTGATTATGATATGTCAATGAAGTTTCATCAGGTGTAACAAATAGGTCATTCTGGTAGAGCATGTAGCTAATGGGGGAGGCTATGCATGTGTGGGAGCAGGATGCATATTAGAAATCTTGTACCTTCCCCTCAATTTTGCTGTGAACCTAAAACTGCTACAAAAATAAAGTCCTAATTAAAAAAAAATGTTTATGTGTTATTATGGCTTTAAATGAAGAATTTGCTTAAACTCTGGTGGTGGATATTGGTAACAGGGGAGGCTATGCATTTGTGGGGGCAGAAATTATATGGGAAATCTCTGTACCTTTCCCTCAATTTTGCTGTGAACCTAAAACTGCCCTAAAGTATTAAGTCTTAATTTAAATTTTTAAAGATAAAATATAAAATTGACAAAGAACTTGAATAGACATCTCTCCAAAGAAGATGTACAATGGCTAATATACACATAAAAAGATGCTCAATATCATTAATCATTAGAGAAATGAAAATAAAAACCACAATGAGAGACCACACCCATTTGAAAAACTATTATTGAAAACAGAAAATGACAAGTGTTGATGAGAATATGGAGGAATTGGAACCCTTGTGCGTTGCTGGTAGGACTGTAAAGTGGTGTAAATGCTATGGAAAACAGTCATTCTTTTAAAAATTATACATAGTATAATTATGTGAACCAGTAATCCCACTCCTAGGTATAGTCTCAAAAGAATTGAAAGCAGGAACTCAAAATATTTTACGCATATGTTCATAGCAGCATTATTCACATTAGCCAGGTGGAAACAGCCCAAACGTCCATCATGGGATGACTAGAAAAACAAGCTATGGTGTGAACACACAATGGAATATTATTCAGCACTAGAACAGAAGGAAATTTTGATACATGCTTCAACATGGATGATCTTTGAAAAAATTATGTGAAGTGAAATAAGCTAGTAACAAAAGGACAAATACAGACATGCGCTGCAAAATGATCTTTTGGGTCAACAATGGACTGCATAAATGATGATGGTCACATAAGATTATAATGGAGCTGAATTCCCTGTAAGAAATGGAAAGATATGGTTCAGGAGGAATTTTTCTGATGAGAACAATATCTGGGAGCTTGGCAATAAATTTCCTCTCACTGCAGCTCAATTTTGAGTGTGCAGTTTACATCCCAATCAACTACTGGCCTGTTACAGCATATAGGAGCCTATCTCCCTAGGACTACATCTTCAGAGGGTGCTACAGTCCTCTCAATCTACTTGATGGTCTTCAGAGTACACTGCTATAATTCTTTGTTGAGGAACTAAAATCCTATACAAGGACACAGGTCCACAGGAACCATTGTAAGTAGTAGGTGCCACTGCCACTTGAGTACAAGCTTTCTGTGGTAGTGTGGAGCCAGCCTGTTCCTATACTTTGGAAATATTTTCAGATTGTACTGATGCAAAGCATGAGTTTCATTTCTTCCATCAATTCAATGCTAGAGAGAGCCCTTTTTGGCAGCTAGGGTCAGTGGAACCAAAAACAAATTTCCAAAGTCAAACTATTGAGTCCTCAGTTCTACACCCTTTCCATGTTAAATACCCTCTTTTTAAAATATGAAGACCACAAACTTCATTAATCTGACTTTTGCTCCAACATGCATAGCCAAAACCACATTGCCATGGCAACCCCTTAATGCTCTTTGATTTCTTATTGTTACTATTCCTCAAAGCACCATATACTCCCTCCTGACAGCAATCTAAACCTTAGCCAGCCAGTTTCTCTTAAATATTTCCAATCAGTCCAGCCCACATCCCTGTTCACGGAGCAGCACTGGCAGCTTCAATGTCCTATTTCTGACCCTGTTGGAAGGAAGGAGGGGTGGGCTTGTGGGACAATGTTTATAAAATCTACAGTAGTGTTCAGCAATGGCAAATTGCTTCATCGAAGCCAGCAAGTGGATAGAGAGTGCTGGCAAGATAGAAGTTACAGTCTCTGGAATTCAATCACAGAAATGGCATTCCTTCACTTTTGCCATATTCTATTGGTTAACAGTATGGCACAGTTCCCACCCATCATCAAGGAGAGGAGATTACTCAGGGATGTGAATAGAAGAAGGTGGAACTCAGGTGATCTTATATTTTGTTTGCCACAGTATTCACTCCCTTCTTTTGGAAATATCAGAAAAAAAATGGATGGCAAACTAGAGAAACAATAGTTAATATATGATTAACAACTTCTGGAAAAGCAGGAAAAAAAATGCAATCCTAAATAATAAAGAAAAAAAGGCTAACTTTCATAGAAAGAAATTGTGATTAGACAGAAATGGAACTATAAAAAGATTCCTGGCCTCTTCTAAGATTTAACCAGGGAATATGGGTTCTAAGAAACTGCATAGCTGAAAAGAGAAGCGAGTTCACCTGGAGGTCTTGAATATGTATGTAGAAATAGAAACAAAACAGTATTTGTTCATGGTGTGAATTGTTCATGGTGCTATTATATTCACCAGAGAATATTCCTTCACTTTTTGAGTTTACTTCATTTATATTTCAGATGTGTTCTAAATTGTTGTTTGTTTGTTTGTTTTTATTAAACACCTCAGTGTAATTTTGAGGGTAGAGTATGTATCCTGTTTATCAAAGCATATAGTTCCATTAGTTCTAGGAAATGGGAAAAAGTAGGCTGCTTTGTTTTACTCTTTGAAACTAGTTATGTGTTTACCTGTAGAGTTCATTGCATAGTTGGAAATGCTACATATTAATTTTACACATAATAAAATACACAACTGTGTTAATAGATTTTCTATTTTCACATAGGATCCAAATGAAGATACAGAATGGAATGAAATTTTAAGAGATTTTGGCATTCTTCCTCCAAAAGAAGAGCCAAAAGATGAAATTGAAGAAGTGGTTTTACGTTTACAGAAAGAAGCAATGGGTATAGTTGTGCATTTGGTGGGCTGGATGAAGGGGGTAATACAGTTATGTTAGTGATAGTGTATTTTGTGAACTTCAAGGAGAGAGGACGTTAGAAATCATTTATATGTCCCACCATACTTTTGCTGATACCTAAAATTCCTAATTCACATGTTAAAAATTAACATGCTAGTTAATAACAGAGCTGAAATGTCCTAGTATCTAATGTAGTGAGCTTTTTTTTTTCCTCTCCACATTTTTTTTACCTTGTGATTACCTTATATTTTGATCATTCTATATAGTATATGTTTGTCAAGATTTCCTGGAACATGGGAAAATCTAAATTTCTGAGATCTAATTTATTTTTACATCTACTTTTAAATGTAGCCTGGTAGTTCTGTGACTCTGAGGGAGTAAAAATATTTAAACAAAACTAAAGCAGTCAACCACAAAATAGCTTTATATATTGCAAATACTGCAACATTAAAGATAGTCTTGATCTTAATTTATCTAATATATCTTTTTTCTAGACATGTGACTATAAAGTAAAATTAATATTTAAACAACTCAACTGCCTACAATTTATATTGTTTTAGTTAAACCATATGAAAAGATGACTCTTGCACAGTTGAAGGAGGCTGAAGATGAATTTGATGATGAAGATATGAGAGCTATTGAAACATATAGGTACAGTGATTCATTGGGGTAATTTATGAGTTTTGGAATGAAGAATTGTAAAAATGAAACTAAGATAAAGCCCTATTTTGTCTACAGAATAAATTAAAAAGTAACAAAACTAATTTTTAAGATTTTAAAACTAACTAACTTGTATAAAGTAGAATTTTTCCTGAAATTCTTTTGCCTTTGCTTAAATTAAAAACTATCCAGTAATGTACCATAGGACTTCATCAAATGATATATGAGTAAAATGGAAAATATCAATAAGCAGCCAATAAATAGAGGGCTATGATGTTCCTTCTGTCATGATGTCTGTCAATGATTTCTATAATTTAATAATTAATTGCCAGTCATGAATTCTCTCAGAAATTAGAGTAGGTGCATACATTACCCAACTTATCTTGATACTAACTAAAAACAGACAAAGAGATTATTAAAATGTTATTCCAGAGGAAGATATCACTTATGAATGCAGGTACAAAAATTTAAACAAAATATTTGCAAATTAAGTCTAGCAATTTTTAAAATAGAATAATGAACTTTGGACAAGTAGTCCTAGGAATGCAAGGTTGTTTTAACATTAAAAAAACAAACAAACAACAACAACAAAAAACACAGTAAATTGTGTTAGAAGCAGCAATGTCAAGTCCCAATGCACTCATAAAAATTTAACTAGTGTTCCTTGGAAAACTGCTTTATTCCATGATGTGAGTTGTGAAAGTACAATATAAGTCTTGAATATCTTATGGTGCCAGCAAGTAAAGAAGTGCTAAAGGAAAAGTTTAAGGCATAGAAGCCAAACTAAAAGATCTCTCAATGACCAGAGTTGCAATAAAAAGATATAATATTAGATTATAAAATAAATAATGAAATAAATATCCATTAGTTCATAATGATATAAGTAATTAACTGAATACATGAACAAATTCAAAAGAAATAACACTTCTCCCTCACTATAGAATTCCAATTAATAAATGTATATGGAAGAAGGAAAATAGAAAAATCACCATCAGATCACCATAGCAATAATTCTCGATGGGCAAGATCTGCTGATAGATGCTAAAATGAGTGCATGAAATTTTAAGTAGAAGCATGGTATTTGCATAATCTCAAAGTATCTCTCCCTCCAAATATTTAGTAACTATAAGGAAATAGTAAGTTTACAATGTAGAGTTTTGGCAGACTCCATCTTAGGGAAATGACCAAGGTTAAAAATCACCAATGATACATGTTGACATTAAGTAACTCGATACGATGTGCTGAAGATGACACAGCACCTCTGCGGTGTCCTTTTTAATAATCATCTCAATCTAATAAGAATATATCAGAAACCAAAATTTGAAGAACTTTCAAAAAACTGACCAAGTTAATGTCAGGAAAGATGGCAGCATAGAAACTCCAGAAATCCATCTCTTTACCTAGACGACAATTGCATTGGCTGAAAATGTCCGAAGTGACAGCTTTGGAACTCTGGAATCTGTTTGGACACGTGCAGCTTCCAGGATAAAATGTGGCTGGTAAATTGCAGTTGGTGGTGGCTGATTTCATCCTTAGTTGGTAATAGCTATCCATCTCTCACTCTCTAGTTCCATGACAGGCTCCAGTTTGGACAGCAACCTTTATTTCTGGTAAAGCTTGCTGGAGCAGGGTGGGCAATACGGGCTTTGTGTTCTGATTATGGAGTGCTGCTTCTGAATGCAGAGGTACAGGCACATGAGTATCACTGTGTCAACCCCATTGGCTCAGGGGGATTCCAAAGCATTTAAGGGAGCCACCTCTATTTTTTATGGACATTAAAAAACAACCATATATATGGGGGAATTTAAATGCCTTGGAAAAGATGAAGGCTCACAGAAGACGTTATGGTTTCATCTCAGGCTGATCCCTGGCTAGGGACACCTTACAATAATAATAAAACAAACCATGGGGAAGGAGGAGAATCTGATTTCCAGAGTTATAACATTATATGAATCAACTGTTCAGTTTCAACAAAAGAATCACAAAGAAGTGGGCAAGTGTGGCCCATTCACGCTGTCTTCCAAAAGCTGTACCATTTTGCGTTCCTACCACCAGTGAATGAGAGTTCCTGCTGCTGCATATCCTCTTGGGCATTCAGTGGTGTCCGAGTTCCAGATTTCGGCCATTCTCTTAGGTGTGTAGTGGTTTCTTGATTTATTTGCATTTTCCTAAGACATGGATGTGGAGCATCCTTTCATAGGCGTATTTGTCATCTCTATATCTTCTTTGGTGAAGTGTCTATTAGGCCTTTGGCCCATTTTCATTTTCAGATAGTTTTCTCATTGTTACGTTTTTGAGTTTTCTTATAGTAAGGATAACAGTCCTTTGTCAGATGTGTCTTTTGTAATTTTCTCCCAGTAACTGCTAAGGAAATAGGTTCCTAGAAAGAACAGTTGTCACAGCAGTTTTCTGATCCCCAGAGGAATTAGATTCTAGGGCACAATTGGAATAGTAGTTCCAAATTTCCTAAATTTCTGGATTGCAGCAGAGAAACTTGTTCCCTTGGCAGACCAATTTTGCAATGTTGCTCAGGGAGTCATTTTGATAGCCCAGTTTAGAGCCTCCTCCTTTCCACTGAGTTTGTAAATAACTTAATTTCACAGATTAAGCTTCTTGCTGCTTAAAATAGCCAGGACTTTCTTCAACTGAGTCCCATCTGATGTGTTGTTGGGTGTAAAATGCAGGCTACTGAGCACTAAATCACTTTCTGATGGCAAAGCTAACCCAGGTCTTTCTGTCTCTCCCTACCTAATTCCATTGAAATAACAAAGAACAATGAGGAAGAGAGATGGAAGAGGGGAGGAGGAAGAGAGATAGTTGATAGTTGCATCATTAAGTAGGGAACACAAACTTTTTGAAAAATTTGAAAGATACTAAGCCAGTGAGATCAAATTGAGGAATTTGATGTTAAATACTCAGTGCCAACAAAAAACAGCTCCCAAAGATCTTTGGAGTAACTAAATTCTGAATATCTGGGTCAGTAGAGGGGAAATGGAAGGACTTCAGTTTGGAAATTGTGAGAGGGGCCCTCCCTCAATGTGGGTCGTTATTTTTGGCATTCTCCTCTAGGCTTCATTTTGCTTGGATTACTTGTTATGTAGAGTGGCTTCACCTAACATGTTTCTAATTAAGGACAGAGTGTTTTAAAATATACCCAGGATTTTGTATCTATTCATGTAGAGTGAAGCCAACAGGTCAGGAGATAATTGCCATTGACAAGAGTTTTTTACTCAGAGTTCTCAAGAACAGGGGCATGCACCACAATACAAGGCCACACAGGGAAGCACTGGAGCTTGTTGAGAGGCAGGAGTGACGGGATAACATGGGCACAGCCTTCGTTGTGGTTTCCATGGGAAAGACAAGCTAAGCAGGGTAAGCAGATTTAGGATTGGCTAGTTTGAATAATTTTGGCAGGCTGTGGGCTACAGTGCTGTCTAGTTGTCTGGTATCTGGCCCAGGAATAATTAGGGCAGAGGGGTAGTGGCTCAGTTTAATAAAAGAGGTGATTGAGAGATTGGGCTCTGGACTGGTTGGTTTGCATTTGAGGAATTTGCTCTCCAGTAGGAGGTTGCTATCTTTCAGAATTAGCTAGACCTGGGAAGGGCAGTCTGTCCAGGATCAGCAAGGCAAGAATACAGAAAACAAGAAAATATAGTTAATACACAGAAAGAAGGGAAGAAAGTATTCCCAAGATAACTTAGGGATATAGAATCGGTAAGTTTTAAGACATTTGCACATGCATCAGAAAACATTTAGATCTGCTTCATGAATCCAAGCATTCAACAACTGAATCAGAGTATGTAAATTTTGAGAATTGATTAAGAAAGCTTTAAGGCTCCCTATGGATGAATAACTAGGTAACATGGAATGCTCACTGTGTGCTAGGCACCATCCTAAGACATTTACCTGTATTATTTCATTCAGTTCCCAACAACCCCATGCATGTAGGTAGTAGTATTATTCTCATTACAGAAGCTTAGAGAAATCAAATAACTTGCCCAAATTCGTGCTGCTAGTAACTAGGAACTGGTATTTAAACCCAGCCTAGTCTCACCGTAGAGTTCAAACTCATCATTCTTCTTTATCACTTCTCTACCTGTAGTAAATTTTATAGCAAGTAATTACACATATTCACAAAGACTGAAGGTCAGTTTAGCATGATAGTTGAGAGCACATAAATGGGGATAATAATAATATTAACTTTACACACTTTTTTGCAAGGATAAGTTAATTTAATGCACTTAAAATAGTGCCTGGCAACATAATAAGCACTCCATAAATGTTAGCCATTGTTATGATTATTATAATCAAGTATTTAGCCTGTATAGGAGAATTTGTTGGTTCAGTGTCTAAATAAACTCCCTATAGCTATGATTAAGACCTAAATAAAAATAAGTAAAATAAAATAAAATAAATAAAATAAAAATAAATTTTAAATAAAAAATAAAAATAAATTTAGAAGTCAGTAGCTAACTTCTTACTTGCAATACCAATATCAACACAGATTTCCATATAAACAGATAAATTGGCATTATAACACCATTAATAGTCTGTAATTTTTAAAGTGTTTGATATGTACTAGCATTACATTCATTACCCTAAATTGTTACCTATAGATGTTAAAAATATAACAATTTTATTATGTCATTTTATTTTTTAAATTAGAGAAAAGCGGTTACAGGAATGGAAAGCTCTTAAGAAAAAACAAAAATTTGGGGAGTTGATAGAAATTTCTGGAAATCAATATGTGAATGAAGTCACAAATGCAGACAAAGATGTATGGGTTATCATTCATCTATACAGGTCAAGGTAATTACCTTTTTTGTAAAATATTAATATACTAATGTTTTAAGATACACATCACTGGTTTTAAGGGTTTATAAAGCATATAACAATGACTACTCACAAAAGGGCATACATGTATATACACATACATATATGTATAGAGTCATTGGCTATAGGGATTAAATTAGGTGAACTTGTTATACTTTTTAGAAAAAAATAAGCAATTCTTTAGCAGTTAATTTAAATAAAACTTACGGAAAATTTCAAACATAGAGAATAGATCTAAGGATAACATAAGCTCCCTAAATACTGGCCAGGTAGATTCAACAGTTAACATTTTGCCATATTTGTATCATTTGTGTGTATTTACAGAATGATTTAAAAGTAAGTTACACACACCATGACACTTTTAAGTACTTTAGCATGCACTTTCAAAACATAAGGGCATTTTTCTGTATAACCACAATTCCATTTTCTCACCTAGCAAAATTAACAATAATTTCTAATAGCGTCTAATACCCAGCCCTTACTCAAATTCTCCCAACTGACTTCAAAATGTCTTTTATACATACATATATTTTTAATTGAATCCAATCAAGGCTCAGGCAGTGCGTTTGAATATATCATATCTCTTGTCTCTTATAACAGAACAATTTCCTTGTGTGTCCCTGTTCCCCCATTAATTTTAGAGAACCTAGTTGTACTAAGTATAATCCATATGCCCCCCCCCCCCCCCGCTGTCTCATCAGCCTGGTATAATGATAATTGGGAAGAATGGACTTTCCCCAAGTCTGTGCCAAAGAGGAGCTACAACCTCCCGGCTTCACAAATCTCTCATAGAAACAGCACCTCTAGCATTAGGTCCCAAGCCCTCTGCGTGGGCTCTAACCCGATCCAGGGACGGAGGCCGTGGCAGGAGCCCTTGGTGTCCTTACTTCATTCTCTGAATAAAAAACATCTTCTTTCTTTAGGTCCTCAGAGAAATGCTATACAGAGCAAATTAGAGCCCTGCTGTTTACCAGCTCACCAATTCCTCAGACAATTTTTGATAGGAATCATACCCCATAAAAGAAGACATAATTTTACTGTAACTAAAATGCTTGGTAAATAATTTTTTAATAGTTTTAAAATAATCATTTCCCATTTATCCTATTCCACTTATCTGGCTAACCCAATTTGGAGATTTGCTGATGTGGGTTCTTCACAAATAAGTATATGAAATAACAACATTTACAGTACTAAGATTTGTGTGTCATAAGTGTTATATACGGAACTGGTACATTGAATGTTTCTTCTGAGACCCATTATGATAAGCAGAATAGATATTGGTTCTGAATTACCATACCCTGGTATAAAAATTTTAATGGTTATTTCTAGATAAATTACTGGTTTTGACCAATAATTTTCAAAAACTCATAGAAGAGGTTGAATGAGTTTTAGTGTCAAGTTTTTCAAACTGCCAGGTGCTTTGATGGACTTAAAGTGTAAGGATCCATTTTTATATTTTAAATATTTGTGAGCTCAGAAGGTTCTTTTGGGCAATCTAATAAAGTTACATAAAATATTAGTTTTCTTGACATTAAGAAAATGCATTCATGTGTCAGTATAAAACATAAGAAAATCCTATATAATAAAAGCCTAATATGCTAAGTGCCCAGTCGTCCGGTTGTCCATTCAACCAATCAAAGCATAATATGCTAATTATATGCTAAGGCCACTCAACCAGTCACTGTGACATGCACTGACCACCAGGGGACAGATGCGCAATGCAGAAGCTGCCCCCTGGTGGTCAGTGCGCTCCCACAGGAGGAGTGTCTCTCAGAAGCCAGGCTCATGGCTGGCGAGCGCATCGGCGATGGTGGGAGCCTCTCCCGCTTCCTTGGCAGTGCTAAGGATGTCCAACTGCTGGCTTAGGGAGTGGGCCTAAGCCATCAGTTGGACATGCCCTGAGGACTCCTGGACTGTGAGAGGGTGCAGGCTGGGCTGAGGGACTCCCTCCCGCCGAGTGCACAAATTTTGTGCACCAGGCCCCTAGTTAATCTATAATCAAATTTGTAAAATGGAAAAGATTTATCTGTGTTACAAATATTCTTTATAAAGTCTAGTTATAATATTTACTTACATAGTATAATATTCTTTTAAAAATATATTTTTATTGATTTCAGAGAGGAAGAGAGAGGGAGAGAGAGATAGAAACATCAGTGATGAGAGAGAATCATTCATCAGCTGCCTCCTGCAGGCCCCTACCTGGGGATTGAGCCCACAACCCGGGGAATGTGCCCTTGACTGGATTCAAACCTGGGACCCTTCAGTCCACAGGCTGATGCTTTATCCATTGAGCTAAACCAGCTAGGGCATAATATTCTTTATAATAGTTATAATTTAAAATGAAGTATAACTATTAAGTTTGTATTTCTAGCTGCCTTTTGTAACTATAGGAGGGTAAGAGTTTGTTTTTTAACTAGGTCCTAAGTTTTATAATGTAATACTTTTTTGCCACTAAATTTCTAAAACTGGGCCCATTCTTTATCCAAGTGAAGACTCAGCCTACATAGAGTACCTTAGAGGGATCTAACTAACCCTGGGCCTGTGATCCTAATAGCTCAGCTTAAAATTAGCTTTGCTTCTGATTTTATTAAATCTTACATCTGTGCCCAAATTCTGATTTTGGCGGGGTAGGAGGAGGAACGTCTATATTATTCTTATACCTAACTGCATATTTTGAATCTCGCATACCATAACTGTGCTCTTGTTTTCTGATGTTAGAGGTCTCCTTAATATTTTATAACTACAGGCCTGGTGAACGAAATTCGTGCATGGGGGGGGGGGAGGGGGAGGGTGTCCCTCAGCCCAGCCTGCACCCTCTCCAATCTTGAGGATGTCCGACTGCCCGTTTAGGCCCAATCCAAGGATTGGGCCTAAACGGGCAGTCGGACATCCCTCTCACAATCCAGGACTGCTGGCTCCCAACTGCTCACCTGCCTGCCTTCTTGATTACCCCTAACCGCTTCTGCCTGCCAGTCTGATCACCCCCTAACCACTCCCCTGTCAGCCTGATTGATGCCTTACTGCTCCCCTGCCAGCCTGGTCACCCCTAACTGCCCTCCCCTGCAGGCCTGGTACCCCCCAACTGCTCTTCCCTGCAGGCCTGGGTCTCCCCTAACTGGCCTTCCCTGCAGGCCCGGTCACCCCCAACTTCCCTCCTCTCCCGACCTGGTCACCCCTAACTGCCCTGCCTTTCAGGCCTGATTCCTCCCAACTGCCCTCCCTTGCAGGCCTGGTCCCTCCCAACTGCCCTCCCCTGCTGGCCATCTTGTGGCGGCCATCTTGTGTCCACATGGGGGCAGAATCTTTGACCACAGGGGGGCAGCCATCTTGTGTGTTGGAATGATGGTCAATCTGCATATTACTCTTTTATTAGATAGGACAGAGGCCTGGTGCATGGGTGGGGGCCAGCTGCTTTGCCCTGAAGGATGTCCTGGATCAGGGTGGGGGTTCCCTTGGGGCACGGGGTGGCCTGGGTGAGGGGCCTGTGGTGGTTTGCAGGCCGGCCACGCCCCCCAGCAACCCAAGCAGAGGCCCTGGTATATGGGATTTATTTATCTTCTACAATTGAAACTTTGTAGCCTGGAGCAGAGCCAAGCCTTCTGCTCGATCTGTGGTAGCAGCCATTTCTGTTGGGATTTATTTATCTTCTATAATTGAAACTTTGTAGCGGAGGCCAAGGCAGGCCAGGGCTTCAGAAGCTTGGCTTCCTCCATCGCCGGGGGCAACCCTAGCCTCCTGCTCTCTCCAGCTCCATGGCTGCTGCCATTTTTGTTGGGATTTATTTACCTTCTATAATTGAAACTTTGTAGCCTGGTGTTGGCCGGCCAGAGTGTGGAAAGCTTGGCTTCCTCCATCGCCGGGGAAACGCAAGCCTCCCTCCTGCTCTCTCTGTGGCCGCAGCCATCTTGGTTGGGTCAATTTGTATACTCACTCCTGATTGGCTGGTGGGCATGGCTGGTGGGTGTAGTGGAGTGATGGTTAATTTGCATATTATTCTTTTATTAGATAGGATTCTCATGGAGTTTAATTCTGGCCCCCAAACCCCAAATCCACATTTGTTCCCCTACCACTTGCTATCATAACTGTCTTCAAGGAGCTACTTTCTCCTTGCACCACAGTCTGTTATGCCATACTCTCTTAATTCCATACTCTTCACTGCCACCACTAGTGCCCACCTGCCTTCTGCCATTCACACCACTCACTTCATAAGGGTTTATTATACCACTGACTCAGCTCTCACTCTGATAGTAATGAGAAAAATAATCTAAATTTGATATTAGTGGATTAAGTTCATCTATTTGAGGAAAACTGAAACTTACAAAGTCAATTTATGGTATTGTTTCGTTTGGAAAATTAATATTTAAGTTAGGCAGTACACGCATTTCTAATGTTATTTTTAGTAGACCACTCACTAAAATAAAGCCTTGTCTACATTTGTAGCAGGTTATAATTATTAAAAGAATTCTGAAGTATAAATGAAACATAGTCATTTAACTTGTTAGCTTCTTGCTCCATAAATTGATATATAACATCAATTATTTTAAGGGTATTTCTGAAGATTTTGTAGGTGTTAGAGATGCAAAGGTATATATAAGACATCTATCTCTGCCATTAAAGAAATTTCAGTACACTAGAGAAGAGACAATTAAATGTAGTAATAAAGTCTTTTGTGTGCTTTGGTTAAATTCTATAGAGTAGAGTGAGGGCACTGAAGAGGGAGTAGTTAAGTTCTACCCTGGTGCTGTCCTCCACAAATGAGAAAAGATCCCCCAAGTTTACAGAGTTTGAGGAAGTAGACAGGCTGAATTGGGTATTTTAAGTGGAATGTACAGCTTGAACAAAGGCACATAAAGAAGAGATATCATCTTGCTTTGGAGTGCTTTAAGTAATATGATAGTGGGCAGAGAATAATGCTGGAGAGATAGGCAGAATCCAGAACATGGAGAACCTTGAAAGCTACACTGAGGAGCCCAGACTTTATCATGAAGGCAGTGAGAGCTATTGAAGGATTTTAAGCTTGATAGAAGGGCAATTGTTACACAATGAGATTTTCATACTGAGCTCCCTTTGTCAGCAGGATCAAGGATGAATTTGGAGAACCAAGCCTGGAAACAAACCATTCAGGGCAATCTGACATAGCTCAGATAAGAAAGAAAAGGAATAAGGCAGTGGAGAAAGAGAGGAGAGGCTAGGTATGAGATAAGGAGGTAGAATCAATCTAATCAACATTAGATTTTGTGGAAGAAAGGGAGATTTTTGGTCTGGGTGCAAGACTTAAGAAAATACAGAAGACAATGCATTATGGTATAGTTTAGATAAGAAAAGCTAAGGAGGACTTCAATGAGCAGCCCATGGGCCAGTATAAAGATTAGTAAATGAATGTATGTTTGCATATGTCAGATAAAGATTTTTTTGTGTGTGTAATTCTCCGCTTTGACCTATTTTTTAACCTTTTGACCTCCACCCATTTCTCCCAACCTCCATCCTCCATTCTGGCATCTACATATCTGTTTTTTGTATCTGTGAGCTGCTTTTTGTTGTTTTGTTTTTAGATTCCACATTTAAGAGAGATCTTAAGGTACTTGTCTGTCTTTCATATAGCATAAAGCCCTCAAGGTTTGTCCATGTTGTTGCAAATGGAAATATTTCATTCCTTTTTTTATGGCTGAATAGTATTACATTGCATATATACTGTATATACCACAGTTTCTTATCAGTTCAGTTCATGAACTGATGGACACTTAGGTTGTTTCTGTATCTTGGCTATTTAAATAATACTGCAATGAACATAATGTTTTCATTTTCTCTAGTTAAAAACCCAGAAGTGGAATTGCTGAATTGTATGATAGTTCTCTTTCTAATTTATGAAGAACATCCATACTGTTTTCCATAGTGACTGCATCAAATTACATTCCCACCAACATGGTTTCCTTTTCTCCACATCCTTGCCAACACTTGTTATTTCTTGTCTTTTTTATAACAGCCTAACAGGTGTGAAGTGATTGCTCATTGTTGTTTTGATTTGCATTTCCCTGATAACTAATGATGTCGAACATCTTTTCATGTGCTTGTTGGCCATCTGTATGTCTTCTTTGGGAAAATATCTACTTAGATCTTTGACCCATTTTTTATTTGATTGTTGTTGTTTTTTGCTATTGAATTGTATGAGGGTTTTTTAAAAAAATATATTTTGGATATTAGCCCCTTATCAGATATATGAATTGCAAATATTTTCTCCTATTCAATTGATTGACTTTTCATTTTATTGATGGTCCCTTTGCTTTGCTTTTTAGTAGAATGTAGTCCCCTTTATTTATTTGTGTTTTTGTTGCCTTTGCTTCTGGTTTCAGGTTAAAAAAATAATTGCCAGGACCTATGTCAAAGAGCTTACTGCCTATGTTTTACTCTAGGAGTTCTATAGTTTCAGGTCCTATGTTCAAGTCTTTAATCCAATTTGAGTTAATTTTTGTCTAAGGTGTAAGATAGTGGTCAAATGTCATTCTTTTGCATATGGCTGTCCAGTTTTCCCAGCACTTTTTATTGAACAGATTGTCCTTTCCCCATTGTATATTCTTGGCTGGCTCTTTTGTCATAAAATAATAGGCCATATATGTATGGGTTTAATTCTGGTTTCTCTATTCTGTTCCACTGTGTCTGTTTTTATGCCAATACCACATTATTTTAATTACTGTAGCTCTGTGGTATAGTTTTAAAGCAGGGTGTGTGATGCCTCTTGCTTTGTTCTTAAGATTGCTTTGGCTATTCAGATATTTTTTGTGGTTCTATACAAATTTTAGGATTATTTGTTCTATTTCTTTGAAAAATGTCATTGGAATTTTGATCGGGATTGCACTGAATCTGGATATTGCTTTGGGTAGCATGGACATTTTAACAAAATTGATTTTTCCAATCTATTAGCATGGAATATCTTTACATTTATTTGCTTTTTTTTCTTCAATTTCCTTCATTAATGTAGTTTTCAATATATAGGTCTTTCTCCTCATTGGTTAAACTTATTTCTAGGTATTTTTTAATGCAATTGTATAAGGGATTGTTTTCTTTATCTTTCTGATAGTTTGTTAGTGTATAGAAATGCAACATTTTTATATATTGATTTTGTATCCTTCAACTTTACTGAATTTCTTTTTTGGTTCTAATAGTTTTTTGATGGAGTCTTTTGGGTTTTCTACATATAATATCATATCACCTGCAAGTAGCGACACTTCTATTTCTTTCTTTCCATTTTGGTTGCCTTCTATTTCTTTTTCTTGCCTAGTTGCTCTGGTTAGGACTTCTAATACTCTCTTGATTAAAAGTGGTGAGAGTGGGCATCCTTGTCTTATTCCTGATCTTATAGGAGAGGCTTTCAGCTTTTCACCATTGAGTAGGATGTTAGCTGTGGGCTTGTCATATATTGCCTTTATAATGTTGACATACATTTTTTTTCTGTACCCACTTTGTTGAAATTTGTGAAATAAGCTTAGTAAAAATATATTGAGAATAATATATAAAATTCCTCTCCCAGATGTTGATTAGAACTTAGTTCATTTTCATTGATTTCCATTATCAGGGTTTGTTTAAAGGGAGCAAGAACTCAAATGCATGCAAAGCAATTTGCAGAAATCTGTATTTTGCTCTGATCATTTACATTTGTCTGGCCCACATATAACCATCATTTTTTTCTTAGTAACTTTTATCAAGTTTCCTAAAGCATGCATTTGATTTTCACAAGAACTACAATGATTTTTCTTGTCCCACAAACAAGAAAAGCACAGAAAAGTCTAGAAGAATCTTCATCTGCCTGGAGCATGCAGCATGCCCTGGCATGAGTCACTCAGTAAGTGAGCTTAGACTATGAATGTGACAGGTTTTAGGAGTTGAAAATACTAAAGGGAAATAGGATGCTTATATGGTATCATGAAAGAGGCCAATTGAACATTGAATATTTTTTAAAAATATATTTTTTGAAAAGACATACAAAGGCATTCCAAGAGAAAAAACTAATTTTGTCTGTTCAAAGGAGCTTTCCCTGATCAACACAGTTCACACTAATCTTTTTGTTCTCATACCTATTTCAAATATACTCCATATGAATGATGGGGAAATGAGTACAAAGACAAAAAGGAAAGCTACACTTCTAGCAAATTTAGGTTTATTAAAAGAAAATAGAGAAAAGATTAGATTTTTGTTTTAGTTGTTGAGAGAGGAGGGGAAATGAAGTTCATTAACTGTTTATATCAAATTGGATAAGATTGCCCAGAGAATGTGTCTGAATTGATAAGAGGGTTCAGAACACAATCCCAAGGAACATGTATGTTTGAGGCATAGATAGGAGAAGGTAGTCAAAGAATTAAAAAGGAAATCAATAGAAAGTATTTTCACAGGACCCAAAATAAGAGGGCCTTTCAAGAATGGAAGTGAACAGTACAGATTTTTTATTTTCTTTTTCATATGGGCTGTGAACAGAAGGAGAGAAGTAGTTATTAGAAGGAGACAGAGAGTTGTAAGGGAATTTTAAAAAATTTACTGACTTGAATGTGTTTATGTAAAGTGGAGAAGGAAAGATTGAGGAAACAGGAAAGGAGGGAAGCAGAATAACAGAGAAAAGTCCCATAGGAAATGCAAGAAGTATGGGATGAATAGAGGACTAGCTTTGAAACATTTTCATAAAGCTGTGAGTGAATGCTAGACTGGGAGAAAAGGGATAAATGGAGATAATGGGAAATAAGTGATCAAGCAGGAAAAATCACAGGATTTGGTTACACTTCCAATCAATTTTAAATACTGTTCTGGATTAAGGAGAACAGAATGTTGCATGGAGTGGGATGCCAAAAGTGTCGGTGATGTTTGTTAGAGTCAAGGAAAACAAGGAAGTTGGAGATAAGGAATTTTGGATTTGATAATCTCATGTGAAAATAAACCTGTGATGGTGACAAGAATTGGAATTCCTTTGTTTCAACTTTGAACTGCCATCGGTTCCCTAGAAGTGTCATTTTTTTCTCTGTCTCTTATCTATATATATAAAAGAGCCTAAGCAACCGAACAAGAGGTCACTATGATGCACACTGACCACCAGGGGGCAGACACTCAATGCAGGAGCTGCCCCCTGGTGGTCAGTGTGCTCCCACAGCGGGAGCACAGCTGACTAACAGGTGCCATAAGCCAGGCTCGCAGCTGCAGTGACACAAGCCTTTCCCGCCTCCATGGCAGCACTACTGAGCAAGTGGTGGCAGCAGGCACAGTGGGGTTCCGCCCCAGCCACCTGCCGCTTCATGCACTACTACATCCCTGCAGGGATCAGGCCAAAACTGGCAGTCCAACATCCCCTGAGGTGTCTGTCCCAGATTGTGAGAGGGCACAGGCCAGGCTGAGGGACCCTATCGGTACATGAATGCATGCACTGGGCCTCTAGTGTCTTATAAAGTAGGAACTAGCTTGATTAAACTGATCTAAGTCTGATGTGGTTAGCTTTAGTTAGGCATCAAATTCCCATGGTAGCTAGCTTTATTCCCAGGCTATAATGGTGTTTGTAATGAAAATCAGAGGACTGAAGGTAACAATAGAGGACAAAACTCATATGGACTTATTAAAAGAATATCTAAAGATATATTGTTGTTTTGGAGATGTTTCACTTATTTTATTAGACTGAGCTGAGTAGTTTGTTTTTTAAAGATATTGTATGTACTGTTTCTCTTTTTAGCATACCAATGTGTTCGTTGGTTAATCAGCATCTTAGTCTTCTAGCAAGAAAGTTTCCAGAAACTAAATTTGTTAAAGCTGTCGTGAATAGCTGTATTCAACACTACCATGATAATTGTTTACCAACAATTTTCGTTTATAAAAACGGTCAGATAGAAGGCAAATTCATTGGAATTGTAGAATGTGGAGGAATAAATCTCAAGCTAGAAGGTAATTATATTATTTTTAAAATTTGTTTGGAAAAAAAAGAGATGAAACTTCACTAAATGAACAAAAATAATGAAAGTTTATTTCCATAAAACATAAGATTGCTTTCCTTTTCTTCCAGTCTCTGTATTCCTCCACATTAACTTCCTACAATAATACTCTTAGCATAACACCCAATTCCTTAAGTCCTTATTGGTTCCTTGTCTCAAATAAGTTAAAAATTCGGAATCTTCTGCCTGAGAATTTCAGCCCACTTACCTAACTGTATTTCTCAATGCTTTCTAGTTTCTGCGCAGCCACTGCCCCAGACACACTCATTTGTCCCTTTATACTTTGTTTCGTACTCTTTCCCTGTGCCCCAAATTACCTCCCCTTCTTTATTCTTGCTTCCAAATCCTATTTCCTCATGTGTCTCCTAGTTTTCCATTTATCCCATGATATGATTTTGGACCAATTCATAATCTGTCTTCCTATAATTCTATTGAATTTCTATAGCATATATTCTCTATACAACTTACTTTTCACTTCTCCATATACTATCTGATTTTGTTGGTTAATTAATTCCCTTTGAAATTTGTCTCCCTAATAAGTACAAGGGCCATATATCCTATTATTTTCTTTTTCACAGTATATAACACAGGACTCGATATTTCTACCTTCTTTATTGATTTTTTACTGCCTTAGTCCTGAGGCCATATCCTTCATCAAGTCATTACTTGGAACTGCATTAATTTCTTATTATACAAATCTTTTTTCTCTTACCATTGTGTTAAAGCCATTGTAAATAGTTGTTTTTAACAGCTAGTTTATCCACTCTTTAGTTCCCTTAAAACTGTTTTTGGCCTTACTGAGGCCTCCAGTACTTTAATTGTTCCAGAATTACCCCCTTTCCTTCTCCTAGTCTCTAGGGCCCTCTTTGTTTTATCACCCTGTTTTTTTCAGCTTGGACCTCATTCCTTTATTTAATTTTTTTAAATACCAGGAAAAACAATAATATAACATGCATTCATGTAATTACCAAAAATAACAAATGTGAACATTTGTTCATGTTTGCTTCAGCTATTTTGTTAAATTGCTGAAATAAAATTTACAGATATAGTTGAGCTTACCTATATTTCCATTCCTAGTACCATTTCCTCCCTAGAGGCAATCACTATCATGAATAATGTGTTATCTGGTCCAGGCTTTTTTACTAGTATATTAAAAATATTTTCAGCCCTGGCTGGTTTGACTCAGTGGATAGAGTGTCAGCCTGCTGACTGAGGGGTCCCTGGTTCAATTCTAGTCAAGGGCACATGTCCGGGTTGCAGGCTTGATCCTCAGTAGGGAGCATGCAGGAGGCATTCAATCAATGATTCTCTCTCATCATTGATGTTTCTATCTCTTTCTCCCTCTCCCTTCCTCTCTGAAATCAATAAAAATATTTTTAAATTGTCATAAAATATACATAATATGAAATTTACCATCTTAAACATTTAAAAATATATAATGCAGTATTATTAACTACAGTTACCATGATATACATTACATATCCAGGACTTTATTTTGTAAATAAATAAGTTATATAACCATTTTCAAGTATAGAGTTCAGTGGCATTGTGTACATCCACATTATTGTGCTACCACCACCATTATCCAACACTTTTCATCTTGCATAACTGAAACTCTATACCAATTAAACAATAGCTCCCCATTCCCTTCTCCCTTTAGCCCCTGGCCACTACCATTCTAATTCCTGATTCTGAATTTGACCTCTCTCGGTACCTCATTTAAGTGCATCATACAGTATTTGTCCTTTTGTGATTAACTTATTTCACATAGCATCATGTCCTCAGTGTTCATCTATGTTGTAGCATGTATCAGAATTTCCTTCCTTTTTAAGGCTGCATAGTACTCCATTGTATTTTTATACCATATATTGCTTACCCATTTATCTGCTGATGGACACTTGGGTTGCTTTTATCTTTTGGTTATTAAGAATGCTGCTGCTATGAATGTGATGTACAAATAATCAGTTTTAGTCCCTGTTTTCAATTCTTTTGGGTATATACTTGGAAGTAGAATTGTTGAGACATATGGTAATTCTGTTATAATTTTTTGAGCAACAGCATACTGTTTTCCATACTAGCCGCACCATTTTATACTCCCACCAACAGAGTACAAGAATTCCAATGTCCCACATTCTTACCAACACTTGCTATTTTCTGGTTTGTTTGTTTGTTTGTTTTTATTGTAGCCATTTTAATGTGTGTGAGGTATTTTCCCCACTGATTTTAAATGTTTCCTATATTATTTTTTATGGTTCAAAAATACTTCAGTTTTTTTTTCTGACATTTCTATTTGCTTATGTCTGAATCAATATAGCATGGTCTTAGCTTTATAACTATAGCTTTATAACAATCTAGTTGTCTCTAATAGGCAAGTCTTTTTCAAAATTTCATATAAAAGTTCGAATCAGTCAAGTTCTGTGAAAAATCCTGTTGATTATTTATTATTTGTTGGAGACTTCATATCCTAATAACAGTGGATATTCCAATCCACGAATGAGATATCTCTTGTCACTTATTTTGGTCTTCTATAATTTTCCTCACAAATATAATATGTATATATTATATATTGTAATGTAATATATTTTGTAATTTTCCTTAAAAGTGTATTTTGTAATTTTCCTCATATTCTGTTCATCTACTCAGTACTTAGGAATAAAATTGACAAAATGATGAATTTGTAGGAATGAGGGAGTTTGTGGTTATCAAGTCAATTCTTTTCAGTTTTTCTCTTGGATATATTTTGGTATTTCACATTTTTGTTGAAATTTTCTCATTAAAGTTTTCAAATGTATTGGCATTACTTTTTTCATAAGTAGTCTCAGAGCTTTAAAATCTTTACTTTGGTTATGTCCCATGTCAATTCTTGATATTATTTGTTTTTTTCCTCCTTATCACCATTTTTATGTGAGGTGTGTCGATTAGTCTTTTCAAGCCACCAGCTTTTTATTTTGTTAGTCACCTCTACTTACTTTGTTTTGCTACTTTTGTGGAGTGTTTTCTTCCTGTATATCCCTCTTTCTGATTTTCTTGAGTTTACTTTATTGTTCTTTTCCTAGCTTTTTGATTTGAACTTTCGAACAACTTATTTTCAATCATTTTAAAATAAAAATTTTAACCAAAATTTCTCCCTTTAAGTATAATTTTGCTCTATCTAGTGCATATTTTGATATTGTAGTGCTTTCATTGTCATCTATTTCTAAAAATACCCTTTCCAATAGCATTTCTCTCTAGTTCTCAAAATGTGGCCAAGACTTCTGTACTTTGTCACAAAAAATGTGTTTTCCAAGTGACTATTTTGGTTAGTGTCAAATAAGAATTTATGGTGTATCTATCTATCTATCTATCAACAAAAAAATACCCTTTTCACATTAATTTTATTAGAATCAACTCTTTTCATATAGATGAGAAATTCTTCTTTTCATTTTTCTAAGATTTTAATCTAATTTAATGATGGGTTATTATTGCAGAACTTGAATGGAAGTTAGCAGAAGTTGGAGCAATACAGACTGATTTGGAAGAAAACCCCAAAAAAGGCATTATAGATGTGATGGTATCTTCAATAAGAAACACTTCTATTTATGATGACACTGATAGTTCAAACAGTGATGATGATAATACCAAATAGAGGGAAATAGTTAATAAATAGCTTTAAAGTGTTTATGTACTGAATGTTTTATTTGTCACTGCCTTTATAATCAGAGATCAGAAAATTTATAGATTTATTGTCAGTTTCATGTGAGAATGATAGCTTAGACATCATTTCAGAAACTTTCAGGTATTTCAGAAATTGCCTCTAACAAAAACAGAATGTATACTGAATCCTTAAATTATTTTTCTCTGGTTTATCCTTTTTCTGAACCATTTTGGATAAAAATGATGATATTACAAGTCCTATGAATGAAAATGATGAAAGAGAGCCATGAAATTTCATTTAATTTATATTAATAAATTTTAAAGTCTATTATTTAGGGGCCTTGAGTGGAAATACTTAAAATGTGACCATATACTTTTTCTTTGAAATTTCTCACTTATTAAAAAAATTAACCACTCAATATAAAAATGCAATTTAGCCCTAGCTGGTTTGGCTCAGTGGATAGAGCGTCAGCCTGCGGACTGAAGGGTCCCAGGTTTGTTTCCGGTCAAGGGCACATGCCCAGGTTGCGGGTTCAATCCCCAGTAGGGGACATGCAGGAGACAGCTGATCAATGATTCTCTTATCATTGATGTTTCTATCTCTCTCTCCCTCTCCCTTCCTCTCTGAAATCAATAAAAATATATTTAAAAATGCAATGTAAACATTCTAAAAAGTACATAAGAAACATCCACTTATTACTGTTTTAATAGTTCTATTATTAAGTTAGAAAATGAATTAATACTGTCATTAATAGACTATAGAATCATTAGAACTATAAGTTTCTAAATCAGGAGAAGTGATAAAAACATATTGTGAAGTTTATCTATGTTTTAATAGTAATACCAGAATAAATCATCAATAGAAAACATACAATATTAGGATACTGCAGAAGGCCTGTAGGATGTTTTATTTTGTTTTAATAATAAACACCATTTTTATTTATTTTTACTTTTTATTTTTGTTAATCCTCACCTGAGGATATTTTTCCCATTGATTTTTTAGAGATAGTGGAAAGGAGGGAGGGAGGAGAGAGACAGAGAGAGAGAGAGGAGAGAGAGAAACATTGATGTGAGAGAGACACATCAATTGGTTGCCTTCTACACAGGCCCCAAACAGGGCCAGGGATTGAACCTGCAACCCAGGTACATGCCCTTAACTGGGAATTGAACCTGTGACCCTTCAGTGTGTGGATCAATGCTCTAACCACTAAGGACACTGGCCAGGGCATGAACACCATTTTTAGAGAAAAGGGTGGTAAACCCAGCATGTAGTAGTTCAATAACAGATTTTATTTTTTTACTTTGTTTATTTTGATGATCCATCATTGTGATTACAGTTGTGAGAGAATCTAGACTAAGTTTAAATGATTAGATTACAAAAATAGATTTGTGAGAAGTGAGACAGTTTAACAAGGAGTCGAGAAAAGGCTCACTGCTGCTCTTGGGAGTATGTAGGAATCCTAGAGGCTGCACAGACTGATGAACTGGAAGAAAAGTTAAATACAGTTAAAAAAGGTAAATTACCTTTGAGTAAGGTAATTATAATTTGTTTCAGCAGGTAGGGTAACATCAAACAGTCTAACTTTGGAAAGAATTAGGAAGACCCTTTCTAAGATAGCAAAGAAGGGCTCTTGAAAATACACAGCTTGGGATGAAGGGAAGGAAAGTTGTGAAGGAAAGTTGTGAGTTGCATGTGATGGTCTTTATTTCAGCATTCTGCACACTTACATAAGAGAAATAATTACCTATACTGATCCAACTCCTGAAGTTCTCTTTAAGAAATGAATGGATACATTTCTATTCAAAATAAAACTATTGTGGAAATGAAAGGAAAAGCCATATAATCATAAACTTAAAATGAAACTGTAATGCCATCTAATGCATATAAATATGAATATTATTTTCCCCTTCAATTGAAATCAAATGGAGAAAGTCCTCCTAAATTTAATCCTTTTCTAGTAAGTATATATCTATTTTCTTTTTAAAATAAAAATGAACAGAGCAAATACTAATAAATTGTATTTAAGATACCTGAATTAAAAAGGTGCATAGTATTTCCCTCTTAACTCTTAATTCAAATCCAGCAGGTGGCAGTAAGTTTTTATCCACAATCACAGTTCATGAAAACTTTAATATTTGTAAGAATCCTAAAAATATAGCCTGTTAAAGGTAGCTGGCTGTAATTCCAGCCCTAGCCATTTTTAAGAGCGCGCGCACACACACACACACACACACACACACACACACACACACACACTTCTAGCAAGTACTCCTGCCTGCGTACACAGGTCAGTACTACTTCCTTATGCTTCCTCATTTATACATTTAAGTAGGGCATAAATATTTGTTAGAATGCAGAGGCATTACTTAAATCCAATATTGTGTTTCCCATTTTATGAATTTTTTATTTGATGGGATACAAACAAAAGATTTTAACAAATACTTGTATTGATTTCAGAGAGGAAGGGAGAGGGAGAGGTAGAAACATCAATGATGAGAGAGAATCATTGATCTCTGCCTCTTGCACACCCCCTATTGGGGATTGAGCCTGAAACCCTGGGCATGTTCCCTGACCAGGAATGGAACTGTTACCTCCTGGTTCATTTGTCGACGCTCAACCACTGGACCACCCCAGCTGGACAAGATTTTTTTTAGTTGCTAATATTCAACTGTTTTCGACCTACAAAAATGGATATTTCATATGTTCCAACCTAATATTTTTTTCTCTGTTCCTTGCTGCCAACTGTGCTCTTTTGAAACTCCCTTCCTTACTTTATAGTGCCTTGTTTGTCAAAGTGTGGTCCTGGAATCAGAAGCAGCCCCAGGGAGCTTGTTAGAAATGCAGAATCTCTGGCCTCATCCCACACTCACTGAATTGGAAATTTTGTTTTAATGAGGTCCTTAGGTGATTAAGCAGCATAGAGTAGCAAATTCCTTAAAGACATCTTGAACATATTCTTTAATCTTTTCCTCCACACTCTTGGTTATTAAAAGTGTGTCTGGTTTGCTTTAGTCAGTGTGCTCAGTGGTTAGAGCATTGGCCTGAAGACTGAAGGGTCCCTGGTTTGATTCCAGTCAAGGGCACATACCTGGGTTGCAGGCTTGATCCCTGTCCCTGGTCAGGATGCATGTGGGAGGCAATCAATAAATGTGTCTGTCTCACATCGATGTTTCTTTCTCTCTCTGTCTCCCTCTCTCCCTTCCACTGTCTCTAAAAATCAATGGAAAAATATCCTTGGGTGAGGATGAACAAAAAATAAAAGTATGTTTGGTTTAAAATCCAATCTCAGTTCCAAGGCAAGTATTCTCTGACTGAATTGTGACTCAGGAACTTTGAAGACAGAGGGTGCGGTTTGTTTTTAATCAATTATTTCCCTCTCTTTTCAAGGCCCTTTCTCTCTGGTGTAGGGTGGGGACTGGAAAGGAAATTGAGAAGAAAGGGATACATTTTTCTCTGCTGGTTAAGTACTATCCATGTTGCATCTTAATGGTCACTCATTAACGGGCACAAGAGGTCTAGAAACTCTGAGGCAGGCTATCCACTACATAGTGCTTTAACATGGGAGATCAGCCTGCAGCTTTCTCTCTTTCAGTCCCTCTCAGTTCCCTCTTTCAGAAGTATATCCAGCCTCTTGCTGCTAGAATTTCTTCCCCCCTTAGGTGTCAAACCTGAATGGCACTTTCTACACAGCATCAGTGGACCCAGGAGAAACATAGACATTCTTGCCATGCCAAATTATAGGAGTGTACATTGCTTTACTCAACCTATACCTTAACCCCGTGGTCGGCAAACTGCGGCTTGCGAGCCACGTGCGGCTCTTTGGCCCCTTGAGTGTGGCTCTTCCACAAAATATCACGGCCTGGGCGAGTCTATTTTGAAGAAGTGGCTTTGGAAGAAGTTTAAGTTTAAAAAAGTTGGCTCTCAAAAGAAATTTCAATCGTTGTACTGTTGATATTTGGCTCTGCTGACTAATGAGTTTGCCGACCACTGCCTTAACCAGATGTTTCTCTCCAGTCTCCTCATCAGCAAATCTGTCAGTGGATGAGATACCAGTGTCTCCTTATAGTTCCCTCCAGTTTCTCTAGCTAATTCTGTTGGAGCCTTGTTTATTTAACTTGGAGTGGGGTGGGGGATAAATCAAAAGGAAAAGCCACTGTACTGCCCAGGAACCTGACTAGTGCCAATAATTCTTTCATGCTCCTCTGAGTCTTCTGCTTATATGACTGGAGAGGCAGGGTTTAAGTCTAGACTTTTTACTGCCAAGCTCATAATACTATCTCATATTATTATACTTCCCTCTATTTTAAAAGACCTAGAAAGAATATGAGTAATTGAGCAAACCATGAAGGTTTTTCTAAAAAGAAACCTTATATTCCCTAATATGCATACCTTAAACTTCCTATGTTCCATTTTCCTTAATATGTAGTGGTAAAATTATGTCAGTGAAAGGATGGATGAGAGAAGTACTATGAATGTACAGAAAGAACTTTGTGACAGATAGGACATAGGGAACTAGGAAAATTTGAGCAAAAGAGATGTAAGAATTATTCAAAAAGGAACATCATTGATAATAGCCAACACTAACTTGGGATTTCTTATGTACTGGGTATAATTACACACACACATACATACACACCCCTGTATGTGTCATCTATCTACTATTTCTCCTCTCAATTATCCTATCAGATGGGACCATTATTATCTTCATTTTACAGATGAGGGAGCTGAAGAACAGAAATAACTTGTTCAAAGTCATGTAGATATTACTAGTAAGTGGTGGGGCTGGGATTTATTTTTATTATTTCCATCACCATTTATCCTCCCTATACCCTCTTCCACCTCCACCCACCCCTTTCCCTCATCCCCCACAATCTCCACACTGTTGTCCATGTCTATGAGTTCTTTGTTTTCTTTTTTGCTCAATCGTCTTCACCCCCACACCCATTGTCTGCTGCTCTCTATCTTTTCATATGTCTATTGGTTATCCTCTTTGGAGAAGTATCTATTCAGGTCCTTTGCCCATTTTTTAATTACATTGTTTATTTGGTATTGAGTTTTATAAGTTCTTCAGAAATTTTGGATATTAACCACTCGTCAGATGTATCAGTGAATATGTTTTCCCATTCAGTGCGTTGTCTTTTCATTTTGTTGATGGGTTGTTGTTTTTTTTGCTGTGCCAAAAATTTTTAGTTTGATATAGTCCCATTTGTTTATTTTTTCTTTTGTTTCTCTTGTCTGAGGAGAATATCAGAAAAAATATTACTCCAAGAAGTGTCTGAGATTTTACTGCCTATGTTTTCTTCTAGGATTTTTATGGTTTTGAGTATAACCTTTAATTCATTTTGAGTTTATTATGGTGTTCAGTGTAAGAAGGTGGTCTAGCTTCATTTATTTGCATGTGTCTGTCTAATTTTCCCAACACCTTTGTATTTATTGAATAGACTATCTTTACCCGATGTTATGTTTTTGCCTCCTTTCTCAAATATTAATTGACTATTAAGGTGTGGGTTTATTTCTGGGCTCTCTATTCTGTCCCATTGATCTATATGTCCGTTTTTAAGCCAGTACCATGCTGTTTTGATTACTATGGCCTTGCAATATAGTTTGATATCAGGTAGTGTGATTCCTCCAACTTTGTTCTTTTTTCAAGATTGATGTTGCTATTTGAGATCTTTTGAATTTTTGAAATATTTGTTCTAGTTCTGTGACATATGCCATTGGTTTCTTGCTAGAAATTGCATTGAATCTTGTGAATTGCTTTGGATAGTATGGACATTTTAATGATGTTAATTCTTCCTATCTGTGAGTACAGTATATGCTTCCACTTATTTGTATCTTCTTCAGTTTCCTTATTCAGTGTCATAAAATTTTCCAAGTACACGTCTTTTATGTCTTTGGTTAAAATTTTTCCTAGTTATTTTATTCTTTTTTGAAACAATTGCTAATGGAATTTGTTGTTTTAGTTTACTTTTCTGATAGTTTATTATTGTTGTATAAAAATGCAACTAATTTCTGAATATTTATTTTGTATCCAGCTACTTTACTGAATTCACTGATCAGTTCTAGTAGTTTTCTTGGTAGAATCTTTAGGGTTCTCATACACAGTATCATGTCATTTGCAATTAATGACAATTTTACTTCTTCCTTTTTAACTTTTTGTTTCTTCTTCTTGTCTGATTGCTGTGGCTAGGACTTCCAGTGTTATGTTGAATAAGAGTGATGAAAGCAGACATCTCTGTCTTGTTTCCCATCTTAAGTGGAATGTTTGTAGTTTTTGCCCATTGAGTATGATGTTGGCTGTGGGTTTGTCACAAATGGCCTTTATGATGTTGAGATATGTTCCCTCTATTTCCATTTTGCTTAGAGCAAGCATGTCAAACTTTGGCCCGTGGCCCGCATGCGGCCCACAATGATATTTTTGGGGCCCAGCCAATATAATGGTATGTAAGAAACGTTTTAATAAAAATTTCTTAACTTAATTTTTACAATATTCTGTTATACATAATTATTAATAACAAACTACAACGTTAGCTAATGACTACTATAATCGTGTTGCATTCGTTTCCCTTACATGCCTTATGTGCAGGCGCACCATTTCTCTCCACTAATACTAGCAGCGCGTATTTTAGCAGCTGATTGCCACGTCATTAGTCTTGGACTGACTTGTTTGGTGTGCGCAACAGGAAATATTTCACTTTTGGAGAACAAGGAAAATAGGTTTATTGGTGTTACACTTATTAATTTGTGCAGTTATTCAGTGTCTGGTAAGTTAATGTTCAAGAAAAAATATTAATTTTTATTAAAATGTTCTATTATTTTACGTTACTCACTTTTTTTCAGCCTTTGTATTCAGCATGTCTCTATAGAAATAAACCTACGTTTCTATGAAAATTGAAGCTTTTGTTTTTTTGCGGTCCACATAAACTTAAACCTTGTTTATTTGGCCCGTGTTAGCCTTTGAGTTTGACATGCTTGGCTTAGAGTTTTTATCATAAATGGATGTTGGATTTTATCAAATGCTTTTTCTGCATTCCTTGATATGATCATGTGGTTTTTGTTCTTCATTTTGTTTATGTCATGTATCACATTTGTTGTTTTGTGGATATTGTACCAACCTTGCATCCCTGGAATAAATCCCACTTGATCATGGTGTATTATCTTTTTAATGTGTTGCTGGTTTGCTAATATTTTGTTGAGGATTTTAGCATCTATATTTATTAGGGATACTAGCTTATAATTTTCTTTCTTTGTTGTGTCTTCATCTGGTTTTGGAATTAGGATAATGTTGGCCTAGTAAAATGAGCTTGGGAGTCTTCCCGCCTCTTGAAAATTTTGGAACAGTTTGAAAATGTTTGGTAAAAATAACCTGTAAAGCCATCTGGTCCAGGGCTTTTGTTAGTTGGGAGTTTTTTGATTACTGCCTCAATTTTACTAGTTGTAATCTATCTGTTCAGATTCTCTGATTCTGCCTGATTTGGAAGATTGTAGTTTTGGAAGATTGTATGTTTCTAGGAATTTATCCATTTTGTCCACATTGTCCAATTCGTTAGCATAGTTGTTTGTAACATTTTCTTACAATACTTTGTATTTCTTTGGTGTCAGTTGTTACTTCTGTCTTTCATTTCTGATTTTATTTGGGTTCTTTTACATTTTTTAAAAAATATATATTGTATTGATTTTTTTTTTTACAGAGAGGAAGGGAGAGAGATAGTTAGAAACATCGATAAGAGAGAAACATCGATCAGCTGCCTCCTGCACACCTCCTACTGGGGATGTGCCTTCAACCAAGGTACACGTCCTTGACCAGAATCAAACCTGGGACTTTTCAGTCCACAGACTGATGCTCTATCCACTGAGCCAAACCGGTTTTGGCTCTTTTTCATTTTTTTTGATGAGTCTGTTTAAAGGTTTGTCAGTCTTACCTTTTCAAAGAACCAGCTCTTGGTGTCATTGATCTTTTGTATTGCTTTTTAGGCTCTATTTTATTTCTGCTCTGATCTTTATTATTTCCTTCTTTCGACTGACTCTGGTCTTTGTTAGCTATTCTTTTTCTAGTTCCTTTAAGTCTAAAGTTAGATTGTTTATTTGAGCTTTTTCTTGTCTCTTGAGATTGGCCTGCAATGCTATGAATTTTACTCTTAGGACTGCTTTCCCCTGTCCTACAAATTTTGTGTTGTGTTCTATTATCATTGGGTTCAGGGTACTTTTGATATCTTCCTTGATGTCATTTTTTTTCCAATACAAAATAAATCTATTACCAGATTGTAGATACAAAATAATTAGCCATTTACATACATTAATATTTCAAGAAAAGTGATTTAAATATAGTATTACATGTAACAAAAATTAATATTTCAAGAAAAAAGATTTAAAATATATTATCAAAACTGTACTAAAATAGTATATCACAAAAGTTGTAGGAAATATTAAAAATCTGCAAATAACAGGATTACTTCTATTATATTCTAAAATATTTTTTTCTTTGACTTTATTTTTGTTCATCAGTTTATGTTGCTCATTATAGTCCACAAGTGAGTGAGATCATGTAATATTTATCTTTTTCCGACTGGCTTATTTCACTTAGCATTATGCTTTCCAGGTCCATCCATGCTTTTCCAAATGGTAAGAGTTCCTTTTTTACAGCAGCAGAGTACTCCATTGTGTAGATGTTCTACAATTTTCTAATCCACTCATCTGCTGATGGGTGTTAGGCTGTTTCCAAATTTTAGCTATTGTAAATTGTGCTGCTATGAACATAGGGGTGCGTATATCCTTTCTGGTTGGTGTTTCTGATTTCTTGGGATATATTCCTAGAATTGGGATTATTAGGGAGTTCCATTTTTAATTTTTTGAGGAAACTCCATAATGTTTTCCACAGTGGCTGCACCAGTTTGCATTCCCACCAGCAGTGCACGAGTGTTCCTTTTTCTCTGCATCCTCGCCAGCACTTGTCATTTGTTGATTTATTGATGATAGCCATTCTGACAGGTGTGAGATGGTATCGCATTGTTGTTTTGATTTGCATCTCTTGGATGATTAGTGACTTTGAGCATATGTCTCTTGGCTGTCTGTATGTCCTCTTTCGAAAAGTGTCTATTTAGGTCCTTTTCCCATTTTTTTATTGGATTATCTTTCTTTTGTTAAGTTGTATGAGTTCCCTGTAAATTTTGGAGATTAAACCCTTATTGAAGATAACATTGGCAAATATGTTCTTCTATGCAGTGGACTTTCTTGTTGTTTGGTTGATGGTTTTCCAATGTGTTCTTTATTTGTGTTATGTCATTCTTTATCTCAGACTGTTTTTTCATAGTTACTATATCTTTTTTCATGCTGTTGAACATCTTTACCATCATTACTCTGAATTCTGTTTTAGATAAATTTCTTATCTCTGCGTCATTTATCTCTTCTTCTGGAGAATTCTCTAGTTTTTTCATTTGGGGGTTGTTTCTTTGTCTCCTCATTTTGGCTATCTCCTTGATGTCATTGTTAATCCATCATTGCTTAGTATCTTGTTATTTGACCTTTTTTCCCCCCGTTTTCTTCTTGTGATTGATATAAAGTTTCATAGCATTGTGGTTAGAGAAGATGCTTGTTATCAGTCTTCTTAAATATATTGAGAACTTGTTTTGTGTCCTAACATGTAATCTAACCTAGAAAACATTCCATGGCACTTGAGAAGAAAGTATATTCTGCTGCTTTGGGTGAAATGCTCTGAACATATCAATTAAATTCATTTGATCTAGTGTGTCATTTAAAGCCACTATCTCCTTGTTAATTTTCTGTCTAAAATATCTATCCATTGATGTCAATGGAGTGTTAAAATCCCCTACTATAACTGTATTACTGTCAATCTCTCCTTTTATGTCAAGATTTGCTTTACATATTTAGGTGCTCCTATGTTGAATGCATAAATGTTTACAGGGGTATACCCTCCTGTTGTATTGCTCCCTTTATCATTATGTAGTTTCCTCCCACCTAATCTGTCACCATTTTGCATCCAATAAATCCTGATCAGCTGTCCCACTTGCCTCTCATCACTCAATATGCTATATTGCCTCTATCAAGACATCATCTGGGGGAATCAGTTGGGGAGAGAGTTTTAAATGCTCAGTTTAAATAATAACAAGGCATACAAGAAAGAATGAACCAAATATTCTCATTACATAAATTGTGTTTAAGGAAAGGATTTATGCGTGGGCGGGGAAGAAGACAAATTTAGGATCTATGGGACTATGAGGCAGGATTTTGGTTTTAGGGAAAAGTGGAATCTGGAAGTTGGAAAAGTTATTACAAACATGACAGTTTTATTCTTGGAGAGAATATGGGGAGAAAGGATATGGTTGTGAACTGAATCATGGGAAATGTTCAATTAGTAGCAGAGGACTGGCAGAAAAAAAGAGGATTATCAACAGGTCTTGGTAAATGATTAAATACAGAAAGTGAGAGAGGAAGGAGTAAAAGATGAACATGATTTGATCCTGGTGACTCAGAGGACAATGAAGCCATTAAAAAGGGCAAAGGTATTTTTGAAGATATGTGCTCTAGACGATGCAGAATAAGAGGAGGGATCACTTTCTCTAGGATAAAATACAGACTCCATATCCTAGGAAATGCATTTAAACCCTCTTGATAAGGTAGGATGCTTCCTTTTTTGCTACCAGTATCAGGATTCATGATCACCAGTGACAGCTCTCCATACTTGAGTTATGGCTAAGAGAGAATTCAGAGCCAAGACTCAAATACAAGCAAAAGTTTCTTTAGAAAGTCACAGAGGTAGAAGTGAGCCAGCTGGGCCACCTGGGATTAGGAAACAAGTTACAGAAGCAAAAGAAGGGTGAGGGTTAGGGTTAAAGGCCAGGTGAAAAACTCCAAATGAACGCGTGTTGACCTTCTTTTGCCTCCCTCCAGCCAAGGGCTTCGGTCCCATCTTCCCAGGCCTACCCGCTAATAAGAAGCGACCCAAGACTTGCTCCCACAGGAGAGGGGTAAAGGCTGTCTTTAGAAGTCCATTCAATCTTCGCAAACCCCCTCTCCCAGCTCCAGGAGAGGAAAAGGCGAGTGAGGCCGCTGGAGGGGGAAATAAATCTTCCCTGGCATTTGCAAAGTAATTTCCGTTTTAAGGGAGAGAGGGTCTCCTTTTTGGCCTCCGGATCCTCCATCAGGCAGGAAGCTCTTTCTCCTTCGCGCTCACGGCATCCAGGGTGGAAGCCAGAGTCGCCGCGACCTAACGTGACGCTCCCCCACCGGCCGCACCCTCCACCGACCAGGCCCCGCCTCTCCCTGGCTTTCCAGTAACTGGTGCGCAGGGAAGAGGGCGCCAGGAAGGTCCCGGCTTTCCTCCGTCCCTGGCGGCGGTCGCGGACCGCGCACAAAGCGCCCCTAGGGAACGGGAGTCTCCTCCGCAGCCCGGGATCCCCCTCCGCGTCTCCGCGATGCTTAACGGGGCAAGTCGCTAGCGCACCGAGTCGCGCCGGGGAAAGCGAGAGTGAGGGGAGGGACTGACGCCCAGCGCTGGCCCTCGGAGCCCGCGGGGTCACCGACCACGCATGCGCCGGGAGGGAGCGCAATCACAGACACAGCTGGAGGCTACCGGCTCGAAGAAGGAAACCCCCGAGAGCGAGAGCGCGGAGGAAATCTGGCCGCCGAGGCGTGCGCGCTCCCGGTGAGTGGCGCCCCAACGGGTGGGCCCGGGGCCTGACGTCCGCGGGCTGGCTTGCCTGGGCGGCGCATGCGCGCTCCCGGTGCCGGTGGAGGAGGGGAAAGAAGGGAGGGGGAGGAGGAGCGGGCGGCCGTAGCCGTGAATATATTGGGGGTGGGTTGGGGATGCCACTCACAGCCCCAGGTGCGGCTCGTGCCGGGAGCCGCTGAGTCTGCTGAAGGCTGCTGGGTCAGTGGTTCCGAGTCGGCGCTGCCGGACTCCCAGGTGGGGGAGGGAAGAAGACGGAGCCGCGGCCAGCCACACGGTGAGGGCGCGGGGCAGAGGAGGGAGCGGGGCGGTGTGTGTGTGTGTGTGTGTGTGTGTGTGTGTGTGTGTGTATGTGTGGGGTTGGGGGGCGGCGGCCAAGGGAGAGGAAGGCGGGAGCTGAAGCCCAAGTTTTGACTGTCGCGGTAGAGTGTTTTTTTCCCTGGGAGTTGGGGCGGAGGCCCGCCCTGTCTGCGGGGCCCTCCGGGGCAGCTGGGGTTACCTGCGGGGCAGGGGCGGGATTGGGGTGCCCGGCGGGGCCGGGTGGCGGGTGCGCCTCGCGGGGCTGGGACCGATTCCAGCGGCAGAGCAGCCGGGGAAGCCGGAGACGCAGTGCCGACGGGGCTGTTGCTCGGGACCCGCTAGGCCTTGTGACCCACTTTATTCCTGTCACAACTTGGGCACGTTTGGAGCGGCGCCCAATGGGGCGCCGGGGCGGCCAGCTCCTCCCGAGGAACCCGCGCGCCGCGGTCCGAGCGGCCGGCGTCGCCGCCCTTGGGCCGGTTCCGTTAGTGGTCGTGGTTCCGGACTCGGACCCTGGGGAGCGGGTCGCCGGGGCGTCCGGCTGGAGCGACTGCACGGGTTCGAGGGCTCCCGAGGCGACCCCGCGCCTCTCCTCCGCTCTTCCCGCCCGCGCTGCCGGCGGGCATCTCCGGCTGGCCCGGCGCTCTGGCCCCGGTGTGAAATGTCCAACCCGCAGCGCCGCAGAGCTTTGCTCAGTTCAGTGTGTGTGCGGGTCCGGAGGCGTCCTGCCGATGCGGGGGGAGTCCCCAAAGGGAGAAGCCTAGGCCTCTGACCAGGCAGGTGAAAGATGGAATCAGGTGGTGGTTTCTGGTGATCACTGTGCCACGTTTTGCGACTTGCAGGCTTTTTAAACAACCCAATTCTTCTTTTACAGTAAAAAAATAAAGCACAAGAAATAAAGGAACTTTTCCTGTCATTGTTGACCATTACGCCGATACCCCAAGTACCCCCCAAAAAGGTAATTTCACTTGAAGATTGCATTCTAATTTGTAGTTTTCAGTGTTAAGAGGAGAAAATAGTGGCATGTTTTGCCTCTGGTTGAAAAACAGACATTCTGAAAAGGATACAATTTAGATAATGAGTTGCGTTCTTTGCAAGTTAATCCGTTGGGACATCGCAAATCTGGTTCGTTTTAACATCTTGTTGGGGGAAAAACGAACTCAGGCGTTGAGTCGTTGAGCGACTAGAACACCTTGAAGGTTAGCCTGGAGAAAGATGGTGGAAGTTATGGTGGAACAGGTCATGGTTAGCTGTGAGAAAAGGACAAGGAAGCTTTCTGTGTACTGACATGGAAAGAATTCCCCAGCATGTTGTAAAGTGGGGGCAAAACACCACAGGGTGATCTGCTCCTTTGTGTGTGAGCCTGGTGAGGGGAGGATGAGAAAGGAGATGCACACTGTTTTAAAAATACTTGTGACTATATCGTGGGCTAACAAACTAGATGAAACAAAAATCCTGTCCTCCAAAATAATTTCCTCAGTGGTTTTTGTCTGCTTGTCTCTCTTCCCTAATTTATGATGATTTTGGCCATTTTCAATATGACTGCTTTTAATACTTTTTAGGAAAATAAACCAAATTGAAGAAGTTTAGAATAAGTTTGGCTATTTATACATTAGTTTTTAAGATGTTGAAGTTACAAATTTAACTTTTAAAGATGTTTAATCACATTTTGCTTTGATATTTACATTTGGCATTATGGCTGGATTATGCTGTTTTCAGATTAGTTTTTTGTCCCATCCCTCCTCTTTTTTCAGGAGTCACAGTTGTATAAAATTTTACTTTTATTTATTTTTTAACTCAAAGTTGTCATGACAAAACAGTTGGAAAAGATGAATACTGTATTAAAATAATAGAACTGATTGTCCAGTGTGGTTTGCTTTTCAGATTGGGAAACTTTTTTATCTTAAGGAAATAAGACATGAGCCCCAGTAAAACATAAATGTGTGTGTGTGTGTGATTCTTCATAAAAACTAAAACTAAAACTGAGTGTTTTGGTGGTGCAAAAACACCAAAATTTTTATGACTTACATACTGTTGTAAATATTGTATTAAGATTTTGTTGTTGTTGTTGTTTTTAGCTCTGCCAGCCTAACCTTTCAAATTAGCTTAAATTTGAAGAGAGGAGTTGTTATTAGAGAGAATGGACATGATTTTAAGGGGAGGGTACTCAGCTCACTCTCATGGCTAATATTGTATGATCAAAGTAATGAATGTTGAATAGTGGGTGACAGTTGCTATGAGCATTTGTTTCTTTACCAATATTCCCTTTATCTAATAGGATAGGGTAATTGTTATTTCTGTTTGATCTGTAGGTCTCTAGTAGTCCAAAATGGCATTCGTTTTTCTTTTGAATTCCATGTAGAACTATTTAATCTTTTTGAAAAAATAAAATTAACATTTCAGAATTTTAATATTATATGTTGATACTCTTGAAAAATTAAAACAATAGTGTAATACATGGGTGGGCAAAAGTAGGTTTATGGTTGAGGAAGAGAAACTCAGTTTACTTTGTATTATTCATTTATTTTTGTATTATTTTCCATATGGACAACTGTAGATGTACTTTTGCCCACCCCTGTATAATAAGTGAAAACCTCTTTTGCACAGTTCTACTTCTCACATCCCTCCCCAGAGATAACTGCTATTTACACTGTTATATAACCATATATATGTATATATTTAATCCTCACCCCGGGATATGTTCATTGATTTTAGAAGGGGGGGGGAGGAAAGGAGAGAAAGAAACATCCCATGTGAGAGAGAAACATGGATTGGTTGCCTCTCCGAAACCCACACCTAGGTATGTGTGCCCTGACTGGGATTCGAACCCAAAACCTTTCAGTGTATGGGACGCTCCAACCAAATGAGTCACACCGGCCAGGGCCCTTCTATATATTTTTTACTGTGCATTTTCAAATATACACTTCTCAAATTTGAATTGACTTGATTAATAATGCGTCTCCCCTTTTATGTCTCTTCTGTGGGCTATGCTGCTACTCACCGGACAGGGAAATGATTTGGAGTATGTCAGAAAGTTTCACGTATGATTTACACCTTAGGACATACACATCTTTTTACTTGTGAGGAGTTGATTTGGGTGCATTGGCAGAGTTTGCAGTGAGGTCGCTGATAAGAGCTTTGGTGTAGATTGAATTTAGGAGAAGGACTTGGATTCCATAGTTTCTATAGGATTCTAGAGTCTACCTTCTAGGGTTTTCACCTGGCCAAGAGCTCACAGATTAAACTTTGATTTTATTCTCCTGTACTTGTAGACCACTAGAAAGTCCCAAGATTACATCAGCCTCTTCAGGTCCTCTGAAGTGCTCTGGGGCAGACTGTCCTTAACTAAGAGACATTGTTGACTTGGATGGAAGGAATCCGGCCTTTGAAGGGGAAAGGGAAGAAGAGGTCTTTGGACAGTTTGTGCTTTGGACAGCAGACAAGTAGTATGCATACCCCCCTTACCCAGCCACTATTTTCCCTGCAGAGAGAACACTACTTTATTTTTATAGTTCCAGAGGTTTTTGTTTTTAAACCAAGCTACAATGAATGACTAAGCTTTAATTCTTTTTAGGTGACAAGGTCTGCAGAAAGTTCAGAGTATTAATCAAGACTCTTTACTAAGTTATGAGATACTTAGAAAGAAGGGTATAACTGACTCTGTCCTCAGTGGGTTTGAAATCTAGTAGGGTTAAGTGAGCATGTTCATATTGATTATAACACAATATAGGATATGATAGCTTCCAAATGAAAAACATATACAAGGTTTTTAAAGGTGAGACTTTTTCCATCTTTTATTTGGGGGCACGTGGTTTGGAGAGAGAGTATCTCTCTCAACCTTTTAAATAGTTACAGAAGGATAGGACATATTTTTAAAGCTCAAATCTTAGCTCTTAAGGAGTAAGGGAAGTAAGGCATTAAGTGTCATCCATCTAGCAGGCATTTATGTGACTGATTTTATTTTGTTTGTTGGTTTGTTTTTATTCTGTCCTATTGGAAAGAGCCATTTCATGCTTTGTTTGATGATTATACAGCCTCTCTTAGATTTCAGGATTGTTAGAAATACTAAATTAGAAAGTTAATTCTGTCAGTCAACTGTTGTCTGTCATCTAACATTACAGGCAGTGTTAGTATTAAAAGTAAATTGTTTCTTCCTATCACATTTCCTTTTGTCAAAGCACATATTTAATGTACCTTCTCCCTCACATTTTAACTTCCAGTGCTGTGTCAAATGAAATATTTATTTTATTTTAAATATTTTAAACTATGAGGGCAAACAACATGGCAAAAAGTCAATCATCGTTCCACATTATAGCAAAACTATCCGTTATTGTTTGTGTCTATTTCCTTCCAGTTCTCAGATGCCTAACGTAAAAATTTTTAAGTGTAGTTTTTGTAGCCACTGCACCAATGAACATTGCTTTTTCTCCTTTTCTGACTATAAAATTCTAGATGGAGTTGTATGAATTATTTATAGTATACTGTTAAGTGTCAGAGCCATTAAGTCTTACTAATTAACTATAATTATTATAATGGCATTAGTATTTATAGTTGCTTTATAACTATTTGTTAGTCATTTTTATAGCTCTGTTAGGTGAAACTTCTGTAAATCAGATGGATAAGATATTCCTGCTTTGCTCTTATGTTTTTGATTATTCAAATGTTAAATTAATGTAAATGCATCCTCATAAGTATAGTTTCAATTCTGAGTTATTTGTTTCAGGTGTGTATTTCACAAAGCTGTGGTTCTGCTTATTTTAAGTGTTAGAAATCTACAGAAACTACTTGTAAAAAATAAAAAAAATTTTAATCCTCACCGGAGATATATTTTTTATTTTAGAGGGAGAGAAAGGACAGAGAAAAATCTGTTAGAAACATCAGTTGCCTCCCATATGTGCCCTGACTGGAAATCAAACCTGCAACCTAGGTATATGCCCTGACTGGGAATCGAACCTGCAACCTTTTGATGTACAGGAAGATGCTCCAACCAACTGAGCTACCAGCCAGGGTTGTAAAAAATAAATTTTTATGAATTGCTTTTGACTTACAGGATATTGTTTAGAATGTCATTTACCTTTTATTTTTAAGAAATATTTTATTTTTATTTTTACATCAATAAAGTCAAATAGTATGACGAAAATTCCCATCCTTTTCAAAGAGGCACTTAATCAGGTACTTAAATTTAATCAGGTACTTAAAGTTTTAATTCTTACCCCAAATAGAAGATGAAAATATAGGTTGACTAATGATTAAAAAAGACACAAACAACCAGAAATGGGAGTTGTATTAATGAGGGTTAAACCATACGCCCAAGCTAAGAATCTATCATTTTTATTAAAATACTAGAGGCCCGGTGCATGAAAATTCATGCACCGGAGGGAGGGTCCTTCAGCCCAGCCTGCCCCCTCTAACAGTCCGGGAGCCCTCAGGGGCAAGAGGCGACCCGGCAGTCGGGAAAGCAACGCCCCATCACACCTCTGCTGCTGCCACTGCCAGCAGCACAAGCCTCGGCGAGCCCTGGTTACCTGAGTCTGGGGTGGCCCTGTGCGGCTGGGCAGCGGCCACCCGAGGCTTGCCTGCACCTCGGGCCGGCCCTGGGTGGCTGGGTAGCCACCATCTGAAGCTTGTCTGCGCCTTGGGCATTGGCTGGGCAGACACCATTTGAGGCTTGCCTACGCCTCTGGCTGGCTCTGGGTGGCTGGGGGGCTGAGAGGACGGGGGGACTCCAGAGGCAGGCGCGCAGTGGGGCTGAGGGGACTGTGTACCACTATCTTGTGGCTGTGGGCGCCGCCATCTTTGAGGGCGTGACAGTCAATTAGCATATTCCCTCCTTATTGGCTGTGTGTGCTGCCATCTTTGAGGGCAGGCAGTCAATTAGCATATTCCCTCCTTATTGGCTGTGGGCGCTGCTATCTTTGCGATGGCATGAGGGTCAATTAGCATATTCCCTCTTTATTAGATAGGATGCTTTGCCCTGGTCCCATGTGGCTCGGTTGGGCATCCTGTTCACAGAAAGGTTGCCAGTTCCATTCCCCATCAGAGCACATGCTGGGTTGCAGGCTTGATCCCCAATAGGGGGTGTGCTGGAGGCAATGAATGGGTGTTTTGCTCTCACATCGATGTTTCTCTTTGTCCCTCTCCTCTTCTCTTCCGCTCCCTCTCCCTTCTTCTCTCTCTCAAAATCAATAGAAATACCTTTTAAAAAATATGCCTTTAATGTGGATACTTGCCTTTCTTTCTTAACTCCCTCCCCCTTATAAAAATAGTGCAACCCTAATGTAGAAACCTGGAAAACACACACAAAAAGCATGAATTAAAATTTTAAAATAACAGTGGAAATCCCACCACAAAGAGATGATATTGTTAACCTAGAATATTTTCTTCCTGCATTTTATGTAACCATTACATAAACATATGCACACTTATCTATATCTATATATAAAAGCCTAAGCGACAGAATGACCAGTTCACCGGTTGCTGTGATGCGCACTGACCACCAGGGGACAGACGCTCAATGCACAGGATCGGGCTCCCTCCTGTCTAGTCGGGCCTGCGGGGATCAGGCTCCCTCCTGTCTGGGTTGGTCCTGCCAGGATTGGGCCAAAACTGGCTAGCCGACATCCCAAGGCATCCGGATTGTGAGAGGGTACAGGCCAGGCTGAGGGAACCCAGTGGTGCACAAATCTGTGCACCAGGCCTCTAGTAGACACATAATGTTGCAAAATGGGCTCATAATACATCTGTTGTAGTGCAAAGTACTCTATTCACTTAACAGTGAATCTTGAACATTTTTCTACATTATTAATTTTAATAACTATGTAGTCTCTGTGTAATTTACTGGTCTTTTTCTGTTGAACACTTAATTTTTTTTAACTTTTAAAATAATGATGTCACTTTTAGAAGTGACAACATTAGTCATCATGTAGAGTTGATACTTGATAAAAATTTCAACAGGGTAATATTCAGAAGAATTAGAATTCAAGTAGAATTCAAGTATATAATACTATATATTATTCTCAGATTAAACAAATTTTGTGCTTTTTAAAAAAAATGCCTCAATTATATAATAAATTATTAAGTAATGATTCATAATAATGAATCTCAGATTTTTTTATAATGGTGTATTTTCTTTCTAAAGTATTTTTTACTTTGAATTATATTAAATTAAACTTGCATTTCAGAAGCATAAATCATTTAGATAGCAGTGCTCTTGGACAAGCCTTTTAATCTAAGTAATGTAGGAGTCTATAAAGCAGTCTGAATTAAAAATTTGAGCTATCCCATTTTTTACAGTAGTTTAAGTTCAGTAGAGAGGTTTTTGATGGCTCCAAAACACTTCCTTAAAAGGAAAATTTAAATACCAAGAAAGAATCCTGTGTCATCCAAAGAATTGACATCAGCTTTGTAACAGGATTTTGGTGATATTTTATTCAGTTTCTAGGTATCTGTATTCTTCAGTTTAAATGGGGGAGAAAAACTATGTTAACTGTTTCCAAGATACCATACAGTCTTAAAGTTTAGTGCAATAGTTTTAATGTCTTGTCTATTTTTGGAAGTTACACATTTTCTCAGGTTTTTATGATTACTTTTCATAGTGACTGCCTTTTGCTTTATCTTTTGTCATGAAACTAGGGAATTTTTAGATATTTATTATTCCTTGTATTCTCAAAGACCTGACAAAATTGTTAAAATATCTGGTTTCATTCTAAATAAAATGTATTATTATAATAATAGAGATGACAAAGTACTTTAACAAGATCTTAATTATTTATATTTATAGCATGGTGTAGTGATTAAGAATATAGGGCTAAAGATAGCTGCTTAGAATTTAAATCCTGGCTCTTCTGCTTATATGAGCTTGGACAAATATTACCTTAATTTCTCATTTATAAAATGAAGATATTTTTAGTTCATAATATTCTGTGAGGATTAAATTAAACAATACATGCAAATTTCTTAGAACAATGAGCACTTATTACATAGTTAAGTGCTCAGTGTTAGTCATTATTCCTTGTTTCATTACTTTTATAGTGTGTATCAAACAGGGCTCTTTTCCTTTTTTGGGGAGGGGTTGCCACAATTTAAATGTATTTATCTAAGTTGGCTGAGAGTTTTGTATTTATAGAGAGAGGTTGGGAGTACTTGACCTTTTTATGTGACTTATAATAATAAAGTTCCTAGAACATGTTTCCATGATGCATGATATTGTATGTTTTTTTGGAAACCTTTTGCCAACTAAAGTTTTGGTTCACAAAACTGGTGACTGTTGAAACTGAAATTTTAATTGAAATGATTTTAGAAGTTATTTAGAACCCCTCCCTCCAAATTAAAATGAAAACTGTTAGGATTTAACTTTTATTTTTACAACTTTAACTTATATTGTTTAACAGAAATTCCACAAATATTTATTAGAAGCAAGAGGCGATATGAAAGGAACATTAGTTAATAGAAAAAGCTATTTCCAACTCATATTTTTTTGTCTCCATCAGAAATGGTGACAATATAATGTAGTTGTAATTATAAAGGTCTTGGTTTCACCAGTAGCGTTTATTGTGTGAAATATGTTTGTATTGTTTGTCTTCTTTTTAAACTTGAACATATTCTGTTTTTCTGTAAGTCTGTTACTTTGTGCAAGCTGATCATTATTAAAATTTTTAATCTGATTTTTTTCTTTTGAAAAATAGTTTTGTGGTTTTTATAAAAATGAGTCTTGCTCCTTGGAAAAGAGTTACAGTACCAAAACCCACAAAAATAACCTATGAAAAACATAAACTTAAAATCTTAGGAATAAATTCTATTAATATATTCTTCAGCATATTCTGAGGCATTTGTATGTGTATGTACATGTTATAGCTTTATAGCAAGTGGAATATATGCAGTTTTGTAAACTAGTTTTCTCTCATGTTTTCTGGATGTTTTTGCTTATGACTAAATAGAGCTATTCATTGTTTTTATCTAGTTTTAGTCTTTTACTTTGAGTATTTAGTTCATTTACATTTTTGCTGATAATAGTTGAGTTTGTAACTACCATCCATTTTGATTTCTCTTTGAGTCATTGTTTTGCATTCCTTTTTATGCTTCCTGTTGTTTTTTCATTTGTGTTAATAAAATTATTTTTATTCTGTTTTTTCCACTAATAGCTTGTTAGTTATATATCACTATATCTCTAGTGGTGATTCCAGAGATTACATTAATAGTATAATGTAAATTACTACTTGTACCGTTCCCCAATAATGCCAATTCCTTACACTTTAACTCCTACTACAGTCTTTTTGCATTATCATTCTGCATTTTATTTATACACTAGAGGCCTGGTGCACAAAATTCGAGCATGGGTAGGATCCCTAGGCTTGGCTGGCGATTAGGGCCGATTAGGGCCTGCCTTCCCCTGCTGCCGGCTGGGACCTTCCTTTGTTCTTTGCTGCCCCCGGTGGTCAGTGCACAATATAGCGAGTGATCGAATTCCTGATCTCCTAGTTGAACTCCTGAGGGGACACTTTGCATATTAGCCTTTAATATATATAGATATTTTAAACTCTAGAAAAAATTATTAGTTTGGTTTTGAATAGGTAATTTTTGTTCATATTTACCCTTTCTAGGGCTCTTCCTTCCTGTATTTCTGTGTTTCTATTTGGGATAATTTTCCTTTTTTCTGGATAGCTTCCTTTAGTAAGTATTTTAATACTGGCCTACCTGCTGACAATAAATATTTTCATTTTTTGTCTGAAAATATCTTAATTTCACCTTTTCTTGAATAATACTTTCACTGCGTATAGAATTCTAAGTTGGTAGTTACTATCTTCATTTTAAAAACGTTTCATTGTCTTCTGGCTTTCTGTTGAAGTTAGTTACCAGTTTTATTGAAACTAATATATCAACTTGTTGTCTTGCTGAGAATGATGTCTTTTGTGTTTCTTTGGCAACTTTTAAGACTTTCTCTTTTGTCTTTTTTTTTTTTTGGTAGTTTGAGTATGATGTGTTGAGGTGTGGTTTGTAAATAGTTTGCTTTATGTTCATAGAGGTTTTTGAATCTATAGCTTGATGCTTTTAGTTTTGTAAAGTTCTCAATCATTACTTCTTCAATTATTGCTTCTACTTTTTCTCCTTTATGTGTTCTAATTTAAAAAAAAACTATTACATCCAATGATCATGTTCCACATGTCTCTTAAGAATTTTTTTTCCTCCTATACTTTAGTTTGGGTATCTTCTAATGACCTATTTTCCAGTACACCAAAATTGTCTTTTTTGTCCAAGCCTATCTATTGTGTTCTTAATATTACATTGTAATTTTGAGTTCTAGAATATCTATTTAATCCTATTTTAGAGATTTTTAATAGACTCCATTTCTCTTGAACATATTGATTGTAGTTATTTAAATGCTTGTCTATTAATTTCAATATCTGCATTATCCATTGATTTACTTACATTGTTTTTCTATTGATTATTGGTCATGTGGTTGTATGGTTGTTGTTTTTTGTTTGTTTTGTTTAAACTTTATTTTATTGTTTAAAGTATTACATATAGTAGTACATATATCTCCTTTTTTCCCCCCATTGACCTTCCCCCAGCCTCCCCTACCCCCTGTCGCATGCCCTCATCCCACCCCCCCAGTGTCTTGTGTCCGTTGGTTGTGCTTATATGCATGAATACAAGTCCTTTGGTTGATTTCTTTCTCCCCCCGCCGCCCCTAACACTCCCCAGCCTTCCTGCTGTAATTTCACAGTCTGTTCGATGCTTTATTGCCTCTGTATCTATCCTTTTGTTCATCAGGTTATAATGTTCTTTATTTTCCATAAATGAGTGAAATCATGTGGTATTTTTCTTTCATTGCCTGGCTTATTTCACTTAGCATAATGCTCTCCAGTTCCATCCAAGCTGCTGCAAATGGTAGGAATTTCTTCTTTTTTATAGCAGCGTAGTATTCCATTGTGTAGATGTATCATAGTTTTCTAATCCACTCATCTACTGATGGGCATTTAGGCTGTTTCCAAATCTTAGCTATGGTGAATTGTGCTGCTATGAACATAGGGGTGCATATATCCTTTCTGATTGGTAATTCTAGTTTCTTGGGATATATTCCTAGAAGTGGGATCACTGGGTCAAATGGCAGTTCCATTTTTAGTTTTTTGAGGAAACTCCATACTGTTCTCCACAGTGGCTGCACCAATCTGCATTCCCACCAGCAGTGCATGAGGGTTCCTTTTTCTCCGCATCCTCACCAGCACTTATTGTTTGTTGATTTATTGATAATAGCCATTCTGACATGTGTGAGATGGTACCGCATTGTTGTTTTGATTTGCATCTCTGATAATTAGTGACTTTGAGCATGTTTTCATGTGTCTCTTGGCCTTCCTTCTGTCTTCTTTTGAAAAGTATCTATTTAGGTTCGTTGTCCTTTTTTTTTTATTGGATCATTTACCTTCGATTTGTTAAGTTGTATGAGTTCCCTGTAAATGTTGGAGATTAAACTTTAATCGGTGATAACATTTGCAAATATGTTCTCCCATACAGTGGGCTTTCTTGTTATTTTGTTGATGGTTTCTTTTGTGGTTGTATGGTTTTATCTCTTCACATGTTTGCTAAGTTTTTCAAGAAATGTGCCCATTTTATCTAAGTAATTGACTTTATTGATAACGTTGTTTATAATATTCTTTTATTATCCTTTAAATAGCTTTAGAATCCGTAATGAGCCTATTATTTGTATAATCTAAAGAGATTCAATATCCTAATATTGGTAATTTATGTCTTCTTTTCCCCTGATCAGTCTAACTAAAGATTTATCAACTTTATTAAGGTTCTCAAAGAATTGGTTTAACAGATAGTAAATCTGTTTTTTCTTTTTAAATTTACTTACTAGAGGCCCGGTGCATGAAATTCGTGCGGGGGGGGGGGGGGACCCTCAGCCCAGGCTGCACCCTCTTCATTCCAGGACCCCTCAGGGATTGGGCCTAAACCGGCAGTCGGACATTTCTCTCATAATCTGGGACCCCTGGCTTCTAACCACTCACCTATCTGCCTGCCTGGCTGCCCCTTACTGCCCTCCCTGGATGGCCTGGTCACCCCTAACTGCCCTTCCCTGCTGGCCTAGTCGCCCCCAACTGCCCTTCCCTGCTGGACTGGTCGCCCCTAACTGCTCTCCCCGGCTGGCCTGGTCACCCCTAACCGCCTTTGCCTTGGCCCCCACCATCGTGGCTTTTTCCAGAAGGATCTCCAGAAGATATCTGGTCTCATTAGCATATTACCCTTTTATTAGTATAGATTTTTGCCCTGATCACTTTTTCCTCCTTGCCTTTTCCAGCTCCTAGTGGCCACATGCTTTCCTTGGCTTGAGGCCCCTTCTTCCATCTTTTTTTTTTTTTTTTTTTATATATACTTTATTGATTTTTTACAGAGAGGAAGGAAGAGGGATAGAGAGTTAGAAACATCGATGAGAGAGAAACATCGATCAGCTGCCTCCTGCACACCCCCTACTGGGGATGTGCCCGCAACCCAGGTACATGCCCTTGACCGGAATCGAACCCAGGACCCTTCAGTCCGCAAGCTGACGCTCTATCCACTGAGCCAAACTGGTTTCAGTCCTTCTTCCATCTTTTAATATTTATTTGTTTGTTTGTTTATTTATTTATTTATTTTTGACACTATTACAGATGTTCCCCATTCCCCCTCCCTTTGCCTACATCTACCCAGCCTTCTATTCCCGCCTTCACCATACTGTTGTCTGTGCCCATGGGCTATGCATATATGTTCTTTGGTTGATCTCTTCACTTTCTTTTATTGGGTGCCCCCAACCTCCTCCCCTCTGTCATTTGTTGGTCTGTTCCATATGTTCATGCCTCTGGTTCTATTTATTTTGTCAGTTTATTTTGTTCATTAGATTCCACATATAAGTGAGATCATATGGTATTTATTTTCTCTGACTGGTTTATTTGGCTTTAGCATTATAATCTCAAGGTCCATCCATACTGTCACCAAGTGTAAGATTTCCTTCTTTTTACAACCACTTAATATTCCATTGTGTAAATGTACGACAGCTTTTATTATCCATTCATCTACTGCTGGGCACTTGGGCTGTTTCTAGATCTTGGTTATGCTGCTATGAACATAGGGGTGCATATATTATTTCTGATAGATGTTTTGGGATTCTTAGGATATATTGCCAGAAGAGGGATAGCTGCGTCAAAAGGCAGTTCTATTTTTAATATTTTTAGGAATCTCCTTACTGTTTCTTCTGATTTTTATTTCCATTTTTTCCACTTTACTTTGGGATTTTGTTTGTTTTCTTTTTCTATTAAATTAGAAACTGAGGTAATTGATTTGTGCTTCTGTCCCTTGCCCCATATATGTGTGCTATGAGCTTTCTTCTAAGTACTACTTGCGAGTTTTAATCTATATTTTTATCCAGTTCAAAATGCTTTCTTATATCCTTTTTGATGTCCTCTTTGGCCTATAAATTATTTAGAAGTGTGTTATTTAGTTTAAAATTTTTGAGGACTTCCCAGAGATCTTTTTCTTATTTTTAAGTTCATTCAGTTGTGATGAAAGAAGAACATACTTTATATAACTTGGAACCTTTTAGATTTTTTGAGATTGTTTTATGGCCCATACTATGGCCTATCTTAGTAAATGTTCTACATGTACTTGAAGAGAATGTATATTTTGTTGTTTTTGGGTGGAGTGTTCTATAAATGTCAGGTAGGTCAAGTTGTTTTTTATGTTTATTTATGCTTTATAGTTTTTGATTGACTGTCAGACATTGTGGATTAAAAAAACAAAATAATGCAAGCATTGACAAATATGTTCTGCTAGGGGGAGTTTTACCTTTTCTTCTAAGGAGATAGAATAGGGAGCCAGTCACCTTAATTTATGTGGAGCCTGGGTTGCTATCTTAGTGGTTTGGTGGTATTCTTCCTCTACTTTGCCTTATTTGTAAGGTGTAGTTTTCCAGGATTTTCAGTTCAAAGCTTTATGGTCTTTATCTCACTAGCAGTGCCAAAGGTGGGAGCATTTAGTTGGCTTTACAAAGTTTTTCAATTAATTATTTAGCTTCTTATCCTACACAGGTTTAAAATTAAGCAAATGTTCTTTGAGAGATGCTAGCCTTGAGCTTGAAGCCCCTGCAATCTCCTAACTTTGTTTCTCCTGTCCTGTGTGAACAAAAGATCTCCCGGCTTCTTCCTTCCTAGCAGCAATGTTCTGTACAAGCCAAGTCTCAGTTCTTAGCCTCCAGCCTGTGCTCATGATGTGAAAATAACCCCTGGGGAAAGACAATTGTAGATCATCTAAACACCTTTAAAAGATTTCCCCTTCCCTGGAGTTTAGACCTTCTTGTTCCCCATGCTTCCACATCTCTCTGCTATCTTTAAAAATATATTTATAATTTATTTAGTTTTTTTAGTTCTCTGCAAAATTATTAGCCTTCTGCTAACTATTCTATCCTACTTGGATGTGGACAGTTCCCTGTTATTTTTAAAAAGCTGCTCAGAATACTCTATTTTCATGAGCTATTTTGTATTGGTATTTTTCTCTTAGGTTTTAAATAGTTGGATTTTAGTTTTTGACCTAGTATACTTTTTAAATATCAGATTTGTTGAGGATAATTTATATATGCTAAAAGTCACCCCCTATAAATATACAGACTGAGTTTTGACAAACATACATTCTTATAAACACTACCACAGTCAAGATACAGAAACTTTCTATTACCCTGAAAGTTCTTTCACTAATCTGTGTTCTGTTAAATTGGTCATTTAAATAGTTTCTTTTGTGAAGTGTCTGCTCAAATCCTTTGCCCAAGAAATTGTGTTTTTTGTGTGTTTTTTTAAAAAATATTATTGAGATCTGAGGTTTTTTTTCTTTGATACATTCTGGTATGAGGCCTTTATCAGCTTTTGAATTGTGAAAATTACCTTCCAAACTATGGCATCCCTATTTTATTTTTTAATGGTGTCTTTGAAAAGTTTTTAATTTTCATCTAACCTAGTTTATGAGTTCTTTTATGCTTATTTTTTGTGTCCTAGGAAATATTTGCCTACCACAAATACTTTTTCTTATGTTTTATTATAGAAGTTTTATAGTTTTTTAACTTCTTTAACTCTATGATTCATTTCAAATTTTTATATGTGGTATTAAGAAAGAATTGTGATTCTTTAAAAAATACTTTTTTCCCACATAGATATATAGTTGTCTCAGCACCATTTGTTGAAAAAAGACTATACTTTCTCCACTAAATTACCTTATCACTTTTATAAAAAATCAACCATACATGTGTAGGTCTTCTTTTGAACTCTCTATTTTCTATTTTATGTAATGAACTGGCTGTCCGTCCTTACATCAATACCTTAATGTCTTGGTCACTTTAGCTTTAAATTTGGTAGTGGAGGTTATCCAACTTTTTGCTTCTTTTTAAAATTGTTTTTTTTTTTTTTTAGGTTTCCTTTATTTAATATTAATTTTAAAATTAATTTGTCACTTTATATAAAAACTAAAGACCCTATGTAAGAGTAGGCCTTCCTTCCCCCAGCTGCCAGCACTGGTTTCTCTCTGGCACCTGGGACCTGGGCTTTCTTGCGGCCCTAGCTTCATATTACTTTTTTTTTATTATAGATAGATGGTTGCTGGGATTGTGATTGATTGTATTGATCATTTGAGGGAGAATTGACATCTTAATACTCAGTGTTTTGATCCACAAACACAGTAAGTGTCTGCATTCATTTAAACCTTTAATTCCCCTTAGCAATGCTTTCTAACCTTTGAATATACTTTTAGTAGTGGACTTTATTCTGTTCATGAAGCAAGTACTTATTGAGCATCTGCTGTGTGCCAGACACTGTTTTAGTTGCTAGTTTTACAGTAGTGAACAAAGTAGACAAAAAGCTCTATCTTTGGGGAGCTTACATTCCAACTGGGGGAAACCAGATAAGCAACTAATCAGTTCAATATATGTTAGTACTAGTCATTTGTATTATGGAGAAAAACAAATCAGGGTGTAGGGAGTTGGAATATATGAGTGTGGGAGTGGGGAGAGTGGAGGTTACAATTTCAAATTGTTGGGCAGAGAAGTCTTCATTGAGAATTTGATATATGAGCATACCTTAATCTGCTATATACCCTAATCATGAAACAACTAACAATTTCAGAAGGAAAAGGGGAAAGAAGGTCGGAGCTTGAATAAGTGGGCTAAATTTGCTAGTTGCCTCCCTAATAAGTAGTAATCAGTAACACTTAAAATCAACAACTATTGTAAGGTAAACATTAAGGTAAACATGTTTTTGGTTGAAATCTAGTGATGAGAAAATAAACATACCTTAACATAGCTTATAGTAGAGAACTAATAGGTAATATGTAAAGAAATGAAGATTAAGTTCGTTATATAGGGATATGATTATATAAGTATCCACTAGCACAAAAATAAGAACCTTATTACAATAATAAGTATATGTAAAATATAAAGAGAAGATGGAATTAAATGAGACAAAGATGGGTACTATATGACTAAAGGTTATAATTTATAATGAAGAAATGCCGAATACTTATCCTATATAATAAAAGCCTAATATGCTAAGTGTCTGGTTGTCCAGTTGGCCGTTCAACTGATCAAAGTGTAATATGCTAATGATATGCTAAGGCCGTTCAACTGCTCGCTATGATGTGCACTGACCACCAGGGGGCAGTCAGTCAACTGGTCAACCAATTGCTATGACATGCATTGGCCACCAGGGGGCAGACACTCTGGCTGGTAGGTTAGCTTGCTGCTGGGGTCCGGCTGATCTGGACTGAGCTAGATGCCCTGGAGCCTTCCGGTGGTCCCTCCCCGGCTGACCAACCTCCCATGTCCCTCCCCGGCCCCATTTGTGCACCGATGGGGTCTCTCAGCCTGGCCTGCGCCCTCTTGCAATCTGGGACACTTCATGGGATGTTGGAGAGCCAGTTTCGCCCTGACGGTGGAACAACCAGTTGCTATAACATGCACTGACCACCAGGGGGCAGATGCTCAACGCAGGAGCTGCCCCCAGTGGTCAGTGTGCTCCCACAGGGGAAGCGTTGCTCAGCCAGAAGCTGGACTCACAGAGTGCAGCAGTGGTGGCGGGAGCCTCTTCCGCCTCTGCAACAGCACTACAGGGAGTGGGCCTAAGCTGTCAGTTGGACATCCTCCAAGGGCTTCTGGACTGCAAGAGGGCGCAGGCTGGGCTGAGGGACCCCCTCCCCCAAGTGCACGAATTTCGTGCACTGGGCCTCTATTATAAAATGATAGAGCATTAATATTCAGACGGCATAAACGATACTGGAGACTTACTCAGAAAAGCCTTACTGATAGAAGAATTTAATGGCCCTCTCTTAGATCATAGTTTAGCAATTGAACAAAAAAATTAAGGCTATGGAATAGATAAATATCCCAATTAATAAGCAGAGTTTGATGGATAAATTGAATCCTACCTTGAAAATACTAGTAGAGACAATACCTTCTTTCCAGGAACATACACAGTTGATTGTAATACTAGATCATAACTTCAGTATGTTTTTAAAGGTAGGGGTAATATAGAGTTGCCTATAGAATAACCACTAGCCACATCTAACAATTTATTTTAAAGTTGAATAAAATTCAAAATTCAGTTTCTTAGTCTTACTAGCCACATATCAAGTGCTAAATTGGACTGATTGCCACTGGAATGAAAAGAGAAGAGAGCAGATTGAAGACAGTGTAGGTAAACTAAAATCTTCTCTTTCCTACCTAGGAGTCGGTAGACATAATTAGAAGTTAATCAAGAGGGAGAGAGACAGAGACATGTTGTCTCTAATTATGGATATAAATATAAAAAAATACACTAACGAATAGGTGTAAGTAATTGCTTCTTGGTAGCAGGACTGCAGTTAGGGACAGTTGGACAGGCTGGCATTCCATTATAAACCTTTAGCACTATTTCTTTTAAAACCCTGTGTATTTATTATGTAAACTAGAGGCCTGGTGCACGAAATTTGTGCACTCGGGAAAGGGGTTCTTCAGCCAAGCCTGCGCCCTCTTGCAGTCTGAGAGCCCTTGGGGGATGTCTGACTGACGGCTTAGGAATGTGGGGCGTGGGCCTAAGCTGTCAGTCGGACATCCTTAGTGCTGCCGCAGAGGTGGGAGAGGCTCCTGCCATCACCGCTGAGCTAACTAGTCGTGAGCCCGGCTTCTGGCTGAGTGGTGCTCCCCCTGTGGGAGCACACTGACCACCAGGGGGCTGCTTCTGCATTGAACATCTGCCCCCTGATGGTCAGTGCATGTCATAGCGACCGGTCATAATGCCTTTCAGTCTATTTGCATATTATCCTTTTATTATGTAGGATAGTATGTAAGTTCTAAGAAGTTGATGAGATATAAGCAAAGTAAAAGCATCCTAGAAATTGTTTTTGCACAAGCAGAAGAAAGAATTATTGAATGGGAAGACGGTTCATTTGAAATCATCCAATCAGAAGTACAAAATGAAAAGAGAACAAGAAAGTGAAAAACCCTATGTGAATTATGGGATACCATTAAAAGGAACAGTCTACTCATTATTGGAATTCTAGAAGGGGAAGGTAAGGAGAAAGGAGCAGCATTCATATTTAAAAAGATAAGATGGTTGAAAACTTCCCAAATATAGGAAGATAGTTGAACATGCAAATTCATGAAGCTCATAATTTGGTCACCTCAAAATCTCAGCTGAAAATTATCTTCTTCAAGACACATTGTAATAAAACTGTCTAAAAAAACACACACACAAACATTTAAAAAGCAGCAAGAGAAAAAAATTCCTTACATGTAAAGGAACCCCCATAAGATTATCAGCAGATTTCTCAGTCACTGTATAGGCCAGGACAGTGGTCACCAATCTTTCGGACCTCACGGACCACCAGTGGTTAACGACCGCTGGGCCAGGAGAAAGGATTTTTAAAATATTTTTTCAGAGAGGAAGGGAGAGGGAGAGAGAGAGAGAAACATCAATGATAGAGAATCATTGATCAGCTGCCTCCTGCATGCTCCCTTGACTGGAATCGAACCCAGGACCCTTCAGTTTGCAAGCCTATAATCTATCCACTGCGCCAAACTGGCTATGGCTATAAGATTTTTAATTTAAGCCTCATGGTAACCACAAAGCAAAACCTGCAGTACATACATCCTATCTAATAAAGAGGGAATATGCTAATTGACCATCACTCCATCACAAAGATGGATACACACACAGATGAGGTCAAGTTCCCTTAAGGAGCCTTAACAAGCAATCATTAGGGACCTGAGGCTACGCCTCCCCCACCCGGCAGGGCTTGATAGGGAATCTCAGGCTGGGCCTCCCACCTGGCAGGGTTTGACAGGGGACCTCAGGCTGCGCCCCCCATATGGCAGGGCTTCATGGGGGACCTCAAGGTGTGCTTTCCGTCCTGGTGCTAGGCTAGGGGACCTCAGGCTGCTCCACCCACCCCAGCACCAGGCCGGGGGACCTCAGGCCGTGCCCCCCACCAGGTGGGGCTTGACAGGGGACTTCAGGCCGCATCCCCCACCTGGCAGTGCTTGACAGGGGACCTCAGGCTGCGCCCCCACCCCCATCCAGCAGGGCTTGACAAGGGACCTCAGGCCACGCCCCTAGCCCCAGCACCAGGCCTAGGGACCTGAGATTGCACCCCCCTTCCTGGCTGGGTTTGACAGGGGACCTTAGGCTGTGCCCCCCACCCAGTGGGCCTTGACGTGAGACCTCAAGGTGCACTCCCAGTGCTAGGTCGGGTGAACTCAGGCCGCACCCCAGCCCCATGGGGCTTCATGGGGGACCTGAGGCTGCATCCCCCCCTCCCGGTGCTGGAGTGGTGGACCTGAGGCTGCAACCCCCCACCCCAGAGCCAGGCTGGGAAACCTCAGGCCATGCCCCCCACCCAGCGGGGGGCTTGATAGGGAATCTCACGCTGTGTCCCCCACCTGGTGGGGTTTGATGGAGGACCTCATGGCATGCCCTGGTCTGGGCTAGGGGACCTCAGGCCACGCCCCCCATTCTGGTGCTGGGCCAGGGGACCTGAGGCTATGCCCCTCCCCAGCAGGGCTTGACAAGGGTGGGCCTGGCCGGGTCTTGATCTAGCCTAATGAGGCGGGGGCCAGCCTTGTCTGGGTCTCCCACAATTTTGTGGTGCATGTGGGTGGACAGGGACTTGACTCTGGGTCCCATGGTGAGCTCCAGACTCTGATAGGAGTAAGGTTTTCGTAAACATTTTACTAATTTTCTTTCATCTCTGACACTTCTATTATAGAGAAAGGGCAAAAAGCAATATTATTTCCTCTAATTAATCCCCTTTTAATGTGCACAAATTTCGTGCAGTAGGTCATTAGTAGAAGATAAAAGAAGATTAGACATCAAAGTATACCACTGCAGAAAATCATCATTCACGAAGACAGCAAAGGAGAAAGAAAGGAACATGTGGACTACAAAACAATAAAATGTTAGTAGGTTTTTACCTATCAATAATTATTTAAATGTAAATGAATTAAGATTTCCAAGAGAAAGTAATAAAGCAGCTGAATTGACTCAAAATAAAAAGACCCAACTATATGGAGTCCACAAGACTCACTTCACTTTTAGGACACATGTAGGCTGAAAGTGAAGGGATGGAAAAAGATATTCTACACAAATGCAAACCAAAGAGATCGGGTAACTATTAAATAGATATTAAGTAAAAAACTATAACAAATAAAGATCATCTATAATAATAAAAGGGTAATATGCTAATTAGACCAGATGTTGTCCGGATGTCTTTCCTGACAAAGCTGGGGCTGGAGGGAAGCTGGCCAGGGTCCTGGGTGCCTGCAGGTGGCCAGAAGAGGGAAGCAGCCCAGGTCCCAGGTGCCTGTGGGCGGCCAGAGGAGGAGAGCAGCCCAGGTTCTGGGTGCCTGCAGGTAGCTGGAGGAGGAAAACCCGGGTCTCAGGTGCCAGAGGGAAGCCGGTACCCGCAGGCCTACTCTTTTCATGAATTTTCGTGCATCGGGCTTCTAGTTACATAACAAAAAGGGGTCAATTCATCAAGAGGATATACAATTGTAAATATATATGCACCTAACTTTGGAGCATCTAAATATTTTAAGCAAAAAGTAATAGAACAACTATAGAATAGTTGGGAACTAAAATACCCCCACTTTTCAGCAATGGATAGATCATCTAAATCAGTGGTTCCCACTGTGGGTCACATGCCCCACGGGGGTGGGGGAGAATTTGACTTTTAAGGGGGGTAATTCGAGAATGAGTTATTAACAGTGAATTTTTTGCATTTCCTATGGTTCTAGGGGCCTCATATACAGTATATAAATATATATTGTGACGTATTTATGCATTTCAGTTCTCTGTTACATGTTTTGAAACTTTATTTGCTATTTTTTCATATCACTTCATATTTTAAACAATTTCTTAGTGATTTCTTCCTTCTGTTCTTTTATTTTTCTCTTTCATGGATATGTTTTTTGGAAGCTTGTTTAGACTAAGTTAATGGCCTTTAGGCTTCCCTCATGTGAATAGGTGTTCACTTTTTGAATAATAATTATATGTCATGGGTGGGGGCGGGGCATCAAGATTTTAGAGATGCTTAGGTGGGGCCAAAAAAAGGTTGGGAACCACTGATCTAGACAGAAACTCAATTAGGAAATATTGGACATGAAATATATTTTGGATGAAATTGATCTAGCAGATAAATACAAACCATTCCACCCAACATCAGCAGAGTGTATACATTCTTCTCAAGCGCACCCACAGCTCTTCTCCAGGATAGGTCATGTGTTAGGTCATAAAACAAGCCTTAGCAAATTTAAGAATGATAGCATACCAAATATCTTTTTGAGCCACAATATGATACAACCAATCAATAACAGGAGAAAAACTGGAAAATTCACAAATATGTGGAAGTTAAATAATGCACTCCTCAACTAAACTATCAGTTGGTTAAAGAAATCAAAAGAGAAAAAAATACCTTGAAACAAAAATGGAAACAGCAGAAACATCAATGTATCGATTGGTTGCCTCCTGTGCCCTTAACCAAGAATCGAACCTGCAACCCTCAATGCTCAGGCTGGTGCTCTAACCATTGAGCACTGGCCAGGGTGCAGTTTTAAGAGGGAAGTTTATAGCAGTAAATGCCTAGAATAAAAAAAGAAAGATGACAACCTAACTGCACTTCAAGGAAGTAGAAAAAACATCCTAAGCCCAAAGTTACCAGAAGGAAGGAAATAAAGATCAGAGCAGAAATAAATGAAATAGCAGGAAAACAATATAAAATATTAGTGGAACTACAAGCTGTTTTTTTGAAAAGATAAAATTGACAGACCATTAAAAGCTAGACTAAGGAAAAAAGTCATAAATAAAATCAGAAATGAAAGAAGAGACATTACCACGGACACAACAGAAATACAAGGCATCGTAAGAGACTACCATGAACAATTTATATGCCAAGAAATTGCTTAAACTAGAACTATAAATTTCTAGAAATGTACAATCTACTAAGACAATCTACTAAGATCAGTAATCAGGAGATGGGAACTAATCAAAAGCTTCTCAAAAAAAGAAAAGCCCAGGACCAGATGGTTTCACTGATGAAGTCTACCAAACATTTATTTTTTTAATTTTTATTTTTTAATATTTTATTGATTTTTTACAGAGAGGAGGGGAGAGGGATAGAGAGTTAGAAACATCGATGAGAGAGAAACATAGATCACCTGCCTCCTGCTCATTCCCTACTGGGTATGTGCCCGCAACCAAGGTACATGCCCTTGACCAGAATTGAACCTGAGACCCTTGAGTCCGCAGGCCAATGCTCTATCCACTGAGCCAAACTGGTTAGGGCTCTACCAAACATTTAGAGTTGTTAACACCATTCCTTCTTAAACCCATCCAGAAAATTGAAGGAGCACTTTGAAACATATGAGACCAGCATTACCCTGCTACCAAAGCCAGATTAATATAAGAAAACTATAGGCTAATATTTCTGATGTATATAGATGCAAGAATTAACAACAAAAATTACTAGCAAACTGAATTCAACAGCTCACTAAAAGGATCATACACTGTGTGTGATCAAGTAGGATTTATCCCTGGGATGCGTGAGTCAAATTAGTACACATTAATAGAATGAAAGATAAAAATTACATGATCAATTATTGAATAGATGCAAAGCATTTGACAGAGTTAAGCATCCTTTCATGATAGCAACTCTGAATAAATTGGGTATAGCAGCTCATACCTCTACTGTGGGAGAGTAAGTATTTGTGTTTTAAGCCACGCAGTTTGTGTTTCTTTGTTTTGGCAGCACTAGGAAACTAATGTAAGTTTCCACTTAAAAAATGATGTACAATTGACATAATTAAAATTGACATAATTAAAAACCAAAATTTGCACAGCCCTAAGTAACTTCTACCAAAGGAAATGGACAGAAATGTAACATGCAAAAGACAAATGTCTCAGAATAAAGCGTATTTTAGGAAATGAAAGGAAGCCAGAGAAATATGCTTTGCATTCAATAAACACAGTGTATTAGCAAAGAAATACCAAGTGGAATGAAAAAATAGAAAACAGAAGTAGAGAACAAACACAATAATTTACAAGGTAGGCAAGCTTTTTTTTCTCTTTTTGTAATTTTTCTAGTTCTATTGCACTAGGATTTCTCTATACTATTATTGTCTAATAGAACTTACGGTGATGATGGAAGTGCTCCATAACTATCTGAGCAATAGTAGTCATTAGCAGGAAGCAAACACTTTTAATCATGTTTGCATTTTTTATATTTAACCACTTAATTATAAATATATTTCTGTTTTTATTTTAAAAAATCGTTAGAAAAACAACATTAAATACCATCTCAATCATTTTTAAGTGTACTGTTCAGTAGTGTTAAGTATTGTTAAGTGTATTCACATTGTTATACAAAAGATCTTTGGAACTTTTTCATCTTGCAAAAGTAGAACTTTATACTCATTAAACAGAGATTCTCTCTCCCTCCTGTCCCTAGCCTTTTGCATTTACCTTTCTGCTTTCTATGATTTTGTTTTAATGATAATGACCATTTTAGATACCTTATGTAAATAGAATCATGCAGCATTTTTCCTTAAGCTTATTTTGCTTAGCATAATGTTCTTGAGGTTCATCCATTTTATAGCATGTGACAGGATTTCCTTTTTTTAAGGTGGTATAATATTCGATTATTTATATAGCCTAAATTTTTTTTATCCATTCATCTGTCAGTGGACATTTTGGTAGTTTTCATCTTGGCTCTTCTGAATAATGCTGCAACTCACACGAGTGTGCAAATGTCTCTCTGAGATTTTGCTTTAAATTAATTATTTAAATTATTAATATAAATTTAAATTATTAATATAAATTTAAATTGATTATTTAAATTATTAATATAAATTTAAATTATTAATTTGAATACACTTCAGTGGCCAGATTATTATGATCTCTGAATGCATAATAATCTGGTCACTCAATATGTGTGTGTGTGTGTGTGTGTGTGTGTCCTGTGTGTAATAAAAGAGTGATATGCAAATTGACCATCACTCCAACACACAAGATGGCTGCCCCCATGTGGTCAAAGATGGATGCCCCCATGTGGACACAAGATGGCCACCACAAGATGGCCAGCAGGGGAGGGCAGTTGGGAGGGACCAGGCCTGAAAGGGAGGGAAGTTGGGGGCGATCAAGCCTGCAGGGGAGGGCAGTTAGGGGTGACCAGGCCTGCAGGGGAGGGCAGTTAGGGGTGACCAGGCCTGCAGGGGAGGGCAGTTAGGGGTGACCAGGCCTGCAGGGGAGGGCAGTTAGGGGCAATCAGGTTGGCAGGGGAGCAGTTAGGCCTCAATCAGGCTGGCAGGGGAGTGGTTAGGGGGTGATCAGGCTGGCAGGCAGAAGCGGTTAGGGGCAATCAGGAAGGCAGGTAGGCGAGCATTTGGGAGCCAGCAGTCCTGGATTGTGAGAGGGATGTCCGACTGCCTGTTTAGGCCTGATCTGGCCTAACCTGGCAGTCGGACATCCCTTGAAGGGTCCCAGATTAGAGAGTGTGCAGGCTGGGCTGAGGGACACCCACCCCCGTGCATGAATTTCGTGTGCATGAATTTGTGCATGGGTGGGGTCCGGCCAACCTGGCCAGGGGAGGGGACATGGGCGGTTGGCTGTCCTGTCTGCTGGTCGAACTCCTGGTTGAGGGGAAAATTTGCATATTAGCCTTTTATTATATAGGATATACACTGAGTGGCCAGATTATTACGCATTCAGAGATCATAATAATCTGGCCACTCAGTCTATAAACATTATATAGTCTGACTTTACATTTATAAAACATTTATAACAGTTCTTAGTGCTGTGAAGTCTGTATTATTGTTCGTTAAATAAATATACATCCCTTTTTATTCTTTTTTTAATCGAATGCAGTTTCTTCAGGAGTTTCTAAGGATTTTTTTTTTTTTTTTTCTGTACCCTGAATAATATATGATTCTTCTGGGGTTAGTTGATCTCCTTAATGCTCTTTTTCTGGCTATTCTTTTTCCTTAAATATTTTAGGATCATTATTTTTGGTTCATATTTATTTTATTACTATTCTTTTGTTAATCCTCACCTAAGATATTTTTTCCATTGATTTTTAAAGAGAGTGGAAGGGAGGGGGAGAGACAGAGAAAAACATTGATGTGAGAGATGCATCAATTGGTTGCCTCTCCCAGGAGTCCCCTCTGGGGCTGGGAATCAAGCCCACAACTGAGGCACGTGCCCCTAAGTGGAATTGAGCCCTCAACCCTTGAGATCATGGGCTGATGCCCCAACTACTGAGCCAAATGGGCTAGGGCTGATTCATGGTTATTGCTAAAGGATTATCTTGATTATTTTAGGTAGCTGCTTTGTGTTTCCTTTCTTGTTGTAATGGTGGATTTGTTTTCTTATTGCCATCTCTTATTGGAAAGACTGGTAATTCTTTGGGCATAGATGAAGCATCTTGTCTGCTGGCAAGTTTAGATTTAGAGCATAAGAGCACAGAACCTGTTGTTAACCTCAGGAGCTTTCTGATTGTCGTGCTATATGGATACTAACAGCCATGCCAGACGACCCAATTTCTTTCTTAGCAGTGTGTTAGATTTCTGTAGAAAAGTGTTGCAGTTTGGGGCCTACAGATAAAGGGTGGGCCCTCAGCTGGGGAAGGGGTGCAGAGAAGAGAAGGGTGCAGCTTTTTTCTAGATCACCTGTTTTCAGCCTCTTTATGTCCTAACTCTGAGCCTAGAGTCTCAGGGCCATTGAGTCAGATCTCCACTGTATGCCTTTATGTGTGAATTTTGGGTTGTGCTTTCCTTAGTTCTTTTGAGCCTGTTAACACACTTGGATCTGCTTTCTGTTCTTCCTAATGTACTGACATTTCACCTCTTCTTAATCTCTTTTTTTTTTTTTGTAGATTTATTCCTTTTTTGTACTTCCATGCTTCTCTTAGATAAATTCTCTCCCATCCTCTTCTCCCTTGCATTCATCCCCAGATAGGCCATGTTTTTCATGGCTCTGTGTACTTTAATAGCATATTACCTTGTATTTGCTTTGTCTCTTTATAGGCTTACTTCCTTTTTACTTCTTCATGTCTTGGAATTGAACCCTCCTTTCCCAGAGTGTCAGCTGAACCTTTGTCCCAGGCTTTCTTTATGAGCTGAAACAATGGCTTCCAAACTTCACTGACCACAACCTATAGTCAAAAATATATTTTATGTTGTGACCCAGTACATATATATACACATTCATCAACACAAACCTGAAACAATAGTTTTAGGAAATACCCTTATCATTACTAGGTGCCCTGTACTCTGAGTTTTTTTCCTATCCTTTTCATTTTTAGAATGTTAGTTATAACTCATTATATTGCTGGACCAAAGGGTAAGAACATTTATAATTATGTTAGGATGCTGATATATTGTTCTTCATAAAATTATACCAATTTCTACTCCCACCAGCAATGTATGAGAGTAATGTCAAAGCTAATAGTGTAAGTACTTTGAAAATTCTACCCCTAGGGTATGTGACTCATCAGTGTGTTCAAACATGAGCAACACCTGTCCTGCCTGGGAATATAGTAGCTTATACTTTAAATCCTTTTTCAGCAGTAGGAGGAGAGGTAAAGAGAAGCCTGTGGGTTAGTTGGCCATTTTTTAAATTCTCTCTCAATTCATTTACAACTAGAGGCCTGGTTCATGAAATTTGTGCACTGGAGTGGGGGGGTGGCCCTCAGCCCAGCCTGTGCCCTCTCGCAGTCCAGGATCTGTCTCGCAGTCTGGGACCCCTCACTCATTACCACCCACTGCTTTGCTGCTCCTTAGCACTGCCATGGAAGCGGGAGAGGCTTCCGCCACCGCTGCTGTGCTCGTCAGCCATGAGCCTGGCTTCTGGATGAGCGCCTAGTGACCGGTCGTTCCACTGTTTGGTCAATTTGCATATTATATAGGATGTTTTGACTCCTATTTCTTTGAATAGTTTTTTGTTTACTCTAGGCATTATGTATACACTAGAAGCCCGGCGCAGGAAAATCATTAGCGGGTATGGTCCCTAGGCCTGGCCTGTGATCAGGGCCATCTTCTCCGGCTGCCCACAGCCGCCCCATCCCCCACCGCCACCCATCTCCGGTTCCCCGTTTGCCATTAGGCAATTGGAGCCTGCCTGCTGCGGGGAAGGACCAAGTAGTTGGCCATTACCATCCGCTCACCAGCCCTGCCCCTGCTGCAGTCGCCCTCTGTGTGTGGGACGACTGGTGGGGTGGGGGCCTTGGCCTGGCGTTGCCCGCATTCCCCACCACCCACTCCTCGTTCCCTGTTTGCCATCGGGCAGTGGGAGCCTGCTGGCCAGGGAAAGGGATGGAGAGGTGGTCGGTGTGCCTCATAGTGACAGGTTGAGCGGTCATTCTGGTTGTTCCTCTGTTAGGGTCAATTTGCATATTACCCTTTTATTATATAGGATAATTATATAGGATAGCTTATCACAGTCAAGTCCACTTTGCCCCCTCTCCCATTTCTAGTATACTTGCTTTTTCTTTTTTCTTTTCATACAATGAGAAACATATTACACAGTGTTATATTTTTTGCTTTAACCATCAAAGATAACATAGACGTCTTAAGAGGAGAAGGAGGGTCTATTGTATTTATCCATGTTCTTATTCTTTCCATTCTGCCTTTCTGATTTTCCAATATTCCTTCTTTTATCATTTCCTTTATCTTTGAGGAACTTCCATTAGTCATTCTTTGAGGGTAGGTCTACTGGCGGCAAGTTCTTAGTTTTCCATCTGCGAATGTTTTCATTTCCCTCTGTCCTGAAGGATATTTTATCTGGATATAGGATTCTGGGTTGGCACTTCTTTTCTTTCAGCACTTGAAAAAATGCTTTTGGATATAAAAAAATATGAATATAAATAGAAATTTAAAGTGTCCATTGACTGTGAACATAATGGTCTAAATGTTAAAACATTTTCTTCTAAATTATAATTACTATGAGTACATCATAAATATGTTATTGGTTTGTTTTATTATAAACAGTTACTAAACATACGGTAAATATAGAATCTCTTCAGAGGAGACCACTTTTTCCATAGAATTTATGTGTTCATGGATGAGTATTACACATATTAGAATGAGACTGGTTCCAATGAAAATTAAAAATAAAAAGATATGTTTGGCCATTAGTAAGTGTGAGGTTTATAAAAGATTTATTGATAATCTTGTTAAGTGTATCATTTACAGTAGAAGTTACAGTATATTCCTTCCAAATTATATCTAACCAGGTGCACGAAATTTGTGCATGGGTAGGGTTCCTAGGCTTGGCCGCCAATCAGGGCTGATTGGGGCCTTCCAGCTGCTGGTCGGGGGCCTTCCTTCTGGCAGCCTGCTGGGGCCTCCCTTCCCCAGCTACTGGCTGCCAGCTGCCAGCTGGGGCCTTCCTTCATGCCGCGCCGCCCCCTGGTGGTCAGCGCACATTATAGCAAGCGATCAGTCTCGGTCGAACTCCTGCAGGGACAATTTGCATATTAGGCTTTTAGATAGATAGATAGATAGAGTCCATGTAGGAATGAAAAACTGAGCAGAGTAATAATTGTCCAGGCAATTAAAAAAAAAAAAACACATGGATTTACTGTGTCCAGTATTCTTTTGGCAAAAGTTAATAAAAATATTTCTCAATAAATGTTTAAGAAAATGTAAAATAATTAATTTTGGTGTATATTGCTTTTGCTTGAAGATAGGCCTCTTTTCAACTCCTTGAAATCATGCAAAGGTGATTGGTATCTTATACTAACTTCTTTCTCATTTCTCTGATAATGGGTAAAGTGCAGATCTTGAGTTCTAATTCAAGATGCTTCCCAGATCTTGAATTCTAAATAACTCTAGATAACTCATGTAAGGTGTCTGGCCATAAACTTTTTAATTGGGTGAACTAAGTTGTAGCTGTCTTCAATATTTATCATCACTGTTTTTATTGGTATTCTCTCAGATCAGTTTCTTAATGAAAAATTTATATTGGGGCCAAAATATCTTATTTTTAATATCAGGGATTGCCCTTAACAAAAATGTATGGGACAAGGAAAGGCAGGACCACCTTGGCGATTCCATTAAAGGTTACCCTCCTTCCACAAATCAATACTTCAAATTATTTCTTTGGTGTTCTGGATGTTTCTGCATCTCAGGGAAGTGCATTATAGTGAGATTTTTATATGTGTGAGCATTATATCTTTATCTTGTAAACAGGAAGAAAGATGATTATAAAATAAAGTATAGGAAAGGAGAGACCAGCGTGATGCTCTGACCTTGATATTAATTGTAGTAACTGGTTGGTAACTATGGAAATTAAAGATCTGAAAATTGATCCCCTTAAAACCATCTGGTCCCATGTGAAGACTGCTGGATTAAGGTTTAATCATCCATCATTACATTATAGTCTTGAATCTTCTGCTGTGTAAAATTCATCTGCTTTTTCTTTTCATAACTGTTTTAATTACTTTAGGGATCTTCATTATAGTGCATTGATTACTACAATTTCTCTGTGTTCTTTGAGCAAAGATTCTTTTCCATTCTTCCCTAGTATGTTCCTCACTGGAGCAGTTTTTTATCCTTCTTCTTTGTCCACCTTTAACAGGTGATTTTTTTATTTATTCCCAGTCCACTCCCTTCAGGTTTTGATTTTTTTGTTTTGTTGCATCACATTTTGTCTGGTTTTTTTTTTGGTTCTTCATTAAAAAGAAAACAGAATATGTTGCAAATATATAATTGCCACAGGGTATCAATCTTGATTATATTTCACTGACTAAAACTGCACTAGGGCAGGAATTTGGTGTTCCCCTCACCATTGGGTATGTAGAAACTATCATAGTGAGTTATTGAAGGAGCTCAAGGAACAGACTTTCTCCACCTCTCTTCTTAATAGAAGCTCTAGTTAAAAAAAAAGAAATAACCAAACTGATAAGTTGTAAAGTCTTTTCTTTTTGTTAATTGATAGTTATAATCATATTTTTCTGATAGAAACGTAATTAAAATGCTTTTATATTGTGGTAAAATGTGTTAATATTTCTGATAATTTTTATTTTGATTAATAAAAATTAATGGTAATGTTTAGACTATTTCATAAAATCATACTGGAAACACCAGGTAATAGTACTTACCTCATAGGAATGTTATGAAGATTGAATTAGTTAATAAGTATAAATTACTTAGAACAGGGCTTCACACACAGTGAAGTACTTGGTAACCAAATTAGTCATTGGAAATGACCTGCGACTGATTTTTCCCCATCATTCTGCAGGAGGGCCCCTGATGGTCAGTTGATCAATTCATCTATGCATTGGGAGGTTGGCTTTATTGTCTCAGGGCAGTCTTCCCTCAGGCCCTGAAAGGATCCTCCACAAGGACTTGACCTCAGCTTCCTTCTCAAAGCCTTGAGGCTATGGGGCAGGGATGAGCTTCAGAATGGCAAATATGTTGTCAAGTGTAAGGGTTTAAAATAGACTCTGCTTTTCAGTCCTGTATGACTGCTTCATCTCTTACTTTCCTCCCTTGCCCATCTCATCTCAGAGATGCCTTCTCTCATCCCTTTTCTTACTCTGAGCAGCCATACTGGACTTCTTTTTCTTCCACACTAACGCCATATTTCTCTGGCCCTTTGAACATGCCGTTCTTTGGCTGAAATATGTTCTTTCTCTCCCCTCCCCCTTACTTTATTTGGTTGGATCCTACTCCTGCTTGCATTAAATGCCCCTCCATAAGGAGGCCTTCTTTAACCAATTTCCACCAGACTGGTTTGCATATCTGTCATGCTTTCTCTTGACACCGTCATGATTCTTAAAGCCTTTTATCCCATTTAGCATTGCCCTACAGACAGCTCCCTGAGTGTGGTGAGATCTGACATGTTCATCGCTACATCCCCAATTCCTAGCACATATGAGACCCCAATTAATGTTGTATACATGGATGGGGAAAAAATACTGGAGTATACTTAGAATTTGATTAGCATTATTTCCACAACGGCTTTTATTTTACAGAAGTTTTATTTTTATTTTTTATTTTTTCCTGTAAAGCTGCCGAAACTTAGAAGCTGATTCTGTCACAGTGTAAGATGCCTTTGGAAAATTCTGCATTCCTCTTAGATGACTCTTTAGAACTTGGTGAGTTACACTAGATACCTTCAACCTTCATTTTGAGCTAAGAGGTATGCCATCTTTTTTTTTTCTTTCTTCATAATTATTGGTATAGTGAGGTTTGAAATCTCCTGACAGGGAGCATAGGACAAAATATTATAAAAATATTTAGGACATGATCTGTTACCTTCTTTGATAGCTTTTAATTACCTTAGAATTTTCATTCATATGAGAAGTGAAAAGTTATTCATTCTATATGTATTTTCAGCAGTTCCTGGAATTTTTCAAACTTACTGCTCAAAAGTAAGATTTATAACTTTTTGTCTATTTTTCTGAGATAAAGGTAATTCACAAATAACTAAAAAGTAGAATAAGAATTATTTCCTGTCAGATTTTAGATTTAGATATAAAGAATCAGTTGATAAGGTAAAAAGGGACCAGTCACCTACTGCAGCTCCAGTTTATAAGCAAGTCTTTCCATCAGGGATGTGTACACATGACCAGTCCAGCCTGCTGCCTATTTTTGTGTTACCCGTGAACTAAGAATAGTGTTTACATTTTTAAATATTGAGAAAAGAAAATCTTAAAAGAAGAATACTACTTTGTGACATGGAAACTATATGAAAGTCAGATGTCAGCATCTGTGAATAAAGCTTTTATTGGAAGACAGCTATTTTTTTTTTTACATATTGTGTATGGTTGTTTTCAAGCTATAGTGGCATAGTTAAGTAGTTGCATTAGAAACCTTAGGCCTAGGAAGCCAAAAATATTTACTATGTGACCCTTTGCAGGATAAGTAGCTGACTTTTGCTCTACATGGTTAGAGAAGTATTTTTTTAGATTGGATGCTAAATTTTAAGAGATGAGTGGGAGGGATATTACAGGAAGGTGAGAATCGATACCAACTTTCACTGACTTACTTATATTATTTATACCTTTATCCTGCAAAGTATAATATCTTCTATTCACATTGGCATGTATTGGTGTTTTAAAATAGAAAATAAAGAGAAATCTATTCTTCTGTTACTTTTCTTCTAAAATGAAGAGAGAGAGAGAGAGAGAGAAAATTAGTATAGTACTCTCAGTTTCTACCAGGGTTTAATGATACCATAATATCTTTAAGTTTTTAAAAGATTATTTATACTTTTTATACAGTTTCTTTTTTCCTAATATATGGAGATTTCCTATTATTTTTAAGTGAAAGTACTAATGTATTTAGAAACTTGGTGATGCACTCAGTGTTGGGGATGGAGGTACATTGTCCCTTTTGGAGTCTATGAATAGCCTTCGAGTATAATCTTAAGGAGCTCTTCTGCAGTGACAGAGACTGGTTAAGTTTTATATTAGGAGACAAAAAACTATGATTTTAGTATTATCTTTCTTGTCCCTCTAGAGTACTTCATAGTTTTGTGACTTTGGAAACATTTAACGTTCTGAATCCTAGTTGCTTCATTTTCAAAATAGGGGAGAATAATAACTGTTAAGACTTACTAAATTGTAAGTTTCCTAAGGATAGGTATTTTGCCTATTTTTTTAAACCACTAGATCCCCCTCCCCTGTAGCTGTCATAGGCATGGTACATAGTTGGCACACAGTCAATATTTGTTGAGTGAAAGAACAAAATCTGTTGTCCAGTAACTGTCTATACACGATCACAATGATTCTAGTTTTGTTTTCTGTTTTTTAAGGTTTGCCTATTGGGATTGGGTGATTTTGTTAACTATAGGAGAGAATTTTGTCAAAAACTTATTTTTTTCTGGATTCATTCTTTACAGATAGTCATCAAATCATTGGCCAGATTTATTTGTCTAAGTTGATTATATATTGTTATTTTTTTTTTGAAATCTTAAGAGACCAGATGAACCACTAATCCAAGAAATACCAATCTCAAGGAAAACTAGAAGTCTCCTCATTGTAAAGCTTTAAAATATATACCTACTAAAAGCACTCTTGGATGGATAAACAGATACTCTCATCTAAATCTTCTGAACCTTTTTTTCTACTCTTCAACTGAACCTCCTTTTTTATAATCCTCACCCGAGGATATGTTTATTGATTTTGGAAAGAGAGAGAGAGAGAGAAACATTGATGCGAGAGAGAAACATTAATTGGTTGCCTCCCATACGTGTCCCAACCAGGGATTGAACAATCAGCCCTAACCACAACCTTTGGTATATGGGGTGATGCTCCAACCAACTGAGCCACCAAGCCAGGGCTGAACCTCTTTTTTTTTAATGAAGCTTTGCTATATGTTTTGCTCAAGATTACCCAACTTTTAAAATCTTACCTTGCAGAATGTCTTGTAAAGATAAGATAATTTAAAAGGTATTTAGCTGAAGACAACTGTTTAAATTAAAGGAGTTCAGGGAGATATGACAGCCAAATGTGTAGTATGTGACTCTGGACTTGATCCTCTCCTGGAGGAGGAAGAAAACCATAAAGGACTTTATTTGATCAATTAAGAAATTGGAAAATAGGCATTAATTAAAATATTTTACAATTTAAAAATATTTCACAATTTTTAGGTTTCCTGAAGTAACTATGCTATGGTTATTTAAGAGAATGTCTTTGTTCGTAGGAGGTTCACATCGAAGTACTTAGATGTAAAAGGGCATGCTGTATATAACTTACTCTCAAATGGATCAAAAGATATGCTTATATATGATAAAGAAAATGTTAAAAATTGGTAAATCTGGATAAAGTATATATAGGAGTTCTTTGAACTATTTTTATTACTTTTCTGGAATTTGAAATTATTTCCAAGTAAAAAGTTTAAAGAAATGTCTTTAGCAGTTACCAAAGAAACCCCTGGAAATTATGTCCAAGTACTATTGCTTTTAAATTATTCCATTAAAAATATACTTATAGCCCAGCCGGCGTGGCTCAGTGGTTGAGCGTCGACCTATGAACCAGGAGGTCACGGTTCGATTCCCGGTCAAGGGCACATGCCCAGACCGCGGGCTCGATCCCCAGTGTGGGGCGTGTAGGAGGCAGCTGATCCACGATTCTCGCTCATCATTGATGTTTCTCTCTCTCTCTTCCTCTCCCTTCCTCTCTGAAATCAATAAAACTATATTTAAAATATATATATTTACACACACACACACACACACACACACCCATTCACGTTTATAGCCTGGCCGATGTGTGGTTCAGTAGTTGAGCATCAACCCAGGAACCAAGAGGTCATGCATGGTTCAGTTCCCTGTCAGAGCATATGCTCGGGTTGCAGGCTAGATCCCCAGTAAGGGGTGTGCAGGAGGCAGCAATCGATGATGTTTCCTCTTTCATCAATGTTTCTATTTCTCTATCTCTCTCCCTTAAAAAAAATAAATTTAAAAATATCCAAAAATACACTTATTCCACCCTGGTCGGGTGGTTCAGTTGATTGGAGCATTGCACTGTACAACTAAAGGTTTGGGGTTCAATTCCTAGTTGGGGTATATACCTAGGTTTCGGGTTCCGTCCCCAGTTGGGGTGCATATGGAGTCAATATTTCTCTCACAGGCATGTTTCTCTCTCTAAAATCAATAAAAACAATCCCTTGGTGAGGAGTAAGAACAACAACAAAAAAAACCCCACAAGCTCACAAAGCTTTTAAAAAAGTACACTTATATTCCTTGTGTTTATTTTTCAAAGTATTTTCACACTCTGTTACATGGTACTGTTAATTGAGCAATGTTTTTTTTGTTGGGTGTTTTGTGATTAGCCATTTTGTCATCAATGCAGGCGCTCTGTTTTATGTCACTTCACTGGATTTAATAAGTTTATGACAAATATTAAACAGATTTAGTTATTTAGAGCAATGGTGAAGAGAAAATGAAATAGAACTTTGCAAATTTAAAAGCTGCTATACAAAGTTAACATCTTTATAGTAACAGTATTCTTGCAGATTATCTCATCAGTTAATTTAATCATAAGATCATAGTTAAATGGCAATTAGTATAATTTAGAACTTCAAAAAATTTTAGGTATAGTCTATTTAATTTTTATATATCCTGTACTTTTCACTTCGGCTTCTTTCATTAAAAATCTATTAAATGTTCTCTCAATTCCATAAATATACTTTGTTCTTAAAAGTGTATCTGGTTTTATTTATTAAATTTAATTTATTATATCTTAAAGGAAATTCAAGAATAAGGATGTATTATAGTGTTTCTCAAAATGGTATTAATAATTGCAGTTATTTTTTAGCATTTATTTTGTGCTTTGCATCATGTTCTAAGCACTTCACATTTAATAGTTTGTTTTATTTCCATAACAACCTTATGATGACACCTTGCCTTGATTTGCTCTTTTAATTCCAGTTAAAACTTAGGTTAGATGCTAAACCTCAGAAGCTCGAGTTTTCTTAACCTCTTTTTGCCAAATACAAACTGTAGGAACTAATGAACTGGACCTTAATACAGAAAAATTCATCAATTGTATTTACTTTAAGAAAAAAATACTATCTTAGAATTTTCTGGTTTGTGAATATGGGATAGTTTTAACTTCAGGCTAGACATTTTATTTCTCTCATAATATCGAAAGGATCCACATCAAGACAATTCTTCAGTAATTATATTGAAAAAGGAAGTAAATGTGACTTTTTGTAACCCAACTAAAAGGCATACTGAAGTGGAAACCTATTTCTATTAGAAATTTTATTTTACCAACAAGCAATATAACCAAAAAATTAAAAATTAAAAATCAAGGGACTGATAATCCAACTTTGAACAACTTTGAATGAAAACATGCATATTCTGAAGTGCATAAATTCTTAGTGTCATTTTGATGAAATTTTATGAAGTCATTATTCTTTAACCAATACCAAGGTTAAGATATAGAACATTTTTATCAATCCAGGAGCCTTCTTCATGCCTCCTGACATCACACTCTCCGACAGGTAACTTATTCTGAGTTCGTTAGTATTGTCTATTCATTAGTATTGCCTATTTTTGCACTTCATATCTGTCTTTATTTGATAATCTTGTTTATGCAGTTATCCATGTTGATTCATATAGCAATAATTTTCCTTTTTCATTGCTTTGTAATAACATCATTTGTATGTATACACCACAGTTTATTTCTTCATTCTACTGTTGATGAACATTTAGATAATTTTCAGTTTTGGTCTATTATAAACAACTAGAGGCCTAGTGCATGAAAATTTATGCACTGGCCAGGTGGGGAGGTCCCTCAGCCTGGCCTGCCCCCTCTCATAGTCTGGGAGCCCTCAGGGGCGGGAGGCAACCCAGCGATCAGGGGAAGACGATGCCCCCATCACACCTCTGCTGCTGCCACTGCCGGCAGCACAAGCCTCGGCCGGCCCTGATTACCTGAGCCTCGAGTGGCCCTGGGTGGCTGGGCAGCCACCATCCGAGGCTTACCTGCACCTCAGGGCCGGCCCTGGGGGTTTAGGGAGCTGAGGGGACTGGGGGATTCCGGAGGCAGGCGTGTGGCAAGGCAGTGCTGAGGGTACTGGCGCCGCCATCTTGTGGTTGTGAGCACCGCCCTCTTTGAGGTGTGGCAGTCAATTACCATATTCCCTCCTTATTGGCTGTGTGTGCCGCCATCTTTCAGGGATTTGAGGACATGGAAGTCAATTAGCATATTCCCTCCTTATTGGCTGTGGGCGCCGGCATCTTTGCGATGGCGTGAGGGTGAATTAGTATATTCCTTCTTTATTAGATAGGATGGTGCTGTAAATATTCTTGTGTGTCTTTTGGTGTGCACATATGTGCATTTCTGTTGGCTAAATATCCAAGAGTGAAATTGCTGGATTAGAGTATTTCCCTATTTAGTTTTAGTAGATCCTTCCAGTTTTCCAAAGAGTTTGTATCAATTTACATTGCCACCAGCAGTATACAAGAGTTCTTATTGATCTATATCCTCACCAATACTTGAAATTACTAGTGTTTTTAATATTAGCTCTTCTGCTATATACTAGTATGTAGTAAAATTTTTGTAGTTTTAATCCATAACTCCCTGATACCTTCAGAGACTTTAGTAGATGTTTATATACTTGCTGACCATTTGGATATCTTCTTGAGAAATGCCTGTTCATGTCATTTGCCCATTTTTCTATTGTATTGTCTGTAATTTTAGGAGTTCTTTATCTGTTTATAGAATAAGTTTTTTTTTGTTGGATTAAGTATTAAAACTCTTCTGTTTCTTCACTCTTAATAGAATAGCATGTCTTTATTAATATAATTTCTTTATTTTAAAAAAGGCCATTTTAACAAAGTATTCTTTTATGGTTAGTGTTTTTTGTGTGTTTTATGAAATCTTTACTGTTCCCAAACCAAGAAAATATTCCTATGTTTTCTTCTATAAATTTAATTGTTTTAACTTTTTATATTTAGGTTTATGCATGGTATGTAGTAGGATTCCTGGTTCATTTTATTTTCCATATGGAAATCCATTTGGTCAAGCATTATTTATTGAAAAGACTATTCTTTCCCTAATGTAATACAATAGACCCTTTATTGTAAATCAGGTGACTCCAATAATTTGTGGGTCACTTTTCAGACTCGACTCTGTTCCATTGGTCTGTTTGTTCTTGTACCAGTACAATACTCTTTTAATTAGTGTAGCTTTAAATCTTTCTGCTTTGTTCTTCAAAATTGCGTTAGTTCTTTTTGGTACTTTAAATTTCAGTAAAAATTTTATACTCAGACTATCAGTTTCCCAATAAACAACCAAACCCTGCTAAATACTAAACTTGTTTAATATTTTTATTATTTGTTATTATTATTAACTAGCTTTATTGAATCTATAGATCAATTTAGGTATATTGACATCTTTCAGTATTGACACTTTTAATACATTAATCATGATATATAACGATATATTTAGGCCTTCAACGTTTTCTCTCAGAAATGTTTTGTTATATTGTCTGTAGACTTCTTATACATCTTTTGTTAAATTTTAAAGGTATGATAGTGATAACTGTGGTTATGTTTTTTAAAAGTCCTTATAATTTGTAGATCATACTGGAATATATACAGATGAAAGGATATAGTTTTTGAGATTTGCTTTTAATAATGCAAGGGGAGATGGTAAGGAATGGGAAAGGGACAGAATAAATGAAATAATCTTGACCATGGTTTGATAATTGTTGAAAATGGGTGATGGGTATATAGATTAATAATTTTATTACTCTTATTTTTTTATATGTTTGAAATTTTCAATAAAAACAGGTATGGTTGGTTTTCTTTTTGTTAATTCTCACCTGAGGATATTTTTCCATTGATTTTTATAGAGAATGGAAGAGAGGCGGAGAGACAGAGAAAAACATCGATGTGAGAGAGACACATTGGTTGGTTGCCTCCCACATGTGCCCCGACCAGGGCTGGGAATTGATCCTGCAACTGAGGTATGTGCCCTTGACTAGAATCGAACTCGGGACCCTTCAGTCCAAGGATAGGCCGATGCTGTATCCTCTAAGCCAAACCAGCTAGGGCAAAAATAGATTTTTAAAAATGTAATGACTGCAGTGGGTTGAAATATACATTTATATAATAATCCAAAAGTTCATAATAATACTTTTTAAAAAAACCTTCGTAGGTAAACAGTTCATTACTCTGAAAACTATTGGTAAATGAAAGAATCAACCATTTATTCTTTTTCTGCACAAATTATATTTGAAGGTAACTAAATAGTTAGGAGGAAAGGTTTACCATTACAGAAGAATCACAGCTAGTAAGAAATGCTGGGAGAATGACAGGATTAGAAACTCACCACAGCGCACCCTGTAGTAAAATTATGAATCACCCTGTAGTAAAATTATGGGAAATGCACATAATTCAATGCACAGCCAAAATGGAGTAAGCCTGTCTCTGTGACTGATTGGAACTAAAAACTGTCAGGACTTACTAGAGCAGAAGTGGGGTTGGGGGTAGGTAGTAAAGGGGGTCAAATACATGGTAACAGAAGGAAATTTGACTTTGGGTGGTCAATACACAATGTGGTATACAGATGATGTATTATAGAATTATACACTTGAAATCTATATAATATTACTAACCAGTGTCAACCCAATAAATTTAATAAACTGTCAATAGAATACATAAACCATCTAAAGACTCTGAAAGTTAATAGTAGTTGGCAAATTGAGAAAGGAAGTCATAACTTGAAGAATAGTCTGTATAATGGTGAATGTACCTTTTTTATCTATGTCCCAGCTTTGACCGAATGGGCTAAATTGTAGAACTACACAAATTGGTATAGCAATTATCAAAAACTCCAAGAAAGACCCCTATTTCTACACAGAGGACAAGGAAAAAAGGGGTCTTTTCTTTTGCTCTCTCAAGTCTACCCTGAGACCATCTCCACCAGTAAGCAATATTGCATTGCCATGGTGGCACAACTATTTAAAACTCTGAGAGAAAATAATTTCTCTGGCCAGAGGAATTGGGAAAGAGGCCCCTGTAAACAGAGCATGCTGGGGGAATATCAGAGAAAAGAGAGCTGATATGAGAAGATACTCCCTCATGGTGAGTATAATCCACAGAAGTCCACCTCACACGTGAGCTACACATGCACAAAACCGACCTAAAGCAAAGACTAAGAGAATTGAACTATACTAGTAATATAAACTACTGTTCAAATCTCAGATTTGCCTCTGAGTGATATGCACAGAGGATAAGCCCAAATAACATACTAAAGACTTTGAAAATTGAACTGACCTTGGAACTACCACCACAGAAAGCAATATAGTACTTCCAGTCTAAACTTAAAACAATTTTTTTTAAAAAATCAAATTTTTCAGAATGTCTAGGATATAATCTAAAATTGCTTGACATGAAAGAAAAAGGGAAATCTGACCATTTTTTATGGGAAAAGATGATGAACAAATGCCAACCCTGAGATGGTCCTGATGATGGAATTATCAGAAAAATACTTTTATTTAAAAAAATGTTTTTATTGATTTTTAGAGAGGGGGAGAGAGAGAAACATCAGTGATGAGGGAGAATTATTGATCAACTCCTCCTGCATGTCTCACACTGGGGATCAAGCCCCCACCCTAGGTATGTGCTCTGACCAGGAATGGAACCATGACCTCCTGGTTCTTAGGTTGACATTCAGTCACTGAGCCATGGTGGCCAGGCATCAGAAAAATACTTTAAAGCAACTATTATATCCATGTTCAATGAGATAAAAGTGAATACTCTTGACATGAATGTAAAGATCTCTGAAAACTAGAAAAAAGAATCAAATGGAAATTTCAGAAATGAAAAATACAGTTGTATATGAAATACATATTTACTGCATGGGCTCAGTAGCAGGCTTGAAGATAAATCAGTAGAAATCTCAAATCCTGTGTCTTCTGTATCAAGGGTATATCTCTGTTCTATAATACTTGTTAAAAGTCTAGGCTGTGCCCTGTGAAGCCATAGGCTTTCTGGCTGTGAATTTTTGTGCCATTTACACATCCTCTTTTATCCATAATTACTACTGCATACTTGCATGCTGCAAAGAAGAGGTGTTTGTGCCATTTGAGCCCATCTCCCTGTTACTCCACTGATCCAGATAGGGTCTTGGCCTGCCATTTTTCTAGACGTTGTCATTTCAGGTAAGGATCAATCACATCAGTCAGTGGGTTAAAAATAATAGTCAATTAAGGGATAAACATACCCACAAATATTTGAAAGCTTTGAAAATAAATAGGGTTAGAGAGATAAGTAGAAGTGGATAGCATAGATATATATCATATATTGCAGAATTTTAAAGGAAATACAATTTATCTTAAATATAAACATAGATAAAATGATAACTTTGGTGAAGAGGAAATGCTATACGGTTGTTTTCTGAATAATCTGTGGTTTAAGATGCATCTGAACTTAATTGAACTAGTTTTCAGTTGGTCGGGAACTTGTTTGGCCTATTTGGCTGCACAAAAGCAACCTGGCAGTTTACCCAAATTAAATAGGTCAGACCAACTGTCATTTTATGAAGGGATTAAACTGCAAAAGTTAGAGGAATACTTAAAAATTAATATATTTTAATGGTACTTTATATGGATCTGGTGGTCTGATTGACAAAGTTATATAAAATATCAAAAATTATCATTATATTAATACATATTAGCTATAAATTACTAGATATCTAATGAGCTATCCTAAGCCTAGTATTTTCATAATACTATTTAATTATCAAATTTCTTAACAGGTCCCTGGAGATTTATAGTACTAATGAAATTCTGTGAATATGAATACTTAGTATTCATTCCACCTCCCCCTTCTTTTTTCTGGAGATCCATCTCAGAAATTTACAAACACTTGTCTTTTTAAAATAGACTGCTTACCCTAGCTGGTTTGGCTCAGTGGATAGAGCGTCGGCCTGTGGACTGAAAGGTCCTGGGTTCGATTCTGGACGAGGGCACATGCCTGGGTTGCAGTCTCGATCCCCAGTAGGGGGTGTGCAGGAGGCAGCTGATCAATGATTCTCTCTCATCACTGATGTTTCTATCTCTCCCTCTCCCTTCCTCTCTAAAATCAATAAAATATATGTAAAAAAATAAAATAAAATAGACTGTTCCACAACGGCTATGATTTAATTAATCTTGTTTTGGATATCCGTTTGACACTTATAAGTTATGACATTTTTGTATATTCTCTAGCACATTAAATAGTGGTGCCTTGTAATATGACAAAAGCCAGCTGTAATAGTCATTTGGACATTAAATTAAACAAATGTTTTGCCATTCAGTAAAACATCCATAGAGCTTATTGCTGCCAAATAGCAATAAATTTAGACTTGTTACAGTTGAACTCATGTTTCTGGAATTACCATTCACATTATTTTTCAATTCCCTTGAAGAAATATGAAAGGAAAAAAATAGTTCAGAAGTTACAAGCTTACTGGCATGGTGGCATATTTTTTTTATCTATTGATCAAATTATTCTTTGATCTTCCCCAAAGATACTTTATTTTGTCTTCACCAAAGGTAGAGTTCTTGGGTCATGGTATATGGTAGGCAGATAATGGCTGTTCAAAGATGTTTATGTCCTAACTAGAGGCCTGGTGCACAAAATTCATGCACGGGGGGTTGTGTCCCTCAGCCCAGCCTGCACCCTCTCCAATCTGGGACCCCTCAAGGGATGTCCGACTGCCCGTTTAGGCCCGATCCTACCAGGTAGTCGGACATCCCTCTCACAATCCAGGACTGCTGGCTCCCAACTGCTCGCCTGCTTTCCTTCCTGATTGCCCCTAACTTCTTCTGCCTGCCAGCCTGATCACCTACTAACCACTCCCCTGCCAGCCTGATTGATGCCTAACTGCTCCCCTGCTAGCCTGTTTACCCCTAACCCCTCTCCCCAACCGGCCTGGTCACCCCTAACTGCCCTCCCCGGCAGGCCTGGTCACTCCTAACTGCCCTCCTCTGTTGGCTTGATCACCCCAACTGCCCTACCTTGCAGGCCTGGTTGCTCCCATCTGCCCTCCCCTGCTGGCCATCTTGTGGTGGCCATCTTGTGTCCACATGGGGGCAGCCATCTTGTGTGTTGGAGTGATGGTCAATTTGCATATTACTCTTTTATTAGGATTATTAGATAGGATAGAGGCCTGGTGCATGGGTGGGGGCCAGCTGGTTTGCCCTGAAGGGTGTCCCAGATCAGGGTGGGGGTTCCGTTGGGGCATGGGGTGGCCTGGGAGAGGGGCCTGTGGTGGTTTGCAGGCTGGCCATGCCCCCCAGCAACCCAAGCGGAGGCCCTGGTATATGGGATTTATTTATCTTCTATAATTGAAACTTTGTAGCCTTGAGCGGAGCCATGCCTCCTGCTCGCTCCATGGCTGCAGTCATTTCTGTTGGGATTTATTTATTTTCTATAATTGAAACTTTGTAGCCTTGAGTGGAGGCCTGGGCCTGAGAGGGTGTGTGGAAAGCTTAGCTTCCTCCATCGCCAGGGGCAACTCAAGCCTCCTGCTCTCTCCAGCTCCATGGCTGCAGCCATTTTTGTTGGGATTTATTTATCTTCTATAATTGAAACTTTGTAGCCTTGAGTGGAGGCCTGGGCCTGCCAGGGTGTGTGGAAAGCTTAGCTTCCTCCATTGCCGGGGGCAACTCAAGCCTCTTGCTCTCTCCAGCTCTGTGGCCGCAGCCATTTTTGGGGGGATTTATTTATCTTCTGTAATTGAAACTTAGTAGCCTTGAGTGGAGGCCTGGGCCTGCCAGGGTGCGCAGAAAGCTTGGCTTCTTCCATTGCTGGGGAAACCCAAGCCTCCTCCTCACTCAATAGCCATAGCCATCTTGGTTGGGTTAATTTGCATACTCACTCCTGATTGGCTACTGGGCGTGGCTTGTGGGTGTAGCAGAGTGATGGTTAATTTGCGTATTACTCTTTTATTAGATAGGATTTCCAGAATCTGTAACTATGTTATGTTACATGGAAAAGAGGAATTAAGGTTGCTAATCAGCTGGCCTTAAAATGGGAAGATTATTTTGGATTCTCTGGGTGGGCCCAATGTAATCACAGGGTCTTTATGAGGTATGTGGGAGACAGAAGAGGCAGCCAGAGAAGGGCGTGGCTTGCTGCTAGCTTTGAAGATTGAGGAGGGGCACCTCTAGAAACTTGAAAAGGCAAGGAGACAGATTTTTTGCTAAAGTTTCCAGAAAGGAATGCAACTCTGCAAGCACCTTGAGTTTAGCCCAGTGAGACCAGTGTTGGACTCAGACCTCCGGAACTGGGAAATAATAAATTTGTGTTGTTTCTTTCCATTAAGTTGGTAGTAATTTGTTATAGCAGCCATTGGGAACTAATACAGAGTATCTCAGTTTAGTTTTCCACTAACAATATGAATTTCACATATTGATTAATTGAATCCTGATGTGAATGATGATGTGATTTCCTGAGAAGATCAATTCTAATCCTATATAATAAAAGGCTAATATGCAAATTGACCTAACTGGCAGATTGACCAGTTGCTATGACATGCATTGATCACCAGGGGGCAGATGCTCAATGCAAGAGCTGCCTCAGGGTGGTCAGTATGCTCGCACAGGGGGAGCGCCACTCAGCCTGAAGCTGGACTCAGGTTGGCGAGCAATGGTGGTGGGAGCCTCTCCTGCCTCCACACCAGCACTAAGGATTCCGACTGCTGACTGTGGAGAGCAGGCCGGGCTGAGGGACGCGCCCCCCAAGTGCACGAATTTTGTGCACCGGTCCTCTAGTATATTAAGAAATCATTTGTATTGATAATATGTTGAGCACTGATGGGCAGACCTTTGTTTACCAGGGACCTTTATTTTCTACTTCATGGGAAGGGTGATAAGTATAAGTTTAGTGTGGCTAGAAAATAGGTAGTATGTGTACAATGAGAGATGAAGCTTGAAAGAAAACTTGGTGCCTTGTAATATGACAAAATAAGTGACCTCCAAAAGCCTTGATTCCCCTCCACATGTTCTTCAATATTTGTATTATTTGTGTCTATATTAGTAAATGCTATATTTGAAATTATAAAAAGTTTACGTGAGCACAACTTATCAGCTATATTAGAATTGTAAGCAGCCATTGCATTTTGCCATGGAATGGCTTATCCTATATAATAAAGAGGTAATATGCAAATTGACCATCACTCCAACACCCAAGATGGCCGCCCCCATGTGGTCAAAGATAGCCGCCCCTATGGGGACACAAGATGGCCACCACAAGATGGCCAGCAGGGGAGGGCAGTTGTGGGCAGTCAGGCCAGCAGGGGAGGGCAGTTGGGAGGTACCAGGCCTGCAGGGAAGGGTAGTTGGGGGTGACCAGGCCAGTAGGGGAGAGTAGTTAGGGGTGACCAGAACAGAAGGGGAGGGCAGTTGGGGGTTTGGGAGACCAGGCCTGCAGGTGAAGGCAGTTGGGGATGACCAGACCAGCAGGGGAGAGCAGTTAGGGGTGACCAGGCCTGCAGAGGGGGGCAGTTAGTGGAATCAGGCCAGCAGGGGAGCAGTTAGGCATAGATCAGGCTGGCAGGGGAGTTGGTTAGGGGGTGATCAGGCTGACAGGCAGAAGTGGTTAGGGGCAGTCAGGCAGGCAGGCGAGTGGTTGGGAGCCACCAGTCCTGGATTGTGAGAGGGATGTCCGATTGCCCTCAATGGGTCCCAGATTGGAGAGGGTGCAGGCTGGGCTGAGGTATACACACACTCCCCCATGCACGAATTTCGTGCACCAGGCCTCTAGTCTGCATTATAAACACTCTATGGCAAAAGGAAGAGTAGCATTTAGAAAAACATGAAAAAGAATTAAGCATCTCTGATTAAGTGTGATGAGCAACCTGACCAACAGAGACTGTTACTATCTGATATTATTCCCTGATCATATCAGATCAACTTACCTTGCTCCTTTGTCCCTTTTATGGGATGAGAAACTGTGAGGGCCCTGCAAATATTAGAAGGCTAGGACAGGTTTAAAAAAAAAGTCCTGCCTGGCTGGTGTTGCTCCGTGGTTGAGAGTCAACCTATAAACCAGTGGGTCACAATTAAGTTTCCAATCAGGGCACATGCCAGGGTTGCTGGTTCAATCTCCAGTAGGCAGCCAATCAGTGATTCTCATTGTTGATGTTTCTCTTTCTTCCTCTCCCTTTCTCTCTGAAATCAATAAAAATATGTATTTTTTAAAACATTTGCTTAAAAAAAGACATGAACATAAAGAAATTAGAGCTATATTGCCAGTTTTAAAAAAAAGTCTTATTTTGTATTTGGTTTTGAATCAAGCTGATTACGTGTTATATTAGCTTTTATGAGGTAAGGTTCTTGAAACTGATGGAGAGGTGTTTGTGATTATTGGTAATAGTGAGTTCTAGAGTAACTCCAGGGGAATGAATAGGGGATAGATTGGAGCACAGGATTGCTGGAGGAGAGGAGGACAAGGAACTGACTGTTCAAGATGTTGGGAGGATCATTTATATAGATATTAAAATCCAAACACAGTGACAAATGAAGTGTTGGAGAGAATAACAGCCTTTGGGGAATAAGAGGGCTTGTTCTGGGATTTATGAACAGTTACAACAAGGAGAGGATGATAGCTGATAAGTCTGGAGACATGAGAGCCAAAGCTGGAAATTTTAGGGAGGGGAGAAAGAATAACTTAGAAATGATAATGAGGAATAAGGAAGTCTATCTTACCACCAGGGCCTAGTCATATGGGACATAGCAGAGAGAAAAAAAGCCATCATTTGAAAGGATGTAGTGAGAGCAGAAGTAGAGGAGAGTGAGATTTCCATTTGTGCAAGAAAGGTGAAGAGAGTGTGCAGCAGTACTATTGAAGAAATAGTATATTTTGCTAATGACACACTGAGTTCCAATTTAAAATTGGCCCATTTCCCCTTCCTTTCTAGATTTCCAAAATCTATATAGGGATATACACAGTATATAAAGACAAGAGTTCAGGTGATGAGGAATGACCTGGGAGTCTTGGGGCCCTCCTGGTGACTGATATAAAAGGAAAGTAGGGCATAATTGGATTTGTCTTGATGGTTTTCTAGGCAGTTTATTGTAAATACTAGTGACCTGGTGCACATTAAAAGGGGATTAGTTAGAGGAAATAATTTATTGCTATTTTCCCTTTCTCTATAATAGAAGTGTCAGAGATGAAAGAAAATTAGTAAAATGTATATGAAAACCTTCCTTCTGTCAGAGTCTGAGGCTCACCACAGGACCCAGAGTCAAGTCCCCGCCCACCCACATGCACCTCAAAATTGCGTGAGACCCAGACCTGGCTGCCCCCCTGCACCATTGGGCTAGATCCAGACCCGGCCAGTCCCACTCTTGTCAAGCTCTGCTGGGCAGGGCGTGTGGTCTGAGGTCCCCCGGCCTGGTGCCGGGGTGGGGGGTGGGGCCTGAAGTCCCCTGTCAAGCCCCACCTGATAGGGGGCTCAGCCTGAGGTCCCCTGGCCTGGCGCTGGGGTGGGGGGAGCAACCTGAGGTCCCCTAGCCCAGCACCAGGATGGGAAGCGCACCTTGAGGTCCTCCATCAAACCCCGCCAGGTGGGGGGCATGGCCTGAGGTACCCTGTCAAGCCCCACCAGGTGAGGGGCATGGCCTGAGGTCCCTGGGCCTGGTGCCAAGGCAGGAGGCACAGCCTGAGGTCCCCTGTCAAGCCCCACAGGGGTGGGGGAGGGCATAGCCTCAGGTCACTGCTGATTGCTCGTTAAGGCTCCTTAAGGGAACTAACTTTGCTTCAGCTGTGGGTGCAGCCATCTTTGTGACGGAGTGATGGTCAATTAGCATATTCCCTGTTTATTAGATAGGATTGAGAGAGAGGATTTGGGAAAGGCAGATTTAATCAAGATTTGCCAGAGATTTTGGACCTGTATTAAATTTCTCTTGCTGCCATACCAGTTAACACAAGCAGTACAGATTTATTAGCTTACTGTCCTACAGGTCAAGTTATGCATGGGTCTCACTGGGGTAAAATCAAAGTGTTACCAGGGGTGCATTTCTTATTGGAGGCTTCAGGGGTGAATCTGTTTCCTTGTGTTGTCAATCTTCGAGGGGCTGCCCAAGTTCCTTGGCTTGTGGCCACCGTCTTTCACTTTCAAAACCAGAAACATTGCATCTTTCTGACCCCCACTTCTGTCTCATATATCTCCCAGGAAAGGCCCTCTACTTTTAAAGACTCGTGTGATTACGTTGGATCATCCAGACCAGCAGTCACCAACCTTTCGTACCTCACGGACCACCAGTGGTCTGCGGACCACCAGTTGATGACTGCTGACCCAGACAATCCAGGATAATCTCATCAAGATCTTTAACCTTAATCACATCTGCAAATCTGTTTTGCCATATAAAGTAACATATTCCCAGGTTTCAGGGATTAGGGCATGGTCCTTTTAGTGGGACCATTATTCTACCAGAGGTTCCTTCCTTTCTTCCTGCTGATACTAGCATAGAGGCCTGGTTCAGGATGTAGTTTTGTGGTGGTGTAGATTCAGGGTAATGGTACCAGGTTCATTGTGAAGTTCACTCTAACTCTCAGGCTTGGGCTCTCCTTGAACCTTCTGTAGGGCTCATTTGAGGCTGGGGACAGGCTCAAGCCTCAGTCTCATCTCTGAAAAAGGAATGAGATGTCATGTGGTTTGGTGGACCAGATTAGTCCGTTACATGAATAAGGAGCTGAGGCATTATTTGAAGAAATACATTTGTTGAGTCATTGTAATAGTCTTATATGCCACTAAGAGAACTGTATTAATTTTTCAGTTTTTGTTTATTAAATGAGGCTTCAAAATTTTACCTTGCATCTAGACATTTGACAGGCTGCAGTTCTGGTATCATTTGAGGTGTTTGTCTTGAGCCAGAGCCTTCTTCATGAGTCTTTGTTCCATGAGACTTTGGTATGGGTTGTGTTTCTTGTTCTGTCAATTTTTAATTTAAGTTGGTCTTAAAAATTACTATGGAGTCAAGAATGATTTTCATCATGCTAATATTTTACATCCACTGTAGAGGTAGGCTAATGTTCTCATTTAGTATTGAATTGAGAATTACTGTTTAACTTCATCTTTACTCATATATTAAACAATTATTTTTAAATGTATTTAGGTCTTCACAAGTTAAAATTGTGCTCAGAAACAATTCTATTTTTAGCTATACTACAAACACTTAATAATCTATAGGAGCAAATTAGAATTTTTTGTAAGTGGTGATAAATATAGTTAAGAATTGTTGATTAGGTTTTGTATTATATTAGTCAATTAAATTTAGCACTGTTTTTAATTAATGCTAATAGATCTATCAGTCCCAGAAATATCTGTGATACCAGATTTAACCTAAATTAGAAAGTAGGTCAGTGGGTCAACAGGTTATTAGGTTAGAAAAAGATTAGTTGTGGTTTCCATTTTATAAAAACCCAGATTCCAGAGTTAACCATTTTAATAATAATTTAAAAATTATTAATAAGTGAAATTTAAGGCATGTACTGGGGGGTAGGGGAGGCTGGGGGGAGGTCAATGGGGAAAAAAAAGGAGACATACGTACTACTATTTGTAATACTTAAAACAATAAAAAAAATAAGTGAAATTTAAAGTTTCTTCTTTAAGTTATGTGAATTCTATCCTATCTATCTAATAAAAGAGTAATATGCAAATTAACCATCACTCGGCTACACCCCACAAGCCATGCCCGCCGGCCACGCCCAGCGGCCAATCAGGAGCGAGTATGCAAATTAACCCAACCAAGGTGGCTGCGGCCATGGAGAGAGCAGGAGGAAGGCTTGGGTTTCCCGGCAATGGAAGAAGCCAAGCTTTCCGCACACTCTGGCCCGCCCAGGCCTCCACTTAAGGCTACAAAGTTTCAATTATAGAAGGTAAATAAATCCCAAAAAAATGGCAGCAGCCACAGAGCTGGAGAGAGCAGGAGGCTAGGGTTGCCCCCAGCGATGGAGGAAGCCAAGCTTCTGCAGCCCTGGCCTGCCTTGGCCTCTGCTTAAGGCTACAAAGTTTCAATTATAGAAGATAAATATATCCCAACAAAAATGGCTGCTGCCACGGAGCAAGCAGAAGGCTTGGCTCCGCTCCAGGCTACAAAGTTTCAATTGTAGAAGATAAATAAATCCCATATACCAGGGCCTTCTCTTGGGTCACTGTGCCGGCGGGGGGGGGGGGGGGGGGGGGGGGGCGGAGGTGTGGCTGGCCTGCAAACCACCACAGGCCTCTTGCCCAGGCCACCCCATGCCCCAAGGGAACCCCCACTATGATCCAGGACACCCTTCCGGGCAAACCAGCTGGCCCCCACCCGTGCACCAGGCCTCTATCCTATCTAATAAAAGAGTAATATGCAGATTGACCATCACTCCAACACATAAGATGGCTGCCCCCATGTGGACACAAGATGGCCGCCAGAAGATGGCCAGCAGGGGAGGGCAGTTGGGAGGGACCAGGCCTGCAAGGGAAGGGAGGGCAGTTGTGGGCGATCAGGCCAGCAAGGGAGGGCAGTTGGGAGGGACCAGGCCTGCAAGGGAAGGCAGTAGGGGGCGATCAAGCTGGCAGGGAGGGCAGTTAGGGGTGACCAGGCCGGCAGAGGAGAGAACTTGGGGGCAAACAAGCTGGGAGGGGAGCAGTTAGACATCAATCAGGCTGGCAGGGGAGTGGTTAGGGGGTGATCAGGCTGGCAGGCAGAAGCAGTTAAGGGCAATCAGAAAGGCAGGCAGGCGAGCAGTTGGGAGCCAGCAGTCCTGGATTGTGAGACTGTCTGATAGGATCGGGCCTAAACGGGCAGTCGGACATCCCCTGAGGGGTCCCAGATTGGAGAGGGTGCAGGATGGGCTGAGGGACAGCCCACCCCCACTCTCGTGCACGAATTTCGTGCACCAGGCCTCTAGTATTAGTATAAGAAAAATATCTCTTACTCATGTTTTTATAATGGGAGTGTGTTACTTTGTTATTCAGGTGTCATTTGTGGAATGGATAAGCATGTACTTTATATGTATAGCCAGTGCTTTTTAAAAAATATATATTTTTACTGATTTCAGAGAGGAAGGGAGCAGAGATAGAAACAACAATGATGAGAGAGAATCATTGATTGGCTGCCTCCTGGGGATCAAGGCCGAACTCAGGCATCTGCCCTTAACCAGAATCGAACCTGAGACCATTTGGTCAGCAGGCCAAAGCTCTATCCACTGAGCCAAACCAGCTAGAGTGCCAGTGCTCTTTTATTAAATAATTAAAAGGAAGAAAAAAGGCAGCAATTAAATTTTTCCGATTATAAAAATATGCATGTTTATGGAAGGAACTTTAGAAAGTACTAAAGAAAAAGTTCTTAAAAATTCATAAGCTAATATAATTACTTAGGAATAACCACAGTTGTTACTTTTGGCATATTTGGATTTATGTTTGATGCTACTGTTACTGCTATTGGACAGTTAAATTTTTTTCTAGGTTTACTATTTTAAATAAGAATGCAATGACTATAAAACTTTGGATACATCTCTGATTATTTACTTTATTTCTCAAAGTGAAATTACTGGGTCAGGAGACGTAACTACTTTCAAGATTTTACATATCTCACCAAACTTTTGTTAGTGAGAGAACATTGCTAATTGAAATTGACAGGCTTCTGAAGTTCTTTTCACACCAAAAATTTTAATTTAGTAAAATTTGCCCTAATTTTCCTTCTCAAAGTTGAAAATAAAAACTAAATTAGACACACACACACACACACACACACACACACACACACACAAAGTAGGGAGGTGGGGGAAGAAACAAAATGTGAAGCAGCTATAATCTGAATAGTCAGTTCCTTAAATATTCTGTAAATAGGGTCATCATTCTCTATTGGGTCATGACCTTTTCTGTATTATCTGATACAGAGACATCAATGAAAGTAATTCATATACATATGTTAGAATTCTTAAAGTAATCATTTGATTAAAGTTTTATTTTTATCAGACTTCCTGAGTGCTTCATTATAAGAAATGGTATGTTTGAAACTATTGAGAACTAATTCATAGGAAATCTAGCAAATATAAATAATAAATACTATGGCAGTCCCTGTGCAGTTATATCATGTCATTCATTAGTCTTTATCATCGTCTGTTATAAGAAAGGCCCTAGAAATCCTTGGTTGTTAACTAATTCCTTCAAATCATTAAGTGCCTATAAATCAACAACTCTTCTTAAATCCTTAAGAGAGGGAAAGACACAGGGTAAACCACTGCCACCAAGGGTGGAGAGTCAGACAAATATGAGGAGGAACAGCTTTCTAGAACAGACTCACTGGTTGAAATTACCTTAAGGAACTGTGCTGGGTAGGAAACCTAAACTGTAATTAACAAATTGCTGGAAGCATATGGACAGCTTTAACAGTTAAAGACTCCAGGGGGACCTGGTCATAAAGGGGCCTGCAAATATTGTGAGATTTACTTCCTGGAACTTGACCAGATTCCCACATTAAATATTAGAGAAAAATCCACGCTTTCTTCCAGCAGAGGGAGGAAAGAAGGAACACTTTTGAAATAGACCACAAGACTCTATTCTTTTTAACAAGGCCTGCACTCAGAGGGAACTAAACCAGAGTCTAAACTGATTGGGAATTATTAGAGCCTAAATGACCTGGAGGAAGGGAAATGCCCAGCCCCTTTAGTCTGCATGTGGGAAAAGGGAAATACCCAACTCCAGCCCAGTCTCACCATTCTATCCCTTCTAAGGAGGGAGGAAAAAAAACTGAGAAGCTCTTATGAAGTTCATAGTACAGAGGCACAGGTTCACTAAAAGATTGGACCTAATGATAGGATTGTACAGTGCTTCCCCTCTCCCTGCATCTCACCACTATCATACTAAAGGCCTATTTATAGCAATTCCTTTTATCAAGTACATCATGTCCAAGCCATATCAAAAGGCAAAGAGCACAATTTGAAGAGATAGAGCAAGCATTGGAACCAGACATAGCAAGGATGTTGGAATTATCAGACCAGGAATTTAAAACACTATGATTAGTATGCTGAGGACTCTAATGGGTAAAATAGACAGCATGCAAGACAGATGGCCAATGTAAGCAAAGAGATGGAAATCCTAAGAAAGAACCAAAAGGAATATTAGATAAAAACTAACAGAAATGAAGAATTACTTTGATGGGCTTACTAGTAAACTGGACACAGCTGAGGAAAGAATCTCTGAGCTAGAGGATATCTCAGTGGATTCCTCAAAAACTGAAAAGCAAAGAGAACAAAGACTGGAAAATACAGAATATCCAAGGATAGGACAGCTACAAAAGGTGTAACATACATGTAATGGAAATACCAGAAGGAGAAGTAAGAGAAAGAAGCAGAAGAAATATTTGAAACAATAATGATTGAGGATTTCTCCAAATTTATACAGACACTAAACCACAGATCCAGAAAGCTCAGAGTTCACCAAGCAGGTAAATGCCCCTCCTCCCCGCCCCAGATGACACTTAGGCATGTCATTTTCAAACTATAGAAAATCAAAGATGAAAAAAAATCCTGAAAGAAGTCAGAGGAAAAAATACACCTATAGTGGAAGCTTTATATCTATTGAATAGCCAATCTCTATCTCCCTCTCACCCCCAAGGCCCTGGCAGCCATCATTCTACTTTCTGATTCTATGAATTCAACTACTTTAGATACCTCATGTAAATGGAATTACGTATTATTTGTCCTTCTGTAACTTATTTATTTCACTTAGCAAGTGTTCTCAAGGTTCATCCATGTTGTCACATATGACAGGATCTCATTTTTAAAGGCTGCATATATTCCATTGTATGTATATACCATTTAATCCATGGGTGGACTTTTAGGTTGTTTCCACCTCTTGGCTATTGAGAATATGCTACACTGAACATGGAAGTACAACTATCTATTTAGGTTCTATTCTCAGTTCTTTTGAATAAATACCCAGAAGTGGGATTTCTGGATCATATGGTATTTCTTTTTTTAATTTTTTGAGAAACCTTTATCTTATTTATAGTGGCCACATCATTTTACAGTTCCACCAACAGTGGACAGGGTTCTAATTTCTTCATATCATTGCCAGTACTTGTTAATCTTTGGGGTTTTTTTTGTTTTTTTTTATAATGGCCATCCTAACAGATGTGTGGTGATATCTCAGTGTAGTTTTGATTTACATTTTTTCTGGTGATTAGTGATGTTGAGCATCTTTTTGCATACCTGTGGGCCATTTGTATGTCTTCTTAGGAGAAATGGCTATTTAAGTCCTTTGCCCTTTTTTTAAATTGGGTTAAATGATTTTTCTGCTGAGTTGTAGGAGTTCCTAATATATTTTGGACATTAATTCCTTATCAGATAAGTGATTTGCAGATATTTTCTGCCATTCATTAAATTGCCTTTTCATTTTGTTGATTTCCTTTGCTGTGCAAAAGTTTTCTGGTTTGCTATAGTCCCATTTGTCAGTTTTTGCTTTATTTCCTTTTTATGTCATATTCAAGAAATTGTTGCCAAATCCAGTGACCTGAAACTTTTCTCCTGTGTTTTCTAAGAGTTTTATAGGTTTAGGTCTTACATATAAGTCTTAATCCATTTTGATTTGATTTTGTGTATATGAGTGTAGTGTAAGATAAGGGTCCAGTTTTATTTATTTGTATGAATATTCCGTTTTCCCAGCACCATTTATTGAAGAGACTATCCTTTCTCTTATGTAGTCTAGGCACTCTTGTTGAAGATTACTAGTATTTGACTACTGGAGGCCTAGTGCATGGATTCATGTATGGATGGGGTCTGGCCGGCCTGCCCTGATGAGCAGGGGGGAGGGGCTGCAGGCAGTTGGCAGGGGGCAATCGGGGCTCCGATCAGGCCGGTTGGCCACCGTAGTGGGCATCATAGCAACCAGTCATTCTGTGTTTTGGTCGCTTGGCTTTTTATATATAGAGATATATACATGGGTTTTTTTCTGGGTTCTATTTTGTTCCATTGATCTATATGTCTGCCTTTATGCAAGTATCATACTGTTTTGATTACTGTGGCTTTGTAATTTTTTCAAGTCAGGAAGTGTGAGGACTCTAGTTCTCTTTCTCAAGACTATTTTGACTATTTGAGACTGAGACTTTCTGATTTGGATGCCTTTTATTTTTTTCCTAATTGCTCTAGCTAGGACTTTCACTACTGTGTTGAATAAAAGTGGTGAGAGTGGGCATCCTTGCCTTGTTCCTCATTTTAAAGAAAAAGCTTTCAATTTTTCATTTTTGAGCATGATCTTAGCTGTAGACTTTTCACTTATGGACTTTGTTATCTTAAGAACTTTTGTCTATTCCTAGTTTGCATAGTGTTTTTTATCATGAAAGGGTGTTCAGTTCTGTCATGTGCTTTTTCTGCTTTGAGATAATCATGTGATTTTTATCCTTTTTTTGTTAATTGAATGATTTTTAAAATTTATCTTTATTGTTGACAGTTTTACAAATATTTGTATATTGAGCTATCCTTGTATCCCAAGGATAAATCTCACTTGATTGTGGTGTCTGATCCTTGTAATGTGTTGTTGAATTTGGTTTAATTTTTTGTCGAGGATTTTTGCATCTGTATTCATCAGAAATATTGGCCTATAGTTTTCTTTACTTGGTGGAGTCTGTCTAGCTTTGGTATCAGGTAATGTTGGCTTCATAAAATGAGTTTCGATGTATTCCCTCCTCAATTTTTGCAAGAGTTTGAGAAGGATTGAAGATAATTAAATTCTTTTTAAAATGTTTGGTAGAATTCATCAGTGAACCTGTTTGGTTCTGGCTTTACTTTGTTGGGAGGCTTTTATTACTGATTCAGTATTCTTATTAGTTAAAGGTGTGTTCGGATTTCCTGTTTCTTCATGATTTAGTCTTGGTACTTGTATGTTTTAGGATTTATTTCCTCCTGGTTATTGAATTTTTTGGCATCTAATTGTTCATAATAGTCTCTTATGATATTTTTGTATTCTGTGGTTATCAGTTATAATGTTTCCTCTTTTTGTTGTTTTTTTCTAAAAACTTTTTTCTGTTGCTTTTCCAGTCTTTGTTTGTTTCTTCTTTAATATTTTTTATTTTCTTCTGCTAACTTTGGGTTTAGTTCTTTTTTAGTTTTTCGAGGTGTAAAGTTAGGGCTTTATTTGAGGTCTTTTTTTTTTAATGTATTTACCACCACTATAAACTTCCCTCGTAGTACTGCCTTTGCTTCATTCCGTAAGTTGTGGTAGATTATGTTTCTGTCTCAAGATATTTTCTAATTTCCCTTTTGACTTGTTCTTTGACCCATTGGTTGTTTAAGGGGTGTTTTTCAATTTCTACACATACCTGAATTTTCCAGTTTTCCTTATGTTACTGATACCTAGTTTTATTCTATTGTTGTCAGAAAAAGATATTCGATATGATTTCAAGCTTTTTAAATTTGTAATGGCTTGTTTTGTGATCTAATATGTGATCTATCCTGGAGAATGTTTTATGTGTATGGAGAAGAATGTATTCTGCTATGGGGTGGGATATTCTGTATATGTCTGTTAAGTTCATGTGGTCTACAGTGTTCAAGCCATCTGTTTCCTTATTGATCTTCTGTCTGGATGTTCTATCCATTATTGAAACTGGGATATTAAAATCTATTATCGTGTTACTCTCTGTTTCTTTATTCAGTTTGGCAATGTTTGTATTTAATATTTAGGTGCTCTGATGTGGGGTTTATATATATTTACTAGAGGCTCAATGCATGAAATTCATGCAAGAATAGGCCTTCCTTCCCCCAGCTGCCGGCACCAGCTTCCCTCTGGCACCCGGGATCCGGGCTTCCCTCGCAGCTCTTACTTCATCTGGAAGGTCTTCTGGAGGGGTGTCTGGAAGGACGTCTAGTCTAATTAGCATGTTGTGCTTTTATTATTATAATTGTACATTCCAGACAAACTGACCCTTTATTAATATATAATGCTTTATTTTTGTTTCTTGTGATAGTTTTTAAAAAATAATTTACTTAAAAATTATTTTAAAAATAATTCTTTATTGTTGAAAGTATTACATATGTCCCCTTCCCCCACATTGACCCCCTACAGCCCGCCCAAGGCCTCAATACCCTATTGTCTGTGTTCATGGGTTATGCATATATACAGACAAGATCTTTGGTTGATTACCTCCCATCCACCTTCCCTCCCAGTTTCTGTCTTAAAGTCTGTTTTGTCTTATATAAGTATGGCCACTCCTGCTCTCTTAGTTACCATTTACTTGGACTATCTTTTTTCCAATCTTTAACTTTCAGCCTCTGTGGGTCCTGAAATCTAAAGTGGAGTCTCTTGTAGATAGTATAGAAATGGATCTTGTTTGTGTGTGTGTGTGTGTGTGTGTGTGTGTGTGTGTGTGTGTGTGTGTCCCCTCTTTCTCTTTCTCTCTTTTTTTTGTAATCCTCACCTGAGGTTATATTTTTCATTGATTCTAGAGAGAGAGGAAGGGAGAGGGAGAGAAAGAGATAGAAACATCGGTCGGTTGCCTCATCCCCCTTCTAAGGATGGAACCTGAAACCAGGGTCCGTGCCCTGACCTGGAATGAAACCCATGACCATTCGGTGCATAGGATGATGATCCATGCACTGTACAACACTGGCCAGGGCAGCTGCACCCAAGTCTTTTGATTGGTAACTTCAGTTCCTTGCATATATAAAGTAATTACAGATAGAGAAGGACTCACTATTGCCATTTTGTTCATTATTTTTGTGTCTTGTAGCTTTTTGTCATTTTTTTCTCTCTCATTGTTTTCCTTTATGTGTCATTGACTTTGTGTGTGTGTGTGTGTGTGGTGTGTGTGCGTGCTTACCATGGGTCTTGCATAAAATAATCTCTTGTAAGCTGATAACTTCAATAATTCTACTCTTTTTCTTTTCTCCACCCCTATACATTGGCATCAGTGTCACAAATTATATAGTGTATCCATAACATTTTTATAGTTAATTATTTTTATACTTTTGTCACTTGACTTCTGCACTAAAATTTAAAGTGATTGTTTTAATTTATTTTTAAATTACTACTTTTTAGAACAAGTTTATAGAGTTTAGCATTTGTTATGTACATTTTGTGACTAAGTTCTAAATTTTATTATATTTCAAAATTTTAAAAGTTGAATAAATCTAACAATTACTTTTTTTCTTGTTTAAACAGAATTTTGAGACTGATGGTCAGCCATATTGAAGAATACATTGAATCTATAGTTTTCTGAAAAATCAGTTCAAAAGATCCCCCAAAATACAAAAGGTAATGATGGGGTTGTATCTTAGAATGCACTTTGGAATGACAATTTTCCAGAAAAGTATATTTCAAAATCCATAAGCTATCTTGACACACTAATTTGAAGAAAGTTTTACTTAAAAATTTTTCCTGGTGTATTAATTTATCCTATAACATTTATTGTGCCAGCTATTTTCAGATACTATTTGTATACTGTGATTATCAAGGCAGAAATTATTCCTGCTCTCAGGAGGATTGCATTCTAAAAGGAGGGAGGACAAATAGTAAATTTAAAAAATTGCAGTTCTGTGCAGAGAATTAAAATGGATAATAGAGACTGGTGATTGCTTTCATTAGGTAGTTAGAGAAACCCTCAATGAAGAAAAATGTTTCAATTGTGATCTGAATGGCAAGAATGCGCCAACCATGTGAAGATCTGAGAGCAATCCCCTTCCTTGGGCAGTTGTTATAAGAGGAGGCAGTGAAACAAAACATGATATTGGGAATAAAGAAAGACTCCGAATAGCTGCAGCAGTCCCGAGAAAGAATAACAAAGTAGGAGGGATCTCAATACCAGATATTAAGCTGTATTACAAAGCCACTCAAAACTGCCTGGTACTGGCACAAGAACAGACATATAGACCAATGGAATAGAATAGAGAACCCAGAAATCGACCCAAACCACTATGCTCAATATTTTACAAAGGAAGCAAGAGCATACAATGGAGTCAAGACAGTCTCTTCAATAAATGGTGTTGGGAAAATTGAACAGATACATGCAAAAAAATGAAACTAGACCACCAACTTACACCATACACAAAAATAAACTCAAAATGGATAAAGGACAAATGTAAGATGGGAAATCATAAAAATCTTAGAGGAATCCATAGGCAGCAAAATCTCAGACATATGCCGAAGCAATATCTTCACCGATACAGCTCCTAGGACAGTGGAAACTAAAGAGAAAATAAACAAATGGGACTACATCAAAATAAAAAGCTTGTGCACAGCAAAAGAAACCAACAAAACAAGAAAGCTCACTGCATGGGAGAACGTATTTACCAGTGTTATCTTCGATAAGGGTTTAATCTCCAGCATTTACAGGGAACTCATACAACTTAACAAAAAGGAAGATAAACAACCCAATCAAAAAATGGGCAACAGACCTAAATAGATACTTTTCGAAAGAAGACATAAGAAGAGCCAAGAGACACATGAAAACATGCTCAAAGTCACTAATCATCCAAGAGATGAAAATCAAAACGTCAATGAGGTACCATCTCACACCTGTCAGAATGGCTATCATCAACAAATCAAAAAATGACAAGAGCTGGCAAGGATGCAGAGAAAAAGGAACCCTCGTGCACTGCTGGTGGGAATGCAGACTGGTGCAGCCACTGTGGAGAACAGTATGGAGTTTCCTCCAAAACCTAAAAATGAAACTCCCATTTGACCCAGTGATCCCACTTTTAGGAATATATCCCAAGAAACTAGAAACACCAATCAGAAAGGATATATGCACCCCTATGTTCATAGCAGCACAATTCACCATAGCTAAGATTTGGAAACAGCCTAAGTGCCCATCAGCAGATGAGTGGATTAGAAAACTGTGGTATATTTACACAATGGAGTACTCTGCTGCTGTAAAAAGGAAGGAACTCCTACCATTTGCACCAGCATGGGTGGACCTGGAGAGCATTATGCAAAGTGAAATAAGCCAGGCAGAGAAAGATAAATATCACATGATCTCACTCATTTGTGGAATATAATGAACAACATAAACTGATGAACAAAAATAGATCCAGAGACAGAGAAACATCAATCAGAAAGTCAAACCTCAGGGAAGGTAGGGGAGGGTGGGGGTAAGGGGGAGAGATCAACCAAAGGACTTATATGCATTCGTGTAAGCTTAATCAATGGACACAGACAACAGGGGGGTGGGGGCATGAATGGGAGGTGGGGGGTAATGGGGGAATAAGGACACATATGTAATACCTTAATAAAGAAATTAAAGTAAAATAAAATAAAGTCTGATGAACAGAATAAACTGGTGAATATAATAGAATCAGGGACATAGAAAGGGAGTGGACTGACAATTCTCGGGGGAAAAGGGGTGAGGGGGGTGCGGGAAGAGACTGAACAAAAATCGTACACCTATGGATTAGGACAGTGGGGGGGAGGTAAGGGCAGAGGGTGGGGTGGGAACCGGGTGGAGGGGAGCTATGGGGGGGAAAAAAAGGAACAATTGTAATAATCTGAACAATAAAGATTTATTAAAGAAGTCTTAGCCCTTCACAGTCTCATTTCTGCAGCCATAACCACACAGGCAGTATAGCATCATTTATCAAGGGTTATTCTCTTCCTTTCATGAGTGTACATTTGAAAATGACAAAATATTTTAGAATCCATGTTATTAGAATACCTTTAATCTTCTCTAGTTTAGTTAAAGTTACAGATTAATTTACACTACTTTCTAAATTTTAAATAAAAATATAGTTAAAGTAGGATTTTTTTTTATGCCTCAAAACTTAGTATATTTATTAGTATTAAGGTGATTTTTTATCTTTAACTCATGACTATAGAACAAAGTATCTTGTATGGATTAAGCCTTCCTTACACTTTAGAAAAATTGTATAGAATGTAGAGAGACAAATTTAGTCTTGCGATTCTGTTTTAAAGGAGTGAATTTTAATTTCTTCAATGTGGGTGTAAGACTTTATAATAAGGTTGTTCTCTACTTGCTCTCACCACTATGAGTCCTGTTTTCCCTTTATCTGTAGTGATTAAAACTGTAAGTTGTAACAAGGCTAGATTTTTCTCTAAATAAAATACTAACCCTCTTAAGTGCCTCAAATATGATGCTACCTATCCCTTTGCAAAGTGCTATTCCTTTGGCTTTAAGTCATTTCAGCTATTACCTCTTACTGTCCTCTAGTCTGTTATTTCTCAAACTTAAATGGTGATAGAAATATCATGGGGACTTTGTTAAAATATCATTCTGATTCAAAAGGACTTGGGTGGGCCCAAGATTCTCTCTTGTAACAAGCTCACAGGTATGGCTGATGCTGATGGTCTCTGGACCATATTTTCAGTAACAGCAATGTAGACTACTTGGCAAACTTATTGTCAAAAGTATTTCTTCTCCTCCCTCTATATCATTATTCCTTTTATTACAATTATTTAGGTATATAACTCCCTATTCAATTCCAAATTTTTGCCTATAGGGACTCTGTCTTTCATCCTTGTATTCCCAAAGCTTACCATAATGTGTAACCAAAAATAGGCTTGCAACAAATGTTTATTGTTGATTAGATGGTGTTATTATAGCCTATTTGTAGTAACTAGTCTAAAATACATACTGAGTATTAAGTATAGCTCTTAAATTTTGATTATTTTATAGTAGAAAGAAAATGAATTATGAACCTCATTTTTTTCCTGTAGACCTTTTTTTAGAAGGAAAAAAAGCCTGAAATGTGCCCCAGCTAAAGCTATGTGCTTTAAAATGTTCTAGCCTTTAGTACAAACAAAAATATTTTGAAGACTCTATAATAACATATAATGTTTTTCAGTATTACTATGTTTGTAGAATAAGATTTTTAGAAAACTGATGATTGTTTTTGTTTTTTATTCCACCCAAGGAGAAGTACAAATGTCTACCACAAGACGAAAACGTAATATGTTATGTTGTTTACCGTAAGCTGTAGTAAAATGAGCTCGATTATTGACAGGTATGTTGTTAGAGACTTTTATTTTGAATTATATAAAGCTATTTTAAAACTCACTATTAGAGTAATGGTCTATATCAAACCTGTTTTGCTTAAACATAATTATTGTTACGTTTATTTTCTGTATTTAGGCAGCATAGTGCAATAGTAAGAGCCAAAGTCAGGTGTGTATGGCTTGTGTCTTTGAGCTATAATTTTGAGTATTTGGTTGAGCTGCTCTGAAAGAAATTGTGACAGTTGCAAATGTTTCCTTGGTATCTTCTGGAATCATCTCTCCCTTTATCTCTTGTTCTTTTTTGCCTTATTTATTGGTGCTAACTCCATTCCATTAAGCATTTTAGCATTTGTGACTGATAAAAAATAACTATAATTAGGATTTCATTAGTTGAAATTATAATCTTTATATCTTACTCTTGGGAAAAATATAAACTTCCTTTTTTCTTTGATTTTAATATTATTTTAACATCTATTGGCTTATCATAGTTTAATTGGTAGCATTTTTTTTCTTAGTGGCACAAAATATTGATAAATAGTGAATGGTGCTTAAATTAGATGAAGTACATTAACATTTTTTAAGCAACTTCTCTTTGACAAGCTATCTAATGTGCAGAACACTTTTTATATATTATTTAAATTCACAATTATTTCATGAGATTTTACAGGTGAGGAAACTATAGGTTAGAGAGATTAAATAATGTGTTTAAAGTCACATAGTAAATGATGAGCAGGAATAATGACTTGTGTTGGTCTGTCTGACACTAAAGTTCCTGTGCTTTTATTATAGTGTACTGTGTGATGATTCATATGTGACTTTTGACATTTGGGGACAGCTCTTTTCCCTTCCCTTTTCTATGAGATAAACAGTGAAGATGCATACTCTCCCAAAACTTAAGACCTCAGAGGCAAGGAGTTTCCTTAGAGAGGGCTGCTTACACCACTGCCATAGATTTGGGCTGTGCCATACTTTCAGGTGGGATCTGTTTGTTGTTTCCCCAGAAAGGATGTTTCTTCACTGCTTGGGAGAGATTAAATATGATTTGGGCATTATACTTCTGAATGATTGCCAATTTCCGTTCTAGACAATATCACATCTAGGGATGAAATCTGTGTGTTCAGACTTAAAGCAGGGTTTTTCATTATCTTTCTGAACATGATGGAAGTTACAGACTCTCCTTTCAATAAAATGCATATGCATATAGAATTTTTCATAAGTTTCACTGCATGCATGGAACCCCAAAAGTCCATACATGGACTTCTATGATGCAAAATTTGCAGATGATTTCAATAGTACATCTGACAGACACTTTACAGACCTTCACAGGCCACAGTAAGGTCTGGTTAAAGTAGTGAATAGTGAATTGTTGTAAAAGTTCATAAATCACATGAAACTGTTTAATATTGCTCCTTAGGTTAAGGGGTTATGCACCAATATTCTTGATTTCATGTTAGAATACTTTTCACTTAGATCTTCCCATAAGCAAGTTTTTCTTCTTACTTAGATCTCAGCTCAAATGTTCCCCATCTCAACAAATCCTTCCTGAACCCTTCAGGCTGAAGTAACCACCAAGTTACTAAAACATCATTCGTTTAAAAAAAACAAACAGAAAACTTGTCATACATTTTTTGTGTTGATTTTTTTTTTCTTTCTGCTAGAAAATAGGCTGTAAGAGAGCAGTGACCTATACATCTGGTAAACTGCTCTGTAACCATATTCAAAAGAGAGCCTTGCTTATGAATGTTAATAAATATTTGTCAAATGAATCAGTAATAAGTGAAAATTTATGCTATGATGCTGTATATTGTGCTAGATATCTTAAAGCAGTGGTTTAAGTTATTATGCTAAATATTGTGATGTTTATGAGTTATTTATGATTTTATAAAGTGAATATCTCAGAAAATATGTTTTGTAACTATGCCATTATAATTAAAAATAGTTCCAAGTGAATCCTTTTTTATAATGGCAAATACATTGACTTTCTATAGGTTTTCACTGGTTAAAGATATTTTAATTCCGGTTAAATTCTGGTGTAGTATGTTGTATGCAGTATAGCTAAGTGTATAGTTTCAAAATTCACATTTGTAATAAAGTTTTAAAAATGTAATAAAATGGCTATATTTTAATTTTCTAATATTTATTAGAAAACAGGTTAGTAGTTATGGAGTTTAAATTTGTGCAGTCCTTTAACTTATAACTGATTTGATTCCCATTCATTTTAGTGTTGCTGTTGCTTAATGAGTGTGCTCTTATTTTTTCTATCCACTTTCTTTTTTAGAGATGATGGTAGTATTTTTGATGGGTTGGTGGAAGAAGATGACAAGGACAAAGCAAAAAGGTAGTTCAACTTAAGATGTAAAATAGTAAATAAATACTAAATAAATGTAAAAATAAAAATAGTAAATCAGTGATTTTCAAAATCTATCTGCCTTAAGTTTTCAAAAACCTATCTGCTTTAAGAAGTTAGTATTCAATTAGGTGGAAGAGCTTAGAATATCAGAATCCAATTTATAAGTTAAATAAATTTATCTTCTAAATATGCTCTTCTTATCAAATCATATTATAGGTTGCATAGTATCTCTACATTATCACTGGGGATGTCAGCCTTCATCACTTGGTTAAAATAGGGTTGCCTGGATTCACCATTATAGTTACTATTTTTCTCTTAACCTACGCTATTCTTGGAAGCAAGTATAGCCCACCTTCAGAGTAGGGGTTGGGGAAATTAAGTTCCACCATCACATGTTTGGAATTCTTCTGTAAAAAAAGTTTTTCTCTTCTATTTATGTATATCTGTATGGACTCATATATTTATTTTATACTTTAGGTTCTACTTCAGTGCTATTTTGTTTTGTTACTCAAATTATTCCAGCTTTGGCTGTTGAAAGGTGTCCTTTGACATGCCTCCAGTCTCTAGTAGAAGGGAAAGTAGATGATAGAGAGAGGGAGGGAAGAATTGTTGGAGAAATATCATCAAATAGTGAGGGAATGGGATCTAGAGCCATGGTGGTTACAGTCAGGGCTTTGACCTTCAATAGGGGTCTTGACAGTTAATTATCTATACTAATAAAAGGGTAATATGTTAATTAGACCAGATCGACCTGCCATCTTTTGGATGTCTGACTTCTGGACAAAGCCATGGTGGTGGGGGCCAAAGCAGAGGCAGTCAGGGGCGATCAGAACAGCAGAGGAGGGCAGTTGGGAGTGAACTGGCCTTCAGGGGAGTGCAATTGGGGGTGATCAGGCTAGCAGGAGAGGGCAGTTGGGGGCGACCAGGCTGGCAGGGAAAGGCAGTTGGGGGGTGACCAGGCAAGGGAGGGGAATGTAGTTGGGGGTGACCAGGCTGCAGGGGAGGGCAGTTGGAGGTGAACTGGCCTGCAGGGGAGGGTAGTTGGGGGCATTAGGCAGGCAAGCAGGTGAGTGGTTAGGAGTCAGTGGTCCTGGATTGTGAGAGGGATGTCTGACTGCTGGTAGTTGGACATCCCCCGAGGGGTCCTGGATTGGAGAGGGTGCAGGCCGGGCTGAGGGACACCCCCTCCCCCCCCCCGTGCACAAATTTCATGCACTGGGCCTCTAGTAGTATTAGAAGGGAGAGTCCAGTTAGCAGTACAGCCAAGTTGGTAGTCATTGAGAGTGAGTAGTGAGTGCGTAGACAAGAGTAGAGGAGTTGTAGCATTATACACAGATACAAAATATAAACATGTAATAGTTTTAGCAAAATAAAAGGTACTGGGATGAGAAAAATATTCATAACCAAATAAATTGCTAAATTCTTTAATGAATGATTAAAATGGATGTAAGAAAATTTTGAGGAAAGCTGTAACTTTATTCAAGGAAATATAAAGACCTGTACTTGATGCTGAAAGAATCTAGGACATTCCCTAACCCTTAACCTCAATCTAGTGGAGAAAAGTTATTATAGAATCACCAGGATAGAGATAAAGTCTCTAAGCTGGGAATAATCAGTCTTACCTGAATGAAGAGGCAGAACTTTAAGGAATTGACCTGGACCAAGGGCCAAGTTTATAGATGGATAAGGTGAGCTAAGGGTATTTATTTGCAAAGACTCTAAAGATTTAATCATGTTTTTTTGTAAACCAACAATATTGTTGCTATGGAAACCTTAGAGAAACAGAAGGAATCTTGTAATGATGCTATCAGAATTAAATAGGACCACATTGAACTCTTAAGTGAAAACAGTGATGAGCTAAAGAACACAGGGAGTTTTATACTTACCCCCCAAATGGAACACCTGTGATCTGTTATCTGTAAGGTCGTTTCAAGAACTAATTATTTCCAATTTGAGTATAATATGGAAATAAAGTTTGCTTTAATGGGTGTGATCCAGTGGTAGAGTTGGCAAAGATATTTGCTTTCTATATATTTTCTTCCCCTGGATTCAAAATGCCTGATTTGAATTTGTACTTCATGGTAGCTATATGATCCTGGTTATGTTTTTCTGTGTACCTGAGTTGTCACACCTGTAAAAAAGAAAATAATAGTCTACCTCGTAGGAATTAAATGAGATTTCATAGATGTTTACTAGCACCTGGCAGATAAGTATATAACAAATATTGGTTGCTATTTTTACCCCCTACCCATGTGTTTAGATATTTCATATATACTAATTCTCAGATGCTTATTTCTTTTTTCTAGAGAAATAGAACTAGATTCATATATCTAACTACCTCTTGTCTATTTTAAAATGTCAAATAGGCCATTTCACCATATCTAAATTCTCCCAAGCCATCTGTTCACCAAAACCAGTATCACATGTTATATTTCACATCGATAAACAGCATTATCAGTAAGGGGAATCCTCTTAGATTTCCCATTTTGCTTTTCCACTCCAAACCGAATCTGATTTACCAGGAATTGGTAGTTCTGCCTCTTGACCCTCAAAACCACACTGCTCTGTTAACAGTGCCCCTGCTGTGGTTCATAGGTTAGGATATTGCAGTTGCCTCCTAAATGGTAATCTGGTTTTCAGTCTTGTTTGGTGTATGGTAAGTTTTCATTTGTATTTGTTTAGTGTGAATTTCTTTCACCAAGCATTGATCCTTTCTTCAGTCTGATGCCAGAGTAGTCTTATTAACAAGCAATTCCATCCATGACGTTTATTTGCTTAATATCTTTCAATGCCTTCCCATGGCTCTCAGGATTAAATGAAAATCTTTTTATGTAGCATAAAACTTCTTTTTTTTTTTCAGTACTTAATACTCCCACCTTACCCCCTAACTCTAGCATACTTGGACCTATACACTGGTCACATTAGCCACACTGAACTAGTTGTGATAGGTTTTCATCTCTTTACAAGTTTCCTATGCCTGGAATGCTCTGCACATACCCTGCTACCATGGGGTAGACTTTCTCACATAGTCTTCAGGACTCAGTTCAGCACAGTTGGATGCTATCCTTGATTCCTCTGAGTTTCCATAGGAATTAGGCGAATTTTTTAAATGTTATTAAATTTATTGGGGTGACATTGGCTAATAAAATTATATAGGTTTTAAGTGTACAATTCTATAATACATAGTTTCCAAAGGAATTAGGTATATTTCTGGGAAGGGATATCTTTCCCCAGTATACCTAGCCCTTATTAGCACAGTCTCTGTCATTATAGCAATATTCAGTGTCAGGTAATATTTATAATCCTGTCTAATAAAAGAGTAATATGCAAATTAACCATAACTCCATTACACCCACAAGCCAATCAGGAGTGAGTATGCAAATTAACCCAACCAAGATGGCTGTGGCCACAGAGAGAGCTTGAGTTTCCCTGGCAATGGAAGAAGCCAAGCTTTCCGCACACCCTGGCCAGCCCAGACCTCCACTCCAAGCTACAAAGTTTCAATTATAGAAGATAAATAAATCCCAACAAAAATGGCGGCAGCCACGGAGCTGGAGAGAGCACGAGGCTAGGGTTGCCCCCAGTGATGGAGGAAGCCAAGCTTTCCGCACACCCAGGCCTCCACTCTAGGCTACAAAGTTTCAATTGTAGAAGATAAATAAATCCCAGATACCAAGGCCTCCACTTGGGTTGCAGGGGGGTGTGGCTGGCCTGCAAACCACCACAGGACCCTCACCCAGGTTGCCCCATGTCCCAAGGGAACCCCCACCCTGATCTGGGACACCCTTCAGGGCAAACCAGCTGGCCCCCACCCATGCACCAGTCCTCTATCCTATCTAATAAAAGAGTAATATGCAGATTAACCATCACTCCAACGCCCCTGTGTTTAAAGATCCTGCCCCCATGTGGACACAAGATGGCCACCACAAGATGGCCAGCAGGGGAGGGCAGTTGGGAGGGACCAGACCTGCAAGGGAGGGCAGTTGTGGGCAATCAGGCCAGCAGGGGAGGGCAGTTTGGGGGGGGCAGGCCTGCAGGGGAGGAAGTTAGGGGTGACCACGCCTGCAGGGGAGGGCAGTTAGGGGTGACCAGGCCTGCAGTGGAGGGCAGTTAGGGGCAATCAGGCTGGCAGGGGAGTGGTTAGGGGGTGATCAGGCTGGCAGGCAGAAGTGGTTAGGGGCAGTCAGGAAGACAGGCAGGCGAGCAGTTGGGAGCCAGCAGTCCTGGATTGTGAGATGGATCCTAGATTGGAGAGGGTGCAGGCTGGGCTTAGGGACACACCGCCCCCCACCCCCCCGGTGCACAAATTTTGTGCACCGGGCCTTTAGTTCTTTTATAAACTCTACTTTTTGTTTCTCAATGAATTATGAAGTGTTGTGCCATGCATAAATGGAGTATATCGAATTTCATGCACCGGGCCTCTAGTGTTTCATAACAGAGTTGAACAATTGGATTTTCCCCAGTACTAATATAGAATAAATGCTTGTTCTTTATGGGAAAAAATAAAATAAAGTATCCTCTGACATTTTGGGAAAGTAGTATACTTAAACAAAAACTAAATTCTAAATTGTGACTTCACAAAGCATATAATTAGAAGTATTGTAGAATGATTAATTGCTCTACAAATAATTGTACTGTATTTACTTGTCTCAAGAGGTCTCTGTGCAACTAAGTATTTGTTTACTTGTTATTGCTTCACAGAGAATAGGAGTAATTATTAATTTGTTTAGCACATATATTTTGAGTGCTTTATGTTAGGTGTGATTCTTAAGTGCTTAGATGGAAAAATTTGGGCTATCTTATCAAGGAGCCACAGCCTGATGGAGAGACAGATATGTAAACAAATGATTACAGATCTGTGTTGGAAGCTGGGATATAGGAATAAAGAAGAAGAATGTGTGTGTGAGTAAGCCTCAGGGTAGGGAGATTTTCATTTTTAGATTTGTTTGTAATTTAAAGCTTACAGGTGATGGATAAAATGGAAAATGGTTTGGGGTGGGCACAGAGAGCAATATACAGATCTTGTATCATAGAACTGTACACTTGAAACCTATATGATCCTATTAACCAATGTCACCCCAGTAAATTATTTAATAAATTTAAAAAATAATTTTTAATAATTTGTATTTATACATTATATGTACTTTCATAATAATGTTATAAGGAAACTATAGATTCTTGGTACATGTTAGAGTGAGATTTGAATGCCATTGGTCTTACTAGCATTTTCATAAAAACATGTATGCCAAAAGCTTAATATGTAAAAGTTTTTTTTTTAATATATCTTTATTGATTTCAGAGAGGAAGGGAGAGGGAAAGAGAAATAGAAACATCAATGATGAGAGAGAATCATTGATTGGCTGCCTCCTGCACGCCCCCTACTGGGATCGAGTCCGAAACCCAGGCATGTGCCCTGATCCAGAATCGAACCTGGGACCTCCTGGTTCATAGGTGGACGCTCAACCACTGAGCCATGCTGATCGGGTGTAAAAGTTTCTTTATTGATAAATGGGAAGAAAAATTATTGCTCATATCAACTGTATATTGTTGGTAAACTAGGAGATAAATATTTATTACCATCTACATTAACAGAAGAACATGGGTGTGGTTGTGTCCAAATTGAGCATTATATTAAACTATTTGTGTAATTAAATGGATTGTTTGAAAACTACTTTAATTTTTTTTGTTTCATCAGAGTATCTAGAAACAAATCTGAAAAGAAACGTAGAGATCAATTTAATGTTCTCATTAAAGAATTGGGATCTATGCTTCCTGGTAATGCTAGAAAGATGGACAAATCTACCGTTCTGCAGAAGAGCATTGATTTTTTACGAAAACATAAAGGTAAATTTTTAACTTTGTTAAATGGTTTTTTTGTTTTGTTTAATAACAGAATCTCCCTTAAAGTATAATGTGATAGAATCTTGTCAGTGATGCTTAAGAGTGGATGCTTGCTAACCTTTCTTAAGAGAAAGAAATCAATTGCTTTTTAAAAGATTCCCTGGTATGTGTTTTCTTTCATTCAACAAACATTTATTTAGTGCCCAGTATATCCTACATTTTCATAGTGCAGGGTAATAGTCCTGGCCCTCAAGTAACTCAATCCAAGAGAGGCAAACATCTAAACAGCTAATTTCAGTGCATATAATTATAACAGGTCGAGTGCTTGTAAACCTTAAACTTGTTAGGAAAACACAGGAAAGAATGTGTCAGGGAAGACTTGAAAATAGTTGATCTTTTCAACTGAGTGTTCCTTTTAGATTAAGAAATAGCATGTGCAAAAGCAGAGAAGCAGGGCGAGTTCAGTGTAACTGGAGCATAGTTTGAGTTTGAAAATTATGGGCATATTTGAAAGAAAGGCAAGAGCCAGGTTGTAAGGGCCTTTTATATCATTTTAAAAGATCGTTTCAGTGTATATCTAGGAAATAAACATTATATTTAAATTAAAGTGATTATTTCTTAATTAAAATCATTTTGACTACATAAATCATGAAAAGAAAATTTAAAGAATATTAAGTATGTTAGTGACAGAGATAATACGTGAAAAAGTTGTAAAAGGACATTTCCTTTTTCAGGTGTAAATTAAACTGCAAAACTCAGAAGGGGAATTTGTAATTAGTGCCTTTTTTTACTTCTCCCTGGCTCACTCAGTAATGCATTAGTAGCCTGCTTTATGCTCCACCAATCTGAAATTATTTTTGTTAATTTCACTAATGCCATTACCCCCATCTCCCCTGCCACCAATAAAGCAATAGCTTTTTCTTAAACCTCATTTTCTTCTGCATGTCTGAAGCACTGGAAATTTTAATCCATTCTCCACTGGCTTTTCCCTTGGCTTGTGTTATACTGCACTTCATTCACCTCCCTCTTCCTGACTAACCCTAACTTCTTCGTTCTCTTTCTTTTTCTGCTCTTTAAATGTGACATTTCTGAGGGTCTTATCTTTTGTGTTCTTGCTTTCTCTACACTCTTTCCCTTGGTTATCTCATTCCATAGCTTCAGCTATTGTCTCTCTATTAAACTACTAAGTCTGTATTTTAGATGCTAACTTTTCAGTCTTTTATTTCCAGATAACTTCTGGATCTTTCTTTTGCATGTCCTCAAACTCAGCGCATCTAAAACAATTCATTTTTATTTTGTCCAATCACCTCTTTTTCTCAACTTTTCTTTTTCTATTTTTACACCACCATCCTTTCACTCCCCCAGGACTCAAACCTGAAAAGACTTGCATTTTTTTTCAGCTTCCATAGTATTGTATTACAGTTGCCAAATTCTCTTGATTCTTCTGTAAATGTGTCAAAATTGTCTTCATTTTTATTACCACTTTTGTCATTATATTTTGCCTTTACAAATAGTATTCTCACTACCTCAGTGTCCCTTATTAAATAGCACACTGAGCCCCTCAGGCATTGTAGTTCAGTAAATGATTGTTGAATGAAATGAAATAATACGCATGCATGCATTTTTCTCTGACAATAGAGGATTAGTTTTGGCATTAAGTAGATCAGGTTTTTGTTTTGTTTTTTTCAAAATTGGGTATAAGATTCTCACAAAAATAAAATTTACCTGAAATTGGAAGAGAGTTCTCATTTAATTATTAGCCTAAAATAAGTTGTGCTTAACTAAACTTGTGGGATTTGCTTGTGCGTTTAACTCTTTTTTATTTTTATTTTTTCGGAATGTTTATAATCGATGTGAATTTGAAAAAGTATGATTATATTCCATAGAATTAGTAGCTAGACTTTTTAGTTACTCTTCATCTTCTAGTGCAGGCATTTTTAATATAGCAGATTTTTGGTGACAATTTAATATACTTACCCAAGGTGTCCCAAAAAAATGTATACACACTTGTAACAGCTGATAGCTCTATTTTGAAAATGAAATGTATTTTAATAAGCACTGCCTTTGTAACTATTCAAACTGTATGTATTAATATTTTGGAACAGCGTATATATCTGGTCATAGAAAAATCTAAACAACTTAGTTCATACTTTTCAATTCAAAGTAGAAAATATTTTAAAGAGTAAAATTTGTGACATAGATTTTTATTTTGCCTGGTTTTTAAAACTATGTCTGCATTTAAAAATGGAAAAACATTTGTTAGCTAAATAGTTTATGTTTCATCATTTATGAATAGCTTTCTCATAACTAAATCCATTAGCAAGTAGTATACTGCAAAATAAACTAATAATTTTTTTAAAATATTGTCCCAATCTAAGAATCTCAAAATTTTTTGACCAGCTCCCTACCTCTAAGAAAACATGCCAGGGGACACTAAGCAAAATCACTCTGGGGTTATTACTATAAAGTTTTTTGCCCCAAATCTTAATCTCATTGATTAATTAAGAATAGAGCACCTCAGAGTGGGAGCAATCTTTATACTTGGCAGTAGAAAGGCTGAAAGTCCTCTTTGTTAAAAGCAGGCTTACTGACCTCCTGGGCTGTTTTCCTACAGGCTCATGTCCTTATATCTGCTCTAGGTTCTACCACTTGAATGGCAAGGAAATGAAGAGGAAAAGAACATCTTCCTAAAGCTTGATCTATCTGTGTATTCTGAATTTTGTTTGGCCATTGTGTCAAGCAGGAAGCAACACAGGCTATCACAGGTCCCCAGAGAAAATCCAGAGAGACTGGTATTTCCAAGAGACCAAAGACCAAATCCTAAGGAGATAATTTGCTATAGTAGCTCAAATATTTCATCATACCAAAACTTTGACCTCCTGATACCTACCTAGACCAATAAATGTTATTGTCTAAGGTTCTCATCTTTAATTAGAGTGGGAGAAGAGAAGGCAGTCGTAGGACTTTTGTACTGCCCCAGTCGCCCACCCTGTAGTAAGAGTATGCCACTAATGTGTCAAATAATCTGTTTACAGAAATCACTGCACAGTCAGATGCTAGTGAAATTCGACAGGACTGGAAACCTACATTCCTTAGTAATGAAGAGTTTACACAATTAATGTTAGAGGTATGTCCAGATTTAATTTTTGAAAAGTTTTATTTTTCTCAAAAAAAACCCACAAAACACCAAGCAGATCATAGGAATGACTAATTTTAGTATAATTTTAACAATATTAATGTTGAAAATACTTAATTCAGTGTAAATCAATAAACTGTTATCTTCAATTAAAATTAATCAATGCAAGTATTGTAAGCAAATAGTACTATCTGGTAAAGGAATGACAAAATTTTCATATTTTCAGTATTAAATGAATTTTTGAGTGGATTAATAAAAGTCAGAAAACTATGGCTACCAAATTCTCTACCTGAGATGACACTAGCAACATTCAAATGAAGAATAATATATTTTATTCATCACTTCTAAATATTATGAAAGGTCTCTTACTTGACAGTAGTTTTTTTTTAACAAATTAAAATCTACCCAAAATAACATAAAATGATAATACATGAGTATTTTGAAATGTAAAACAAATGAAATGTACATTGAAAGGCAACTCTTCTTAATTCAAGTTGAAACTTTTATGTGTGTGTAGCATAATATAGGTATCATCTATGGACACAAAGTACACAGAGTTCTTTGAAAACTTACCATAAGTAGGAAACGGAGGCAGTATAGGTTGGCAGTAAAGGACAAGAAAAGTAGATACATAACAGAAAATAACATAGAAAGATTAGAGGAAAGTGATTGAGATGGGGATGTAGGCATTGTTAAATAATTACATCTCTTATCCTGTTGGTTTCGATTTATTCTTTTACACTTTAGGTGTTTAGCTGTGTCGGGTATGTACAGGGAGGTGCAAAAGTAGGTTTACAGTTGTGAGTATGGGAAACATAATTCTTGAATTGTCATTTATTAATTATAGTTATTCTTTATATGAATAACTATAAACCTACTTTTGCCCCACCCTATTTATATAATGGCTGTATATCGTGTCTTTGTATAGTGACTAAAATCTAAGCAATATAAAGTATTTGCAAATTAATGAGGAACAGTTAATTGCTAGATTAAATCTTTGTATATTCAACAGAAATGTTAACATGGAAATTTGTTGGAATATAAATATATTGTATATATTTAAACCTTCACTTAAAAATCTGGGATAAAACTCAATCACTTTTCACATATTAACTCAGTGAATCCTCACAATACTCTTATGAAGTAGACACTATTAGTATCTCTTTCTTACTGCCATATGAGGCAATTAAGGAACAAAGAGATGATGAAACTTGCCCAAAAATAAGTAGCTCAGCTGAGATTTTCTGCAGGTAGACTGTCCTCTGCTCCCATGGCCTCAGCCCCTGTGAAACGTCTTTCAGTGGAAGCTAACCATGGCGCCGAACTTGTAGCTTAGTAACCAGCAGCTAGCTCTTTAAATTAGTAGACACTTGAGTTATAAACCAGAAAGTAGTTTCTGATTTTGTTAAATATTTTTTCTAAAAAGTGGTTTGATGATGTCTAAGATTGTTTAGGTAATAAATATTATGTTTATGAAAGGATGCACACAACTAACATCTACAACAGAGAAAGGAAATAAATAACTCATTTAATTTTAATTAAATTTTTAAAAATTTTCTTTATTGATTAAGGTATTACATATGTGTCCTTATCCCCCTATTGCCTCCCCACACCTCTGCTCATGCCCTCACCCCCTTGTGTCTGTGTCCATTGGTTAGGCTTATATGCATGCATACAAGTCCTTTGGTTGATCTCTCCTCCTTACCCCACCCTCTCCTGCCTTCCCTCTGAGGTTTGACAGTCTGATCGATGCTTCTCTGTCTCCGTATCTGTTTTTGTTCATCAGTTTATGTTGTTCATTGTATTCCACAAATGAGAGAGAGATCATGTGATATTTATCTTTCTCCAACTGACTTATTTCACTTGGCATAATGCTCTCAAGTTTCATCCACCCTGTTGCAAATGGTGTGAGTTCCTTTCTTTTTACAGCAGCATAGTACTCCATTGTGTAGATGTACCACAGTTTTCTAATCCACTCATCTGCTTAGGCTGTATCCAAATTTAGCTATTGTAAATTGTGCTGCTATGAACATAGGGGTGCATATATCCTTTCTGATTGGTGTTTCTAATTTCTTGGGATATAGTCCTAGAAGTGGGATCACTGGGTCAAATGGGAGTTTCATTTTTAGGTTTTTGAGGAAACTCCATACTGTTCTCCACAGTGGCTGCACCCGTCTGCATTCCCACCAGCAGTGCACGAGGGTTTCTTTTTTTTCCGCATCCTCGCCAGCACTTGTTATTTATTGATTTGTTGATGATAGCCATTCTGACAGGTGTGAGATGGTACCTCATTGATGTTTTGATTTTCATCTCTTGGATGATTAGTGACTTTGAGCATGTTTTCATGTGTCTCTTGGCCTTCCTTATGTCTTCTTTTGAAAAGTATCTATTTAGGTCTGTTGCCCATTTTTTTATTGGGTTTTTATCTTTCTTTTGTTAAGTTGTATGAGTTCCCTGTAAATGTTGGAGCTTAAACCCTTATCGGAGATAACATTGGCAAATATGTTCTCCCATGCAGTGAGCTTTCTTGTTGTTTTGTTGATGGTTTCTTTTGCTGTGCACAAGCTTTTTATTTTGATGTAGTCCCATTTGTTTATTTTCTCTTTAGTTTCCATTGCCCTACGAGCTATATCATAAGATCTTAGAGGAATCCACAGGAGGCAAACTCTAATTTTAATTTTATGATTATATTCTCAGTGGAATCCTATATAATAAAAGCCCAGCGACCAAATGGCAGAACGACCAGAACAAACAGTCGACCAGTCGCTATGATGCACACTGACCACTGGGGGGAAGACACTCAATGCAGGAGCTGCCCCTAGTGGTCAGTGAGCTCCTGCTCTGCTGACTGGGATGAGTGGCGCTCCTACAGTGGGAGCAGCCACTCAGAGGGCAGGTCCACCGCTACTCAGAGGGCAGGTCCACCGCTGCTCAGCTGACCGGGATGAGTGGCACTCCCACAGCGGGCCCATCCCTGCAGGCCACGCCCCCACCAGTGCCTGAATCTGTGCACCAGTCCTCTAGTTTTTAATAAAATATGTGGTAATCATTAACTATTTACCTTGCTTCATTGGTATGAAAAATTTCTTAAAATTAATAAAGTTAATTTTAAGCCCTATACTGTTTGGCTCAGTTGATAAAGCATCTAACCTGTGGACCAAACTGTCCTGGGTTTGATTCTAGTCAAGGGCACATACCTTGGTTGTAGGCTTCTCACCTGGCCTGGGCCCTGGTCAGGTCACATGCAGGAGGCAGCCAGTCGATGTGTTTCTCTCACATCGATGTTTCTCTCTGTCTTTCCCTCTCTCTCCTACTTTTCCTAAAAATCAATGGAAAAATAACCTTGGGTGAGGATTAATAACAACACCAAAAAAAGTTGTGTGATATCTATACTCATGTATCTTAATGAAGATAAACTACTTGTTCTCTAATAAGCTAAACACAAAAGCTTCGTCTTCAAATTTTTCTTCACAATGGACAGATCTTTATTAATGTCAGGACACATTTAGTATATACTTAATATTAAATCAAAGATTCCAGAGATTATAATGTTATATACAACAGAAAACAATCATATATAAATTAATTTTCTCATGATTATCCTCACAGTTTTTAGGATTTTATTCCTGAAAAATGTTATATTTACCATTTTTAATATGTCAAACATCTTTTTTATTTTAGTATTTACAACTGTCAAGTAAATATGTATTCTAACATTAATATACTATAAATATGTGTGTGTATTGCAACCTGGGTCTAACTAACCTAGATGTGTTACTATTGGCTAGTCACTTTGATCAGATTACAGATAGACAGTCCAGATACCATTTTCAGCTGAATTTCAGATGTAGGTTATGAGCTGCTAGTGGGAGCGATTCGATCATTCACCTCAGCTTCTTCATTTTGTGGATGAGGTCCAGAGAAGTTGCAGCTTGTCCAAGGTCAGATAGCTAATTAATGGAAGAACTAGGACTGAGATATTAAAATTAACGTATAACCTATGTGTTGGCTGTTTCTCTTTCCATTCCTCCATTGCCATTCATCTCTTTACTCTGTTGCGAGGAATATTCCTTGCAACCTTAAGGCAGAGAATAGTCAAGGAAATCGGGGCAATTTAGGCTGACCTCTATGCAAAGTCATCTTTAGGTGAAGTTACCTCTTAGTGTGTTGTTCTTTCCCTTGGAAGCCAACAGCTCTCTGGTAGTCTACAAGGGAAGAGCTAGTGAGTGCCCTATCAACTTTACTTTAGATACAAATCCACAAGGAGGTTCTAGTCCCTTCCCTAGAACTTCCATTCCAGTCTTCCCCAGATTAAACACTAACAAAGAAGGTTTACATAGTCCTTTTATTGTGGCTCTATTAGGTATCAAATAGGAAGATAAGGAGTTTTAACTAATGAGCCTTCCCCTTATATCATACAGTGTGGAAGAGGGATAAGTTTCACAGTCTTCACTCTTGGGAGGAGGATGTCCATATCTCTCTGATCTTCATATTCAAGGCCCTTTTAGCTTTTGGTGTACCCACCTACCGGCTTGGGAAATTACATCCATCACTCAAAAGAAGTCTGGGCCCTGGTCTTTACTTGTATTAAGAATTTGGCGAGAGGCTAGTGGAGGCTTTTCTTTGCTTAACCTTTGCCTGCTTTGAAAAATGAAAGGACAGCCTGTGGTCCTCGGCGTATGATAAAGTCATGAAGAGTTCTGATTTCAGTTCATTTCCCTTTACACAATAGAATTGCACCCCGATTCGTAACAAATATCCTAATAGCAAATACAGATCATCATAGTAAATATGAATTTGCTTTCAAAGATTATATATTCTAGCTTCATATGAGAAAAACTGGTTCTTAATAACATTATTTTGACCTTTTCTTTATGAAATAATAATACTGGCATTATACTAAGGAGTTTTTGTAAAAATAATTTTATGAAATGGCAAAAATTAGAAGGTTTTTAGCCCTTCTACATTAGCTAAGAATGGGTTTCTTTTAGCCATTTTAGAAGGTAGTCATCTACTCAAAATAAGTTCTTTTTAATATCCAAATCTCTTCCCCAATAGAAGGGGTGGTGAGATGCCTTTTTTCACGCATTCAATGTATACTTCAACAGTTACTTAGAAATGGAGGGAGATTGCTCTAACTCCCCGCTCCAGAAATTAAATACAAATATTTCTTATCTGCTGTGTGCTATACATATGCTAGGTCCTGCAGATACAGTGCTGTAGAAGATATGTATGGCTCTTAACAGAAATTGCTATCCTTTGGGAGATCCCTATAATTAAATAAGAAATCCAGATTTAGTGGGATAACTCTTTTAATAGAAGAGGAACTCCTCTTTGTATCTTTTCTGCTGTATATTTGCAACATCTTTTCCACTGGATTTTCCTGTCCCTCAGCCTGCAAATATACTTGTTACTTTTTTAAAAATTGCCTTCCCTTGATACTTGCTTCCCTTAAAACTTTCGTCTATCTTTTCTTCCATTCTAAAGTTCTTGGAAGAGTGGTTTATAAGTGCCTCTGATCATCCACTCATCTCTAAATTCATTGTAGTCTGACCGATCTTCCTATTGGCATTTCTTTTGAAAGTCACCAAATTTACTTCTCATTTTGTATCCTGTTTGATCTCATTTTACACTGAACCATCCCTCTTCCTTCTCACCTTGCCACATTCTCTTCTATTGATTTCTTCGTCGACAGTTGTATTCTGTCTGTCATTTTCTCTGGTATTTGTCCTTCGAATCCCCACATGTAGAAAATTCCCCAAGGATTTTGACTATTCTAAAGTCATTGAGATTTTCCTATCTTTATTATTTCCCCCCTCTAAATCTATTTACACACTGCTTCCAGACTACTCTTGAACGATAAGACCTAAGTCCTTATGTTTTAACGTGGCAATTCATGGCCTTTCATGATCTGTTCTTAGCCTACTTTTTCAGATTTATTTCCCTTTCACTTAATTCCGCATGTATCTCCCTAGTTCATACACCTCGCGGTTATAATATACAAAAAGTGAATAATGTATTCTTTTGTGTGCCAAAGACATTACTAACGGTGTGTGTGCTTCAGAGATATTAGCATCTTCAAATAAGGCCATCTGTATACAATACATGAATGATAAAGGTAGAACATTGAGTCTATAGTTTAGAAATCAACTGTCCAATAACTAAAGAGTGATATTTTTTTTCTCCGAAAGCATTTTAAAAATGCACAAAGATATATACTATACTACAGTATTATGAAGGGAGAAATACATACTATACTACAGTATTATGAAGGGAGAAAGCTAGCATTTTGATAGTGCTCTGGAAATTTCCACCTTATATCTTTTGTCATTTAGTAAGTTAGATTTTTATTGTTTTGTGCTAGAAAACACTTTTCTTTTCATTTAACTAACTATTATGTTTAATTTCAGGCTCTTGATGGTTTTTTTCTAGCAATCATGACAGATGGAAGCATAATATATGTGTCTGAGAGTGTAACTTCATTACTTGAACATTTACCAGTAAGTATAAAAATCCTGTGATCTCTTTCTTATTTAATGCCTATTTTAAACATTATAAAATACTAGGAAATGTACCTCCAGAGCAACCTTAAGCAATAAGTAGACTGTGGAGGAGAACTCAAAATACATCTTTGTTTTAACATGGCTGTTTTTCTCAGTTCAGTCATGCCTCTGTAATCTGTAGTAAGTATTCAGTGGCCACTTTATCTAACCTCTGTTCTTGCTGTCCTCTTTTTTTCTAATGCTAAGTTTTCAGTGTTTCCTTTTTATTCAGCCTGGTGAAGACGTTGCTGAATCACTGAGAATATCTTGAGAACAACTAAATTTCTACTGAGATATTCGTGTTACAGCTAGAGGAAGGCAAATAATTTTCTCAAAAGAATAACTTAAAAGAACACACTAAAAATAATAGATATAGAACTTTTGTGCTCTGTGGCTTGAATTGATAATGCCTAAGTGGCCATATTCAATGTGTTATCAGTATGACCTTAAGGGTACAGAATTAGAAAATAACTACATTGTATGAGTTTGATAAAGATGATGAACACCAAAATTAACGTGTGTTGTTTTACTCCAAGTATATTTATTGAATATCAACTCTCTACCAGACACGATGTTAGATGCTCTGCTGCAGCTCATGGTTTTAATGAATTTGAAATTTTTATTTAATGTGTAATGTTTTTATCTAAGATAGGGCTTGTAGTATAAATATTCTTAAGTTACTTATAAATTACTATTAATTTATTATAAATACAAAGTACATGTATTGTAAAGGTCTCTTTTAAGAGATACTGATAAGCAGTATCTTCCTCCCTCTGATTACTCTGCCACCTCATACTCTATAAAAAGAATGGACACTACACTTAAAAGACCAGATTTAAAAGGGTAATTTCTTACTGAAGGCCAGGCATTAAGTAATTTGCTGATTTCTGTGCCTCACACCAGAAAATGACGTGGCTTGCCTGCTTTTCTAGGGGCTTTCATTAATAGTAAGCTCAAATAGTAGGTAATTAAACCAACATCTAAAAATTGTTTGAGAGGAAACAGATTATAGAACACATAAGTAAACTAGTATAGCAGAGAAAAGGACAGATAGATTAGCTGAATTTTCTGGGCTATTCTTTTTTTTTTTTAATTACATGTGAAAAAAGTTAGGGAAAGAAACCCATTGTAGGATTAAGATAATGATTAAAATAAGATTAATTTTTAAAAAGTATTATTATATGCTTTTAAACCATATACAATTATATAGGTTTTCTTTTCATTATGTATTTATAGAAACTATGTAATTTTTTAATTAAAATTTTTAAAAATTTATTCATAATCAGCATCTTATGTAATATATGTGGTAACACTTTTTAAAAGCCTACTTCTTGGGCACTTTCCTTGAACTCCATTCAAAATTGGATGCCCTTCCTCTCTCTGCTCATGTTACCTTATATGCACTGCCATCATGACACTTACAGTGAATTGTAATTTTCTGTTTATTTGGGTAATCATGGTAGGTGTAGCTTCTTAAATGCAGGGACTTTATATCCACATGGGCTAGCTAGTTTCTTAGAGAGGCATTTGGTAATATTTTATTGAATGTATAAAAATGAGTAGGCTATTTGATATAGCTGTTTTAAAAAATCTTTCCTAATGGCACACTGGTGTTGAATCTTTAGTGAGGTGAAGTTTAATTGATTTTTGAAATAGATAAAATGTGATAGATCTAGTTGGGATCCAAGCATTTTGTCATTAACATTTCCTCCTCGTGAAAACCGTCTTTACCTTTCCATTCCATCCTGGATTTTTAAAAACCTTTTTATTTTATAACTGTTTTTAGATTACAGAAAAATCAAGAAAACAGTACATAGCATTCCCATGTGCCCCATACCCAGTTTCCTATGTTATTAACATTATCTTGATATTTTTCATTGTTTGTATTAGCCAAAGCATATAGATTGGTAGGTGAATTTTGGGGCAGAGGAAATTGCTGCTGCTGCTCTAATAGATCCATTTCATTCCATACTAAGTTAATAGTGTCCTTTGTTAATATGTTTTTGCTGCTCACCAGTTACTATGGACACTTTTCTTCACATCACTGATATTGCTGAATTGTATATTACTCTATGGCTTGGTGGGGGGGGGCACAAAAGGAGAAACATGTTTTTTGAGAAAATAAAATAATTCTCAGGATCAAACATAAGGAAAAAATATGTGACTTTCTGTTTTGGTTGTCATTAATATTTAAACTGTAACAGATGCTAAACAAAAGGTTTAAAATAATGATGCCTCTTTCACTGTGTTTTAATGTACACACCTAAATAGAATTTTGGCTGTTGCCAGAAGGGAAGACACATTAGCAAATTCCTAAATTAAGCTTTAATGTTTATAATTTAGTTCTGTTGAGAAATTAAAACTTGCCATCTTAAATTAGTGGTCAATATGACTTAAAATTACAAGACTGATTCTATAGATCCTGCAAAAAAAAAAAAATGTTTTCTTTGTCACTTCATGCTTATTAAATTAGGCACATTTTAACCTATTTGTGGCTAATAATAAGGCATAAATGCTTTATTCTTTTGAGATTGGAAAGAAAAGTTATGGATTTTTTTGTCTCCGATCTGGCTTTCTGTGACCAAATTAGGCTCATGCCACCTCAGTGCCAGAAGATATTTTAGACATCCTTAGCCCATCCCCTTTATATTATCAGTAAGAAACATGAAAGTAGAGAAATGGGATTTAACTGTGCAACATTTTTGTGGAACTTCCAAGACACAAAATTGATGTCTTGCTATATTTCAAACTTAAACTGTTTTAAAATTTAAAAATTTTACAACTAAAGATTGATTCCTCACACTTGTTTAAATGTGTTCCTCAGAGAGAATATATTAAAGTTGTAACCAAGTAATACAGAGAAGATGATAACCACATTACAGCTTAGCAGAGTCCAGGACTAAAGGTGCCTCTGTGAAGATACTGGGCAAGCCTTTCCTTTTCTCCTCTTAATTTGAGAGGAGAATGTGTTTTAAGAGAGGCAGTAAACCCCTGTGGTGTGCTCACCCAGGGTGGCTCAGTGGTTGAGCAGCGACCTATGTACCAGGAGGCTACAGTCTGATTCGTGGTTAGCGTATGTCCCAGGTTCCTGCCTCAATCCCCTGGAGGCAGCCAATCGATGATTTTTCTCTCATCTTTGATGTTTCTATCTCTCTCTTCCTCTCCCTTCCTCTCTGAAATCAGTATATATAAAGAAAGCCAGTACAGTCCTTATCGGCAGTGTACAGAAATAGGATTTAGAATTTTTTAAAGTAGTTATATAATGATTATTTAATAGGGCCAGAACTTATGTTCCTTATGCCTATACATAAGGAACACAGTTGTTTAAAAACATGTTATATTCAACATATATTTTAACATTTTCTGAGGAGCTTTCAGTCTTTTTTAAACAACTACTCTTTACTGCAGTTATTTGTCTGTCAGTTGTCTACCTGAGGGAAAAGATAATTGGTAACATTTTATAATTTTCACAAAATGTAGAAAAAACAGAAAGGCTATTGATATATGTCACATAACTAACTCAGCAGAATTTACATTTCTTCTTCATGAAAATGCTTGAAGGAGATAAAAGGATCAGGATAGCTGCCTTTTTAATTTTCTTTGAATTGTGTTTGGGAACTGAGTGAATGGTATGGTGATAGTAAGTATGATTAGCTTCATTTAGAGATTTTAAATGTGGTGATTAATGCAAAGTTTGACACATTAGTTAGTCACCTGCTAACTCTGATCCTTCATAGTATAAAGTTTCAGGGGAAACAGTGCTTATAATCATACTACTCTGTGCTACTCATTCATATTCTTTTCTCTGTAAATATGAAACACCTATCTGTTTATAACTGGAAAAGCAAGAATAACATAGGTCAGTTTATAATTTCCTGAAATAGTAAAAGAAATTGTCAATTAGAGTAAATAATAGAAAACTATAGTCATTCTCAAAATGAAAATTTTAGTACTTCAAATAGTTTTATTTCTATTTAAACTATTCTTTACATTAATATCAGTGCATCTGTTTTGTCAGTAAAAAGCAATTCTAGCATTTTTGTTATTCATGTCTGAATTTTTAGTGCATACTAGGTGTAGCGGTTAATAATGCGGATTTTTTTTCAATAGATTGAGTTACACATATGCTGATACATATGCGATTTGATATGTATGCTATTTAGTTGTATTGACAACAAGCTTCAAAACTTCATTTGTCAAATTTTCTGAAGGTGTTAACATCATAGATATTTTTACACTTAAAAATGTTGAATTTCGTGCCAAAAAAAGAGCATTTGCGGGAAGTTTTAATTCATTACTTTATTTTGAAGAAAAGTGCTGCTGAATACTTCGGGAAGCTTATGGTGAGCATGCTCCATCTCAAGATACTTGTGAACGCTGTTTTAAACGCTTTACAAGTGATGATTTCAATGTGAAAGACAACATCCAGGTCAACTGAAAAAGTTTGTAGACCAACAATTACAAGCATTATTGGATGAAGATGTGTGTCAAACTCAAAAACAACTTGCAGAAAGATTAAATGTTGCTCAGCAAACAATTTCTGATCGTTTACGAGCATTGGGAAAGATTTTAAAGGAAGGAAAATGGGTGCCACATCAACTGAACGAAAGACAAATGGAAAACTGAAAAATCATCAGTAAAATGTTGCTTCAGTGGCACGAAAGAAAGTCTTTTTTGCATTGAATTGTGACTGGCAATGAAAAGTGGAATCATTTTGAGATTCCCAAATGCACAAAATCATGGGTTGATCCAGGTCAACCATCAACATCTACCGCAAGGCCAAATTGCTTCGGAAAGAAGACAATGCTCTGTGTTTGGTGGGATCAGGAAGGTGTGGTGTATTATGAGTTTCTAAAACGAGGTGAAACTGTTAATACTGATCACTGCCGACAACAAATAATCAGTTAGAACCACGCTTTGATGATGAAATGACCAGAATGTGCCAGAAGACACGGCAAAGTAATTTTGCTTCATGATCACACACCATCACACACTTCAAAACCAGTTAAAGACACGTTAAAAGGTCTTGTCTGGGAAGTATTAACCCACCTGCTGTATTCACCAGACCTTGCTCCTTCAAATTACCACTTGTTCTGGATTGATGGCACACACACTTTCTGAGCAGCACTTCAAAACATACGAAGAAGTGAAAAATGGGGTCTCTGAATGGTTTGCCTGAAAACAAGTAAAGTTCTATTGGGATGGTATCCACAGATTACCTGAAAGATGGGGGAAATGTGTAGCTAGCGATAGACATCACTTTGAAAAAAGCACTTTTGATGTTTCTCTTGAAATTATTGTGTTTTCTTTGATTACAAAATCTGCATTATTAACCAATATACCTAGTAACTTCTGTTCTAGAGGCTTTTCAGACTTTCAGAAAAAAACTTTGTTAAAATGCAGATATATTTTTAGTGTGGTTATCCATAAGCCTTTATCAAATAACTCCTTAATCTGGAATCATGTATTATACTAGTAACTGTTATATGCAATGCACAACTTTACTGTGTCTTAATTTGAAGGGAGGAGGAAAATATATAAAAGATAGGGGGCTTTTATTTACTTACTAGAGGCCCGGTGCACAAATTCATGCACCAATGGGGGGTCCCTTGGTTTGGTCTGTAGGATCGGGCTGAAACTGGCTCTCCAACATCCCATGAGCGTCCCAGATTGCCAGAGGGCACAGGCCAGGCCCAGGGACCCCACCGGTGTACCATCGGGGCTGAGGAGAGACAAGGGAGGGCTCTAGGGCATATCGGGCCCATTTTGCTCAGTCCCAATTGGCCTGACACCAGCAGCAAGCTAACCTATTGGTTGGAGTGTTTGCCCCCTGGTGGTCAGTGCACATCATGGTGACTGGTCGACTGGTCAGCTGTCTGCCCCCTGGTGGGCAGTACACATCATAGGAAGTGGTTGAGTGGCCTTAGCATATCATTAGTATATTACGCTTTGGTTGGTTGAACGGCCAATGGGTCGACTGGACATTAGCATATTAGGCTTTTATTATATAGGATGGGCAGCAGGCAGTAAGACATAGACATTAAAATACAATTGACAGAAATAAATGGGAATTTATGGGAAATGAATGATAAGAGTAATAAGTAGTGAAGGTATTTTATTTACTGTGAATTATGGTGTTAAAAGAATACTTTTTTGAAGGACATAATTTGAACTGGTCTTTGAAAGATGGAAGATACAAATATGTGAAGAAAGAGAGGAAGGCTATTCCAATTTATAGAGTGGACTTTGAGGGCTAGAGAAAAGAAAGAATGTGAATGTATGGCTTTTGCGAAGGGTACAGTAAAAGCTCTTCCCACTTCCCACCTCCGCAGTGGCTCTTTTTTGTTGTTTGAGGGTTTTTGTTTTTAAACCATGAAGTTCTTTCTTCAAACAAAATCTTTACAATGTTTAAAATATAAACCCAAATAAAAGTAGAACTGCTTTTGTAAATACAGAGGCAAAGGAGCCTTAGCCCTGCCTTCACAGCTCCTTTCACCCTTACTTATCTCCACAGTCCTTGAGACACCTCTTCAGTATCTCCAGGATTCCACAGAGCAGTTTGAAAATATGGGGAAACCAAGTAGAATAGTTTGGATTTGGTAGAAAATGTGAAGTCACTGATTTGTTTTGTTGTCAGTGGTTCTTAGGATAGGAACTATCTTATTCGTATTTGATTACCATAGCTATGGCACATTGTAGGCAACCTGTTTGTCAAATTACATTTGATTAATGAATCATTATTAAAGCCATATTTGAGCAAGTGTTATAATGTTTGACATATTACTTGCTTTGGGGGAGGAGGGTTAGCTAACAGCAGGGCTTTTTGACAATGGGAACAAGATGGATGGCTGGAAAAGATGAAGTAAAAAGGAAAAGACACATTAGACAATAGAAATATCCTCTTTGCTTAGCCTGTGGATAGTCCTTTGGTCCATTGTAGTAAATACCACCATAAATTACCAGAGGTTTGGATATACCGTAGGGCTATGTCCTATTGCCAAAGATTTTCCTAATCAACTTTCTTAGTTCTGTTATATTTCAAATGTTCAAATTTGTTGAAACTCACCTTTGCAAATCATTTATCAGACTTTTCAAGATCATATTGATCATGGATCTGATGAAGACACGGAGACATGGAGGTCATGTTAATCATCTTCCACTTTTCTTCGTTTTGTTTTTAATTTTTCTTTAATTGATTTCAGAGAGCAAGGGAGAGGGAGAGAGTGAGAGAAACATCAGTGATGAGAGAGAATCATTGATCAGCTGCTTCCTGCACACCCGACACGGGGGATCAAACCTGCAACCTGAGCCTGTGCCCTGACTGGGAATAGAACCCTGACCTCCTGGTTCATAGGTTGACGCTCAACCACTGAGCAATACCAGCCAGGCTTCTCTTGTTCCTTATGTTGTGCTCTGTAACTTGATATTTGTCAGTTTCTACAAATAATCAAAAGTTAATCATATGTTCACCTGATGTTTTAAGAGTGATTATATACTTTTAAAATACATGTCTCTTGAATCACTAAAGTTATTTTATTTTATTGAATTTTTTTTCAGTCTGATCTTGTGGATCAAAGTATATTTAATTTCATCCCAGAGGGGCAACATTCAGAGATTTATAAAATACTCTCTACCCATCTGCTGGAAAGTGACTCATTAACCCCAGAATATTTAAAATGTAAGTAGTAGCTGTTAAGGAAAAAGCTAAATATATTTGGTCATGTTATACTTTGCTTTTGTAATGAACACAGACATGTTTGACTAAATTAACACATAGCATTATTTCATATACCTTATTAGATCACTTTTAAATTAAAAAAATGTATATAATACGGATTAAGACTATATTTTAAAGTCTGAACTCTATTCTAGAATATATTGGGAAATCCCATCTTTTTTGTTATAATAGTTATGTCATAAAACTGTATTTTACACAAAAGTGGAACTTTGTAATATGTTTTCATTTTTAAATAAAATCCTATGTAATGAGAAAATTAAACATTCTCACTTTCACTATAATCAACCAGTTGGACAACAATAACTTCTGTATTTTTAAGAAATAGTAACTAAAGAAAATTGTTTGCTTTACTAATTAAAAAATCATTTATTGAATATATGTTACATGCCAGGCACTTGTGCAATATCAGAGAAGTGCCAAGAACAATGAAAAATAGTTACTCTTTTTGAAAACTAAAAATATTATGGTATAATCAGACATTTCTTCTAGGTTCATTGGCAAATTAATTTGACCAGAATACCTCATTTTTTCACTAAATTTTTCTCTATGTAAAATCTGAGGTGATCACAAGACTATATTTGATTATTAGTTAGTAAATATCTTTTTAAATAATTTTTTCATTTTTCAATTTTGACTTTTCTGGTCATACTGATATTAATTTTGACATTTCTGGTAATTCTGATATTATTAATCATTTGAAAAATTCTTGGTATTTTGAACTCTCAAATTCTATAGGAAACTGTGTAAGAATTGAGATGTACACACACACACATATATATGTGTAAGTATGTGAATGAGTGGCCTGTCAGAAGGAGATGAGATGAACTAGAGATCAGGAGAGTCCATTTGAAGCCTATTTATAATTGTTTAAAAATTAAATTCTTATGACATTACCAATAGACCACTCTAGTTTTTCACCTAGGAGAAAGATTTGTGCTAGATATAATGATGTAGATTAGTTATATGCCTATAAATAGTACTTGAAGTCATGGATTGAATTGTATTGCTTGAGATGAGTATATAGAGCAAGGAGAGAAGAATTAGAAAGGTAGAATCCTGCGACCTAGAAGCTGACAAAGAAAGGGTCCACTATAGAGGCCTTCATAAGGGCAGAGTTGGTAGGAGAACTGAATGAAAGCCTCTGGCAGAAAGACAGACATTAGGCTTCTGCTTCTACGATTGGATAGTGAATGGCAACAATATGTTTGATAGAGAAGAGCCTTAATTAAAAGACTTACTGACCCCCTAGTTAAACAACCGATATATAAAAAGTTACTTTCCCAGAAAAAAGTGTTTTATGCCAGAAGATTAAACATTTAAAACATGATTAAAAAATTTTAGCATTCTGCAAGTAGATCATTTGAGCCTTAATGAACATGAGGGCGTACCGGTGGTATTATTTGTATCTAGAAAAGGAAATGGGGCCTAATCTTTCATTCAAACTCACTTGATTTTTATTTTTTTATGTAGTGAGGACCCGGAAAAAAGGTGGATTTTTGGTTTGGACAAAATCTCAGGTGGAAAATTTTTAAAAGGATTAGACTGGAGGTAAAAATAAAACTACAGAATGCTAGCAATAGAAGTAAGGATGGAGAAGAAAGCCTGTATGTGAGTGTTGAGTATATAAACTCAATGGGACTTGGTGTTAGGCAGGAGACCAAGAGGCTAAGGTTCATCAGTGGAGGTTTTAGGAAGAAGGTGATTAGATTTTGAACCTGTTATGGTAGATAATGAAGTCATTCATGATAATGACAGAAGAATGTGAGTTTGATGCTGTGAACGAAGAAGGCATTACTAGTCCTTGAGTGCTGAAATAACAACTGTGAAAGTCACATTAGTTAACAGTAGTAGGGAGAGTTAAATCCTAGTGGCAAGAGTATGAGGCATATAGGATACATTTTTGTAGTTACCTAGATGATTTGCATCTATAGTAAGTTGGTGGTATTGGATGCTCATTTAGAAAAATAACTTATGAGAGCTTTTTTGATGAAATAAATAGCAGGTCCTAGTGACAGACTAGTTTGATGGCTTGTGGAAGAGAAGAGACCAAATTGATATCGTTTCTATCTTGGGAAACAGGGATACATAGGACAGAGGGGAAGGATAGCTGGCTTAGGAAGAGAGAGGAATAAATTCACTTTGAGATATTTTTAGTTTGAATTATTGATGGGACAATCGAGTAGAAATGTCCTGAAAGCACATAGTGACCTAAGACTTCATCTTATACAAAATGTTAGAGCTGGGGGAAGAGAGAGATTTAGGAGTAATTACGTTGACTGAATGCAGATAAATTTATAAAGGATAATAGTAAATCAAGATAAAAAAATGTTTGTAGAAGACTGATTAGTAGAAATATAGAAATATTCACTAAGGTAGGAAGGTAACGTTTCAGTCTATGGGAATGAAGTGTGAGTTTTAAGAAGAGGTAGTAATAATGAGGAAAGCCCATTGAAGTTAACAGTACAGTAGTATTCCCTTATTTGTGTTTCACTTTCCACGGTTTCAATTACTTGCAGTCAATCTCCATCTGAAAATATAAAAATGGAAAATTTCAAAAGTAAACAATTCATAAATTTTAAATTGCAGGTCATTCTGAATAGTGTGATGAAATCTCATGTCGTCCTGCTCTGTCCCACACAGGATGTGAATTATCTCTCTGTCCAGCATATCCTTTCTATACATACAGTACAATAAAATATTTTGAGAAAGACCATAGTCACATAACTGTAATAAAAAGTATATTGTGATACAGGTATACCTTGAAGATATTACCAGTTAAGTTCCAGACCACCACAATAAAGCAAGTCATAATCTTTCTGCTAGTGGGTGTCTTGCCGTCAATATATGAAAAACTCAATATCTGTGAAATGCAATAACACAAAGTGCAATAAAATGAGGTGTACCTCTAACTGTTCTTTCATGATTAGTAGCTGTTACTCTCTTACTGTGACTAATTTGTAAATTAAACTTTATCATAGGTATGTATGTAAGCCAAAAAATTAGTACTTAGACGGTTTGGTACTGTCCGTGGTTTCAGACATCCGCCGGGGGTTTTGGAACATACCTCCCTGTACAAAGGAGGGATTACTGTACAAGTATTGGTGATCTTTAGGAGAGCAATTCCTATAGAGCACGGGTGGGAACATCCAGCCTGTGGGTCATAAGAGGCCCACAAATCGTTTGGTCTGGCCCAGCCAGAGCGTTAAGGGTAAGTTACTGAAATGTTTGAACAAATATAGCAGGCTAATTTTAAGTTGGGAATTTTGTATGGCCTGCAAATGATGTTAAAAATATTCAAATGGTTATTGGCAGAAAAAAAGGTTTCTCACCCCTGCTATCAAGGTTATAAGGATGAAAGCCACAATACATAAAGTTAAGGTAAATGAATATGTGTATGGAACTTAAAGCACATAATGAAAAGGAAGGCAATTTCTGTGATACTATAAAGAATAGCATGGCCCTAGCTGGTTTGGCTTAGTGGACAGAGTGTTGGCCTGTGGACTGAAGGGTCTCAAGTTCAATTCTGGTCAAGGGCACATTCCCAGGTTGCTGGCTTGTTCCCCAATAGAGGGCATGCCGAGGCAGCTGATCAATGGTTCTCTCTCATCATTGATGTTTCTATGTCTCTATCCCTCTCCCTTCCTCTCTGAAATAAATAAAAATATATATTTTTTAAAAAAACAGTAGTATGAAAAACCTTTTGTTTGTCTGAGATGGGGAGACCTAAGCAGATTTACAAGTAGATACAGATGACTCAAAGAGAAGGTGTGGATGCTAAAGGAATGAATAAAGGTGTGGCCCTGGTCCTAAAGAACATAGGAAAGACTGTTCACAGTAGACATAGAAGCATTAACTTTAAAATGGGAAGCAAAACTGTTCTTTGAAATTAGAGTGAAGCATGAGTAGGAAGGACAGATAAATATGGGGAAATAATGGAGTTGCTTATATCAGAAGATCATTTTTCTCTATTAAGGATAGATCATCTATTTTCTGTATTAACATCATCTCGTATAGGTATTCTACTTTTTATGGACTAAATAAAAATGTAATTGAGGACTGTTGTTAGAGATAATATTGTAAACTTGAACAACTTTTATATTCTTTTCATGTAATATATCACCCATGCTAAATCACAAATATATTTTTTCTCCCACTTCAGCAAAAAATCAGTTAGAATTCTGTTGTCATATGCTTCGAGGAACAATAGACCCAAAAGAGCCATCTACCTATGAATATGTGAAATTTATAGGAAATTTCAAATCTTTAAACAATGGTGAGTTAAAATGCTTTTTCTTACAATGTATTTTAATCTGGTATTGTTTCAAGCTCTCACAAACATAGATATTTGAACATAAATAATAACTAGATTTTACTAGGGTAAGTGATGATACATATTTCCTTACTGTTTTAGTATCCACTTCAGCACACAATGGTTTTGAAGGAACTATACAACGCACACACAGACCTTCTTATGAAGATAGAGTTTGTTTTGTAGCTACTGTCAGATTAGCTACACCTCAGTTCATCAAGGTATGTTTTGAATTTTATTTCCTAAAAAGGATTTATAATCATATTTTGCCAAATAGTCTTTATGTAATTTTTTTTTGCTGTTTCTAGAATAACTGAAACTTCCTTACAAACATTAAAGTATACATCATCATAATACTGTACTTTTTAAGCACATAATGAGTTATCAAGGTACTCATTAAATTTAGAATTCATTTTGAAACATATATCCTTTGCAGATATACAGTTATACTGTATATCACTGGTGTCCTACTTCTGTGCAGAATTTTTTAAGATACTTTTTTGTGTAGTTCACAACTACATTAAAGAAGAAAGGCCAAGATTGTTTTTGAAATATTCTTTAGAAATATACAGGTGGCTTTTTACTGCATGCAATTTATCTTTTCAATTTTATTAAAGAATGTATTTTTAGCCCTAACCAGTTTGGCTCAGTGGATAGAGCGTTGGCCTGTGGACTCAAGGGTCCCAGGTTCTATTCTGTTCAAGGGCATGTACCTTGGTTGCGGGCACATACCCAGTAGGGAGTGTGCAGGAGGCAGCTGATTAATGTTTCTCATCGATGTTTCTAATTCTCTATCCCTCTCCCTTCCTCTCTGTAAAAAAGCAATAAAATATATTTTTAAATAATATAAAAATAAAGTTTAAAAAAAAAGAATGTTTGGACCTCACAAGCAGATGATTAATAGAGAAGTGGAAGGTGAAGTAATTCAGCCACTAAAAGAAAGAGGCTGGAAGTAAACCAGGCTAAGATTTTAAATTTAGGAAGATGCCATGTTGTAGGACAGGTACTAAATTAGCAATTAGAAGATCTTAAACAATTTTGCTCTTCTTGTTTTAATCTTAGGAAATTATAGCAGTGGAAAATATTTAGTTCCTACATACTGTATACTTTATGTGCATGATCTAATTTAATTCTTATAACAACCCTTTAAGGTAGATGCTAGTGTGATCCCCATTTTATGTATAAGGAAACAGGCTTAGGGCAGTTAGTTATTTGCCCAAAGTCGAAGTTATTAAGTGTAGAAATGAGATTGATTCTAATTCTTTTTCTCTCAAAGCCCAAGCTCTTTAATCACTGCATTGTGCTATAGAAAGTCATTCAAGGACACAGAGGCAGGTGGAATACATTGTTGAATATGAGTAGAGTATAGGATTACTGTGTGTGGAGGGGTAGGGAAGTTGGGAGATGATAGAAAATAAACAAAGGCAAGAACTGAAATATGTTTCTTTTTTTATCTCTCCATGCTGAAGAGTTTATACTTTATCCTAACAGAATGAGGAATCATTAAGGTTTTAAGCAGGCAAGTTATATGATCATATTTGAGTATTAGTAAGGTAATTATAAATGATAGCCAGAATAGAAGATGGGTTGAAGAAACCCAGAGAGTTGTTTGGGGAAACGCTATGGCAATAATGTGAACCAATGATGATGAGGGTCTAGAGTCTAAAATAAGACACTGAAGATGGATGCGATCAAATAGATTTTTTTAAAGGTAGAAGGTGAATTTGAAAGGATTTAGTAGTAGGCATTTAGATGGTAAAAGGAGACGATATAGAAAATTGTTTTAACTGGATATGAGGAATAAGACAGTTCATTTTAGGAAATACTGAGTTTGTGATGTGTGGGGACATCCACACAGAAATATGGCACTGTAGTCCAGGAGAAAGGTCTGAATTCAGAATTAGGGTTTATAGGCATGTGAGTGAATGGAGAAACATGTAGAGTAAGAAGTACTCCTCTAGAAGCCTGCATTTGTTTATTGCCATATTCTTTAGTACTAGAAAATTAAAATGTGTTAAAAAAATTGCTAGAAAAGTTGTCTAATAATGACTTTTATGGCTAACAATATTTAGGATTCTTCAAAAGGCAGAAAAGTATTTCTGAATTGTAATTATTAATTTATTTATAGGAAATGTGCACTGTTGAAGAACCCAATGAAGAGTTTACATCTAGACATAGTTTAGAATGGAAATTTCTATTTCTAGATCACAGGTAACTCCATTTTTAAATTTTATAAAAAGGGAACAGTCATATAATTGTTTAAATTAATGGATTTCCAAAACAAACTTTTTCTAATTTGGATGATCAAGTTCATTATCCATTTTTTCAAATATATAAAGGTTCCCTTAAAATTGCTTTTTAGTTGGAATATTCCTCATTATGGAAAAAGTTATAATATTGCTTTATATGTAATTTAGGGCACCACCCATAATAGGATATTTGCCATTTGAAGTTCTGGGAACATCAGGCTATGATTACTATCATGTGGATGACCTAGAAAATTTGGCAAAATGTCATGAACACTGTAAGTAGACTTTAATCTTTCTGGTGATAATAATAAGTGTTTTTAATCAGATAAGTAACTATTGTATTAATAGAAGGTGGTAAAATACATACATATAAATATTTTTGTATTTTTGAAATATAACTAATCCAATAGGGATAATAGATCAAGTTTAAATTAAATTTGTTCCTATTTACATATTTCAGTCTGTAATAGTAAGCACAGCTTTATAAAATAATGTCTAATAAACCTTGTTCTGAAGTATATACGTGCTATATCTGGAGTAAGAGAAGTAGATTCCTTTGAAAATTGAAATAGTATGTCAAAATATTAGAACACTGTATCATAAATTTTGACTTATAGGCATATAAATGTACCCAGGAGGTAAGTACACATCTAAAGATTCTTTCAGAAAGTTCATAGTGAATGCTTAATGTTACTTGTCATTATTATTATTAACAGCAAAAGCATTATCACTGTGCCGTGCACAATGCTAAACAATTTATTCATCACCACATTTCTAGAAAGTAGTTTCTACTATTATCTCTGAATAAACAGGCACAGCAAGGCCAAATAATTTGCCCACAATCTGGTACCTCATTGGTGGTAGCAACAGGATTACAATCTAGACCTATCCCTGGACCACATGCTATTTATATACTTTGTTTCAGAGGTTTGTTTCAATGATAAGTTTTATTTGCTTTCCTTACTCTCCTCCCCAAATCCTGCTATTTTGGATATCCTCTAAAACTTAAATTAGATATATTAGATACTTTCGTGATGTCTTAGGCTGGTCTAATAAACATCTCTCTGTGAAAATTAAGCATGTTTTATGATAACAACTACATGGAAGATTTTTAGAGTAAAGTAATTTCATCACAAAACATTATTCACTTCAAGCAATATGGGCACTCAGCTCATGATAACGTACACCGAGAAAAATAGATATTGATGCTTGACCAGCACTTCCTAAGGTTTGGTCCATTGAATGCCAGTCCATTCAAAATGGATTTTATGGTCAAGGAAGAGTAGGAAATCCTTCATAATCAATCCCCCCCTTCCCCAAATCTTAACATACATTAACATACTTAAGGTTTTAAGAAGGTTAAACCTATTTAACAAAGTTTCTCAAATTAATTTAACCATAAAACCCCCTCTTTTTTTGTTTACTATCTCTTAAAAGCCTATAGAATTTAAAATTTAGGGCAACACTCTCTGAACAAAAGATACACACAGACTACAAATAAAGGGATGAAAAGATATTTCATGCCAATGGAAATGAAAAAAAAGCAATACTTACATCGGACAAAGTAGAATTTAAAGCAAAGTCTATAGTAAGAGTCTAAGAAGGACACTACATATGATAAAGGGATCAATCCAACAAGAGGATGGAATCCTTGTGAACATTTATGCACCCAACATAGGAGCACCTAAATATGTAAAGTTAATATTGATGGACATAAAGGGAGAAATCAACACCAATGCAATCATAGTAGGGGGCTTTAACACCCCATTGACATCAATGGATAGATCTTCCAGACAGAAAACCAACAAGGAAACAACAGGTGGATTTCTTTTTTTTCCCTGTCACCATAGATGGAATTTAATTGATATCTTCAGAGCATTTCATCCCAAAGCCACAGAGTATACATTCTCTTCAAGTGCCCATGGAAAAGGTGCCAGGATAGACCACATGTTAGGACACAAAACAAGTTTCCATAAATTTAAGAAGATTGAAATTATATAAAGCATCTTCTCTGACTGTAATGGTATGAAATTAGAAGTCAGTCACAAGAAAAGAACTGAGAAACACACAAAGTCATGGAAGCTAAATAACATGTTACTAAACAATGAATGGGTTAACAATAGGATCAAGAAAAAAAATTAAAAATATCTTGAAAAAAACAAAAATGAGAACACAACAACCTAAAATCTATGGGACACAGCAAAAGCAGCCCTAAGAGGGAATTCCATAACATTATAGGTCTATCTCAAGAAACAAGAAGGGGGGGAATAACCAAGTTGGTGGCATAGGTAAACAACTAACCTGCTGCCTCACACAACAATTTCAAAACTACAACTAAAAGACAAAACAGACATCATCCAGAACCACAGGAAGGCTGGCTGAATGGAAATTCTACAACTAGAAGGAAAAAGAAAAGCACATTGAGACTTAGAGGAGCTGCAGGAGGCAGAGGTTCTGAGATGTGTGCGCTGAGAGGACTTGCAACTGAGTTGTGTGGCTGGCTTTCTCAAGCGGGAGGGAGACAAAAGCTCCCGACTGCACTGAACTCCAGTTCCGGGCGAGACTCTGGGGACCCAGACTCATATGGGGTGACACTGGACTGTCAGGAAAGAGAAAAGCACACTGAGACTCAGAGGAACTGCAGAAGGCAGAGGTACCGAGGTGCGGGTGCACGCGCCATGAGGGCAGGAAACTGAGTATGCGGCTGGCTTTCTCAAGCAGGAGGGAGACAAAAGCTCCCGACTGTGCTGAACTCCAGTTCCGGGCGAGACTCTGGGGATCCAGACTCATTCGGGGATAAACTGGACTGTCTGGCAGCGGGTGGAAATCAAGGACGGCTTTCTCTCAGAGTTGCTTACAACGATTTCCACGGGACACTGAGACACAGGGGCCTATTAGGGCAGGGCTGATGGGAAACCAATGCTGTCTGCTTCACCCTGAGACTCTGCCCCATCCAAGTTGAGCACAGAGGCTTTTGCAAGTCTTGTCTCATAAGAGTGTCTCCTGCACAGTTCTCCCAGCTTAGACACAGCTGATCCTCACAGCCAATTGGCCTGGAAGTCAATTCCTCCCAATGATACCAATAACAATCAAGGCTTAACTACAACAAGACTGTGCACACAGCCCACAAAGGGGTGCACCAAGAGTGTCCACCTCAGGTAACTGGGGAGTCTGAGCCACTGGGCCCTATAGGACACCTAGTACACAAAGCCACTCTTATCAACTCAGGGAAGCAGCCAAAATGCGGAGACAAAGAAACAGATCACAAATGAAAGAAATGGAGGAAAGCAAACAACTGGATATAGAGTTCAAAACCACGGTTATAAGGTTTTTCAAGAATTTTCTAGAAAAGGCCGATAAATTTAGCGAGACCCTCAAGGATGTGAAAAAGGATCAACTAGAAATTAAGCATACACTGACTGAAATAAAAAATACTATACAGAGATCCAACAGCAGACTAGAGGATCGCAAGAATCAAGCAAAGATTTGAAATACAAAGAAGCAAAAAACACTCAACCAGAAAAGCAAAAAGAAAAAAGAATCCAAAAATATGAAGACAGTGTAAGGAGCCTCTGGGACAACTTCAAGCATATCAACATCAGAATTATGGGGTGCCAGAAGAAGAGAGAGAGCAAGATACTGAAAACCTATTTGAAGAAATAATGACTGAAAACTTACCCCACCTGGTGAAAGAAATAGACTTACAAGTCCAGGAAGCGCACAGAACCCCAAACAAAAGGAATGCAAAGAGGACCACACCAAGACACATCATAATTAAAATGCCAAGAGCAAAAGACAAAGAGAGAATATTAAAAGCAGCAAGAAAAAAACAGTTAGTTACCTACAAGGGAGCACCCATACAACTGTCAGCTGATTTCTCAACAGAAACTATGCAGGCCAGATGGGAGTGGCAAGTAATATTCAAAGTGATAAATAGCAAGAGCCTATAACCAAGATTACTTTACCCAGCAAAGCTATCATTCAGAGTTGAAGGTCAGATAAAGAGCTTCACAGACAAGAAAAAGCTAAAGGAGTTCATCACCACCAAACCAGGATTACATGAAATGCTGAAGGGTATTCTTTAAGAAGAGGAAGAAGAAGAAAAAGGTAAAGATAAAAATTATGAACAACAAATACATATCTATCAACAAGTGAATCTAAAAATCAAGTGAATAAAAAAATCTGATGAACAGAATAAACTGGTGAATATAATAGAATCAGGGGCATAGAAAGGGAGTGGACTGACAATTCTTGGCGGTAAAGGGATGTTGGGGGTGCAGGAAGAGACTGGACAAAAATTGTACACCTATGGATGAGGACAGTGGGGGTGGTAAGGGTAGAGAATGGGGTATGAACCGGGTGGAGGGGAGCTGTGGGGGAAAAAACAGGAACAATTGTAATAATCTGAACAATATAAAGAGTTATTAAATTTAAAAAAAAGAAAAATCTCTAACAAAAGAAACTAGAACAACTAGCAAAGCCCAAAGTGAGTAGGAGGAAGGAAATAATAAATCAGGGCACAAATAAATAAAATTTATTTGGTCTGAAAAAAAAAACACAATATAAAAGATCAATGAAATCAAGAGCTGGTTCTTTGAAAAGATAAACAAGATTGACAAACTTCATCCAGGCTCATCAAGAAAAAAGAGAGAGGACCAAAATAAGATCAGAAATGAAAGAGAAGTATACTGATACCAAAAAAATGCAGAGGAATGTAAGAAAATATTATGAATAATTGTATGCCAACAAATTCAACAACCTGGATGAAATGGATAAATTCCTAGAAACATAGTCTTCCAAAATGGAATCAGGAAGAACCAGAAAACCTGAATAGACAGATTACAACCAGTGAAGTTGAAGCAATAATAATAAAAAAATCCTAATACATAAAAAGCCTGCGGCCGTCACAACCTTAGTATCAGACGACCAAACAGCAGGCTGTATGGGATGACCAGGCCAGCAGGGGGGGTTAGTGAGGGACGAGCATACAACTGAACAGCAGGCTGCATGGGGTGACCAGGTCGGCAGGGGGGATAATTGGGGGCAACCAGGCTGGCGGGGGGGCATTTGGGAGCTACCAGGTTGGCAAGGGGGGCAGTTGGGGGTTACCAGGCCAGTGGGGGGGCAGTTGGAGTTGACCAGGCTGGCGGGGGGACAATTGGGGGCAACCAGACCGGCAGGGGGCAGTTAGAGGTGACCAGGCCAGCAGGGGGGGGGGACAGTTAGGGGCGACCAGGCTGGTAGAGGGGAGCAGTTGCGGCCAACCAGGCTGGCAGAGAGGGGCACTTGGAGGCAACCAGGCAGGTGAGCAGTTAGGAGCCAGTGGTCCTGGATTGTGAGAGGGGTCCAAGGATCAGGCTTAAACTGGCAGTCGGACATCCCCCAAGGGGTTCCGGATTGGAGAGGGTGCAGGCTGGGCTGAGGAAACCCCCTACCCCGTGCATGAATTTCATGCACCAGGTCTCTAGTTATCAAAAGTCCAGGATTGGGTGGTTTTATAGGTTATTGTTAGCAAACATTCAAAGAACTAACTCCTATCCTTGTCAAACCATTCCAGAGAATTCTAGATGAGGAAAGACTCCCAAGCTCATTTTAAGAGGCCAACATTATCCTAATTTCAAAACCAGATAATAAGACACTACAAAGAAGAAAAATTATAGGTCAATTCCCTGATGAACATACATACTAAAATCCTCAACAAAATATTAGCAAACTGGATTCAGCAATACATTGAAAAGATCATACACCATTAAGTGGGATTTATTTTGGGGATGCAGGTTGGTACAAATATTTGCAAATTAATAAATGTGATACACCACATAAAAAATGAAGGATAAAAACCATATGATCATATCAATAGATGGAAAAAAGTCATTTTATGAAATCTAGCACCAATTTTTTATTTTTTAAAATATCGTTTATTGGTTTCAGAGAGGAAAGGAGAGGGAAAGAGAGATAGAAACATCAATGATCAGAGAGAATCATTGATTGGCTGCCTCCTGCATGCCCCTTACTTGGCATGTGCCCTTGACTGGAATTGAACCTGGGACTCTTCAGTCCACAGGTTGACGCTCTTATCTACTGAGCAAAAACAGCTAGAGTCCATTTTTTATTTAGAAACTCAGCAAAGTGGAAGTAGAGAAAACATCTCAATGTAATAAAGGCCACATATGACAAACCCACACCTAACATCATGCCCAGTGGGAAAAACTACAAGTATTTCCTTTAAGATCAGGAATAAGGGATATCATTACTCTTATTTAACACCAGAGACCTGGTGCAAGAAATTCGTGCACTGGGGGGTGTCCCTCAGCCCAGTCTGTACCCTCTCCAGTGTGGGACCCCTCAGAGGATGTCTGACTGCCATCGGGCCTAAACTGGCAGTTGGACATCCCTCTTACAATCCGGGACTGCTGGGTCCTAACTGCTTGCTTGCCTGGCTGCCTAACCACTTCTATCTGCCAGCCTGATCACCCCTAACCACTCCCCTGCCAGCCTGATTGATGCCTAACTGCTTCCCTGCTGGCCTGATCGCCCCGAACCGCCCTACCCTGCCAGCCCAATTGCCCACAACTGCCCTTGCCTGCCGGCCTCATCGCTCACAACTGCCCTTCTCTACCAGCCCGATTGCCCACAACTTTCCTCCCCTGCCTGCCCGATCGCCCACAACTGCCCTCCCCTAACGGCCCAATCGCCCACAACTGCCCTCCCCTGCCGGCCCATTTGCCCCCAACTGCCCTCCCCTGCTGGCCATCACCCCCAACTGCCCTCCCTTGCCGGCCATCTTGTTGTGGCCATCTTGTGGCAGCCATCTTGTGATGACGCGAGGGCGAGACAACACTTAGGCTTTTATTAGTATAGATAGTACTGGAAGTCTAAGCTACAGCATTCAGACAAGAAGTAGAAAAAAAGGCATCCAAATTGGAAAGGAAGAAATAAAACTGTCACCATATGGTATGATACTGTCATATACAGAACCCTAAAGTAGATTTCACACACAAAAATTAACTAGAAGTAATAAGTGAATTTAATAAAGAAGCATGATATAAAATAAATATCCAGAAATCAGTTGCATTGCTATACACCAATACTGAACTATCAGAAAGAGAAACTAAGAAAACAATCCCATTCACAGTTGCCTTAAAAAAAATGCCTAGAAATAAATTTAACAGTGGTAAGAGACCTGTACTTGGAAAATTATGACACTGAAGAAAGAAATTGAAGAAGACACAAATAAGTGGAAGCATATGTCATCCTTTTCAAAGATAGAAAGAATTATCATCATTAAAATGTCCATACAACCAAAAGCAGTCTATAGATTCAGTGCAATTCCTATCAATATACTAATGGTATATTTCACAGAACTAGAACAAATATTCCAAAAAATGTTTGTGGAGCAACAAAAGACCCAGGATAGCCACAGTAATCTTGAGAAAGAAGAATGAAGTTGGAGGAATCATGGTGCCTGGTACCAAACTATACTACAAGGCCATAGCAATCAAAACAGCATGATGCTAACTTAAAAACAGACATATAGATTAATGGAACAGAATAGAGGACCCAGAAATAAACCCACACTTTTATACTCAATATTTGACAAAGGAGGCAAAAACATACAAGGAACTAAAGATAGTCTATTCCATAGTTGTTGTTGGGAAAATTGGACAGATACATGCAAAAAGATGAAATGAGACCATTTTCTTACACTGTGCACAAAAATAAACTCAAAATGGGTTAAAGACTTGTAAATGTTAGACTCAAAACCATAAAAATCATAAAAAATAACATAAGCAGTAAAATTTTGGACATTTCTCATAACAGTATTTTTTTTGATATATCTCCTCGGGCAAAGGAAACAAGAAAAAATAAACAGATGGGAATACCAAACTAAATTGTTTTTGCACAAAGGAAACCAACTAAATGAAAAGACAACTCACTGAGAACATATTTGCCAGTGACTCATGTGATAAGGGGTAAATATCCAAAATTTATAAAGAACTTATAAAACTCAACACCAAAAAAAACAGGCCAGTTAAAAAATGGGCAAAGGATATGATTGGACACTTCTCAAAAGAGGACATACGGATGGCCAATAGACATATGAAAAGATCATCAGAGAAATGTAAATTAAAACTACACACTGTCAGAATGGCTATCAACAAATCAGCAAATAAGTTTTGGTGAGAATGTGGAGAAAAGGGAACCCTTGTGCACTGTTGGTGGGAATGCAGATTGGTGCAGCCACTGTGGAAAACAGTATGGAGTTTCCTCAAAAAATTAAAAATGGAACTGCCTTATGACCCAGTGATTTCACTTCTGGGAATATATCTGGAGAAACACAAAACACTGATTGGAAAGAATATATGCACCCCTACCATATGATCACTACAGTGTTATTTACAACTAGTGGCCCGGTGCACAAGATTTGTGCACATTAAAAGGGGATTAATTAGAGGAAATGTTTTAATATTGCTATTTGCCCTTTCTCTATAATGGAAGTGTCAGAGATGAAAGAAAATTAGTAAAATGTATGAAAATCTCCCTCCTGTCAGAGTCTGGGGTGTGCCGTGGGACCTAGAGTCAAGTACCTGCCCACCCGTGCCTCGAAATCATGCCAGACCCAGCCAGACCCACCCCCATCAAGCCCTGCAGGGTGGGGGGTGGGGGCGCGCAACTTCATGTCCCCTAGCAGGGTGGGGTGCTCAGCCTCAGGTCCCCTGTCAAGCATGCTAGGCGGGGGCTCAGCTCAGGTCCCCTGGCCCCAGTGCCAGGGCAGGGGAGGGGGGGTGCACGGCCTCAGGTTCCCCGGCCCTGGCGCAAGGATGTGATGACCATTTGCCTGTTAGCTCTTTATTATATAGGATACCTAAGATTTGGAAGCAGCCCAAGTTCCCATCAGTAGAATGGATAAAAACACCATGGATCATTTACACAGTGGAATACTACTTGCCTGTAAAAAAAAAAAAAAAAAGAAGGAAACTTGCTCTTTGTGACAGCATGGATGGACTTGGAATAAGCCAATGAAATAAGCCAATCAGAGAAAGACAAGTACCATATGATTTCACTCAAATGTAGAATCTAACGAGCAAAATAAATTAACAAAATAGAAACAGACTCATAGAGACCAAACTGACAGCTGTCAGAGGGAGCTAGGTTGGAGGGCAGGTTGAAGGGATTAATTTTAAAAAGAGATTAATAGACACAGATAGCAGAATGGTAATTGCTAAAGGGAAAAGAGGGTGAGGGATGTATAAGAGGGTATAGGAAGGATAAATGGTGATGTACACCTGAGAACTATATAACTTTATTAAACATGTTACCCCAATACATTCCATAAAAAAGAAAAACATTAAAAAAAAAAACCCACCAGAAAGTTGCCTTGAACACAGGAAGCTAGAATGCTAGTATTTTCCTAAAAATATGGTAACAGTTCGTGAATACAATTTACTCTGTGAATGTTGTGTAAGTTCTATTGATTGACAAACTGAGTGGAACACCTTGCAAATCCCATTTAAAGTAACAGGTTTTCATTATATCTGAAATCATAAACATTACGTAATAGTAGGAGTTTTTTTTTTAAAAGCTGTGGTACATTTACACAATGGAATACTACTTGGCTGCAGGAAGAAAACACAAGAAAATCTTACCTTTTGCTAGAGCATGGATGGTCCTGAAGAATATTATGCTAGTGAACTAAATCAGAGAGAAGTACCATATGGTTTCATTTATATGTCGACTCTAATGAACAAAATAAACAAAATAGAGAAAGGCTCATATTACAGACTGACAGCTGTCAAAGAGAGGAGGGTATTGGGGGACTGGGTGAAAAAGGTGAAGGGATTAAGCAACAAAACAAAATAAAACAAAAAACCACACAAATAAAACCCCCTCATAAACACAGACATCAGTATGGTGATTACCGGAGGTAAAGGAGGGTAGGAGAAGGTAGAGGAGGTAAAGGGAGAATAAATGGTAATGAAAGGAGATTTGACTTGGGGTGGCAAACACACAGTACAGTATACAGATGATGTATTATAGAATTGGACACCTGAAACCTATATAATTTTATTAACCAATGACACCCTAGTAAATTCAACAAAAATAAAAAGTAAAATATTTTAAAAATTAAACCTATTTAACACAGTTTTCCAAGTTAATTTAACCACAACCTTTTCCCCTTTTTGGCTTAGTATCTGTTAAAAAGCTGCAGAACTTACAATCTATGGAAACTATTTTGGGGAATACTGTACTTATCAGTTCACGTAAGTTAGTCTGATTTTGGTCAGTTAAGGTTTAGAATTAAATGCTTCAAAGATGCCACACCTGCCAGAGTACAGGTGTGATTACTTATTGTTATCCTCAGTATATCAGGCCAGGAGGAAGTCAATATGTGAATACTTTATTCTTGAGTATTTGGAAGTTTATTGTGTATGAAAAGTATCTAAGATCAGCAGTAATTGGCTCTAAGTTGGACACTGTGGAAGATTAATTGGTTGAGACTTTAAGCTATCTCTATAGAATAGCATTTCTTATAATTGATATATATGTTATTAAAAAGCCAGAAGAATTGTATATACTGTATAGATATAAATATAAATGATAGCTTTTGCTAATAAACAGATTCATAACTTATAATCTGAATCAAACTTTTTTTCTCTTCTTAGTGATGCAGTATGGGAAAGGCAAATCATGTTATTACAGGTTCCTGACCAAAGGACAACAGTGGATTTGGCTTCAAACTCATTATTATATCACTTATCACCAGTGGAATTCAAGGCCAGAGTTTATTGTTTGTACTCACACTGTAGTAAGGTAAATTATTTTATAAAATTTCTCAACTATAGTAACATCCATGGTGATACTGACAATGCATGACTTGTTAATGAATTACTAAGTGATTTTCCTTATTTTTGATACACAGTTTCAATATATTACTGAATTTACTTACAGACATTATATCAAAAGAGAATGAAGGCATATATAGAAATATATACATACACACATACACGCATATATATGTGTGTGTGTGTGTGTGTGTGTGTGTGTGTGTGTGTGTATATATATAATTCTTGACATAAATTTTATGGTTTAGAGCAGAAGTAACTATTTTTTTTTTGTACGAAAGTCAGTTGTATAAAAGGAAAACTGAGCCCTAGCTCGTTTGGCTCAGTGGATAGAGCGCCAGTCAGCCTGCAGACTGAAGGGTCCCAGGTTCAAGACTGGTCAAGGGCACATGCCAAGGTTGCAGGCTCAATTCCCAGTAGGGGGCATGCAGAAGGCAGCCAGTCAGTGATTATCTCTCATCGATGTTTCTATCTCTCTCTCCCCTCTCCCTTCCTTTCTGAAATCAATAAGAATATATTAAACAGGAAAAAGAAAACTGAGTAGACAAGCATACTCTTTTTTAATTTAATATCTTTTAATTTAACAACTGCATTTATAGATCATTTACATTAGATACCTAGAAAAATTCAATTGAGATTCCTAGAAAAATGCAATTTTAATTAAGATTTGTACATTGTCTTTTAATTGTATATATGTTGTAGGTTTGTATAGTGCATGGAAAATAGTCTGGAATTAGTAATGAGCAAGTAAGACACATAGCAAACACTGAATGAGTACACCTGTGCATTATTTCAAACTAATGACCGAACACTAAAATTATATATTTTTTCATTTGTAGTTATGCAGAAGTTAGGGCTGAAAGACGACGAGAACTTGGCATTGAAGAGTCTCTTCCTGAGATAGCTGCTGACAAAGTATGTATCTTGCAGATTTAAAAAAAAAAAATTATTTCTTTGTAATGAAAAATTAGATTCACTAATTTATAAGAAAATTATTTTTCATATTTTATTTTCTCACTTGTGACAGGGTTATCCATTTTTACTTTAATATTTTAAAACATCATCTGCTTCTAAAAAATATTTGAAGTGCCTGCTGTTTAGTGATAATTGGATGAGTGACATGTAAGATCTCACATTTAAACTACCATTTATTGTCTATAACACGTTAGGCTCTGGGTAGGTTCTTTTTATGAATTACAAAATACCTTTTACTCCTCAAACATCCTTATGTGTTAGGCAGTATCCCCATTTTCAAAATATTCAAACTGGGGCTTTAAGAGTTGGGGGAAACCTCCCCTAAAGACACATATCTGGCTCCCAGCTGGTGTGGCTTAGTGATAGAGCATCGACCTATGAACTGGAAGGTCACAATTAGATTCCTGGTCAGGGCACATGCTTGGGTTGTGGGCTTGATCTTCAGTAGAGGGGGTATGCAAGAGGCAGCTGATCAGTGATTCTGATCATTGATGTTTCCATTTCTCCCTCTTTCTTCCTCTCTGAAATCAGTTAAAAATATATATATTTTTAAAAAGACACATGGCGCCAGACAAGCGTGGCTCAGTGGTTGAGCATCAACTTATGAACCAGGAGGTCATGATTCGATTCCTGGTCAGGGCACATGCCCAGATTGTGGGCTCTATCCCAGTGGGGAGCGTGCAGGAGGCAGCCAATAGATGATTCTCTCTCATCGTTGATGTTTCTGCCTCTCTCTCTTTCTCCCTTTCTGAAATCAATAAAAATATATATTTTTTTAAAAATAAAAACATAAATAAAAAGACAGATGGCTGGGAAGTTATGGTCAGAATTTGAACTCTGGTTTCTCTTTTCATTATATCATGTAGAAGTGTAGTGTATTAGTTACTAATGGCTGTGTAACAAACTTAATGATGTAAAATAATAGTTATTCACTCCTAGTTTCTGTGGTTAAGAGTCCAGGCACAGTTTATTTGGGGCCTCTGGTTCAGAACTGATCAGGAGGTTGCAGTCAAAGTATCAGCCTGGGTCTCTTAAAAGGTGTAATCAGATGTGTGGAGGCCACAGTTATCCAACGTTCACCTGGGGCAGACCCTACCTCAGGCTTGCTTTTATTGTTGGAAGGATCTGATTCCTCATGGGCATTTGGACTAAGTTCTTGATTCCTTACTGACTGATGGCCAGAGGTCACCCTTAGTTCCTTTCCAGGTGGCCCTTTCCATCAGAGCAAGTGTGCAAGAAGATCCAGGAAGAGAAAACCAGCAAGTTGAAAGTCAAAATCTTTGGTAACCTAATCACAGAAGTGATAACACGTCACTCTTGCTGTTCTGTACATGAGAAGCAAACCACCAGGTCCAGCCTACACTCAAGGGGAGGGATTATATAAGGGGGTGAATACCAGGAGGGTAGGAGTCATTATGAGGTATGTCAGAAATTGCCTACCACAGGTATTTTCAACTTGCAGAAATAAGTGGAATGAGGAGAGTCAAGAATCATATGAAGTGTGTTAAACAGGCAGTGTGCCAGGGACAGTATGGGGGATATTGTTCAGTCATTCAGTAAACCTTATTAAGTACCTTCTGTGTGCCAGGAAGTACCAGACATGGCTCTATATACTAAGAATGCAGCAGTGAATAACATAGACAAGTTCTCTGCTCTCATGGATCCCACATGAAAGAATGTTTTAAAGAAGCTTTGTATTTTGTAGAGGAAGAATATCCAGGATGTTCTAATAAAATAAATTTTCTGAGAAAAGTGTTTTAAATCTAGGGTTCCTGGAAATGAGGACCATTATAGAAACTAAAATAATACAGATTGTTCCCCTTTGCTTCTTCACTTTCCCTTATGCCAGTGTCCAATCCTAAATTCAACTAGCCCTACTTCCAAAACATACTCCGTCCACTTTCTCACCATGTTTGTTGTTACCACCATGTTCCACTGGGAGTTAGGTCCATTTGAGATATATTTTTGAGCAACTTCAGCGTGGGGTAGTTTTAAAGTCATGAGTCTAAATTTAATAACCAAGGGGATGGATGTAGAGAGAGATAACAAGCAAATGCTAAGCATTAATGTTTGGGTGTGAAATAGCGGTGAGGTAGGAGTAAAACCAGAAAGCTAAGTTGTCCGAGGAGGTGTAGGGATTACACGTAAGGTGGAGTAGAGGAAAACGTTATTGGAGATGAGGAGTTCCTAGAAAGCTGAGAGGCCAGGACAGACTTTTGGATGAATCATCCACATGGATATTGAAATTCTGTAGAAAAGTCAGTGTTGGAGTTAAGAGAAAGATTTTGAGTAATCAAATGCTGAATTTACAAAGATGCTTATAGTACCTTGTCTATAAACTAAAGTGCCATCTTTATTCTTATGCTTATTTTTTACACTTTCTCTATTGCTTTAATGTGATAAAATATACGTAACAAAATTTACCATTTTATCCAGTGGCATTAAGTGTACAGTTCAGTGGCACTAAATACATTCACACTGGTGTGCAGTCATCACCACTAGCCACCAAAACTTCTTCATCTTCCGAAACTGAAACTCCATGTCCATACTCATTAAACCGTAACTCCCCATTCCCTCCTTCTGAAGCCTCTGGCCACCACCAGTCTACTTTCTGACTCTTAATTTGACTCCCTTAGGCACAACATACAGGTAGAATCATACAGTAATTGTCCTCATGTGACTGGCTTATTTGACTTGGCATAATGTTCTCAAGGTTTATTCATGTTGTAGCATGTGACAGAATTTTCTAAATAATATTTCATTGTATGTACCAGTATATGCCACATTTTTGTTATCCACTTGTTTATCATTAGACACTTGGGTTGCATCTATCTTTTGGCTATTGTGAATAATGCAGCTATGAACATGGGTGTACAAATATTTGAGCCTCTGCTTTCAATTTTTTGAGCATATACTTAGAAATGGAATTGTTGGATCATATGGTAATTCTATGTTTGTTTGTTTATTAAAGGTATGTTTTTTATTTCAGAGAGAGGAGGGGAGAGGGGGAGAGAGAGAGAAACATCAATGATGGGAGAGAATCATATATCGGCTGCATCCTGCACCTCCCTACTGGGGATTGAGCCCACAACCCCTCAGGTGCCCTGACTGGGAATCCAGCTGTGACCTCCTGGTTCATGGGTCGATGCTCAGCCACTGAGCTAAACTGGCTGGGCAAATTATATTTATTTATTTATTTATTTATTTATCCTCACCCAAGGATATGCTTAGAGGAAGCGGGGAGCGGAGAGAGAGAGACAGACAGAGACATCAATGTGAGAGAGAAACATTGATCAGTTGCCTTCTGTGTGCACCTGGATGGGGAGCGAACCCAAAACCCTGGTATGTGCTCTGACTGGGAATCGAAGTATCAACCTTTCAATGCACGGATGATGCTCCAACCAATTGAGCCACTCCAGCTGGGCTCTATGTTTAATTTTTAAGCAACCATTTTATTGTTTTCCATAGTAGCTGCATTCATTTACATTCCCATCAGCAGTGCACAAGAATTCCAATTTCTTCATATTCTCACCAACACTGGTTATTTTCTGTCCTCCCCCCCCATAATAGCCATTCTGATGGACGTGAAGTAATATATTATTGTGGTTTTGATTTTTATTTCCCTAATAATTGTTGATATTGAGCATCTTTTCATTTCTTTATTGATCATCTCTATATCTTTGGAGAAATGTCTACAAGATCCTTACTAGTTTTTTAAGTGGATTATTTGGTGTGTGTTTTGTTTTGTTTTGTTTTGTTTTGCTGTTCAATTATAGAGTTTTTTATATGTTCTGGGTATTAATTTCTTATCAGGTGTATGATTTGCAAATGTTTTGTCTCATTCCATGGGTTGCCTTTCCACTCTGGTATACTTTCCTCGGGTGCACTTTTGTTGCTTTGTGCATTTAATGTCAGATATAAGAAGTTATTGGCCAATCCAAGGTCATAAAGCTTTGCTCCTTCTGAACATAGTTTTTAGCTCTTATGATTAGGGAGGTCTTTGATCCATTTTGAGTTTGTTTTTGCATATGGTACATGGCAAGAGTCCACCTTCATTCTTTTGCATCTCTTGTTTCTTTAAATTGACAATGAAGCAAAAACCATCTGGCTATAAAAAATAAATTTTCATTTCTTTACTTCATACACAAATATCATTGATTTGTTATGAGTGAAAACTGATTTTGTGGGAGAGGGCTTGGTAAGCAGTATTGATAATTTGGGGTCTCTGAACTGAACCATAAGAAAACATGTCTTTTACTCTTTCTCCTTAGAGCCAAGATTCTGGGTCTGATAACCGTATAAACACAGTCAGTCTCAAGGAAGCATTGGAAAGGTTTGATCACAGCCCAACCCCTTCTGCTTCCTCCCGTAGTTCAAGAAAATCATCTCACACTGCAGTCTCAGACCCATCCTGTGAGTACTCTAGCTTGAAAGCAGACTTCCTTTAAAGAGAGTGTTTCTAAATTGTGTTACGAGTATCAGTATTGTTAATCAAGTGGTACTTTAAAATAGTTTTTACATTTCACGATATATTAAACTTTCCAGTGAGTAAGAGGCACATTGCTCACATTTAACAAAGAATTAAGTTTATGAAGTAACCTATAAAATAATATATAGTAATGTTTGTATTGTTGTTTTTAATTCCCTCAAAAAGAAAGCAAAACTATTCTTTTTTTTCTTTTACTGGTAAAGCCAGTAAATATTCTTCAAATTTGCTTTTTGAAAATTTTTTTAAGAATCTTTATGAAGACTTGCATAATTATTATTGGTAACCTTTTTTTTAAAGAGTAATTTTTAATATCTCATGGTATTAAAACTATACACACACACACACACACACACACACACACACATACACACACACACACCAGTAAGGAGAAAAGAGGTAGTGGTAAACTACTCAGCATTGTCAGTAGAACATCAGCGGTTAAACATAGGATTTCTGAAATGTTAGGGAAAAATTTTCCCCTACTATAGCTGTTTCTTTTTAAAAAAATATTATTTTATTGTGGTAAGAACACTTAAAATGAGATCTACCCTGTTAAATTTTTTAGTGTACAGTGTCATTGTTGACTATAGGTACAATGCTGTACTGCAGATCTCTAGAGTTTATTCATCATGCTTAACTGTAATTTTATGCTCAGTGATTAGTAACTCCCCACTTTCCCTCTGCCCAGCTCTTGGCAATCACCATTCTCTTTGATTCAACAAATTTCACTATTTTAAATATTTCAGACAATGGAGTCATGCACTCCTCATCTTTCTGTCATTGCTTATTTCGCTTAGCCTGATGTCCTCAAGGTTCACCCAGTTGTTGCATATTATATAATTTCCTTCTTTTAAAAGATTGAATAGTATTCCATTGTTTATAATACAGTGGTGGGCAAAAATAGGTTTACAGTTGTGAGTACGTGAAACAGGTTTATTTTTGTACTAGAGGCCCGGTGCATGAAATTTGTACATTGCGGGGGGTTGTTCCTCAGCCCAGCCTGCACCCTCTCCAATCTGGGACCCCTCAAGGGACATCCCTCTCACCAGGCCACCAGGATCGGGCCTAAATGGGCATTCGGACATCCCTCTCACAATCCAGAACTTCTGGCTCCCAACTACTCACCTGCCTGCCTGCCTGATTGCCCCTAACCACTCCTATGCCAGCCTGATCAATGCCTAACTGCTCCCCTGCTGGCCCGATTGCCCCTGTCCTCCCCTGCTGGCCTGGTCACCCTTAACTGCCCTCCCCTGCTGGCCCAGTCACCCCTAACTGCCTTCCCTTGCCAGCCTGGTCGCCCCTAACTGTCCTCTCCTGCTGGCCTGGTTACCCCTAACTGCCCTCCCCTGCTGGCCCGGTCACCCCTAACTGCCCTCCCCTGCCGGCCTGGTTGCCCCAACTGCCCTCCCCTGCCGGCCCAGTCACCCTAACTGCCCTCCCTTGCCAGTCTGGTCGCCCCTAACTGTCCTCCCCTGCTGGCCTGGTCATCCCTAACTGCCCTCCCCTACTGGTCCAGTCACTCCTAACTGCCCTACCTTGCCAGCCTGGTCACCCCTAACTGCCCTCCCCTGCCGGCCTAGTCACCCCAACTGCCCTTCCCTGCTGGCCCGGTCACCCCTAACTGCCCTCCCCTGCTGGCCATTTTGTGGTGGCCATCTTTGACCACAAGGGGTGGTCATCTTGTGTGTTGGAGTGATGGTCAGTTTGCATATTACCTCTTTATTATATAGGATTATTATTTATTAATTATTGTATTATTTTCCATATGAACAACTGTAAACCTACTTTTGCCCACTGCTGTATATACCACATTTTGTTTATCCATTCATCTGTAAATGGACATTTAGCTTGTTTCAACTTCTTGACTATTATGAATAATGTTGCAGTGAACATAGGAGTGCTAGTATTTTTCAAGATCCTAATTTCACTTATTTTAGATAAATACAGATGGGATTGGTGGATCATATATGGTAATTCTGTTTTTAATTTTTTTGCAAAACCCCCACCCTGTTTTCCAGTTGGTGTACTGTTTTGTATCCCTACTAACAGTGTGCAAGAATTCTAGCTACTTCACATTCTTGCAAACACTTGTCTTTTTGTGTTTTTAGTTAATAGCCATCCTGACTGGTGTGAGGTAATATCTTATATGGTTTTGATTTGCATTTCTTTCATGATTGTGATGTTGAGCATTTTTTCATATACTCGTTGGTCTTTTGTATGTCTTATTTACAGAAATGTCTATTCAATTTGTTAGGCCATTTTTCAGTTGAATTCATTTATTTACTATTGAGTTGTAGGAGTCATAATCATTATTATATTTGAATTTTTTCTATTTCAAACCTTTCTTTGTCCTTAAAAAAGGAGTAATTAAAATAATCATCTTATTGTTATAGATTTCACTTCTATTGAATAATTTAGAAAAGGAACTCAAAAACCTTATTTTTATTGACTGAAGTATATTTTAAGATTCATTTTTGAATTGTATTTTATAAAGTACTAACACTCTTCTGTTTTTGTTGACTAATCTCAGCAACACCAACAAAGATCCCAACGGATACTAGCACTCCTCCCAGACAGCATTTACCAGCTCATGAAAAGATGGCACAAAGGAGGCCATCATTTAGTAGTCAGGTAACTCTTTTGTTAGTATTCTTCTGAATATAGGTTTATTAAAGGGGAAAACAAGTCTTTAGAAACTCATTGGTTCATTTTCCCATTCTATAAAGATTAAAATAGTTCATCTGAGGTTAAATACAATAATGACAATTAAATCTAGTCAGCTTTTATTGAGAACCTATGTAGAGTAATGTGGCAGATGCCTTGGAAGATAAAAACATGAGTAGATAATAGGCATTTTCAATGTAGAGGGGAAGACATGCCTGTACTCAGCCCAAAAAGTGTGAGGCAAATTGTAATTCAGTTATAAAGATACCATGGTGATGTTTCTGGTGGAAATATTCATGTATGGGAATGATCACTCCAGTGTTGTTTTCTATTTTGCTTCTAGTCGATAAATTCCCAGTCTATTGGTCAATCATTAACACAGCCAGTGATGTCTCAAGCCACAAATTTACCAGTTCCACAAGGCATGTCCCAGGTATTTTTGTTTGTTTGTTTCAGTTGAGTGTTTTGAAATAATAAATTGTTTTTAAGTTAGTACAGATTTTAAAAATATTCTTACAGATGCAGTAATCTCAAGTGTGGGCATGTAGAATATCTGGGGATATTATTGATTGTCATTGTTTTGGGGTATCTGGCCCTTAGTTTAGTAAGCAAGGACTAGGGATGCTAATTATCTTTCAAGATTCATGACAGTTTTGTACAACAAAGAATTACCTGCTTAATATGCTCTAACACCTCCATTGAGAAACACTGCAGACCGAAATGTGTTATAGATTAAATATATCTGTTCATTTTGTTCTTTCTATGAATATTGGAAGAATCTAGTAATTTTTATGTATTCATTTGTTTATAAATAGAACATTTATTGAATTTCTTATATCAGATATTGAGGTGGTGGCAGTGAAAAACATGTAATATCTATTCTAAAATATTTTTTTTACAATGATGAGAACTGCAGTTCAATACATAGTCTATATTCAGGATATATAGACTGATAGGTGTGCACATTAGATGGATACAATGCAGCCTGAGGAAGCGAAGGAAAACATTCTGGAAGAATTTTTGCTTAAGCTGAGTCCTAAAGGAGGCCTAAATATACTAGTAGAAGTTAGCAAGACAAAGGAGAAGTATTACAAAAGTGACAAGAAATTATTTTTATTATAAATTCCCAGAGTGTAATTTATGATTCCATACTCATTCAGCGCCTCAGACACATTTAAAAAGTACAAATTTTTTTTACTGGTTTATTTAACAATGTCTTAACTTCAAATAATCTAGAGAGAGAGAGAGAGAGAGAGAGAGAGAGAGAGAGAGAAATATGCTAATTAACCGGGACGCCATAATGGGTCGACTGGACAGGAGGAGGTTGTGTGTGCAGCATCGGGGCGGGGCGGGGCCTCTGCGTGCCTGCATTGAGGGAGGGCCTGACCAGCAGTGGCTGCAGCTGCTTCAAGGGCCGGAGAGGGATGCAGGGCCAGACTGGCAGCGGCTGCTGTGGGCCCCGGGGAGCAAGGCAGGGCCGGACTGGCAGTGGCTGCGGCTGAGGCTGCTGCGAGGCCTGGGAAGGGAGGTAGGGCCAGACTGGCAACTCAAGGGTGGGCGGCACTGCATGATTTCGAATCGCATGCTGGGCTCCTAGTGATAGATAAAAAGAGTATTTTTTTAAAAATACCTTTGCCTTATATGGTAATCATTTATTTACTAGAGGCCCAATGCATGAATTTGTGCATCAGTGGGGTCCCTCAGCCTGGCCTGCAGGATAGGGCTGAAACCAGCTCTCTGACATCCCCTGAGGGGTCCCAGATTGAGAGAGGGTGCAGGCCAGGCCAAGGGACCCTACCAGTGCACTATCAGGGCCAGGAAGGGGATGTGGGAGGTTGGCCAGCCAGGGAGGGACTAAGAAGGGCTCCGGGGTGTGTCCGGCCCATCTCGCTCAGTCCCTATCTGCCAGACCCCAACCTACCGGTCAGAGTGTCTTCCCTCTGGTGGTCAGTGCACATCATAGCGAGCTGTTGAACAGCCTTAGCATATCATTAGCATATTACGCTTTGATTGGTTAAACGGACGACCAGACGCTTAGCATATTAGGCTTTTTTTATATAGGATTAATACTTATACACATATATTGACAATGCATTAAATTTCCTAAACATAATTTTGACTTTTAGCAACATATGATCATGTAAGGTGTTTTTATTAGCACGGTGTTATTAAATATTATATAAAGTTGTCAGTTTTTAACATTGAGTCCTCAAATGCTTTTTATTCTGAAGGTTAACAAAATTTTATGTAAAAATTTAGACATACTTCCAATATAATTAGTTAATTAATCTCAAGATACTAAATAAGCATTTAACATTTTAAAGGGATATTTCCATGAAGTAAAGAATATTTGCTGTGTCAAAAATGTTGTGTTCAAATCTCATATTTTTTGTTCATAAAGATACTTTGCCTTTTAGTTCTATGATTTTATTTGTTTCTATTTTCTTATTTGTACTTAATAGAAGTTCTGTAAGTACTTCTATTATCTAAAGGTATAGATAAATTTACTTAGGATAAGATATATTTGTATATAACATTTTGAATAATATTTTAAAAAATAAAGGAATGAGGGAGTTGAGTTACTACATTTGTGGTATTTTCTAACACCATATGTAATCTAATATGTGATATGGTCTGGTTATTATTGACTTCAGAAGTCAAGGGTTGTATACTTTGAAAAGTAATATTCTGTATCCTCAATGCAAACTTTGGAAGTTGACTGCAAGCTTTTGGGGGCATTTCTCACTTTTAGATGCAGTTCACTCTGGAAGACTATTTTGAGACTCAGACAGATTTCCAAAAATAAAATTCTTCCTGCTCTTATACTGTATCCTGTGCTGAATCTTCATGGAAAAAATTAAATGAGTATAATTATAAGATAATTAAGTGTAGACTTAAATAGTGAATCACCAAATATGGCTAAATTTCAAGCAGTGGTAAATAAAAACTGCTTATGACTCAGGTAAAACATAGAGAAATAAGTAAGACTGAAAGACCTGTTAATAGAATAACTTTTTTTTCATTCATGTCTGTATTCATTAATTTGTAATTGTTTAGTCTTTAAAAGCTTATGTTTTTGTACTTAACTCAAGAACAGTTTCACTTGAAAATATGAGAAAGATATTATGGTTGGTTATCTGTCAGATTTTTATAAGTTCCTAATGATGTGCACAAAGAGGACATTCTGTGGATGTCGGAATTTGATATGAATAACTCTAGGTGCAGGCTACTTTTTCCATTGTTAAAGGGTAGAAATCAAGTTAAGGAATTTGTTCTAACAAGTGATGGATCTACAACAGGGGTCCTCAAACTACGGCCCACGGGCCACATGTGGCCCGCCGAGGACATTTATCCGGCCCGCCGGGTGTTTTTGCCGCCGCTGCCTGTCCTGCTTAGCAGCCAACTCGTCCCGGGCCCGCAGTGCGCATGTGTGTAATGTTTTTTTTTTTAAACTATAGTCTGGCCCTCCAACGGTCTGAGGGACAGTGAACTGGCCCCCTGTTTAAAAAGTTTGAGGACCCCTGATCTACAATATGATCTCGCCTTTTTTAACGTTACTGTGTACTTTTTAATCAGTCGAGATGCATTCAGGAGACAAAAAATATGAATGGGTATTATATAAAACACTAGAGGCCCGGTGCACAAATCCATGCACCGGTGGGGTCCCTCGGCATAGCCTTCAGGGATTGGGCAGAAACTGGCACTCCAACACCTCCTGCCACTCCTGCTTATCCCGACCCCACTGCGCCTGCCACCACGGCTGCTCGGTAGGCTCGCTGCCACTCTGCTGTGGTCTCCAGGCTGCGGCAGCCAGCCATGAGCCCTGTGTCTGGTGCCTGTCTGTCAACTGAGCTGCGCTCCCACTGTGGGAGCACACTGACCACCAAGGGGCAGCTCCTTTGTTGAGCGTCTGCCCCCTGGTGGTCAATGTGCATCATAGCGACTGGTTGTTCGGTCGCTTAGGCTTTGATATATATAAATATATAGAGAGAGAGATTGTTAACTAATAACAGGGATTAACTAGTAAATTCTTCAGACTACAGAAATAACGTATTGAGAGCAACTCTAACCATAGTGAAAGGGAGAATACCCAAGGAAGGAACAACTTGGAAGACTTCCTCAATGCCCCTAAACTTCTCTTCCAGGCTAGGCTGAAACTCAAATACCTCTGAGGGAGGTGTGGCTGTTGCCACTGAATGGTAGAGAAGTTCACTGAGGTGCCACAGGCTAGGGCTGGAGAAAAGGAAGCCACCTGCTGGGGTACCAGTAAAATTTGCTGAGGAGCTGACCACTTGGATCCTAGTGAGACTTGCTGGAGAACCACCTGCTAGCGTGGATGAGACCTAGTAGGAAGCTATCCACTGGCAGAAGAGCAAGAAGGGAGAGCACCAGAACCAGAAAGATAAGCACCTTCCTTTGTAGTCTCCTCCAGCACCATAAACTGTTGTCACTCAGTTTGTGCTTGCTGGCAAAAGAGAACTATTTGTAGAGTCCAGCTCCAGTATGACAAAGGCAAGCAAAGATGGGTAAATTAGCTGATAGGCATCCATTGATAAATGGCAAGACATTCTTAGCTCATGATATACTGCTTGCTTTACTCATTGCACAGTTATGAGGAATAAGTAATTCTAAAATATCTTACACTTTCTTCATTTATGATACTTCAGTTTCAGTTTTCAGCACAATTAGGAGCCATGCAGCATCTGAAAGACCAATTGGAACAACGGACACGAATGATAGAGGCAAATATTCATCGGCAACAAGAAGAACTAAGAAAAATTCAAGAACAGCTTCAAATGGTCCATGGTCAAGGGCTGCAGGTAAGATTACTATATTTGATTTAAACAAAGCATCCCAATCACATTTTAATTTTTTTAGGGAAATAGACTATTCTTAATTAAAAATGATATGGAAGAGAGGCTTCTGGTCAAGATGGCAGAATAGGTAAATGCTGTATTCGCCTCCTCCCATGACCACATCAAAATTACAGCTAAACTCCAGAACAGCCATCATTGAAAACTACCTGAAGCTAGCTGAACCGAAGTCATATAACTAAGAATATACAGAAGAAGCTATGTTGAGATTGGTAGGAGGGACAGAGATGCGAAAGGAGCTGGTCCTACATTGTGTTTGGTGGTTGAGAATGTGCAGGGATATCTCAGTTGCAGAGATGTCCCTGAGGCGCAAGGGATCCCAGCCTCATGCCAGGCCCCCCTAACCCAGGGTTTCACTGTTAGGAAGAGAAGTCCCCCTAGCTTCTGACTGAAAACCAGCACAGATTATGGATGAGTAAGAGAGAGAGCTGCTGGAGTCCCAGTCCTTCCTCTTACAGTGTCCGTGCACAGGGTCTTACGCCCTCTGAGCTTCAGCACTGGGGCAGCAGCTCAAAAAATGCCAGGGATGTACAGGGAGAAACTGAAATGTCTGGCTGTAGGTTAGGGTGAGGACTGGAGGGGCAGCTTTCTCCCAGACAGAAGGGCTGGCAGAAGCCATTATTTGCTTAGCTCTCCCCCTGCAGGTGCAAGCACATACCATACCTTGAGCCTCGGTCAACCTGGCTATCACTGTTCCCCCTGCCTTGGTGATTCCCTGAGACCCCTCCCCACCCAAGCTGTTTCCAGTGGCTTTTCAATATAGACGGCTCATGCTGCGGACTTTCCTAAAATATCTCTAAGGTTCACAAATCCCAAACAAGCAGCATCTTGCCTCAGCATGCCCCATACTTCTTCTTGCTACGTAGCCACAAGCCCAGCACTAGTGGCAGCTGGCCTCAGTTAGCAGCTTAGCCTCTCCCAAGCACTTCCAAACCCAGCACAAGTAGTAGCCATCTGCAGATCACTTTGTAGCTGATACCAAGTGGCCCTGGGCAGGGGATAGACAGCAGCTAACTTTGGCCTGCACCTGCAAAGAGGCCCCAGAACCAACATACCTGGTGGCCACATCAGTCTACACCAGAGCACCACCCAACCATCTCCACAAATAACTCAAAGGGCAGACTCACCAGGTACCGGAGCCCTCCTAAAGTGGGTCCTGCATCATAGAGTCAGCCCCTGCACAACAGCTCCTCCCTCCACTGTAGTCATGGCCAGTCCTCACAGTCTTATTAGCTTGAGGGTTAGTCTTGTTCATTGAGGTACCACCAGCAATCAAGACTCAACTATAACAGAAGGGCACACACAACCCACACACCTGGAGCACTCAGCTCAGGTGACTAGGGAGAGTGCACTATTGGGCTCCACAGGACACTACATAAGGTCCCTCTACCAAGACCAGGATATGTAGCAGCTCTACCTGATACCTAGAAACAAACACAAAGAGGCAGCAGGAATGAGGAGACAAAGAAATGACCCAAATGAAAGAACAAAACTCCAGAAAAAGAACTAAACAAAATGGAGATAAGCAGTCTACTAGGTGCATAATTTGAAACACTAGTTATAAAAGCGCTCAAAGATTGCAGAGAGAACTTCGACATAGAGACAGGAAATACAAAAATGGAGATAGAGCCCTGGATTGGTGGCTCGGTTGGAGTGTCATCCCATATACCAAAAGGTTGCCATTTTGATTCTTGGTCAGGGCATTTACCTAGGTTGGGGTTTGATCCCTAGTAGGGGCATGTATGGGAGGCAACCGATCGATGTTTCTCTCTTACATCAATATTTCTCTCTCAAATTAATGAACATACCCTCCGGCATTTTTAAAAATAAATGGAGATAGAAAACAAGACTGAAATGAAAAATACATTAAAGAGAATCAACAGATAAGATGAAGCAGAGGATTGAGTCAGTGATTTGAAGGATAAAGTAACAGAGGACATGCGACAGAACAACAAAAAGAAAAAAGAATCCAAAAATATGAGGATAGTTTAAGGAGCTTCTGGGACAACATCAAGTGTCCTAACATTCACATCATAGGTGTAATTGGAGGAGAAGAAAGAGAGGAATTGAAAACTAATATGAAAAAAACTTCCCTAATCTGATGAAGGAAATAGACATACAAGTCCAGGAAGTGCAGAGAGTTCAAAAAATGAACTCAAAGATACCTACACTAAGACATATCATAATTAAAATGCCAAAGGTTAAAGCTGAAGAGAGAATCTTAAAAGTAACAAGAGATGCCGAAACCGGTTTGGCTCAGTGGATAGAGCGTCAGCCTGCGGACTGAAAGGTCCCAGGTTTGATTCCAGTCAAGGGCATGTACCTGGGTTGTGGACACATCCCCAGTAGGGGGCGTGCAGGAGGCAGCTGATCGATGTTTCTCTCTCATCGATGTTTCTAACTATCTCTCTCCTTTCCTCTCTGTAAAAAATCAATAAAATACATTAAGAAAAGGGAAAAAAGTAGCAAGAGATAAGCGTTTATTTAGAAAGGAGCTCCCATAAGGTTATCAAATGATTTCTTAACAGAATCTTTGCAAGTGAGAAGGGGTTGGCACAAAATATGCAAAGTGATGAAAAAACAAGGACCTACAGCCACAATTACTCTACCCAGCAATGTTATCATTTAGAATTGAAGCATAAAGAGCTTCTCAGACAAGAGAAAGCTAAAGGAATCAGTTAAAAATAAAACCAGTATTACACATACACCATGACCAAGTGGGATTTTTACTGGGGATGCAAGGCTGGTAAAATATCCACAAATCAATAAATGTGATACATCATATAAGCAAATTGAGAGACAAAAACCACATAATCATATCAGTGGAGGCAGAAAAAGCATTTGACAAAATCCAACACCCTTTCTTGATTAAAAAAAACAAAAAAACTCAGCAAAGTGGGAATGGAGGGATCATACCTCAACATAATAAAAGCCTTATATGACAAACCTACTGCTAATATCAAACTCAATGGACAAAAACTAAAACCATTTAACCCAAGAACAGGAACAAGACAAGGGATTCCACACTCATCACTCCTGTTCGACATAGTACTGGAAGTGCTAGCCATAGTGATCAGACAAGAAGAAATAAAAGGCATCCAAATTGGAAAAGAAGTAAAACTGTCATTATTCGCAGATGACATCATATTGTACATATAAAACCTAAAGACTCCATCAAAAAAATACTTGATATAATAAATGAATTTGGCAATGTAGCAGGATACAAAATTATCACCCAGAAATCTATGGCATTTTTATACACCAATAATGAACTCACAGAAAGAGAAACTAAAAAATCCCATTTACCATTGCACCAAAAAAATTAAGATACCTAAGAATAAACTTAACTAAGGAGATAGAAGACCTGTACCCGGAAAATTACAGGACATTGAAAAAAGAGATAGAGAAAGAGATATAAACAAATGGAAGAATATACCATGTTCATGGATTGGTAGAATCAACATCATTACAATGTCCATACTACCTAAAGCAACCTATAGCTTCAATGCAATCCCCATTAAAATGCCAACGGCATTCCAGCAGATGATATTTCACACTTTTGCTGAAATGTTTGAAGACTGACAAAAATGACAAGCAAAACTCTTGGTTGGTACCTAGTTTATTTTATTTTATCTTATTTTCTCCACCAGTTGTCATGAGTAAATGTTCATCTGAACATCATCTCTGGTTCTGTATTTTGGTTGTGATTGGTTTAAATATCACAATGCCCATCCATTAGCATCCTCTCTTTATATATTAATGATGGAGGTATACTTTCTTCAGCCATTCTAGGACTCATGAGAACTTGTCCTCTCCTCAGAATCTTTAGAGATGAACAGACACTGCTTAATAAGCATATGAATTATGAGAAGAAACCTGTTTTTGTGTTGTGGCTGTTGTAAAAAATGATGGCCATCCTACATAATAAAAGCCTAATATCCTAAAAATACCAACCGCATATTTCACAAACCTAGGACAAACTCTCCAAAAATTCATATGGAATAAAAAAAAGACCCTGAATAGCCACAGCAATCCTGAGCAAAAAAGGAACAAAGTTGGAGGGTTCACATACCAAGCTATCCTACAAAGCCACTGTTCTCAAAACTGTGTGGTACTGGCACAAGAACAGACATGTAGACCAATGGAGCAGGACAGAGAACCCAGAAATCAACCCAAACCATTATGCTCAATTAATATTTGACAAGCCCTCGCTGGTTTGGCTCACTGGATGGAGTGTTGGCCTGTGGACTGAAGGTCCTGGGTTTGATTCCCAGTCAGGGCACATTCCCGGGTTGTGGGCTCGATCCCCAGTAGGGGATGTGTGGGAGGCAGCCGATCAATGATTCTCTCTCATCATTGATGTTTCTATCTCTCCCTCTCCCTTCCTCTCTGAAATCCATAAAAATATTATTTAATTAAAAAAATAAATATATTTGATAAAGAGGCAAGAGCATACAATGGAGTCAAGACAGTCTTTTCAATAAATGATGTTGGGGAAAATTGGACAGATGCATGCAAAAAAAATGAAACTAGACCACCAACCTACACCATATACAAAAATAAACTCAAAGTGGATAAAGGACTTAAACATAAGACGGGAAACCATAAAAACCTTAGAAGAATACATAGCAAAATATCAGATTTAGCTTGTAGCAATATGTTTACTGACATGTCTCCTAGGACAATGGAAACAAAGGAGAAAATAAATGGGACTACATCAAAATAAAAGCTTCTGCACAGCAAAAGAATCCATCAACAAAACAACAAGAAAGCTCACTGCATGGGAGGACATATTTGCCAATGTGACATCTGATAAGAGTTTAATCTCCAAAATTTATAGGGAACTCATACAACTTAACAAAAGGAAGACAATCCAATCAAAAAATAGGTAAAAGACCTATGTAGACACTTTTCGAAAGTGGACATACAGAATGCCAAGAGACATGAAAATACATTCAAAGTCACTAATCCGAGAGATGCAAATCAAAACAACAAGGTGCCATTTCACACCTGTCAGAATGGCTATCATCAACAAATCAACAAATGACAAGTGCTGGAGAGGATGTGGAGAAAAAGGAATCCTCGTGCACTGCTGGTGGGAATGCAGACTGGTGCAGCCACTGTGGAGAACAGTATGGAGTTTCCTCAAAAACCTAAAAATGAAACTCCCATTTGACCCAGTGATCCCACTTCTAGGAATATATCCCAAGAAAATAGAAACACCAATCAGAAAGGATATATACACCCCTATGTTCATAGCAGCACAATTCACCATAGCTCAGATTTGGAAACAGCCTAAGTGCCCATCAGCAGATGAGTGGGTTAAAAAACTGGTACATCTACACAGTGGAATACTACGCTGCTGTAAAAAATATAAGAACTCTTACCATTTGCAACTGCATGGATGGACCTGGAGAGCCTTATGCTAAGTAAAATAAGCCAGTCAGAGAAAGATAAGTATCAAATAATCTCAGTCCTTTGTAGAATATAATGAATAATATAAACTGATGAACAAGAATAGATCCAGAGACACAGAATCATCCTATAGACCCATGGTCGGCAAACTGCAGCTCGCGAGCCACATGTGGCTCTTTGGCCCCTTGAGTGTGGCTCTTCCACAAAATACCATGGCCTGGGCGAGTCTATTTTGAAGAAGTGGCATTAGAAGAAGGTTAAGTTTAAAAAATTTGGTTCTGAAAAGAAATTTCAATCATTGTACTGTTGATATTTGGGTCTGTTGACTAGTGAGTTTGCCGACCACTGCTATAGACCATCAAATCTCAGAGGGATGGTGGGGGAAGGGGTAAAGAGGGGATAAGAGATCTACCAAAGAACTTGTATGCATATAAGCATAACCAATAGATGCAGACAATGGTAGGGGGGTGGTGAAGGCCAGGGCTGGGGGTCAGGGGCAGGCTGGGAGAGGACAATGTGGGGAAAAGGTGACATATATGTAATACTTTCAACAATAAATAATTTAAAAAACAGTATTACAAGAAATGTTAAAGAGACTTCTTTAAAAAGAAGAAAAAAGATAAAAAATATGAATAACAAAATGGCAATAACTACATTTATGAACTAGAGGCCCAGTGTATGAAAATGCATTCATTGGAGGGGGGTATCCCTCAGCCCTGCCTGCCCTCTCTCACAGTCCAGAAGCCCTCAGGAGTGGGAGGGAACCCGGTGATCAGGGGAAGGTGATGTCCTATCACACCTGCTGCTGCCACTGCCAGCAGCACAAGCCTCTGCCGGCCCTGGTTACCTGAGCCTCGGGCCAGCCCTGGGCAGCTGGGCAGCCGCCATCCAAGGCTTGCCTGCGCCTCGGGCTGGCCCTGGGTGGCTGGGGGGCTGAAGGAACTGGGGGAGGACTCTGAAGGCAGGCGCCCCAGCGGGACTGAGGGGACTGGGCACCACCATCTTGTGGCTGTGGAAGCCGCCATCTTTGAGGGAAGGGCAGTCAATTAGCATATTCCCTCCTTATTGGCCGTGGGCGCCTCCATCTTTGCGACAGCATGAGGATCAATTAGAATACTCCCTCTTTATTAGATAGGACTATGGGCCCAGTGCACGAATTCATGCACCTTGAAAGGAACTGTGGGCCATGAGGCTGTGGTAGGCACAGGTGCAAGTCTCAGCCCATCCTCCGTGCCCCTGCCTAGCCCTCCCGCTGCAGCCCCCAATCCCCCTTCTGCCAGTAGCCCTGCTCCCGCTGCTGTTGCTCCCACGCACTGATGGCGCTGGTCCCGCTCACACCCACTGACAGTGCAGAACGATTGGGGCTGTCGACGTCAGCAGGTGCGAGCAGTGGCTGCCGCCCTGATCGCCCCTCACGAGCAGGGGGAGGTGGAAAAGCCCTTAGGGGTGATTGGGGCCGGCAGCTGCCGCTTGTACCTGCTGACGGTGCTGAGCAATTGGGGCAGGGGCCAGCAGCAGGTGTGAGTGCCGGGCAGGACCATGGCACGCGGGAGCAAAGACTTTTCAGTAACCACCAGAGACTCGCCCCAATGACAGCAACCGGCGCCTGCCTTGGTCTGGCGCCCCCATTCACCTCCACCATCCTGCCATGGCTGACACCCTGTGCTCTGCCACCTGCTGCTGATGCCCGCCATGTTCTGTGTGAGCCCTTTGGTGATCAGCACACATCATAGAGACCAGTTGTTCACCTTTGGTCTATTTGCATATTAGGGTTTTATATATCCTATATAATAATCGTATATAATAAAGAGTTAATGTGCAAATTGACCATCACTCCAACCCACAAGATGGCTGCCCCCATGTGGTCAAAGATGGATGCCTCCATGTGGTCACTAGATGGCCACCACAAGATGGCCAGCAGGGGAGGGCAGTTGGGAGGGACCAGGCCTGAAGGGGTGGGCAGTTGGGAGGGACCAGGCCTGCAGGGGAGGGCAGTTAGGGGCAATCGGGTTGGCGGGGGAGCAATTACGCGTTGATCAGGCTGGCAGGGGAGTGGTTGGGGGTGATCAGGCTGTCAGGCAGAAGCGGTTAGGGGCAAGCAGGCAGGCAGGCAAGTGGTTGGGAGCCAGTCCTGGATTGTGGGATCGGGCCTAAACGGGCAGTCGGACATCCCTCGAGGGGTCCCAGTTTGGAGAGGGTGCAGGCTGGGCTGAGTGACACACACCCCCCGCCCCCATGCACGAATTTCGTGCACCGGGCCTATAGATAATTACTTGAAATGTAAGTGGATTAAATGCTCCAATTAAAAGACATAATGTGGCTGAATGGATAAGAAAACAGGACCCTTACATATGCTGTCTAGAAGAGACTCATTTCAGATCAAAAGACACACAGACTGAAAGTAAAGGGATGAAAAAAGATATTTCATGGAAATGGAAAAATAAAAAGTTGGAGTAGCAATACTTATACCAGACAAAACAGCCTTGGATACAAAAGCTATAACAAGGGACAAAAGGATAAAAACCTGCTTCTGGGTATTTATCCGGGAAATCCAAAACACTAAATCGAAAAGATCTGCATCCATATGTCCACTGCAGTGTTTTTTAAAATAGCCACGATATGAATGCAACCTAAGTGTCCATCCACAGGTGAATGGATTAAGAAGTGGCACATATATACAATGGAACACGACTCAGCCATAAGAAAAGAATGAAACTTATTATCTACAAAAAACATGGATGGACCTAGAGAGTATTGTGCCCAGTGAAATAAGCCAGACAGAGATAGATCAATATGATTTCACTTATGTGTAGAAACTATAAACCTAAATAAATACCCAAACAAAACAGAAACATAGATACAGAGAACATTTTGATGGTTGCCAGATGGGAGGGAGTTGGAGAGTATGGGTGAAGAAAGTGAAGGAGTTGAGAAGTACAGATTTGTTGTTATAGAGTAGTCATAGGGATGTAAAGTTTTGCTTAGGGAATTAGTCAATAATATGGTAGCCCAGGACAGTGTGGTTGGTTGGAGCATTGTCCTATGTATCAAAGGGTTGCGAGTTTGATTTCTGGTCAGAGCACATACCCCGGTGGCAGGTTTGATACCTGGTCGGGGTGAGTACAGAAGGTAACCTATCAATGTTTCTCTCTCACATTGATGTTTCTCTCTCTCTCTCCCTCCCTCTTTCAAATCAATTCATTAAAACGAACAAGCATATCCCTGGGCGAGGATTAAAAATAATAAGAATATTGTGATAACTATGCATGGTGTCAGATGGGAACTGGATTTATTGGGGTGATCACTTTGTAAGTTACATAAATGTTGTACAGCTGAAACTAATATTGTGTGACAGCTGTAACTGAAAATTATCTTTTTAAAAAGACATGCAAGAGATACATTTCATCAGTATAGTTCAATAAATACTCATTGGTTACCTATTCAGAATGATTACACTTAAAATAGTCTAAAAATTCATTCCTAGGAGTATTTCCTTGTTTATTACATCCTTGTTTTTCCAGATTGGAGTCCTCTTTAGCAGTTCAATTTTTAATAAGCTTTAACTTATAATATAAAATTGTTTTACAGGCATTTAGGTACTTGTTGGTACAGAATTTATAATCATCTATCATTGTTTTAATAAAATACCAGTAGGAATAATTTCATAGTCTGATTTGTTTAGCCATTCTCAAGTGTCAGAGACTAGGACTTCAATAAAGGGAAACTGTAAGTGAAAACTACTTTCATCTAATGCCATAAATTATAAATAAGTGATGTAGAGCTGCAGTCTAACCATTGGAAACACGATATGGTTAGGATGACTGGAGGAATGATTATGAGGTATGTTTTATTTGGTAATTATTTATTGCTAATTGTTCATTCAGAATGTCTTAGTCTTGTTACTTGCTTTTGAAACTTTAATTCATAGCTTGTTTTTCCTTTTTCTTTTTAATGTGTTCATCCATCTTTGTTTTTAATCTGCAAAGCTCATTTTAATGTAATCGTTATTTTTAAAGATGTTTTTACAACAGTCAACCCCTGGTTTGAATTTTGGTTCTGTTCAACTTTCTTCTGGAAATTCATCTAACATCCAGCAACTCACACCTATAAATATGCAAAACCAGGTTGTTCAAACTAACCAAATTCAAAGTGGAATGAATACTGGACACATTGGCACAACTCAGCATATGATACAACAGCAGACTTTACAAAGTTCATCAAGTCAGGTAATGTTATCTACTACTACAGGCTGTGGAGTGTTCAACAATTAAAATGTCTATTATTGCTGCAACTAAAATAAAGCTCTATCTTGAACAATACTATATTTAGAATTTAATAATAGAAAATATAATATTGAGAAGTGATCATTATTAAAATATTTTGTTCAAAAGTGTTAGTTGTGAAACTGTTGGTTGTTAAATACTTTCACTATTTTGACATTTAAAAATTTGTAGGTTAAAAAGGTTTGGCTTGCAAAGGAAACTGACCAGGAAACATGTTACCATACATGAAAAATAAATTGTTGGGGCAGTAATCTTTAATCAGTATTCCAGGAAATTTTGGTAATTGATGTACATCTGTAAATGTAAATCCCAGGGCTACAAATAAAGTATAGAAAAATGTCTAATGTTGATCATTCATTTGGAGCACTTAATATAAAGTCTTTATGTTTATATTATCCCTGTTAAGATCATGCTCCTTTTCTAAGATCGTGGCTTACATTCCAGCAAGATATTGAAGACTAATCTATTCTCAGTTACTATAAGTCATTACTTTGTGGTCAGATTTCTCTCAGAGTAATATGTCCTGCCACTTCCTTTTTTTGTAATGTCAACTATTACTAGGATGATCTAGAAGCATACTTTCTGATGTAAATTTTTTCAGTTAATCTGTCATTATAATCTCTTCTTTTCCAGCAGAGTCAACAAAATGTCCTAAGCGGACATAGCCAACAAACATCTCTTCCTAGTCAGACCCAGAGCACTCTTACAGCCCCCCTGTATAACACTATGGTGATTTCTCAGCCGGCAGCCGGAAGCATGGTCCAGATCCCGTCTAGTATGCCACAAAACAGTACCCAGAGTGCTGCAGTAACTACATTCACTCAGGACAGACAGATAAGGTAGTTATCAGAGTTCATTAGTCATCCCAAAGTTGTAACTTAATTGATTAAAAATAATTTTCTTTTTAAAAACATGATTTTAGTTTGTTATTCCAGATAGTATTCTTTTTTTTTTTATATAATACATTTCATTGATTTTTTACAGAGAGGAGGGGAGAGGGATAGAGTTAGAAATATCAATGAGAGAGAAACATCGATCAGCTGCCTCCTGCACGCTCCCTACTGGGGATGTGCCCACAACCAAGATACATGCCCTTGACTGGAATCCAACCTGGGACCCTTCTGTCTGCAGGCCGGTGCTCTATCCACTGAGCCAAACCGGTTCAGGCTCCTTTTTTTTTTTTAAATGATTCCAGAAAGAGGAAGAGGGAAAGAGGAGAGAGAAGAAAAAAAAAGAGAGAAACATCGATCGGCTGCCTTCCGCACATGCCCCCAGTGGGCATTGAACCACAACTGAAGTATGTTCCCTGACTGGAAATTGAACCCACCACCTTTTGGTGCACAGGATGGTGCTCCAACCAAACCACACTGGCTAGGGCCAGCCAATATTTTTGAGTTTGAAATAAAAACGCATAATGTATTCATTGTTTAAGGACTTTGTAATAAAAAGGTAGCAACAGATTTTGTTTCCTGTCCAGAAATGTGCTACCAAATAATGTAGAAGCCAAATTCTGCAGCACACTTTTATATGACTTATGACAGGCTTTGTGTCACTGAAACTTTTATTATTTTAATACAGATACTGGTAAGTTTTCATATAGTAACAGTGGTTAGGGTGTACACTACCATAGTTTGTTTTGAAATAAAAGTAGCTTGCCTTTCTTGAGTTTGTTTAGTACTATACTAAGCGCTCAAAACATTATTTCATTTAATTCTTATTTTTTCAAAATGTGTTAGGGTCTTTTAATTTGTAGGTAAGAAAAAAAGTGAGTTTATAATACTTTGGTCAAGATCCTGTAGCTAAAGGGGAGGTGAAGAAGGTGTTCTGAATTCAAGCCTCAATGTTTGATTTCAAACCTCAAGTGTTTAAACATATACTACACAAAACTTTTGTGGGCAATTCAAGGAAGTAATCTATGATATCTTTTAGTGGAAATAGCTGACTTAGAAACAAAGTTTTTGAAGAAATGCCATTTTCTTATATTTGGAAGCTTTTAATATTAGAATCTCTATAGTCTTAAAACATTTTTTAAAATATGTTTTTATTGATTTCAGAGAGAGGAAGGGAGAGGGAGAGAAAGATAGAAACGTCAGTGATGAGGGAGAATCATTGATCGGCTGTCTCCTGAATGCCCCCAATGGGGGTTGAGCCTGAAACCCTGGCATGTGCCCTGCCAGGGAATCAACTGTGACCTCCTGGTTCATAGGTCAAAGCTCAACCACTAAGCAACACCGGCCAGGCTATATACACATTTTGTTTTACTGGTATCTCAAAACGGATCTGTAAAAACATGAAACAAAATTGAAACATACAGCTTTAAAAAACTAAGTTGGCAGTATCATTGGGTATTATCTTAGAGAAGTATTCAGCCACTGCCTTTTGTAATGCATGTTTTTTGTATTTCTGATTCCCCTTTTCTTCCTCTTACAGATTTTCTCAAGGTCAGCAACTTGTGACCAAATTAGTAACTGCTCCTGTAGCTTGTGGGGCGGTCATGGTACCTAGCACCATGCTTATGGGTCAGGTGGTGACTGCCTACCCTACTTTTGCTGCACAACAACAGCAGTCACAGACATTGTCAGTCACGCAGCAGCAGCAGCAGCAGCAGAGTTCCCAGGAGCAGCAGCTCACATCAGCTCAGCAACCGTCTCAGGCTCAGCTGACCCAACCACCACAGCAGTTTTTACAGGTAATTCTCCCAAACCTATTTACTTTTATATAATGAAATGAGGTGTTAAGTGAACACTTTTATAAGTGATCTGAAAAAATGCATAGGAGCTAACTGTACAAGTTAAATTTCTGTAAGACAAAGTTTGTCTGGTTGGCTATATGTTTTTCCCTGTTCAGTCCTTCAAAAATTTAGCCCTGCCATGGACATACCCAATTTATTTAAACTGCTGGATAGAATAAGGGGCTACTACCTGCCCATATCAAGACACTTTATATAGAGCCCTCTCTGCCTAGAGTTTCTGGAATTCAAGGAAAGGCACCTTTCTTTCATCTCTTACCTTTAGCAGCCCATCAAACTACCTTGACCAGGCAGGGGCATCAAATAGGATTTTTTAAAAATTAGGCATTATCTTAAATTATTTTTTAAGATTAAGTTTTATAATGATTTTTTGGTTATACATTAGTATTAGAAGAGAAATATTATGGAAGCAGTATATGTCGTAGTTAAGAACTTGGGCTCTTAAGTCCTGCTTACTTGGGATTCAGTCACTTCTTGCACTACTTACTAGGGTGATAAATTAAAAGTGTATTTATGCCTGAGTATACAATATACTATTTGGCAGGTTACTTAACTTGCTAAAGTTCAGTTTCCTCATCTGTAATATGGAGGTGCTATGGATGATGCATGTAAATCACTGAACATAGCATAAGGCATATTAAATTAACTTGTGTATGACTACCAATGATAAACACACTGACCAAAATGCAGACACACATCTCATAGGGTGTATTAGACAGGATCTACTTCTCTAAAGGATACAGTATCCTCAGCAAGGAAATCAAGACAAGTTTCTAGCACTCTCACTGGGGGGTGCACAGCAGATGATATCATCTGAAAGTCCAGCCTTTTCTCTCTGGCTGAGGGGTGGCCATTTTGAATATAGGCTAGTCTAGGATTGTGCTAGAGACCAATCCACGTAGACAAATCGATTTTAGAGTTATACAACATATGGTATAATTAGAATATTTAATATTATATTGTATACTCAGGCATAAATACACTTTTAATTTATCACTCTAGGAGTTAAATAATTCCTAACCTTGTGATGTGGAAAACTAAACAGATAGTTACCTAAGTCTCTCTCAAGTCATACATAGTTCCTTAAATCTATACTGCAGCTATTAATGACTGGCTCACTTACTGTTGTAAATGCATTATTAATTAGAATTTATAGCAAGTTATAAAGTATTATTATGGGGATAGATAACCAAGGAGAATTAAGTAAAAGTTATAAAAGGATAGGTCTTGCCTTAAGACCTCAGTCTTCTAAGTCTATCAGAATGAGGGCCCTTAAAAGAATGAACATTCTCTTATCCCCCATTGAAAAAAGCATTCCAAAGTAAGATCAGCAATACCCTTCAGAGATACACTCATATGTAAATTGTAAATACTATACATTTGGCTTTTCTCACATATAATACCCAGTTCTAAAATGTACCTCTGTTGTAATCCTGCAGGGCTCATGAATGTACTGGGTTCTTCATCTTACAAAAGCTTTTGTTCATGTGCTCTGGCCAGGTAGCTCAATTGGTTAGCGTGTTGTCCCAATACCCAAGGTTGTGGGTTTGATTCCTGGTCAGAGCACATATAAGAATCAACCAATGAATGCATAAATAAGTAAAACAACAAATTGATATTTATTTTCTCTCTTTAAAAAAAAGTTTTTCTTAATGACAAAGACAGAAAGCAAATTGTCCAGATCCTTGGCAAAGCTTAATGGTTCTTAAGGTTCAGGATCTATCAGTGTGCTTGCAATTGTCCTTCATTTGTAGTGGTGACTGCCTTTTCATTGTCCCAATGAAAAGTGGAAAACTTAAGGAAATCTTAATGTACACAAAATAGTGGGGGTAAAGCAATGTTGCATAATACGTTTGTTGTTAGACTTCTAGGTTGCTTCACGGGAACCCTTCAACTCAGCTTATCCTCTCTGCTGCGTTTCCACTACAACAGAGCACTTTCCCTCAATCACATCACCAGCAACACCAGTCTCAGCAGCAACAGCAACTGAGTCGGCACAGGACTGACACTTTGACGGATCCTTCCAAGGTTCAACCGCAGTAGCACACGTCTCCTCTCTGACCTCAAGGGAGGAAGGGTTGGCCCATAAAGAGTTGCTCAGATGATCTGAGGATTAGGAGGAAGAGTTCTAGTAGATTCATGAGATATGCAGTATTGAGTATTCTAATTCCTCGAATTAGTTAGCAGGGAAAATGCTGCCTAGTGCTGCAGATGTACATTAAATACCCGCCAGCAGGAAATGACCATAGGGCCATAGCCAATTCTGACAGTGTTTTAATTGCCCAGATATTTTTTGATGAAAAAAAGAGTATATTGCCAAATGTAGAAGCTCAGCTAAAGAAATATGACCTCCAGTGAATCAGAAAGGCACTAACAATGTTAGTAACTTTTAGTGGTTCTGTGCCTGTTTTCAAGTGTTACAGAGGACACACCACTGCCACATCAGGGGTTTGCTTACAATGATGCCATGAAGACAGTGCAGTCGACCCAGTAGGTCCTCTTCCCAAGCCCCTCTCCCTTCTCAGATAATGATGGAATTGCAATTTCAGAACATTGTGTGGATTCAAATTCTCTATGTACAGATGCTGTAAAAATATTATGTATATGTCTGGATAAAAGGAAAGAAAGCAAAACATTTTGTATGCTGCATGAAAGCATTATCTCCTCCTTAAAGGTATGAATACATTTCCTTAGATTCTGATGCCATGTGCAAACTAATACATCCTTTGTTTTCCCTTTTGTTTACAACACGATAGTGTTCTATTCACTTTTCCGGGGCACAAGTCTTTTGTTCATACTTGGCTGTGATGTCACAGTTTGTTCAGTGAGGTATGATGTGCTGCTGGGAATGGATTTTTTTCAGGTTTAATGATTGAAATAACAGGATTTTCAAGTTACTCAGAAGTATCCTTCATTTCATTATTTTTCAATAATGTTTGAAAATAGGATTTGCACTGCTTTATTTTAGAAGGTTGGGAGTTTTGATCACATATTTTGATATAGCTCATAGTTGGAAATAGTTGAGTAAATGGTTTGTAACAAGCCTGAAAGAAATTTCATGAATGTTTCAGTTATAGGAGTAAAATTTGCACGCAAAACATTTTAGGCACTTTTTAACATTCTCACTGGTGGGAATTTTAACTTTTAGGATTTGTTGGAATCTTTTTATTATCCTTCACAATTTCAATGTTTCTTTTAGTCAGAAATGATTCAGGGTTATTTGAGGGGGAAAAAACCCATAGTGCCTTGATTTTGATTCAGGTGATAACTCACCATCTTGAACTCATTGTCTGGTTTCAGTAGCAGTTTTGAAACCTTAGTACATTTTTAATAGCATGTGAGTGTCCGTGCCATTATTCTTCTAAGTTCCTATGAAGACTGCTTTGAATCTCTTGGCTGGAGATACAAATAATTAGAAATAAAAGATGACATACTAACACTATCAGAGTCATCAGTGTAATTGCAAATTGTTTTTCCTAAATCAGCAACTTCCTTTAAAGGTGAAATAAGTAGTCATTGAAGAATTACCAGTAAATATTTGCTCAATATGATTCTTACAAAGAAAAAGGTGTAGGAATTCGCTTTGCCTTCACTACAACATTAGAATATTGGAACTCACATGCTTTCTAAACATGAACTAAGATTTCATTTGGCAATATCATATTCCAAAGGTAATAAATTCCAACAAAAATTATATTCATAAAAACATTTTATATATTCTATGGTACTAATAATTAAATTTACAACTGTAGAGCAAAGGAAAATATCTTGCTAGAATATCAAAAAATTATTACTGTGGAAAGGGAAGACAGCAAGCTGTAATAAATAAAAATTGACCTGAAAAGAAAATGTATAACAGAATTGAGGTTGTTCAACAGAAAAGGTTTTGAGCAATGAAAATAACCTAATACAGAATTGCTAGATAAAGGAGTCAGAGGAACTCTAAGACAGTTCTTCAGACTTTTCTGTCCTCGGCTTTGCTATTATCCTTAAGGGATATATTGTTTTTCTGTAGAAAAGTATACCTGGCCACACTTAAATTAGAAAATGCTGAAAATGAAAACAACCAAAGAAAGTTGGTACCTACCCTTCTATAAAAGAAGTGTCATTAGATACCAATCAATAATTAACATATCAAGGAGCTCCTCTCCTAGCTAAATGATCATCCAGAAGAGATTTCTGACTCATGAATGTCAAGGATAGTTGTCAGAATATGTGTGTACTTGAGCCTATATACAACACCAAAATTGATGTTGTAAATATGGGAACGGTATTAATTATCCCCCCTTTCAAATTGCCTATGTTAACCTTATCATGCCATTCCATATAGTGAGTTGTGCCTCTTTCATTCATTGGTGATATCTAGTGATAATGGATTTAGCTAATAAAATATATGTAAAACTATTATATTAAGGTATATCTTCCAAATATCACACTTAAAAGAAAGATGGTGGACCATGAGTACTGTGTACTTAGATGAACAAAAGCAAAACCTAGGCACTATTTTGCATTTATAATTACTGTTGTTTCTGACAGTTCACTTTTTTCTGCTTAGAATTGATAACTAAATTTAAAGAAGCAACTAGCTGCTTTCCTCTGCTGTCAGCAAACATTGCTGTGTTGGAAGAGCTAGTAAGCACCAGCTGCCTCTTAGCTCCTTTAACTGTTCCTCCTGCTTCTCTTGGACTTGGATTGCAGACCTGTCCCTGCCCCCTCCCCCATGAATGGAGACTTGACATTCTGATGAAGATTCAGCAGTTGCCTGTTCTTTCATTTCTGTAGCCAGAGTTGTGGATTAAAATACTAAATCTAAGTCATAAAAACAGAAAACAGGAACACCTAACTACTTAAAAAGCATCTTTCCTCTGCTTTACTCTCAGTCATTTTTTCTTTTAAAAACACATTTTGTTCTGGGTGGCACTTTTTAGATAAGAAACTATTGAAGATCAGGCAGATCGTTAGCTGTTGTGCAGTCCTTACCTTGCTTTGGCTTGCTGTGGCACTGCGTGAGTCAGTATAGTTTTAACAACTAGCAGGTGAAGACTACAAGGACTAATAAAATTACTGCTGGAGTATGGCAACCCCGAGCGTCTACACTCAAAAGTACTCTATTTTTTTAGTGGGAAATATGTGCAGAAAAGCAGATATAGCGGATGGGAGTAGCCTTCAGTAAGTCCTACAGGTCAGTCTCCAAACTTCAACTTAAAGGGGTAATTTGAGTCCTGTGCTCTGCTTTGTCACTTAAATCTGGCTTAGTAATGTACTAGTAATAGGACAATGCCAGTGTCTTTGAACGGTTATAGAATACTGTGTGGAAGAGTGAAATGGTAATTTGGATCTTCAGAAGTGCTGCAGTTGCTGGACCGCTTGCCGTTAAGCGCGCTGAAGCAGTGCAGCTCTGTAAAGAAGGGAGGTGAATCCTTGTTCAAGAAGCCTTAGATAGGGGTCCTACAGATAGGTGGAAGTACTTTTTAACTGGATATTACTCGACGTATTTTAAAATGTTTCCACTACATTGCGGTAAACTTTTTAAAAAGTGGAGTGCAAATAGCATTTTACTCTGGTAGTATTCATTTTTTCTTTTTCTATGTTTTTTTTGGTGATTGAAAGTTTGTTGATGAACATTTGTGTTAAACTCATTCAAATCTATAACCTTTCCAATATCTGTGTCCCTGTTCATAGCCCCTTGGGAGTCAATGTTGGAAGGTGTAAACACTGGATATTACTATTGCTGAGTGAGTCTAGCCAGAAGTAAACCGATTGGGAAAGAAACAGCACAACGGCTCCTGCCATTTTAATAGTGATTCGAGAAAGAGAACCTGTTAAGTTTGTTTGGGTTGGGTGAGCATTCTTCTGAAAGGAGCTTCTGAAGTAATTGCAAAGGAAAAGAGTCGACTATTTTTATAGCATATTTAATATATTTGTACATAACTATGAGTATAGTAGGGACCGCCCTCCACATGCCTCCCACCTTTTCTAATTTCCTCCCCCTTTGCCATAGCACTAGTATAGCCTCGTCCGCATGGGTAATGTGCCTACTGTCAGCCTACCAAAAGATGATAGTGCTGCTGCTTTCCGAGACAGGTGAGAAGACCCAACTCTCATGCCTGGGGATCCTTTATGTGGGAATAGCACACACGTAACACAACATACCACAGTCTAAAAGCATCATTTTAAATAGAACAAGCACTTTATTGCAATTATTCATTTTGATAAAGTTTATCTTAGGCATTACCATTTCTAAAGGATCCCCAAATCATCACTTAGGTGAAATTTTAAAATGACCCATTTCTGAGAAATGTTTAGATCCAGTGAACCGTAGTAGGTTTATGGGAGTGATTTCAAGGTAGCCAAATGTACTTGATTTTGTTTTGAATGTGGTGGAGTTGAGATTGTTGATGCTAGTTCCATTTAGACACTATTGTAAACCTATCTTGCCTATTTGTGTGGACACCAAAAGAGCCTGTTTATTTTCAAAAGTCTAGGAAAATTGCATCAGTGTGAATAAATGTATAGAACTAACCTAAAAATGATTGTTAGTAATATTTTAGACTACAGTCATTTCAAGAATTATTCTGGGTGTTTTCAATGTGCTCTGAAATGTTGGCATGTCATTTCAGCGTTCCCATTTGAATTGCTCTTGTAATATTTTTGCACAAAAAGGACTACTTTGGTTGAAGAAAAGAAAAATGTGTAATTTGGTCTTATTTTAATGACTTCTGTGGAAACACTGGGGATGAATTTTGTTGGTTATAATTCAGGATACGTAACAGTATTGAACAGCTCACAAGAAATTAAACAAAAGTGGATATTTAAAGATTAAAACACTTTTTTCCCATGTGACTGTTTTGCATATTTCCCCCACATGTCATAATTTAACACTACATTCCTTGTTTTTCTTAAATAAAATACTTTGCAGGTTGTTTTGAGTATTTAACATATTTTGTAAGCTGCCTGGGTTTTCCTAAGGAAACGATCTTTAAGAAGTAGAATATAGTTTATGAAGAGATTAAGTGAAATTCCATCACCACCACCAGCAAACACTGAGGTGCTGTGTTAAGTGACAATCAAAATAGTGAGTATTTACGGAAGAATTGAGTGGTTTTAAAGAAGAAATTGCTTTGTAAGCAGTTCTCTGGGTTTCTTGAATAAAAATGGCTAAACATATTTATTTATATTTTTAAATATCTGTGTGTTCTGTTTTCTATCAGTGATTTTAGTGTCATGTATTTAATTTGTGGTTTGTTCTGTTTTGCCTTGTACTCTTTATACTAGAGAACTGGCTCTTCTAATGTGGGCACAGTCTCTAGCCCTCAGAGGACTGTACATGGGCATCCACATCTGTTCTACTGCAGGACAGCAGTGGGAGAGCCCACAGCCAGGTGCCTCTGCACTGCCCTCCTGTGCTCAACTTACTTAAGAGAAAAGTAAAGGTAACTCCTTTCAAATTTGCTTCATAGAGCTCCAACCTTTTTCTAGTTTTATGTCCTGCCTTTTCCATTTGGGGGACACTTTTTATGATTATAGCCAAAGGCCAGTATGACAGAATCCATGGCACACATTGCCTGTTTTGCCCACTTGGGAAATGTTAGTAAAACGGTCAGCATCTTCGAATGGCCTCTACTATCATTATCTAGATGAAAGTCCATTTAAAGTCTTTAATACAGGTGGGAAAATGTATCCACACTGCAAACTCTTCTATGAAAAAATGTTTGCTGTCTATAGTGTAATGTTGCTTGGTCCTTTAAAAACAATAACAAAACCTCCATGCACAGCACTGCTCAGTAAAGCAGTGTTTGAACATTTGAGGCCTAGACATTTGAGGATACTTCTGGCTGGAATGTATTGGAACAGAATTCTCTAGGTTCCCGCAGGTCAGGTGCAGGAGATACTAACTTTTGGGATTCCTTAGAGAATGGTCATTAAAACAAGCTTGATTTAATGATGTAAAATATGTTCCTTAACTCTGAGAGTTCAATTGAAGATGTGATGTTTTCAAATGTATGCTTTTCAATTTCTGAGGAAACAAACTGTGACATCGCTTTAGAAACAACATTCAGATGTTTTATAATAGATGTTTTTGAGTTGGCCTGTACTGGTACAAATTCACTGCTGGCAATGGTTGTGCCAGAACTGGTGTTAAAATATGTAGGAAAAGCTATATTATCTTCAAGTTGATGTATTATATAGCTAGACAATCATCATCAAGCAAAAAAAAAGAAATTGGCCAGGAAATGTCCTTTTACTTTTTCAGTAGCTATGAACAGCTGCAACTTGGACCTTTCTAAAATAATTTTGAAAACTATCTTACTGTGGTGTAAGTTGGGAAGGATCTCTGTATGGCACTTGCATATTTACTCTGTGTAAAGATTGAAGCCCAAAGATGAGTTAAATTCAGTGCTGTATTGAAACCAGTTAGTGCAAAAAAAATAAAAAGTTTTATCTTTGTAAATTTTTAATTGTTAACACCAGTTGGTAGCTGTAAAAACACACCGAATTCTTTCTAATGTTCTGTGTGCTACATTGCTGTCCTTACTGCTTGGTTCTTGGTTTTAAATACAATTTAGATTGTAGCCTAACATTCTTATTTCTGAAAGGGTGGAGCTATAAATGGCTGATATTGACAAAGAATACCTCTTTTCCTACAGCAAACATTGAACTGAAATCCAAATTGCTTTATAAAAAACAAGACTGACATTTTCCAGGTATTGTCTTTAGCTCAAATCCTAAATTTCACAGAAGCAAGGAGGGATAATGAATGGTTTCAACGGTGCTGAACCTATCTGTGGAAATATTATATAAAATGTGGATCATTCTGTCACCCATTTAATATTGCCATTTTAATTTGGTGTTACAATTGTTTACACTCGTTTTTCAAAGCTATCCTTTCAGAGGTAAAAATGTGTTACTAGTCTACCTTCACTCAGGCCTCTCGCTATATGATCATTTTTCCAGGTTATGATGTGCAGTTTTTAAAACTACGTGTAATATTATAATGCTCTTTCTCATATTCTTGTAATGTATTCAAAACCGAAAATTATAGCAAAAGAGCCAAGCAGTAGCATTGTTGTTGTTTTTTTTTTTTTTGTAAATGTAAAAAATTAGGTCCAGACTTTGTTTCCTTATTCAATCTTAAAAATAAAAAAATACCTCAGTACTGTTTTCAGTATCACCTGCATTTCTCAAAAAATAACACCTGCTTTATGTGGCACTTAACTTGTAAAAACTACATTATTTTGGATTTTAAAGAGAAGAGTATTAAATATTTTAAAATCACTACCAATGAAATTTTTCTTTTATTCAGCAATGGAGTTTACCTACATTCATTTCTACTTTGCAGCTTAGATCTGAGCTACCAAATTCAGTAATGTCCTGTTACGAGATTGTGGTGCCTCAGAAAGCTATGCTGTTATTCACATGTTAAGCTAATCCTAAAACCAGGCTGCCTGCATTGCCAAATCTGGGCTATAATGATACAAGCTGCTAACAAGGGATTATCTTTCTGTTCTTGGAAAAGATCATATTTCTCACTTGTTCTGTTTGTAATGATCTAAGGCAGTATTGGGTATCTACTGCAGAGAATGATGGTGCTGTCTAGGGACAACCTGAAATTCCTTTATAGTACTTTAGTCTAATTAGCGGACATTATTTTCTACCTTTGTAAGGAGTTCTCTACCTACCATGAAGTTTCAAAACATGACTTTTCCATCAGTGTGTGCTACTGCTACTTTTTAGCTGGCAGCTACTTTTAGCTCTCTTCCCAGTAGCAGTTAGCTGTCTTACCCACAAAGTTACAAGTGCAGAATGGTTGCTGCATTGACACTGCTACTGCTGGGTGATTCTGTTATATGCAAGATTAGATTTCTTTCTAAATCTCTTCAAGTTACAAATGTACTATCTACTCTGGACTTTTGTAGTAGCTCAAGTCAAACAATATGTGCAAGTTTCTCTAGAACTGTCCTTTGGATTTAAAGAGGCAATTAATGGCAATGTTACTGCATATCCTGTATAATAATGAGGGGATATGCTAATTGACCCTCACACCGTCGCAAAGATGGCTATGCCCACAGCCAATGAGGAGGGAATATACTAATTGACTGCCCCACCCTCAAAGATGGTGGCACCCAGTCCCTTAGCCCCGCCGGGATGGCAGGCAGGCCTGGCCGCTCCACACGCCTGCCTCCAGAGTCCCCCATTCCCCAGTCTCCCAGGGCCGCCTGAGGCTTGCGCTGCCGCAGTGGCAGCAGCAAAGCTGTGATGGGGCATCACCTTCCCCTGATCGCCAGGTCGCCTCCAGCCCCTCAGGGCTCCCAGACTGTGAGAGGGCAGGCCGGGCTGAGGGACCCCCCTCCAGTGCATGAATTTTCATGCACCGGGCCTCTAGTGGTAATATAACACAGCAGTTCTGCTGCTTGGATGGAACGGAGTTAGTAGTCAGAAAATACTTAATGACAGTGAGCGAGCCATGATTAAGGGTTCTAGGATGAAACTGATTTGACTCCCTAGTCTGTCATGTAACCTTGGGTGAACTCTTTTTAACCTTAAATTAGTACCTACCATCTCACAGAACTATGTGAGGTTAAGTAAGAGTGCTTTAGAACCATGTGTGGCCTGTTATTTTATATCAACTTACGAAACTGGTCTATAATTCCCAATACTTAGATAAACTACAAAGTTATAAACTTGTATAACAAAAGGGAAAACAAGCACTGGTCATACCACTTTTATTTACATTTTATCTGTTACATTGTTTATTCAGTATAGAAAAAATATGAATACACTCATAGTATTCTCCTTTAATTTGGTAATTCCACATTGTCAAATATTGACTCTTTTATATTGGGTTTCCTACCCAATTTTTAAAAAAGGAAGAATGTCCTGGCAAACAGTTGTCATATTATTGAAATAACAGTACAGTTGTCCTTTGGTGTCTGAGGGATTTGGTTCCAGGACCCCTCCCCTCAACCCCAGGGACACTCAAGTCTCATACAAAATGGTGGAGTATTTTCATGTAACCTACTCATATCTCCTTTAGATCACTTCTAGATTATAATACCTCATACAATATAAGTGCTACGTAAATAGTTGATATACTATATTTAGGGAATAATGACAGGAAAAGTCTGTACATATTCAGTACAGACACAACCTATCATTGTAGGCCTAACTACAGAATATACATCAGCAACAATGTAACATTTTTTCAAGTATTTTTGATCAGTGGTTGGTTGAATCACTGGATATGGAACCTGTGGAAGAGCTGACTAATTAATACACTTTTCTTGCTTTTTTATTTCTTCTTCGTTAAACAACCTAATTTTGAAAAGACTTAGGATTAAATGTCTGCTTACTGGCTTGGAGGAAAAAATTCTAAGATAAATATCTTAAAGCACCTCAGTGATTCAGGAAAAAAAGTATATATATTCCTTACAAACAAGTCAGTGCTGAAAAAGGAAATCAAATGGTAGACCCCACTGTACAATGGTTCTGTATATACTGCCCCCACCAAAAGCAAAAAGAGTCCTAAAAAAACAAAGAGCATATTGACATGATTATCCTAGAGAAAAGAAAAATTCACACTTAGACATCAGGTTTCTTTTAAAAATCCATGTTGCAAATAGAATCAATGATTATTTCTTTTGGACATCATAACAACTCATTGCTATAAAATACAGTATTTTCCATCACTGTTAGTTTCAATGTACACTATGTACATAAACACAAGAGTTACATGAATAAAGAGCTTGTTAAAAACCAGAATCAGGACTTATAAATAGTGCAGAAAATGCGAATGCCAAAAATACGATGCCTCCTATGATTGTCACTGCAAGAGAAGAGAAGAGAGTTACATAATGCAAAATTCCTCTGAGGAAGCCAAGATGTTACCCATTATTTTTCCAGTCAAGTAAATTAACCTTAAAAACAAATTAGAAAGCTTAGACCAGTGGTTCCCAACCTTCTTTTGGCCATGCCCCACCTAAGCATCTCTAAAATCCTGATGCCCCCCTGTGACATATAATTCTTACTCAAAAAGTGAACTATTCACATGGAGGAAGCCTGACAGGCCATTAACTTGGTCTGAAACAAGCTTCCAAAGAACACAGCATTCATGAAAGAGAAAATAAAAAGCACAGCTGAAGTACTGAGGAAGAAATCACTGAGAAATTGTTAAAAAATAAGTGATAGGAAAAAATAGCAAATAAAATTCCAAAACAACTGAAACGCATAAATATGTCACTATATATAATATACATATATTGTATATGAGGCCCCTAGGACCATGAGAAATGCAAAAAAATTCACTGTTAATAACTCATTCTCGAATTGCCCCCCCTTAAAAATCAAATTGCCCCCTTGTGGGGTGTGTGTCCCACATTGGGAACCACTGGCTTAGACACCATTTCCACAGCAAAGAAACACGTAACATGCCTAACTTTGAATAGTAAGAATTAGTGTCTTCTCAGCACTGCTTTGAGAAATGATAGAATTGTATTGACAAGCAACAGAACTCATCTTAAAACCCAGTTATAAAAGAGCACATCCAACAACTTCTGGCTAGCAAAGAACCATCTTTTGGGCCTACCAAGTATGTATGAAATTTTCAACAGAATCAGTAAATACAGTTTTTACTTATGGTTCCCAATCTTGTAAGACATATTTTTAGGCCCAAAAGTTCTCCTATTTCCACATGATGACTGTTTTACTGCAAATTAATCTTAATAAAAAGCTACCATGAATCCAGTAATGCTTTATGGGTGAATCTGTATTTTACATCTACACATGTGACAAACAGTCCATGTTTGCAACAGTAGGGGCAACACAATGGACCTCTTAAGAGATTTTTATTACAAAGACCAAGTCTACTTCAGAAGTAAAAACATTTAAATAATTAAAATGAACTGCCCCTTTCCTTTCTGAGCTCTCAGTGATTCCAAGAATTAAGACATGGCATTTTCTTTGTAATTAAAAACAAAACGTACCAGTTCTGACAGAGATTTTTTGTGCTATCATTCTTCCTCCAATTACAGCCAATCCAGTGCATAAGCAGTGTCCCACTGTCCCTCCAACAGCGACACCATAGGGGTCCTGGAAACAAAGTAACAATTTAAAACCAGGGTTGAAACTGCTACCTGAGAAAGGTAACTAAGCATTGAAATGGAGGTCAAAGTTCAAAAAAAGCACAAAACCATTCTAAGAATTATGATGTAGATTCATGAAACTGTAATAGCTGCTTGAAGGAATATGTTTTAATTATACTAGGACAAGAGATAAAAATGTGCAAAATCAAAACCCTAATTCAACCTTTCAGCTGTTGTTAAACTTAATTCGTAGGCAATAGTTAGCTCAGTGTTAGGGAGACTTCTCTTCTGGAAGGCAACATCTGTTTGTGAGGAAACTTGGTAACCTTTACAGTATAGTCTGACTATGCTTCCTAAGAACAGAGACCCTGTGCCCTATTCTCCACTGTGTCCTCAGGCACAGCACCCCAGTGTCTCAGTTACAGTTTTGTGGATAAATCATACCAATGTGATTAAAAAGGTAGGGGAAGCAATGGAGAAGGGGTTTATGGATGATAAGTGGAGAATGTCAAGAGTCAGTTAAGTTCAATGGTGAATAAGCTATGGGATTGAATGTAAAAACGCTGGGAGAATGCAGAAGATGTAAGCAAGACTGAAGGGATGACAGAGGAAGAGGCACTCAAAAGACACTGAAAAAGATGGCCAAGCAAATAGCCTCTGAAGATGAGCAAAGCGGGACCTGTCGAGTGCTACAATGAACTCCAAGCACTATATCAACATTACCTGTGAGGCCCAAACTAGAGTTCATTGGGTTTTGAAAGGAAGTAGAACCAAACCCTGTACCCATCAGTCAAGCACGTTGAGACGGGGGGAGAGAGGAAGAAGGTGGTATCTGGAAGAGAAGTAGAACTGAGGAAGGGGAGAAACTTTTTTAGATGAGAAAACATCTGCAGGCTAAAATGTTCAAAAATTTGGGAGAAAGGCAAAGATTTCAACTATAAGTGAGGACATGGGGGCTAGAATCCCAGGAGGTAAAGGACTCCCTGGGGATGGGTGGGAATGAAGTAGAATGATTTCTGCTTCTCTCCGAAGTGGTAAGTGAGGCTGCTGAGGAGTATGCAGTGTATGTGCAGAAACTAAGGAAATGGAGACATTTTGAAACACCTGCTGAGGACAGGAGAGTGGGGCTGCATTTCTCAAAGTGTGTAGTACAACTTCTAGAACGGGTGAGCCAGAAGACGCTTTCATTCTATTTGAAAGCGATACTTGGCCCAACTGGCGTGGCTCAGTGGTTGAGCATCGACCTATGAACCAGGAGGTCCCAGTTCAATGCCCAATCAGGGCACATGCTCAGGTTGTGGGCTCAGTCCCCAGTGTGGGGCATGCAGGAGGCAGCCAATCAGTGATTCTCAGCGTTGATGTTTCTCTCTCCCCCTCTCCCATACTCCCTGAAATCAGTAAAAATATATTTTTAAAAATTATATTTGAAAAATCACTGGATTAAATAGTTCCTTTAACAAAGGATTTTTTGGTATTTGTTATTTTGTATACTCAATCTTCAAAACAAAAAACCAGGATGTATTACTGCTAAATTTAGTTGACCTGGAACCTTCTCAATTTTTTTTATTTTTTTATTTTATTTTATTTTATTTTTTGCTTAGTACCCATTAACATGTCAAAGGACACTAGGGTTCTGTGGAATCCAATGTGGGAACACTAAATTATGTTGGAAACAGAAATGAAGTTCAGACTTAAATGAACTGAACTAGACTACATGGTTTATACAAAAAATTACCAAAAAAAAAAAAGTTAGGAGGACAAAAACTATCCCCATGGTGCTGGCAGTGTGGAAGGTGGCTAATATTGAGTGCTCACTGTGTTGGGGACCCCACATGCATCATACTGTTTCACAGAACCCATAAAATAGGTCACAAGGAGGTGCTGTGGAAATGGGATCTTATAGCAAGAGACTCAAACCCAGTCAGCATGTGCCACACTGCTAGCCCAGGTAACTCATACAGACGGAATACTGAGCCTTTCACAAGCCACTGTGCCAGTCAGAGGGTAGTGTTCAGAAAAATGCAATGATTCTGTCCTCCTGACAGCCCACCCACAGGACGGCCACCTCCACAACAAAGTGGTCTGAAAGCCAATAAAAGAGGCTGGAAATCAAGAAAAGGATAGGGCAAAGCCAATAAAGTGACATTTTAAAAGAAATTTTGTTTTAAAATATAGGAATCAAACGAAAAGCCAAATTCTATTATTTCCCCCCAAATACAGCATTTTGGAAGCTCCTCTGACAAAATGGCCCTGCCCCAACTATCGCAGTCCAGGCCTTCAGCTCCTGTTCTCTATCTTAACTGCCGTCTTTGTTAAGGAAGCTGTTCTTTTATGGTATTTCCTAGGAGTGAAAAACACTGTAATCAAGCGAGTTATCTAAATCCTACCATCAGATAAAAATAATGCAATTTAGCTCTGCCAGTGCTCTGCTGGTGGGACCCAGTGCTGCCCATTTGATTCCATCAGAGCACATGCCCGGGTTGTGGGCTTGACTTCCCAGTGAGGACCATGCAGGAGGCACCGATGGATGTTTTTCTCTCATTGATGTTTCTCTCTCTCCCTCTCCCTTCCACTTTCCCTAAAATCTATAAAAACATTTTTAAAAAACACACAAAAATCTGCAAAACAATACAATTTAAAAGATAAACAATATTAATATCAAGAAAAGCCTGAAAAGTAGCAGCAGCACATTCTGAAAATTCCATAACCATCTCCTCAGCTGATATCAATAAATCTGAATATTAACTTCATGTAAAACTTTACTATTACCCTCAAAAGAGAGATTAAAATTTTTTTAAAACCAGGTATCTTTTAAGTACGTAGCTTTTGATAACAATGAACAAGATATGGTAGAAAAGGCTAGCAGACAGACCTGCCTTGGCTCCAGTCCCTGGCCCTGCTTCCCTGCTACCCACTAGTGCATGTCCTCTGACAACTCACCCATCTCTGGGCTTCAGGTGGCTCATCAGCAGAACAAAGGCTAGAAACACGTGATCTCAGGTCTTTGGGGCTTATCCTCCTAGGACTAAGACTTACATTTTCTAAGTCATCTCTGCACAAGGGACGGAAGAACCCAAAGATACCCACTTTTATGGTTTTAGGTAATTAATGCCAAACTGACCTTCAAAAAGTATATCAACTTATATTCTCAGCTACTATACGAAGGAAAGTTCTGAGAGAAGAAAGCCAAGACAACTGTCACAGCATCATTCTGGCAAAACTGAAGATGAATCAAAAGAGAGCAATTAAGTTTGCACATAAGAATACCATCTCACTGACTGGAGAAACTGGGAGAAGGTCAGTTTTGAAGAGCAGCAGGTTTACTAGCTAAAATAAATACTCTAGCAAATGAAATAATCCCTGACGGTTCAGTGTCCTCTGGAGCAAAGTAACATGAGTTACTCACTTACCTCTCGAGCTGCCAGAACAATGGTAGTGAGTTGAGAGCGATCGCCCCACTCTGCTAAGAATGTTAATGTAAGTGCTTGTACAAAGATGGGCGAAATAAAATGCAGCCACTTTTTCTGAGGTATCGTGCTTGTACCCGTTTCAACATCTCCTGGTCCATTTAAGAGTTTGGTTCGTTGAAACTAAATTAAAAAAAACACAAAAAAACGTTGATCCCAGGAAGCAAACAAAACTGAACAAAATTACTTAATCTTTCTTTAAAAAGTGTTTAAATTCTATGGAATATTCTCCAAGAAACTAAAGTTATGTGACCCCAAACTTATCTTTTGAATTACTGTCTCACACAGCAACAAATACCATATTCTCAATGCTTGCATTCCTCCCCCAACAAATCAAACAGTATTTACTGATCCTTTGCTAACTTAGATACTGTGGGGAAAAGCAGTTCCTGCTTTTTCGGCAGTTTATAATTAAGGAACCTGATTCCACATGTTTAGTATTCAGCCCCACCTCTTCTCTTTACCACATCCACACTAACCCAGAGAGAGTCTCATCATACCCAGGTGTAAGAATGAAAACTAAGCAAAATAGGACCTATTTTTGTGAAACCCACACATCACACAGCTATGGATGACCACTGAGAAACCTCTGGACAGTGTTTCTTCTTAGTTGAATGCCTTTTTGGTCCGAATATTTAACAGTGCTATGACTCACTTCTTCATCTTTTTTCTTTAATTCTGCTTGAACTTCTTCCAGTTCCTCTTGACCTTCATCTGGACTCATCTTTAAGCCTTCCCGAAGCATTCGAATGCCAAAAATGGCAAATAATGCGGTTGAAACATAGTAGGTATATACCCTGGGGATGACTGTGGTGGCATAGCCAAACAAAACTGGAAGAAAATGCCACGGTATATCTGGTTAATTAGCAAATATCACAACCTTCAGAAACCATAATTTACTCCTGTTTTAAAAAAATAGTGGTTTGTATTAGAAGCTAGTCTAATGCGTAATAACCTTAAATAATTCCACTTTTTTCCCTTCACCAATATTGAACCCTGAGAACTAGCCAGTGACCTAAGATAGTTTATCTAGAAATCAGTGTTCCTTGCCCAGCCAGCATGGATCAGTGGTTAAGCATCGACCTATGAACCAGGAGGTCAAGGGTCAAGTCCCAGTCAGGGCACATGCCTGGGGTTGTGGGCTTGATCCTCAGTAGGGGGCATGCAGGAGGCGGACAATCAACAATTCTCTCATTATTGATGTTTCTATCTCTCCCTCCCCTTTCCTCTCTGAAATCAATATATTAAAAAAAAAAAAATCAGCATTCCAAGTGAAGATGGCACGTGTTCCACAGAACTCCTCTCTAGACATGTTTAGTACTTTAGGTAGAAGGTTAATTTTGTTGTCCTCTAAGGATCCCGAAATCTTAAAATCTGGAAGCTACACAAAGTTCCCATGGAAGTGATATTTCTTCATCGCAAATCTTTTAATAAACATATATTGAAAAACTATAACAAGATTCTCATATGGTATGATTTAAACTCTGCTCCTTTGTAGCTATTTAAAATAAATCTTATGAAAGAAAATGAATTCCTTATACATTATATTAAAATAACATTTACAATAAACTCAAACTTATTCAGTTCCATTCTTTTCCATTGTTAAGAGGACAATTATATAAGTTAAACAAAACTATACTTGGACCTACAAGAACCCAAATCCTGCCCTGGACAGGTGGCTCAGTTGGTTGAAGAGTTGTCACAATGCGCCAGGATTGAAGGTTTGATTGCCAATCTGGGCACATGCAGGCATCAACCAACGAATGCATACATGGGGAGAACAGCAAGTTGATGCTTCTCCCCCATTCTCCCATCCTCCTACCCCCCACTTTCTCTTCCTCTCTCTTTCAAACCATTTGAAAAAACGAACAAACAAAAACTAACCCAAATCCTAACTGGGAAATGCATTAGTATCAGTTATTAAAATTTTAAAAATATGGAAGGGGGAAAAGAAAATATGGAAGGGCCAAAGGACATTTCCATATATATAATAAATTACTCTTACTTTATAAAATGAGTACACTTATAAATCTGCCTCAACAAGTATACAACTACATAGGTGAACTAGTCCCTACTTCATTATATTACAAAATTGGGGGAAAAAATTAAATCATGTTTAGAAATATACCAAACCTATGCTGATGTGTACATCTATATTTGAATTATGTGTTAGTACACACACACACAAAGATGTATTTTCTAGCTCTGTCCAATAAAAGGCCAAGAAGCAAAGACATCTCAGTAACAGAGCCATTTTTCACCCAGATCTTGTGGGGTTTTTTTTTTTAATCTCTCCTCTTACATGGCATCTCATCCCTGGGTTTGCATTCTGTGTAGCTCTGCCTTATCTCCACCTTGATAAACGGTGACTTTGGGGTAAGTAACTAAAGCCATAAACATATTGGAGTTGTCTGAGAAAGGGAATGAGTTAGGCCCACTCTAGTCACAGATATTACAAAACACCTGTAGCAACCAGCGCCTGAAGGTGGCCAGAACACGTCTGCCCGCTGTGGCTTCCCATGGCTGGTGGGGAGCAGTAGGCGCGGTCTGCTTCAGGCAGGCCATGGGGATGCGTTATCTTTTGAGAATCAAAACCAATGATAAAATAGACAAATAAAGGTCAACCTTTTTATTATCACCATACAAGGCCAAATTTGGACAATGCCAGTGACAAGGTCCTCTCTCTTGGGGCAGGCCCCTGTCCTCACTGCTGGAGATACCTCAAGATCTCATGGAGCTGGAGCCAGCGGACATGGGTTAGGTCCTAGCCCTGCTGTCCCTAGATCTTGGTTTCTAATACCATTCCCCACTAAAAGGCTCCTCCATTCCATTAGAGAAATGGCTAATTCCAACACAGGGCAGAGAAGATACAAGATGAGCCTGCACTAACGTGTTATACTAGAAAGAACAAAATAAACAATGGGACCATGTCACAAGGACACAGGAGCCAGCCTGGAGGGGCCCCAGCCACCAAATCTGGGATGATTTAAACAACAATATAGTTAAGTAATCCTATCTAATAAAAGATTAATATGCAAATTGACCATACCTCCACTACACCAACAAGTCATGCCCACCAGCCAATCAGGAGCAAGTATGCAAATTAACCCAACCAAGATGGCTGCAGCCATGGAGCGTGCAGGAGGCTTGGGTTTCCCTGGCAATGGAGGAAGCCAAGCTTTCTGAACACCCTGGCCAGCCCAGGCCTCCCCTCAAGGCTACAAAGTTTCAATTATCCTATCTAATAAAAGTGTAATATGCAAATTAACTGTCACTCCGCAACAAAATGGTGGTGCCCATAGCCACAAGATGGCAGCTCCCAGTCCTCTCAGTCCCTCCAGAGTCCCCCAGTCTCAGGGAGGGCTGCCACTGAGAGCCTGCAGAGTAATTGGCCTGGCAGAATGCTGCCCAGAGGCCCTCCTGACCCTTTATAAAAAACAAAAACAAATCCACTACCCACAGTGTGATCCCCTGACAGGGGCAGCGGCCTGGGCTGGGGTCTCAGCCTGGCAGGGGCGTGCATCCCCACGGCGCGATACCTCTTTCAGCGGCGGCAGGCTGGGGTCTCAACCACTGAATCACACCAGCCAGGTAGATATGGAGGAATCTGACATGTTTTTTTTAATATATTTTATTGATTTTTTACAAAGGGGAAGGGAAAGGGATAGAGAGCTAGAAACATCTATGGGAGAGAAAACATCGATCAGCTGCCTCCTGCACATTCCCCACTGGATATGTGCCCCCAACCAAGGTACATGTCCTTGACCGGAATCGAACCTAGGACCCTTGAGTCTGCAGGCTGATGCTCCATCCACTGAGCCAAACCAGTTAGGGCTGTCCAATATGTTAAAGAAAAAACCCTATCTAATAAAGAGGGAATATGCAGAGGGCATTTGGGGGTGACTGGGTTGTCAGGGGAGGTCAGTTGGGGATGATCGGGCTGGCAGTGGAGCAGTTAGGCATAGATCAGGCTGGAAGGGGAGTGGTTAGGGGGTGATCAGGCTGGCAGGCAAAAGCAGTTAGGGGCAATCAGGAAGGCAGGCAGGTGAGTGGTTGGGAGCCAGCAGTCCTGGATTGTGAGAGGGATGTCCGGCTGCCCATTTAGGCTGTCCAACTGGGATCGGACCTAAACAGGCAGTCGGACATCCCTTGAGGGGTCCCAGATTGGAGAGGGTGCAGGCTGGGCTGAGAGACACCCCTCCCCCATGCATGAAATCCGTGCACCAGGCCTCTAGTTAATTATAAACCACTGGAAAAAGAAATTAATGAGTTTATACTGAAGACAAACCAATGGGAGAGGAGGAAGAGCTCTTTGTAAAGTAGTATGCAGGGCTCACTGGTAAGTGCGGTGGGGTACTGGAATTAGAAAGCCCATTTTGCAAGCATCAGGGGAAGATTTAAATCATGTAGGGAGTCACCAACTGATGCTAAACTGAGGGGAATAAAGTATTTGCAGTCTTAAAATGTTTCCCTAAAGACTGCATATTAGTTGCAAAGGAAGAAAAAAAGAAATCTTAACTGAGTGAATAAAACTAACATAATGAGGGCCAGATAAGATGCTCTTATAGGGTCAAACCTCAGCTATGTAGAGTTCTAGTCAAGAATGCATAATCTCTTATTGGTGTTTTGGGTTTCTTAGGATATATTCATAGAAATTGGATCACCGTGTCAAATGGCAGCTCTATTTTTAATTTTTTGAGGAAACTCCATACTGTTTTCCATAGTAGCTGCACCAGTCTGCATTCTGACCAGCAGGTCCCTTTTCTCCACATCCTCCACAGTATTTGTCATTTGTTGATGGCAGCCATTCTGTGACACCTCATTGTCAATTTAATTTGCATCTCTCTGATGATTAATGACTTTGAACGTTTTTTCATATGACTCTTGGCCATCAGAAAGAATATATGCACCCCTATGTTCATAGCAGCACAATTTACAATAGCCAAGATTTGGAAACAGCCCAAGTGCCCATGAGTAGATGAGTGGATAAAAAAGCTGTGGTGCCCGGCCATCATGGCTCAGTGGTTGTGCATCGACCTATGAACCAGGAGGTCCCGGTTAGATTCCTAGTCAGGGCACATACCCAGGTTATGGGCTCAGTCCCCAGAGTGGCGTGTGCAGGAGGCAGCCAATCAATGATTCTCTCATCATTGATGTTTCTATCTCTCCCTCTCTCTTCCTGTCTGAAATCAATAAAAAAATATATATGGTATATATTAGTATATAAAAGCTGTGGTACATTTACACCGTGGTATTCTATGCAGCTGTAAATAGGGATCTCTTATCCTTTGAGATAGCATGGAAGGACCTGGAAAGTATTATGCTAAGTGAAATAAGCCAGTCAGAGAAAGACAAGTATCACATGATCTCACTCATATATGGAATCTAATGAACAAAATAAACTGATAAACAAAATGACATAGAAGAGACATAGAAGTATGGAACAGACCCATGAATCTCAGAGAGAAGGTGGGGGTGGGTGGGTAGGTGGGAAGAGATTAACTGGGGAACTTATATGCATATATGCTTAGCCCAAGGACTCAGACAATAGTGTGGTGAAGGCCTGGGGTGGGGTAGGGGTAGGGTGAAGGGGGTTAATGGGGGAAACAAAAGGGGGGGAGACATGATACTTTCAACAATAAAGATAAACTAAAAGAAAAAAATGCATAATTTCAATCTAATCATAAGGAAATTTCAAACACAAAATGAGGAATAGTCCACTAGAGGGGCTGTATTCTTTGAAAAATGTAAATAGGCTAAAACATAAGAAAAGGCTATGTAAACATTTCAGACTAAAATACTAAAAGATCCTGCCATAGAGAATATTAGGTCAATTAACAATTACAATATGGGTGATAGATTGAAGAATGTATCAATCTGTATATAAGAATACACATTAAATTATGTGTATAAAGTCCTGGCTGAGTAGCTCAGTTGGTCAGAGTGTCGTCCTGGTACTCCAAAGATTGAAGGTTGGACTCTGTCAGGACACATACAAGAATCAACCAATGAATGTTAAATAAGTGGAACAATAAATTGATGTTTCTTTCTGTCCCCTTCCTTTTTCTCTCCTTCCCCCTCTCTAAAAGTCAATAAATAAAATTTTTTTTAAATGTACATGTACATTATACATCTGTAAGATATATAAGTTGTACATGTACATATATATCTATATATACACTAGAGGCCTGACGCACAAAATTCGTGCACAGGGTGGGGTGACAGGGAGACACTGCACCGTCTCCAATCTGGGACCCCTCAGGGGACGTCTGACTGCCCATTTAGGCCTGATCCCTGTGGAGTCTAAACTGGCAGTCAGACATCCCTCTCACAATCCGGGAATGCTGGCTCCCAACCGCTCGCCTGCCTGCCTGATTGCCCCTTACTGCTTCTGCCTGCCAGCCTGATCACCCCCTAACCACTCCCCTTCCAGCCTGATGGATGCCTAACTGCTCCCCTACCAGCCTGATTGCCCCCAAATGCCCTCCCTTCGCCCGCAGGCCTGGTTGCCCCTAACTGCCCTCCTCTGCAGGCCTGGTTGCCCACAAATGCCCTCCCCTGCTGGTCTGATCACCCACAACTGCCATCCCCTGCCGGCCATCTTGTGACCACATGGGGGCGGCAATCTTGTGTGAGGGTGTGATGGTCAATTTTGCATATTACCTCTTTATTATATAGGATTCTGTGTATACATACACAATTTTATTTAGATTTAGATAAATGGATAGGTCACAAATGCTAAAACAAATGAGGTAAAATGTTAACAGGTAAATCTGGATAAAAGGCATATAAGTGTTTTTTTGTACTACTTTGTTTTTTGTAACTTTATAAACTTAAAAGATTTTCCATAAAGAGGTTTTGATATTTTTTAATGAAATGTAGCAAGCCTTTTTAAATGTACTCAAAACCTAGTCTTCCTTTAATCTTCAGATAATATTTACCAGTAAAATACAACCACCAACTGTGTTACCACTCACGCTTAACAATCCCATCTTTGGGATGCTTTGACATCTCCACAGACAGCAAAAAACACCTGGTATTCTGTGATGTTCTTCCCTAGTTACTATCCCTCTATTTCCTCTTTCTTTGGGAACCTTTCCTTGATGCTCAAGCACTTTTTTCTCTGGGAACAATGAGAGGTTATTCTCTTTATCTTCATCAAGTCAGAAGAGCGCTACAAATGCATGGCCCTTCTACATCTTGACAATGTATTTGAAGTGAAGATACAGATTTGGGAATCACTAACTTACAGACAAATACTAGTACTTACACTGAGAACACTCAGCATTGAGAATGTTAATGTGAGTGGAAAAATAAAATAAAACTAGTGAATATCAGTATTTATGGTACCAACATTTTTCCCTCCCACAGGAAAAGAAACTGAACTAGAAGCACATAGTATCACAGAAGTCAAGAAAATAAAAAGTTAGGAATGCCCATGAATGTAACCTGAGGGGCTCATTAAAAGGAAAGGTGAACTCTGTAATAAGGAAAGCAGAAATCAGACTGCTAGTGGATAGGAGTGAAATAGCAGGGTCTTGAGGAAGAGGGTTAACAGCAGTAATAATAAAGCTCTGAAGTAGGTAAGACTGTAGTCTTTGCTGTCAAATGGCATAGAGGCTGGGTAAAAGCCCATCTAAGTGAGGGGCAGAGCCTGGATAAAACCCCAGGCAGCCTGCCTTTCTGGCACTGTTAGCCCTCTGAAGATGTACAGACAAGAGACACAGGTGAGCAATCTACAAACTATGACTGACATAACCCCAAGGGTACACAGAGATTTTAGAAGGGGACATGGATGACTAGTTTGTGAAAAACTTTTTCCAGAATCTTAATTTCCATACTCTAATCTTTCCTACACTCATCTGCCTGAAAACATGCTTATAGTTAAGGAGTCATGCAGGTTCTCCTCTCATGACCTTTCTTCGCAGTTGCCCTCTACCCACTTTACAAAGATACCTTTACCCAGCTTCCTAAGGTGCATTTCCCTGTAGTGTAGAAAAACAGATATTCCAGGGCACCGAAAAGGGAGGTTGAAATATTGGTGTTCTCAATCCAGGCATCATACACACCAGAGATATGACTTTGGGTTTTCCCTGTCTTATACATCAGTGGTCAGCAAACTGCGGCTCGCAAGCCACAAGCGTCTCTTTGGCCCCTTGAGTGCAGCTCTTCCACAAAATACCACATACGGGCGCACATGTACAGTGTGAATGAAACTTCGTGGCCCATGTGCAGAAGTTGGTTTTCGGCTCTCAAAAGAAATTTCAATAGTTGTACTGTTGATATTTGGCTCTGTTGACTACTGAGTTTACCGACCACTGTTATACAGGTTTCTGGGAAGATCATAGCATTAGAAATAATGGCATTATGGTCATTGGAAATAATGGTTATGGCATCAGCAGAATATTTTGGCCTCAGTAGTAATAATTTTCACTAAATAACATGCCTTTTTCATCCCCAGCCAGTGTAACAATAATTCATTTTCCCTAAGGCAGAGTCTTGTAACAACAAAGAGCATCAGAAAGATACTGAAGTTCGGTGTCTTATTTCACCCAATTGGCACACTCATGGCTGGGTTCCATGCCAAGTTTATTCATCCATCCATCCATGTTAGAATTAAAATTCTAAAGTAGATGGTTGTCACGGGGATGTATATCATGTTTATTTAAATTCAAAAACAAAGTCAAATGCTTTCTGTCAGAAAATAAGCCTGACTTAAATGATTTACTATGGATATACTTGAACTGCCATGGCAATTGGGTAATGTGGTAGCTATTTTCCATAAACTGAATGCACTAAATCTATATTCCAAGGTCCCAGGAAAATATACTTAAAACATATAATGTGATACAAAATTTAAAATGAAATATTTTATTGACAAAGTACATTGAAATGAACAATATTTCTATTTTCACAACCATTTATAAATATAGTATACCCGGTTATACAAAGTATTTCTAAGTATAAGACTAATATGTATAAGAACAGTCAGTTGATAAATTTCAGAAAAACTTTCTTTGTATGCTTGGTTTCTAAATCTCTGCTTTCAACAAAATCAACAGAAGTTATTAAGTTGTCAGCTGATAAATCATTAGATATCATCATTTTTTATGATAAACCAACTAGTATGTGATTTTTAGTATATAACCCAGGAGTTCCAAGGAACTGAGTGACATGGTATAACAAAATTCCTTCTTATTTATGTGAATAAAATTTATCTGCCTTTATATCTATTAAAAAAAAAAGATCAGGATTGATTCTAAACCTTGCTCCATAGTAGCAATAAGTTGTCATGGACATATAAACTAATTTTATTATTTTTTAAATTTTTTTTGGGGGGGGAGGGGGGAATCGCAGGGGTCAGCACATCCGGAGTGCAATGGATAAGCCTTGCCCTGAGAAAATCACCTTTGTAATCATGATATCTCCCCTGCGAGGTCAGTATATATAAACTAATTTTTAAAATAATAATTCTATTGCCCTGGCCAGGTGGCTCAGTTAGTTGGAGCATTGTCCCGTACACTAAAAGGCTGCAGGTTCAATTCTCAGCTAGGGAACATACCTGGATTGTGGGTTTGATCCCCAGTCAGAACATGCAGGAGGCAACAGATCAATGTTTTTCTCTCCTCCTCCTTCTCTAAAATCAATAAAAATGTGTCCTCAGATGATAATTAGAAACAAATAATAATAATTGTATTATCTCCTTAAGAAAAGCATTTCCAACTTTTAAAAAATGTTTAAATTTGTGTTAGATTTTGCTTTGATCAACCAAGTACTAATAACTAGTACTCCAGTCATATAAACTGTTAACATTTAGAAGCCTAAAGAAAATTTTCGCATCTTTTAAAATTCACTTTGTGTACATATTTTTGCTCCAAAATAAATAAGACAGCGTGATCCAAAAAAGATTTCCAAGTAAAAACTTGTAATTGTTAATGTTCTGACAAAAGTAAATGAAAATAAGAAAAAAGAACAATGTAAATGTCCAAATGTTAAAGGTTTATTTATGCTTTTTTAAAGGAATGATGGTGATAGTGGCTATCAAATTGCTAATGGTATTTAGAGTCCACTGGTTATGTTTTAAAACAAGGGTGAGGAATATCCGGCCCACTGGCCATTAAGAGGCCCTCAAAATCATTTGGTCTGGCCCTTCCAAGGCATTAGGGTGAGTTAAATGTTTGACCAGATATAGAAGGCTAATTCTTTTTAAATATTTATTTTTTAAAGTATTACATGTGTCCTAGCAGGCTAATTTTTAAGTTGATAATTTTGTATGGCCCATGAATGATGTTATAAATATCCAATGGCCCTTGGCCCTTGGCAGAAAGAATGCTATACAGTTTTTGTATACTATACCAGAAATTAGATCTCCTCAACTCCTTAAGCTTAATATGACAAGTCTTACATCACTTCAATGTGACAGGAGGTACATACTTTTTCAAAATTATTTTAGATACACGAGGAAAAGGTTTGAAGACCACAAATAAAACCTATCTTTTCAATAGTACAGGTGAGAAGAGCTGTGAGACAGCACCAGCAGCTAGAGGGAGGTGGGCCGAGGGTCAGGACAGGAGAGACTAACCCCACTTACAGCTGAGGAAATGGATATGAACACAAAGATGTCGGGAGAATTGATGGAGCCAGCTTCCGGTGAGGGAATGGGCAGAGAGGATAGCATTCTAGTTATCTCGAAGCTCAAAGTTTCAAAAATAAAATTTTCTAATTTACTGAAACTCATTCCAAACAAGTAACTTTACCATTTACAACTCTCCCCACTTTTCCTATTTCCTATAATCAAAATTTACTTTTGAAGAGAAAACTTTTTATTGTGAAATACGAATAATGCTAATGCTAATTTCTAAAATATGAAAAGTAGTCAAATTAATTTAATCATTAAAATACTCATGTTTTAAAAGACGTAAACTACTACCAGCATCTATGCAGCCAGAAATGGAAATTGCTGAAGGAAGAACAGGGTGAATGACTGAGCACTTGCGACCCTATAAGGTAGGTAAATATTTCCATTTTACAGATGGGGAACCTGCAACTCAAAGAGGTGCAGTAACTTGCCATTACACTAATACATGGCACAGTCAAACCCTGGCCCAAGTCTGACTCTAAGGAGGAAGCTTACTATTTCTACCCAACTACGTGGCTCAAGTTGCTTCTAAATCAGAGACTAAATTATGTCTAATTATTGAATGGTAAGTTTACTTTCTCATGGTCCAATTCTTTGAAAAGCAAGCCTATGTAATAGCAGCACAAACTAGGAATCTAAGAAGTTTCACTCCTTCACTATAATGGGTAACAATAGCTTAATAGAACACAAGAAACCAAGAGTGATTCCTCAGTTATAATGATATCAAATGTCCTTCAACAGGAGAATATGCAATTCGCTATGGCTGCTTGAGTTCTACTTGTAAGATATTAGACATAAATAAGCTTATCTGGACTGAAAAGGGGGAAAAAAAGCAAGAATACATAGCAAAAGTAAGGATTCCAATCCAGTGAATAAATGAGTATGTATCTTAATTGAAGAGCTGAACACTTAATTTTAAAAATGCAGTATAGTTTTCAGGAATTTAGGAACTAAAACCATTTTCTTCTTATAAAACACTGGAATATGAACCAAATTCCATGATTAATTGAATGATTCAGTGACTCAATACCAAACACCATGCTGTTGCTTAAAACCAATAAACTTACTAGAAGGAAAAGCACACTTACTTACCTGATAAGCACGTCATTAAGCCCAAGGCAAGCATAGCACCAGCCAACACTGTCAAACGGTTATAGCGCATTGCCATAATGGCTGCTATAAAAAATGTCTTATCACCCAGTTCAGATACAATGATAACTGATATGGCAGCGACAAATGCATGGATAAACCCCAAATTAGTTTGGGTGTCTGTATCTTCTTTATTGGTATGAACTGGGACAGCTGGTGTGAGTCCTTTCTGAAATAAAAAAATATATATACATCAGCTATTTTTTTAAAGAAGTCATTATTTACAATTCTTTTATTTTGTATGTGAATTAAGATATTTTTCCTATCATGGTCATTAGACTTATTTACTGTGTAATCATTTTGAAAGCCATTAGTAATGACAGAAACCTCTAACTGATGATTGCTACAATGCAGATCCAAGTACAATTCTACAAAACAATCTATACTAATGAAAGGGTAATATGCTAATTGGACTGAACGTCTTCCAGACATCCTTCCTGACAAAAGCCAGGGGCTTGGCCAGCCTGCAAACCGCCGTCAGCCCCTCACCCAGGCCGACCCCGCCCCCAGCGGGGACCCACACCCTGATCGGGGACCCCCTTCAAGGCAGGCCAGCCGGCCCCCACCTGTTCACCAGGCCTCTATCCTATATAATAAAAGGGTAATATGCAAATTGACCCTAACGGCAGAACGACCAGAACAACCACTGGACCAGTCACTATGAGGCGCACTGACCACCTCTTGATTCCTTTCCCTGGCCTGCAGGCTCTGATCACCTGGTGGCCACCGCTTCAGGGGCGGGGCAGGGCCAGCAAGTGGGCAGGAACAGCCGACCTCTCAGTCCCTTCCCCCAGCTGTCAAGCACCAAACACCAGATGACTAACGGGGAACCAGGGTGGGTGGCGGCGGGGGTTGGGGTCCACTTTGGACAGCTGGGGAAGATGGCCCTGATTGCAGGCCAGGCCTAGGGACTGTACCCACGCACGAATTTCATGTGCCAGGCCTCTAGTTTTTAAATAAGTGTAGACCAACTATATCCACACATTGAAATTACCTTCTTTTCTAAGAATTTGTGACCTGAGATTAAGTTCTTAGCTTTTTATTTGTAACAAGAATGAAAGACCAAGGTATGCTTATCAAACATCCAAATAATAGGAAGCTGAGATAATTTTCATTAACACTTTAGAGAAAAGAGTAAGATTCCGAAAGCTCTCAACAGACTGGAGCAAGAGTTGACTGTAACTAGGATGAGGTCTAATATAGCTGGATATGTCGATGGTCCTACACTAACTGCTAAAAATGTAAGCGATAATATGTCCTGATAAAAGACAAAACAGTGCTTTGGTTGACATTTACGCTGAAAATGTGACAAAGCTCCAAAGGGCAACAAGCACTTTAAGCACTTTAATGCAGCGGTCGCCAGCTGGTGGTCTGTGAGGTCCAAAAGGCTGGCAACTGCTGCTTCAAAGAGCGAGTGACATGTCCATCATTCTACGATGCTCATTCTTTACCCAAAGTTGTGTACTGGTTCTGAGGCACCACATTTTAAGAAAAACTGATCCTAAAATTTATATGGAACCACAAAAGTCCCCAAACAGCCAAAGGAATCTTGAGAAAGAACAAAGGAGGCATCACAGTTCTTGATATCAAACTATGTTATAAAGCTACAATAATCAAAATAGTATAGTACTGGTATAATTACACACACTTACACACACACACACACACACACACACACACACACACACACACATCAATGGCATCAACCAGAAATAAATCCTCACTTATTCTATAACAAAGGAGGCAATAATATACAATGGGGTAAAGACAGTCTCTTTAATAAGTGGTGCTGAGAAAACTGGACAGATACAAGCAAAAAAATTAATCAAAGATATGATTCATGCATGCACATGCACAGACACAGGCATATTATGAAATCTTGTCATTTGTGACAACATGGATAGGCCTTGACGATATTACGCTAAATGAAATAAGTCAGACAAATACTGTATGATTTCACTTACTTATGAAATATAAAACAAAACAAAAACCGAAAATAGACTTATAGATTGAGAACAAGCTTACAAAGGGAGAAGAGAATAAGATTATATCTATATGTTATCTATCTATCTATCTATCTATCTATCTATCTATCTATAAAGAGAAACCAATTCCTTGTAGGCTCTAAGTCTTCAGATAGGTCCAACCAGAAAGTGCTCTGCACTTACGCATTTACTACCTACAAGTATAGAGTTAACAACTGTGGGGCAATCTCTGACCGATGAGGGAAGTTGGTTCTGAGGTTCATTTTATAAGGCTCCTTCAAAGTTTCAGCAATTCAGTACTATCACTCATGCAAAGGCGAACTTGACAATGCAGAGGAGTACATGCATTTACCTCCTTCCCTGGACTGACAATATGAAAGAATACTGGCATGTTCTGAGAACAGGAAGCAAACCATCAGATGAATGGTTGGGGTAACAAGATAAATAGGGCCCAGACTAAAAATCCTGTATGGTTATGGCCCAGCTTAGAGGCAAGCAAGAAGCCTTTAAAAGTTGTTGAGTAGAAGACACTAACATAATTAAAGCACTGTGACTTATACATCAGGGCTAAAAATACCAGCCGCCAGACCAATTAATTAGGAAGTCAGCTGCTCAAAACCAATGTTAATAATAGGGAAAGAAAAATATTCTGTACATTATGGAAAGAATATCAACAGAACTTTAAAAAGAGAGGAGAATCAAAGATGATGGTTAAGGTTTTCTATCTGGTTGACTAAGAGAAATACTAGTATTCCTACAAGGTATGTGGGAAAGAGGAATAAAAATAAGGGGTTTGGTTTCAGACACATTCAATTTGAGGTTATAAAAAAGCATTTCAAATGAAGGTTTCCAAGAAGTCATACAAATGGGACCCCGGAGTTTAGCCTCAGGGCATTTATCTGGGAGCCTAAATTTATCAGAGCTTTGCAAGTAGATGAAATTCCCATGGGAAAAGGCCTAGAGATTAAGTTGAAAAGCCTTAGGGAATGTCTATTTTTAGGGAAAAGGGGGTAAGGGGACTGAGCTACTAACTAATTAGATGACAGGTATTTTCATATGCATTATTCAAATACTCAAAAAACTTAAGAACTGTTATCCCAACTTAACACAAGAGGAGTAACCGAGGACCAATAGCATTAAATAATTTTTCCAAGTTCATACAGCAAAGATGGGGTCCAACTCTTCAAAAAGTAGAGAAACCAGTGTCAAAATGAGAACTGAAAAAGAGCCCTGCGTTAAGCATTAGGTAAGGTAAAGTTATACTTCAAAAATGACACTTCAATAAAAAGACAGGAGCTCAGCCCTAGCTGGGTGGCTCAGTTGTGGAGCACTGTCTCATACACCAAAAGGATGCAGGTTTGATTCCTGGTCAAGAGCACATACCCAGGTTGTGGGCTTGATCTCCGGTTGCGGCACAAATGGGAGGCAACCGATCAATGTTTCTCTCTCACATGGATGATTTTTTCTCTCTCTATCCCTTCCCCCTCCCCCTCTAAAATCAGTAAAAACATATCCTCAAGTGAGGACTAAAAAAAAAAAAGAATAAAAAGGCAGGGGCTCCAACCAGATAATGGAAGACTAAACCAAAGTAAAAAAGCAGCTAATTTCCTAGATAGAAACTTGGTTGATAAAACTGAAGAACAGAAACTACAGGCATACCTCAGAGATACTGTGGGTTCAGTTCCAGACTACCATAATAAAGCAAGCCTCGCAATAAAGCAAGTCGTAATCTTTCTGCTGGTAGAGGGTCTTGCCTCAAATTTGTAAAGAACACAACACCTGTGAAGCGCAACAAAGCAAAGTGGCAATGAACCGAGGTATGCTTATAATGCAGTCAGGATAACTTAAATTAAAGGCCTCCTTCTTTCTTTCCCCAAGTAGGAAAGAACCTATGGGCATGTGTATACAGACAGAAAGGAATCAATAAAAAGATAAAGATATTGAGGAAGAAAAATACCAGAGGTCAGAGAATAGGCACATGGACACAGAGAAAAGGTATGAAAAGGATGATAGTTCTGTCCAGTCTAAAGGCAGAAGGTATGGGTAGAGAAGCAAATGATGTGTACAAGAGAGTCAGATGCAGTGACTATCATTTCAATTCTGATACTCCACTCTTCAATTATAGTGTAATGAAATAGCAAGTAATGAAATACAGTGTTTTCCTTAATACAAATACCATTATTTCATTGTTTTAATTTGGGTCTGAAACCCAAAACATTTACATCTTGAAAGCAGGGTCAACAAATTATAATTAGAAATTGACTTGTCTTTACTCAAAGTTAAAATTAGTTCCAAATTGAAAAACTGTAAAAAGAGAAACATATGCTCACTTAGAAAGTATTCTTTTCTACTTTCATGATCTTCAAGGAAGAAAATGACAGTCAACAATTAAAAAATAATTCCTTCTAGTTCTAGAGTTCAAATGAACACATACATTTGACTACTGAAACAAAACAAGATACCTGCATCCGAATCTTCATCTACACAAAATACTAGGGAAGATGAAGATACTTTCTTAGAAAAAAGACTCATATCCCTGAAAAGAAAAAAAAACAAAAACAAAACACAAAAAGTGCTCAACAAAAGTTACCACACAAGAGGTTAGATTTTTTAAAGATAAAAGAGTCAGAAGGAAATGCTTAGATTGACTTAAAACTGTCTCCTAGCCATTACTAGTACTTTATTATAAGAAGTCAGAAAACCTTTTTCAGAAGTTCAAAGTGTGCACAAAAATATACATTCAACTTCAACAATGACACCATGGATAAACCTGGTTTTAAAAAACTGCGTTACAATAAAGATTATATTTTATTATAAATTTCCACTATTGGTCTGGCTGGCGTGGCTCATTGGTTGAGTGTCTTATGACCCAGGTCAGGGTTCCATTCTCAGTCAGCGCACTGCGGGGTTGCAGGCTCAATCCCCAGTAGGGGGCATGCAGGAGGTAGCTGATCAATGATTCTCTCATGTTGATGTTTCTTTCTCTCCCTCTCCCTTCTTCCTCTCTGAAATCACTAAAAATATATTTTAAAAAATAAAAATAAATTTTCACTATCGTTTTTTTATGGATGGTTTAGTCTGTTTTTTAAATATTTTACTTTTTAATTAATGTTACTTGTTAATTCATACTAGAATAATACATATTTACCAAATACATTTTTATTTTAATGAATGTTTTAACAACTTTATATTTCTGAATATTGTTTTTAATGGATTTATAAATTTGGACATTTGAGTGGTATTAAGGGTTTCACTGATTTTAATGAATTGCTTTGATGGTAGAACAGCAGGCAATGAATTTGGCAACATAATATTCACTTCACTCTGACACAGCAATCCTGCGCAAGAAAAGCGTTCTCACATCTCACATGGCCTCAATCTTAGCTATAAAGAGGCTAGAAATGGGAGACTGGACTGCATGAAGCAGAACTGATAACTTAATGAAAATGAAAAAAGTTCAAATATTGTGTGGAAGGCTTCTCACAGTTAAAAGGTAACAAAAGAAATGCCAAGAAACAATAAATATCAAGAATTTGTACTGGGTCAGATAATAGGCTTTATCAACAGTGCTACTTAACTAGAACAGTTCTTGGGACTTCCAGAATATGCTGCAAATTAAAAATTACCTTTATTAAATCTATCTAACCTCTCTCAACTAAAAGGACTAATGCTTCTTATAGTATGTACTCAGCCTAGGGAAGGTATAAGAAAAAAACTGAGTAAGTCACTAGAAGCATTAACTGCATAAGTGAATACAAATGATCAACCATACTTCTTTTCATTTGTTTGTATATTGGGGTTTAATTCTAAGTTCAGAGTGAACTCCCCAACTTTTATCTGATCATAGAGAAAAAAAATACCCAAAGTAGAAAGCTGTTAGAAATTCAGTTATCTTGCTTCAAAGCATCCTGTAAGATATAACTGCATTTTAATAAACCTCTTACACTTGACTGATGACCAGTAAAGGAGAGATCCCACCCTCCTCCATTTTCAGAAATCCACTTCACAGTGGCATGAAAAGGATAAGTTTAAATAGCCAACCTTTAAAAAATGTCTTCTAACATGCTGTAGTACTGTAAGTAGAGAAAATAGTTGAGCCTATCAAAAAATTACATGAAAATATAATTAAGACAATTGGATTCTACTATGATATAGAAATTAGAATACATTTCCTATAAAAAAATAACCACCAAGAATATATCAAATTAAAGCCAAAAATTACATATTGTGCCTGCCCCTTGCCTCCACACCCACAATTTTAAAGACAAGGGTCCTTAAGGCCACTTAAATATGCTCACTAGATACTGATGACTTTATAAGACTAGATTTTTCACTCACGTTGTCTAAAGGGTATTATTTAGTATCTCAAGTCACTGTATGACTAAAACTGTAATGAAAGGCCTAGAAAATTACATTCAAAACATCTCACTCACTCACAAGTTATTAATAATTAATGTTTGAGAGGAAAAAAAAGAAACTTCCAGTAAGTTAAATGACAGGAGGCTAACTGATAAACTCTATAAGAATAAATGTCGTGAATCAGCATTTCAGTTCAATTTCAGAAGTGGAAATGGCAAACAGGGTCAGCTAAGCCCAGCAGTGATGAGCAAGAGAGCAATCCCTGCGAACTCGGTAGGGGAGTCCTCACAGAGAGGAGGTAGCTGCTGGTTCTAGGAAGGTGGAAAGGGTCTGACCAGTGGGCGTCAAGCTCACCGAAGCCTGTTCAGGGAGACCCTTTGTTGGAGAGACTTGCCACCGAGCGCACATGGCAAGGTCTCTGGTTTGAGTAAAGCACGTGAGCAAGGGAGCGGTGACTAAAAAGCCTGGAGGCTGACTGGAGCCAGATCCTGAAGAAACCTGAACATCCTGCCGAAGAGGCTGGACTGAAATCGGTAGGCAGGGGCAACTCTGGGAAGATTTCCGAGAAGTAAAACAGAATTCAAAGTTTAGGAACGGTCGCTGGGTGGCAACCGGCTCAATATAGCCTCGCGTGAAAAGGGGTGGGGGTGGGGGGTTTGAGTGCCAAGCTCAGGACGGAAGACCTGAATTCAGGAATTCAAATTGGAAATGAGGAGAAAGCCCAGGACAGGTAAGTGGAGGAAATTTTAAATTTGAATACAAGTGACTAAGTGGTTCTATTAACATAAATTAAGACATTAATTAATACCTACTTAGGGAAGGCCCAAGGACAGTTCTGGTACACTGCACGTTTAGCTGTGGCACCCACACCGCTGCAGCGCTCGGTACTACTGCCAAACACTGATCATCCCTCTGCGAGCCTAAGGGCTACTTCCCACAAGCAAGAGCACGTTTTTAAAAAGTGAGAGTCACGCTTCAAAAATCCAGGTACATTTGTCAAAAGACAAACGAAAGCACAAGTCCTGCAAAGCTGAACGTGGGTAAACAGTTCGGGATAAGCTGTTCCCAGAATGAAAAGCCCGACGTTATTTTATCCTCGGAATACGAAAAGCCTCCCAGCTGCCCTCGGGGTTAAACGTCCTACTTGGGATGAGTGTTTCCAGCTCCACACCACACATCTGACCGACCAGACTCCCATTCCTCAGCGGCATCCCCGTCCTCCGAACCACAGGATCACCGCGGGCTCCGTCCCTTCCCCGCCGCACACGGAGCCGGGCGGGGCCGGGCCTGACCCCGGAAAAGCGCCCCGCTGTCTTCCACCCCCGGGAGCCAGGCCGGGCTCCCCTCCCCCGCCGGCAGCCCGGAGCCGAGGGCGGTGCTCCCGGCGGCCGCGAGGCTGGTACCCGCAGCCTCGCCCGCCCCGGCCCGCCCGGCTCACCTCGGCCCGCGGCGGCTCGGGGCCCTTCGCGGCCATGGGCTGGGGCTGCAGCTGCTGAGCGGGCACCAGCGGCTCCTTGTTCCGGAGGCTGTCTTCGTCGGGGACAGCCCGGACCCCGGCCGAGGCCCACAGCAGCGGAAGTAGCAGGAGCAGAAGCAGCCGGGGCGCAGAGGCGCGGCCGCTCCCCCGGGCCGCCGCCATCCCGCCCACCGAGACGGCCGCCGCAGGAGGAAGTGTGGGCGACGGGAAGCCGCGACCCCGACCCCCTCCGCGGCGCCGCCCCGCAGGCCTCGCCGCCGCCGCCGCCTAGGGACGGCTCGGCACCATGCGGGAGGTGGCGGTGGCGTCCACGGCCGCCCGCTCGCGCTTCCCTCTCCCGCGGTGGCCACACGACTCTGCCAACTGTCTCAGGGCGCCCCGGCCCCGATTCCTCCGGGCCCCGCCCCTGCTCATGACGGCCTCCCATTGGCCTGGCGTCCGCCTCGGCGTCGTGACGTCGTCAGGCAGGTTGAGGTGAGGCTCGCGCGCTCTTCCCATTGGACCCGGCGCCCCTGGCAGGTACCTTCGCCACGTTACTTTCTTCTCCTCGCATCCTCCTCGCGCCCCACCCTAGACCTTCCTCCCTCTGTGCCCACCGACCCGGGACTGCGCGGCTCGTTACTTCTGTCCCCTCTTGAGTCTTCTGCCCTAACATCCAGGCCGGCCTTTTCTTTCTCTCTACCTTTCCTAGGTGTCACATCACTCCCAGCGCCCTGGTTACGTGGCACTTGCTGGGAGAACAACCGCACCTGGCCCGGTTCCGCACTCCCTCACTGATTGCCGAGGTCGCCTCCGATTGGCGATCTACGGAGGACAAGGTTCCTAGAGGGCCAGGAAGCGATTCAACAAACCTCTGAAATAGGACTTCGTCTGGAACAGACGAAAAATTTCAAGCCCTGTTTTAGATACTATTTGTTTGCCAATAATCACACCCAGACCCAAAACATCGAACATTGCCCTTACCCTGCAACGCCTTTCCGTTTTTGGATGTTTTGTGTTGCACCTATTTTAGACTGGCCTCTTAAAATGTTTGGCTTTTGAAAGGAATTGTTGGGGATTTTTGAAGGATGGAGATTAAGGAGGGCAAGAGTAGAAAACAGGAAAGGATGGTAGATTGGGCTAGAGAATTTTTAAAATATTTTATACTTTTAAAAAGTTAAGCTATGTAGTTATAAGAAGTTTCACTGAGACAGTGCTAACCATGTGCCAGGCACTCTTCTAAATACTTGACGTATATTAAACGTGTACTTTGTGAAGAACCGAGGAAGCTTATCACTAAATACTAGAACAAGAAATGAACCCACCAAAACTGTGGCAAAATGGACAAAGGTACTTTGAGTTCACTGAAGAACCATGTTATGTGGCGGGTTAGTAAAACTTGGTCCATGCTGTTCTTCCATCTGTAATGTACTTCCTCCATTCTATCACTGTAAACTACTGATTCTTCCAAAACCTGTTCAGGCCCATACCTCTTCACTCCTTGCTTCCTGCTACTGTAGCGTATGCATGCGTCTGTTACTGTGAAAGTAACCAGGATGCCTCTTACACAGTTTGGGGGACAACTGTGGTGCCTCCTAGTTCATCTCTAGAGTGCAAATGTCTGAGCCCTCACAGACCAGTAATAGGAAACCCAGAAGTCCAGACTGTCCTCCCTCCCACTCCTCTGTGCATACAGGATTCACCGTGCTTAAGAGGTGCCTGAAAGAGAATCTAGTAGGTCAGTCTCATGGCTGAGGCAGAAGGGTAAATGCGGCAAAATTGGCCCTGTTGTCCCTGATTCCTGGAAGATGGTTGGCATATTTTTCTGCGGATGGTCCACCCCCACCCCAGAGCTCTCTAACAGGAAGTGCTCCTGGCCAAATTCCCAGTCATCTCAGCAGATGAGGCAGCAAGGATTTAGGGTTACAGAGAAGGAGTTGGAGGGAGGACAGTCTGGACCTTAGGGTTTTCTTTTACTGGTCTGTGAAGGCCCAAACATTTGCACTCGAGAGATGAACTGGGAGGCACGACAGCTGTCCCCCAAACTGCGTAAGAGGCATCCTGGTTACTTCCACAATAATAGGTTGCCTGTGCACTGGCCAGCTGTGTGAGGTGGCTCAGGGAAAAGGTAGCAAGACTGCTTAACAGAAGATGTAAATAGATAAAGCATTGTACCCTTGGGGAACCCGCCCAGTGTGGTCAGTACAAGGTCAAGAGTGGAGTCTTTCCAGTCTGTCCCCATGTCACCCTGATCCAAGGGCCCTCAGGTGCTGCCAGTAGAGGCTCCCGGTGTCAGATTCCAAAGTGATCAGCTCTTTCTGTGCTCAGAAGTGCTAAACCAGGGCTGGTTCTAACTTTAACTATTTTGAGGATTTAAAGCCATCATTATTCTATTCCTCCCTGGTGACTAACTCCTTTTAAACAACAAAACAACAGCCTTAGCTGGTTTGGCTCAGAGGTTGGAGCAATGGCCTGAGGACTGAGGTTCAGCCCCAGTTCGATTCCTGTCAGGGCCCTTGGTTGCAGGCTGCATGCAGAAGGCAACACAATTGACGCGTCTCTCTCTGTCTCTTCCCCTCCCTTCTACTCTCTCTAAAAATCAATGGGAAAATGTCCTTGGGCGAGGGTTAACAAAAACAAAAAAAAAACAAAAAAAAACCCACCAAAAACAAACAAAATCATAGGCATGTCCTGATACCTTTCTTGGCGAACAATTTGAGCTACTTACTTGACCCCGACCCAATAAGGTTATGGACTCTACAATTCCAAGATGATTTTTTTTTTTTGGTCCTGGCCTACATAGATATATAGTCTCACTAAAATGTAACCACTTACAGGCACCCTTCTGGTAAGAAACCCTACTACATGTGCATTACATTGTATTTTAGTGTTTATTATTCCTACCTCTTGACTGAGTCTTAAGCTTTTAGGTGGTAAGACTATGTCTTTTATCTTTATATCCCTAGCACCTAGAATTCCTAACATGGTAATAGTGATAGCCATCATTACAGTAGGAATAGCAGCAGGCACTCTTTTAGCACTGAGTGCCTGTGCTAATCCAGGCAGTGCACCGAATGCATTACTTGAATGATCTCACAATGTAGATACTATTATCCTCATCTTTACAAATGAAAAATTTGAGACTTATAAGTCATGTGAGTTTCCCAAAATCACAGAACTAGTAAGTGGCAGAATTGTGCTTGATATCTGTTTGTTGAACTTAACTGTGCCCTACTTACTGAAAATCCAATTATTTAAATCCAGCCAATTAATGGTAAACTTTTCATTTTCTAGTAGAGGAGAAGATCCTGTCTCTGCTTCCTGGGTCCATGAGGAGGATGGCTTTCTGTCCTCTTTCGGAGCCTTAACCATTTCAACTCTGATGATGTAAAGTGAAGCTTGGTAGAGTAACAGCATGCTAGGCTCGGCTGTGCCGCCTTTTTCCTCTCAGGAGGTGCAGCCCACAGGGAAAAACAGTCTCCTCTGATCTCCCTGGGGGCTGCCTGCTCCCATCCCAGGGCAGCTTGCTTTTGATTTTTATTAAAATACAACTGAAATTCCTTCCAACCTGGCTTCCTGTCTCTCTCACTATTTTCTTTCCCCTCAGAAGGAGAAAAGAGGCAAGCTATTTCCTGAGCTTTCTTAGAGACCTCTCCCTGCACCCCTCTCCCCCTCAATCATCAAAAGGTGGACTAAAGCTTTTCACTTTACACAGGCCACAGAGTAAAGGCTGGTTAAAGAAGCCAGGACAGGGATGATGAGAATGGAGAGGGGGAAGCAGAAACCAGAAACTTTATATACTAAGAGTCAACTGAAGGTCATTCATAATTAAAGAGAAGGCACTTGGCAAATTGAAATGTATGTTAATGACAAATAGCAACTTACAACCTGCTTGACCTTCTCAACTCTTAAAGCACTTCTGCTATGTGCACTGAAGCATACTGCTACCCATAGGCACACTGAAACCCTTAGATGGTGGGCACCTGGCCCCTTGGAGGGAACCTCTGCTTGTCCAGGGGAAAGGTGGAATCTGCCCTTTCAGGCCCATTCTTGGGCTTTTCTGGGCATCTACAGTGGGAAGAAAATTCAAAAAGGAATGCTAAATCTGTGCTCCCAAGAATTTTCATTTGTTCAACTATTTGCTTGCCATTTCCACCTGGATGTCTCACAGGCAATTCAAACAAAGCCTGGGCAAAATAGGTCTCTGATTCTTCTCTAAAAACTGGTTCCTTCCTCAGGCTTCCCAACTCAGTGAATGGAACTAGCAACCATATTCGATTCCTCTTATTTTCTCCTACCCCACATTCAATCCACCAGCAGGTTCTGTTGGCTCACTCTCTAAAATAGACCCTGAATCTGCTCACCTCTCTCTATCTCTGCTGTTACCACCTTATCCAAGCTAGGTGTCATCTCTCACCTGGACTATTAAAATAGACTCCTAAATGTCCTCCCTGCTTCCACTCTTCCCAATCTATAATCTAACCAACAGCCAGTGTGAGCTTTCAAAATTAAAGTAGATCATTTTATTCTCCTGCTTAACATTATCTAATGGCTTCTAAAAGCCCTTAGAACAAAGTCCAAAGTCCCTATCTCTGAATTAAAGTTCTGTATGATCTAACCTCCATCTTACGTGTGACTTCATCTCTTGGTTTTCTCTACCTCACCTGCCAGGCCCAAGCAAGCTTGTTTCCTCAGGACCTTTGTACTTTCTGTTTCTCTTCTTAGAACACTCCTTTTCCAGGTCTTCTGATCATTGAGGGTAAATTTCACCTCCTTAGGAGAGATCTTGCTGTCAGTCCATCTAAAGTAGACCCCCTCAGGGGAGGGTGGCGGTAAGGGAGAGAGATCAACTAAAGCACTTGTATGCATGCATATAAGCATAACCAATGGGCGCAGACAACAGGGGGTGAGAGTGAGGACATGATTGGGTGGGTGGGGGGGTGCAATAGAGGGATAAGTACACATATGTAATACATTAATCAATATAGAAAAAAAAAGTAGACCTCCTCACCCTGTCACTCTCTATCTCACCTTTTTAAATGAAACATTTTAAAGCTTTTTTTATAGCACTTATCAATATCTGAAATTATCTTGATTATGTAATTGTTTACTTGTTATATTTATTATCTGTTTCCAGCAATTGAAATGTAAGCTCCTTCAGGGCAGAAATATTACCTGTTTTGCTCACTGTATTCCCAAGGCTTAAAACAGTGTCTGGCCATGGAAAATACTAATCATTAGTTTAATGAAATTTTGAGAATAAAAAGAAAAGACAAATTAGTTTTTTTCTTTGCTTAATCCCTTCACCTTTTTCACCCAGCCTCCAACCCTCTAACCCTCTGACAGTTGTCAGACTGTTCTCTGTATCTATGAGTCTGCTTCTATTTTGTTTGTTAGTTTGTTTTGTTTATTAGATACCACATATAAGTGAACTCATATGGTACTTGTCTTTCTCTGACTGGCTTATTTCACTTAGCATAATACTCTACAGGTGCATCTATGCTATCACAAAAGATAAGATTTCCTTGCTTCTTACAACCGAGTAGTACTCCATTGTGTAAATGTACCATAGCTTTTCTATCCACTCATCTACTGATGGACACTTGGACTATTGTAAATAATGCTTCAATGAACATAGGGGTGCATATATTCTTTTGAATTAGAGTTTCGGGTTTCTTTGGATATATTCCCAGAAGTAGAATTGCTGGGTCATAAGGCACTTCCATTTTTAATATTTCAGGTAATACCATACTGCTTTCCACAGTGCTGCACCAGTCTATATTCCCATAATAGTGCACGAAGGTTCCCTTTTCTCCACATCCTTGCCAACATTTGTTGCTTGTTGATTTATTGATTGTAGCCATTTTAACAGGTGTGAGGTGATGTCTCATTGTGGTTTTAATTTGCATTTCTCTAATCATTAATGATGTTGAGCATCTTTTCATATATCTACTAGAGGCCCGGTGCATGAGATTCGTGCACTTGGCGGCGGGGGTGGGGGGTGTCCCTCCGGCCAGCCTGCACCCTCTCGCAGTCCAAGAGCCCGCTGGGGATGTCCGACTGATGGCTTAGGGAGTGGGCCTAGGCTGTCAGTAGGACATCCTTAGCACTGCTGCAGAAGTGGGAGAGGCTTCTGCCACCGCCGCTGTTCTCGCCAGTCATGAGCCGGGCTTCTGGGCTTCCGGCTGAGCAGCATGCCCCCTGTGGGAGCATCTGCCCCCTGGTGGTCAGTGCATGTCATAGCAACCAGTCGTTCTGCCGTTCGGTCGATTTGCATATTACCCTTTCATTATATAGGAATGGCCATCTGTATGTCCTCGTTAGAGAAGTTTCATAGACACACATAACAGTATGGTGATTACAAGAGTGAAAGGGGATTGGGGTTAGAAGAGAGTAAAGGGGCAATAAATGGTGATGGCAGGAAACTAGACTGGAGGTGGTGAACATATAATACTGTTACAGAAAACCAGAGAAGAACCAAGCAACACTTAGAGAGATGGAGTTACATTTATTACACGCGGGTCCAGAGGAAAATGTCTCTCAAATTCTGGACCCCAACATGGAGGAACTTTCCCTATTTATATGTTTTTACCTTCTTTGTCTCCCAAATATGGGGTGTTTGCAGCCCCCTTTGCAAGTTCTTAAAGAACCCCTATGTGCTAGGGCCTTGAGACCTCAACCAAAGGCTTGGCCTGGTGCCAGCACTGATAATTTCATCCGGGGAAGGTTTAATGGCCTCTCTGAAGTGGGAGTAGTCTTATTTTCCTTATTATTTAAGCAAGCAAGCATTTACAGAAGCCAAATAGCAGTGTTAAAATTTCAAACAGCAGTTTTTATATATGATGGATGCTTCAATACAGTTTACAGATGATGTATTATAGAATTTTATACCTGAAGCCTATATAATTTTATTAACCAATGACACCCCAAAAAATTCAATTAAAAAAAAAAGACAAAGATGAATCTAGATATAGAGATAGTCTGGCTCAAACACACAGGTTTCAGATCTTGTCATACCTTCCCCCTTAGGGTCAGCCTCTTTCCACACACATACCTTCCTCCCAAAAGGCCTGAGCAGCTTGGAAAGGTTTTCTTTTATTTTTTAAATATGTTTTTATTGATTTTAGAGAGGAAGGAAGAGGGAGAGAGAGAAAAGAAAATCCATGAGAGAGAGAAATATTGATCGGATCGAACCCACAACCTGGGCATGTATCTTGACTGGGAATCGAATGAATGACCTTTCATGCACAGACGATGCTCAACCACTGAGCCTGGAAGGGTTTTCTACACCTTCTTTGTCATTTAACTAATTCTGAGAGAGAGAGTTCATTTTACTTTTTGCTTGCATCCTAGTGAGTTCATTTGTAGCCAAAGACAAGAATTGGTCTTTAACTCACCAAGAATCCTTCAACTCAGAATATCCCTCCTCCTCAAATGATTGCCAGGTCCATTTAGGTGTGACAGCCACTGATGACCCAACCTCCATCCTCTAAGCCCCTCCCCCAGATGAAAGGAAATCCTCTTAGGCTAGTCTCTCCATTATCGAATCAGTGCAAGAAGTTTGGTGATGTGATTCGGGGCAGAGAGCTGGTTGGAAATTGGGAGGGAGTGATGCTCTTTCACTAAAGCAAGGCTTGAGTATTAGTGAGGAATTGGGTCAAAATCATGTGGACTAGAGGAATACAAATTCATTAAAATAGATGAAAGTCTTTAAAATTGAAAGGAGTTTAGAGATAGGAAAGGCAATATCAGGGAAAGGGGGCCCATGAGGGATGAAGACATACATTCACAAAGGATAGAAGAAGGTTACAAGATAAGGGGAAGGGGGGGGGGCACTGGGTGGGCTTTGAACTTTGAAATGGATATCCTGCAGGAGAATGACCAATTAGGAGAGGACAGGGGACATAAATTAAGGGAGGGTCCAATTAGAAAGGGTCATGAAGAGACAAAGAGCAGCCAGCCTTTATAAACCCATAGACAAAGAAACTCAGGAACTGAACTGATTTTTTTTTTCATTAGAGAGAGAGCAGGTTTTTCCCATTTGCTCTCCCCTCCCCTCTAGAGGGAATTTGTATACGCTTGTAATAAACTTCCACATTTTTATTTAAAATCTTTTAGTCCTTAAATTTTATTCTTCAAACTTCGTAGGACAAGAACCCACAACAAGGAGAGTCTGCTCACCCCAACTCCATGTAACAAAATGAGAAAAGTTGCAGCTCTGGTGTGGGAGACCCTCTGTTTTCCTCCTCCCATGCCTTGGAAGTAGAGCTTCCCATGAAAAGTCTGTAGACACAGATCTGCCCTCCCTCTTCCCACAGGCAGGCCTGCAGGCCTGTGACTGACGTGGTATCTCAAAGGGTAGAGAAACAGCCCTGCTTCCACCAGCATCAGAAACATCTTTCTTAGTGGACTACACCAATTTGGGAATACTCTTGCTGAAAATGATGCAAAGAGATTTTCCCCATTCTGTCCCACTCCCCCCAGCCTAAGAGAAACAGCCTAAGAAGGACAAAATAAGTTTGTACAAGGGCCTGTTGGTAGACGTAACAACCCAGCATCCATGTCAGGGATGGAAGCTCAAATGCCTCTAGGAATTTCAATAAAGAAAATAACCTGATTAGGGTCTCTAGCCCAGTCTAAAGCAAGCAAAAGTTGAGGGTCCTTGAGGGCAAAGGAGCAGAGGTGAGGTTGCATACTACTGGGGCCATGCTGACGGTCTCTGCCCAGGATGAGGTTAGATGGGAAGCAGGGTGCAGCTCTCGGGGTTCTGAATGGCGGGTGGGGAGTTTCCCAGGGTCTGCAGAAAAGTGGTCCATCCTGAGCAGGGCAGGGCCTCTGCCATCCTGGAAAAGCCAGGAGCCTCTGAGGAGCTGGAGAATGGAACCGGGCAGCTGGTGTCCCATTCTTCCAAAAAGGGGCACAGGGGACTGGGCACTGGGCAGACAGGCATATGAGTGGGCTGATTCTTGGCAGGGCTACTCCAGGAGCTTCCTGCAGCTGGCAGAGCACTGGGGAAGTATACATATCCCTCCCAGCTGACCAGGCTGATGGTGCTCACCCCCAGAGGAATCTCTCCCATTTTGGCAAGGGGTGAGATGAAGACTGGTATGAAAGTCCCTAGGCTGGCTCCCAAACAAGGTCCTTTATGAAGGATTGGCCATCATGATGACGTGGTGGTGGCTTAAGAAGGGAGAAGGGGCTAGTGGGAAGGGGGCCATAGCTAGTGTAGGCAGGCAGGAGAAAATGAGGCTGATATATAAGGCCAGTTCCCAGAGCCCAGAGTGAGTTCTGGTGGGGCTAGGGGAGACCAGTGTGCTCCCCACTGCTCCCCCTCAGGCCTGGCCAACACCAGGCAGGTGCCTTCACATATCTTCTCCTGGGGAACTTGGGGGAAGGGCTGGAGAGAGGAAGGAAAGGGGTGGCAGGAGAGGGGCTCCAGGAAGTGGGAGGGGATTTTTCTGAATGGGAACTCAATTCTGGCACGTGGGGGAAGGTCAGGAGAGGGAAGCCACCATGCAGCCCCAATAGGGGGTAGTCTTCACAGATCTAAACTTGAGACTAGAGTAGTGGAGGCCTTTTCTCAGGGTGGCCCACCAGGGTTTCAGGAAAAAGAAGAAAAGCTGCCCATTACCCTTCCCCCGCCATGAACTAAGCGGGGCACTGGGTCTCCCACCCCATCCCCAGCATCTGCACTCCTTCGGCTTCTCCCTGGTGCCCCAGCCCCAGCTGCGGTGTGCTCCCCAAGTTTACCAGACATTCTAAATTGTCAAGGAAGAAACAAGAGATCTAAAGTTTTATGTGACTTTTCCTAATTTTAAAATTAGGACTACATTTCACTAAATGTAATAGAAAATCCCAAACAGCATCTAGCATAAATTTGATAAGATGTTTTTCTTTTGAGAGAGGCATTTCAGAACAAATCCTGCAGTTCCACAGTGATCAAGCATCTGGGTTCCTTCCAGCTCTCTGTTCTATCATGCTTAGGCTGCGGCCTTTATCTTCATGATGCAATAAGGCTGTGAGAGCTCTAACAGCCTGTTCCAGGCAGGACTGGCTGAAAAAAGAACAGGGAAACGGGTACATGTCTTTTAAGGAAACGTCCACAAAACACATCTGTTTATTTCATACTAGAGGCCAGGTGCATGAATTCGTACACGTGTGGGGTCCAGCTGGCCCACCCTGATGGGGACCCATTGGGCCAGGCTGGTGTGGGGGGAGGGGGGAGAAGGGTCCCAGGCAATTGGCCAGCCAGTCCCCCCACCCCGACTGGGGTGGGGGTGGGTGTTAATCAGGGGCAGGACCAGCTGTGGGGAGGGACCTCGGGTGGTTGGCCAGCCAGCCCCACCCCCAATCAGGGTATTGGGGGCTGATCAGGCTGGTTGGCTGCCATAGTGCCACTGGTTGTTCTGGTTGTTCTGGTTGTTCCGCCGTTCTGGTTGCTGGACTTTTCTATATTTATACACATTGGCTGCAACCTAGCTGCATGGCCACAGCTAACTTCTGTGACATTTCCCAACTTCCCTTGCAGGATTTTTATATATATATTTGTGTATGTGTGCATGTATACATATGTGCATCTATAAGTATATATGTGTATACATATATAGAGTTATTGTAAGAAATTGGCTTAGGTGATTGTTAGGGGTGATAAGTCTATTTTAAGGCAGGCCAGCAGGCTAGAAACTCAGGCAATATTTTGATATTACAGTCCTGGGGTAGACTTCCTTCTTCTTCAGAAAACCTCAGATTTTGTTCTCAAGGCCTTCAACTTATTGGATGAAGCCCACCAAAATTATTGAGGGTAATCTCCTTTAAGGTAAACTGATCATAGATGTTAATCACATCTATAAATATCTTCACAGCAACATCTAGATTAGTATTTGAACAAATAAACATCATAGCTTAGCAAAATTGACATATCAAGTTAACCATCACAGTCGCTATTTCAAAATTTTATAAAACTGTACTGGTAAAACACTATCTACCCAAGTTGGGTCTGGCTGCCATCTGCCAGTTTGCTATTCTTTCTCTATGTGCTGGACCAAGGAGCTACGTAGGTCCTTTCCAGACGTGTGTGTGTGTGTGTGTGTGTGTGTGTGACATGCCATTGAGTCAGCTCTGACTCCTAGCAACCATGTGAATGAGTGATGTCCACAATGTCCTGTCCTTAACAATCTTACCCAGCTCCTGTAAAATCATGCCTATGGCCTCTTTAATGGAGCCAATCCTTCTCATATTCTATATTCCTCTTTCCCTGCTGCCTTCTATTTTCCCAGCATTATTGTCTTTTTCAAAGAACCGTGCCTTCTCTTCCTGTGCCCAAAGTAGGATAGCTTCAGTTTTGTCATTTTTGCCTCCAGTAATGTTTTAGGCTTAACTTCATCTTTTTTAAAAAAATATATTTTTATTGATTTCAGAGAGGCAGGGAGAGGAAGAGGGAGATAGAAACATCAACGATGAGAGGGAATCACTGATCGGCTGCCTCTTGCACGCCTCCTACTGGGAATGGAGCCTGCATCCTGGGCATGTGCCCTTGACTGGAATCAAACCCTAGACCCTTCAGTCTGTAGGCTGACACTCTGTCCACTGAGCTAAACCGGCCATGGCTTGACTTCATCTTTCTTGCAGTCTGGGTATCCACAGAGCTCTCCTCCAACAACATACTTCAAATGAACCAATTTGTTTCTTATCAGCCTTCTTCACTGTCCAACTTTCACATGCACACATAGTTAGTTACAGATCTACAATATAAGAATACCCTAACTGTACACCCTCCATACAACTGGAATCACATATGCATGGGAACAATAGGCTTCAGCAAACATGCCACATCCCACTCTTCCTGGGATACTGCACCTGGATAAATAGCTAGTCTCATTTTTTATTTTTAAAATTTAACTACTGTATTGATGAGATACTATCTGATAAACAAGACACTTTTCTCTTTGACCCTGTTCTAACTCATTAAGTTATTGTCACTTTAAAACCCAAACTTCTGGTGCTAGGTAGTGATACAGAGAGGCATAGGCGGAGGACTGGTTGGGAAGGGAGGGAGCTGGAGCTAATAAATGCTCGTGGCTCTGCCAGCCTATAATCCCCAGTCATTTCATTCCGTTCACCCATTCCCACCCAGACAGAGCAATGCCTTTCTACTCTCTCCTCATTCAGTTCCTCTTCACTTGTTTTTCTCTTTCAATGTTAAATTATATACAGGCAGCCTAGGAAATGGAGACATGTTGCCAAAAATGTCACTGATTTGTAAGAGGGCTTTATATATTATGGATATTTATTCTTTTCATCCTATTCTTACATGTATTGCAGTTGTTTTTCCTAATTTTAAAACCATTGTTTAGGATGTCTTTCACTGTAATTCTGTACATGCCTGTAACTTTTCTCCATCTATTGTAATAATATTAGTACTAGAAATGTGGCTAAAGTGGGCTCATTAAAAGCACTGACACACAATTATATCTCTTAGAAATCCATACTTACATTAAGTCAAGAAGATAGAACTAAAATTATTTTTGCATAAATATGCATCTTCTTTGTGTCTCGATTCCTGCAATACATTTGTTTTACATAATAATCATCATACAAAAATAAAAACAATTATAACTAAGTGAATTTGTTTTAGCCTTATGGGAAGCAAATTGGGTTTAAGTGCTTTCCTTTGAGGTTTCATTTTCAAATGTCAGTCATCTCTGTTGTGATCTTGTTTCTACGCAAAGTTTATTGGGAGTTGGCAGTTCTGAAGGAACTAAGAATAGAACAGGGTCCATATTGTGCTGCTGTTTCTTTGGAAAAATAACTTTCCGTACTTGAAAATCACAGAATGCTGATAGAAGGACAGTCGGACAGGCTTACTGCTTATAATGTACCTAAGTTTGACCTTCATTTGAATTGCTGTTGATTCCTGTTAAACTCGTTCTTTGGATGACAAAAACGATAATTTTAATGAGATGCCAGCCCAGTGGAGGCATTGTCCCAAAGTGCTTTTTTTGTAACACCCATTTTGGATCACATACAGATTTTTCCTTATGCCAAATTCTGTACTCTAGCCCATATTATTACACTGTTTTCACATAGATTAAATGCCTACTAGTTATACATTTTGTATGGAATACACCAAGAACATACATTTTCTTGCTTGTTTTTACTTTTTAAAAATATATATTTTTATTGATTTCAGAGAGGGAGAGAGAGAGAGAAACATCAATGATGAGAATCATTGATCGGCTGCCTCCTGCACGCCCTCTACTGGGGATCAAGCCCACATTCCGGGTATGTACCCTTGACTGGAATCGAATACAGGACCCTTTAGTCCACAGGCCAGTGCTCTATCCACTGAGCCAAATCAGCTAGGGCCCTTTTCTACACTTGTTAAGCATTCATAACCATGAACTGTTGTCTTCCATAATACCTTAGGAGAGAAATTTGTCAATACTCTTACCTGTGGGTCATGCTGGCTACATAATTTGCTGGGCCCAGTACAAAATGAAAATATTTATAAAGCAGGGGGGAAAAGTGCAGTGAGAGGTACCAATGTAATAGGGATAAGAGTAATATATGAGTAACTCAATGAACTTAAAAATTGCAAAAATGATATCTTTGCTGTTACTTCTACATGATACAATAGACAGTAATAGTTTATTAATGTGATATCTTGATTGATTATGAAAATTTTCTAGCTTACTGGTCTGAAAGTTCATCAAGGTTTATTATTTTATTTCATTTTATTTTAATTTTGAATACATCAGAAATTCATTTCATGCAGTTTCTTTTTCAGGAGATGTGACTGAAAGCTACATCAGTCACTCGTGGCAAATGTACAATCACAAATAAATTTATATCATTTTCATTTTGAAAAGAATCTGCTGATGCAATTGTTAGGAATCTTTATAGGCTGTGACAACACTAAGATCAATATCTAATACATTATTTTGAAATACAAACTTTAGTACTTTAATTTTTCTAAACAGATTTAATTCTTCATATAAATTAATTTTATGTAAATCTGAATTTATTTTTTTATTTTTTTATATATATTTTATTGATTTTTACAGAGAGGAAGGGAGAGGGATAGAGAGTTAGAAACATCGATGAGAGAGAAACATTCATCAGCTGCCTCCTGCACATCTCCTACTGGGGATGTGCCTGCAACCAAGGTACATGCCCTTGACCAGAATCGAACCCGGGACCCTTCAGTCCGCAGGCCAACGCTCCATCCACTGAGCCAAAATGGCTAGGGCTGAATTTATTTTTAAGTATAAATTTATACAATTGTGTTTTAGTGTTTCCTCAGTCAACAGAAAGTGGCTTCCATGATTTGGGTGTAATTCAAAAGGCCTGTTTATGCCTTCTGTCATTGTATCTTCAATTACAAAGGAAAACAATTTTTAAAAATTTTTATTATTTTTAGTTGATTTTTAGAGAGAAAGGAGACGGGGGGAAGGGGGCGAGAGAGAGAGAGAGAGAGAGAGAGAGAGAGAGAGAGAGAGAGAGAGAGAGAGATATTAGAGTGAAGGAGAAACATCCATTCATTGTCTTCCGTACACACCCCAACCAGGGATCGAACACTCAACCTGTGTAGGTGCCCTGACTGGGAATCGAACTGTCAATCTTTTGGTGCACAGGATGATGCTGAGCCACACCAGCCAGAGTGGGAAAACAATTTTAATTATCTTCCTCATTAACAACAACAAAAATTGGTTAATTCAAACCTTTATATAGTGTTATTTATAGTGTTATTAATAGTGTTATTTTCTATAGAATGTGATATTCTTTACATTTGATTTCTATTTTTACAACTGTGGTTATTTGTGTTGCAAGGTTATAGCAGTTTTTAAAACCAGAGATCCTAAACCTTTTAAGAAAATTCTAATAATTCCTTGAAATGTTTTATTGCAATGCTCATATTTACATTCTTATTTTGTTCTAATTTACCTATAAAGTTTGCTGCCTGAGTGCCAGCAGTTACTGTCCCATCAGATTGGAGATGACACCACTGAGGGGCTGGGCAGTCCCCATGCAGAGCCCCTTCCTGTCTCTGGAGCCAGAACTGCCATGGCTGCTGCCTCTGCTTCTACTGCTGCCATCACCATCACCATCACCACTGCAATGTGGCCCAGGCACCCGCCCAGCAGTACCCTGAACTGCTGCTCTGAGGTATGTGCGGGCATGCTGGGGTACCTGTACTGCCAAGCCCTCTGCACACATGCAGGCGGTACCTCCCGTTGTGTTCCCACAGCTCACATGCATGCTCCAGGTCCCACAGGACTTCACTTACCAAACACAAATTCAAAAATAAAATTATTGAGATTTTCCAAGACAACAACAGCATAGGATTAAATCAAGCACGGAGCCCTTCTGAGTGGGCCTGTGCAAGGGCAGAGGTTGCGTGCTCATGAAGCTGGCCCTGCGGGTGGTCCTACAATCTATCAAACATCAGGATTTGAGCTGTACATAGATGACATAGATGAAATGATGGCCCTGATACATTCCTTCCATGATCTTAAATTGAGGCAATAGGTTTTTGAGAAATCTACCTTATCTTCATACTTAAATGTGTGCTCCTTGAGAGCAAAAATCTTGTCTTCCATAATCCTGCATTTACCACAGAGCTTGCAAATAGTAGATGTTAAGTAAATTTGGTTGAATAAATGGTTATTCTTCTGTTTTCAGAGGAGTAACATGTAAACAGCTGGAAATAGGTAGGTGCTCTTCTAATATAAGGCACTGAACTGATTTAGTCAGTGCAAAAAAAAAAAATCTGATCTGAGCGTCTGATCCAGGGGGAGGAATATCATGAGTAAGCATTGTATTTCCTGTACACTCCACAAGAGTGCATGTATGTAAACTTCCTTAGTTCAGTAGGAGTCTTTCTGCCTTTGCCTGTATGTACAGAGAATCTCATGATTGATTTCCATCCCCACCCCGCTTTGTTTCCCAAGAGGACTTAATTGTTTCCCAGATCTAAGATTGAGATAGCATTATTCTTCACCAAGAGTTTGCAAAGGTAATTTTATAAATATTGTCTAAGACCAAATTATGAAAGACTGCTTACTAGGAAATCTAATCAGAATACACAGTATGAAAGTGGGAGATGATGAGGGAAGGATCAAGGTTTATAACAGTGCCTATAACACTTTCTTAAAAGCTGTCTTCTTTAGTAGGCAAATCAGGATGCTATGATGCCATTAAGTACTTTCCTTGGGGGTCTTTCTTGATTCTTACTATATACAAGTTTGAATTTTATGGTAAAGGACACAGTCCTTGTCAAGTCATGAAAATGAAAGGTAGGCCTGGATATTGCAAGGCAAGTTGCAGTGAGTGCTCAGTCTGTAGGTAGCCATGCCCTTTGTAAACTCTACTAGCCAGTTTTAGGGTCTACCCATATCCAAAATGCCTTTTGATCTTGATGAGAAGTCTACACCCTATGAATAAGTAAAAATTATTAGTAGGCATGCCAAAAATGGCATACTCAGATCTTACTCATTCCAACACACCATCATAGTATCACACTCTTCTGCAACTAAATTGCCACACCCTGATAGGCATTCCAGAGAATGCAATCCAGGAAATGCAAATAAAATTCATCTGAGTCAAGAGCCTATGTCCTTCTTATATAAAACAACAGTAAGAACAACACAATTTAACACATTGACAACCTGGAAAGTTGCTCTGAGAAGGGAAAATAGTAAAGCACATAAAATCATCATTATTGATAGGACTTATTCTATACATTTTTGAATTCTGGAATGGAAAAACAAAACCATTGAATAATGAAATAGGGAGATTTATAAAAGATAAAAAATGTCTCTCCCATCTCTAAGTTTTTGAGTTTGATTTCATGGAGCACACCCATCTTCTAACAAATTTTACTTTCAGCATTGTAGACTCTGGAGTATGGGAGAGAAGAAAGAGTATCCATTCCTATTTTGTGTCCCACACCAATTGCTATAATCCTGAATTGCATGAAAATCCTGAACTCTGAAGTTTGCTTTAATGGGTTGAACATACTGACTCCCTTGTAACAAACAGAATATGGCCAAAGGATGAGATGTCACTTCCAAGATTAAGTTACGGAGAGATTGTGTCATGTGTTTTGCACACCCTTGCTTGCTTGCTCGGATGGAACTTGAGGATCATGATATGAGTTGCTCCACGCGGAGATCCATTGTGATTCCAGGCACAAATAGTACAACTAAGAAAAAAACAAAACCTTGCGCTATAACACCATCTACTGGAAAACAAAAGAAAGTGCCCTACCTATCAACTTGCTGCATTGTTGAGAGCAAAACAGTATCTAAACAAGAAAAAAAATTCACTCCCTCAAATGTGCAGGCAGAGAAACAATCCATCAGATACCATGAACAACCAAGGTCATTTGGGAGCACAGGAAGAAAAGGAAAAGTCTCCAGCAACCAAAGTCCTGGAATATTGTGATTTAGATGACAGAGAATTCAAAATTGCAATTATGGAGAGGATCAATGAGATATAAGAGAACTCAGATGGGCAGCTCAAATAGCTCAGAAATTCAGTTAATGAACAAAAGGAATACTTTACCAAGAGACTTAAAATGTAAAAAATAATTAAATTCTGGAGTTTAAGAACTCATTAAATGAAATGAGAAATGCATTAGAGAGCACTGGAAATAGAGCAGACTAGATGTGAGAAGGAATTAATGAGCTCTAAGAACAAAACCTAGAGGAAGAAGAGAATTAAGTAAAAAATAAGAAGTGAGTTAAGAAAAATAAAGGAAAGACTTCTACTGAGAGCTCTGATTCTATTAAAATCAGCAACATAAGGATAAGGGTATATCAGAAGAAGAGAGAGAGGAAGGGAAAAGGGAACCTATGAGAACTTCCCACACCCATGGAAAGACTGGACTTTAGAGGAAGCTAACTGGACATTTAATTTCAACACAAAAAGATTTTCCCCAAGACACATTTTATTCAAACTGTCAAAAATGAATGACAAAGAATTCTCAAGGCAGCCGGGGGGTGGGGGTTGGGATTGTAACCTACAAAGGAAGCCCTATTAGATTCTCATCAGATTTTTCAATATAAACATCACAAGCCAAGAGAGAGTGGAAGAAAATATTCAAACTCTTAAAGGAGAGGAGCCATCAGCCACAGGTAATATATCCAGCAAAGTTACCCTTTAGATATGGAGAAATAAAGGCTTTCCCAGACAGACAAAAGCTGAGAAAACTTACCGCCATAAGACCTGCACTATAAGAAATATTGAAAGGAGCTGATCTACCAGAAACAAAAAGTATATAAAACTTGGAGTACCATGACTGACAGAAGCAGAAAATTGCAACTCTACTTCAGAAGGTTTTAAACAATTATAAAGGTTAAAGGCGGGGAAATGTACTAAAAATAACTATAATTATAGTTCTGGCCAGTGTTGCTCAGTTGGTTGGTGTCGTCTGTTCAATTCTTTATCAGGGCACATGACGCAGTTGTGGGCTGGATCCCTGGTAGGAGGTATGCAGGTAGGAAGTATGCAGGTAGGAGGTATGCAGGTAGGAGGTATGCAGGTAGGAGGTATGCAGGTAGGAGGTATGTAGGAGGCAGTCAATGGATGTTTTGTTCTCATATCAACGTTTCTCTCACTCTCCCTTCCTCTCTCTCTAAAAAAGAATCAATAAAAATATTTTAAAAAATAACTACTGCCATTTGGTTGCAAATGCACGATATAAAAAAATTTATGTTAACAAAATCATAAAAGAGGAGGCAGTAAAAGACTGTACAGGTACAGTTGAATGAAAATAAAAGACAATCAGAAGAGAAAGTACTATTTGTGTGTCTGAACATTTACACATATGCAGTGGCAACCACAAAACAAAATCCAGAGCTGAGATGTGAAATGTACAAAAAGTAACGTGAAAGACTGGGCAGAAATTGTTAAAAGAGGTATAAAAAATGTCTACTAGCTCCTTTGCTATTTGAAGGTATTCTTTAATATATTAGTTCATTTAGAGCTGTATTACTCATCAATGGTTCTTGAGTTTTCAGGTACTTTAATTGTGCAAATGTTTATAGTATTTTTAGACTACCTATTAAGCTTCATATAAAATATCTGCAAAGGCTCTTTTTTTTTCTTTTTAATCCTTACCTGAGGATATTTCTCCAATGATTTCTAGAGAGTAGAAGGGAGGGCGAAGGGGAAGAGAGAAACATGGATGTGACAGAGACACATTGATTGGTTGCCTCCTGCATGCACCCGGGGAATATGCCCTTGACCAGGAATTGAACTCGGTCCACAGGCTGACGCTTTAACCATTGAGAAAATTGGCCAAGGCTCTGCAAAAGCTCTTTTATCTTTGGTATGAATTCTAGCAATAAACACTCATTGAATTATAAACATAATACGGGGATGGGGATGGGGAGAGATTAACCAAATAATTTATAAGCATATATGCATAACTCATGAACACTGACAATAGCGTGGTGAAGGCCTGGAAAATGACCAATGGAGAAAAAAGGGGACATCTGTAACACTTTCAGTAATTAAAGATAAATTAAAAAAAAAAACCCCACATCCTATATAAGAAAAGCCTAGATGGCATTGCATGACATCATCACAAGATGGCCACCACAAGATGGCCGGCAGGGGAAGGCAGTTGTGGGTGATCAGGCTGGCATGGGAGGACAGTTGGGGGGTGAATAGGCCAGCATGGGACGGCAGTTGGGGGGTGAATAGGCCAGCGGGGGAGGGCAGTTGGGGGTGATTGGGCTGGCAGGGGAGCCATTAGGCGTCGATCAGGCCAGCAGGGGAGCATTTAGGAGCGACCAGGCAAGCAGGCAGGTGAGAGGTTAGGAGCCAGCAGTCCCAGATTGTGAGAGGGATCCCAGATTGGAGAGAGTGCAGGCTGGGCTGAGGGACAACCCGCCCACCCCCCTTCCACGAATTTCGTGCACCGGGTCTCTAGTAATACAGAACAGTCTTGTGGATATAAAATCATCCCTGCTTGCTGAAAGCAAGTGTTAGCATAGGGGATGAGCTACAACTTGGAGACTTAACAAAAGCTATTTTCTGCACACTTTTTATAGGCAGTAGTTAACCCAGGGAATGCTGTTATGAGGTAGTTCAGTATCATTTTCCCCTAATTTAATAGTAGTAGAGAATGAAATGAGGTTGTTCAACTAAACTTGCAGGAAAATCAAGAGTCCCCACCCCTAAGTGATTTCTGGATTATCTGTGTGATGAATTTGCTGACTCTCTTTGGTGCTTTCCCTGTAGGCACAGGGACAATTTTCTCTGACACAAAAAGCAGTGCTGATTGTGATCTTGCAAGTGCCACACCATTCTCAACCATTCTCTGTGGCTAAGCTTTTGTCAAAGACCAGCTACTTTGTTTTGAACCCCTCTGAGGACATTATGACTTCCTCTTTTATCTTCACACAGAAATGCAATGTTTGGGCAAGAAAGGGAAAAGTAAAGTAAGGGGCATGAAAGGGTGTACAAGGGACAGCAAGGATAGCAGGGACTGGGGACGCTTAGTCAAGGCCCCGAGAACGGTTCTTCACAGAGATGCTCATTACTTTAGTTAAAAGTACAGTGAAATTCCAGATCCTTGGCCAAATTCTATTCTGACCTGGTATAAAATGTCATGCTAAATCAGAATATATTTCCTCCCAAGTAACTTGCTGTTAAAAATTATTCATGCCATTGGTGTGGATGTTAAGGCCAAACTACAATATGCTTTACATTTCCAATGTAGAAAGTTTGGTTCCTGAGTCCTGGTCCTGAAGATGGCAAATCTAAGTAATAAATAAATATGTCATTTATTCGAATAGACTGAGCAACTAATTGAAGTGGTATTTGAATGATGGGAGGAAAAATACTACAGCAGAATTATTATAAGAACTTTAGAATATGCTTTGACATGCATATATTAATATTTAGTAAAAAGAATCTCAGTTTAACAGCTTTGGTCTTCTACCTGAGGGGTAAGTAAGGGGAGGAAATATGTAGACTATGTTAGGAATGTGCCTGACTCCTAATTACCTTCTTTCCTCCATAGCAAGGTATACTAGTATATTAGTGCAAAAACTTAGTACCGAGTAGACCAATATATTACATCTACATAATAGGAATACAGTTAATACCTCAGTCAATAAGCCAGTAAATCTTAGGTTGCATGAATGTGAAATTTTGCTGTATCACTCAGCATTATTTTTCAGGTTTGTTTTTCTTTCACATAATGCATTTATTTCCCTTTGATTTAACCGTGGGTATTTTAACACAAGCTATTTTAAGTGTCAACTTTAATCCTCAATAGCTTCAGATTCATTCTATTAGTTAAAATAAACTTAGGTAGACATTAATCCAATTTGAATAACTACATATGAATGAGGCTACAGCACTATCTAATCCGAAGTGTAACTCAATTTCATTCAAGGCTTCTGATGCATGAATACAAAAATACTTTATTTTCAGGTGCTTTCATTTTTAAGGTACTTTCCTGAAAGGGATGTCAAAAAGTATTCAATAAAAGAGGTTTCAGACTTTCTGTTGGGCTACGATTTGAGGAGGTGAGGAGTGGAAATGACTAGTGATGATTCCATACTGGAAATCTCTGTGGTAATATGTGAAAGTATAAATTAACTACAATGGGACTCATTGTTCCCTGAATCTTTTGGTGTGGAATTGTACATTGTTGTTATTTTCAAAAGCTATTCTGCTTTTATTAAGATGCTACAAGCAGTCACTGAGCACTTACTGTATTACTTATTATGATGTCCAGTTAATTTGTCCCTGACAAAGCCACAGATGACCTCATCTCTTTCTGTGCAGATGTAGGTGCATATTTGGAGCTGTGTGCACATTCTGGGTTAGGTTGCTTTGAAGCAGCCTGGAGGAGTCTCATCCAGTTTTTAGCAGTTGGTTGGTTTCATAAAGCATCTCAGCACTCCCGGGTCTGCCAGAAGCAGTTCTTTGAAGTTTCATTTTCTTGACGGATATTGCTTTGCTCACTCAGTGAAGACGCTGGGTATAAAAACAGAGTTTCTAACAGTTCTGCCGAAACTGCACTTTGGCCTCTAGTTCCTTGTCCTTAGGAACTGAACCAGTCACCTGGCCTGCATTCTTCATAACTGAGGTTAACTCAAAACAGAAATGGCAGGAAAGCTTTCCTATGCTTTGGGTAGGAGGCAAATTTGCTTTTGTAAAACCTGTGGCTGAGGAAAGCAGCCAGAGCCTGGCTGAAGAAGACATATGTTACCACTAGCCACCAAGTTATGTTATGGAATCCCAAGGTGACGGCCATGGAGATGTAGATCATCAGCTCTGCTAAGTAGTTAGGGGAAGAAACATATTCAAACCAGTCTCCAAAGGGGATCCGGTGGTTACAGTGAATGACCACTCCTGAAACGAAAAAAGAAAACTTCTTGAATGTCTGAAGCTGTGAAAAGAAAGTTTTACCATATCACCGCCCTGCACCCCCCAGCAAATCATTTACAAAAACTCCTATTAGAAAAGACTATGACAGACCTGCGTGCAAACCACCCTCCTGTCACTCACTTCCATTGTCAGTCTACTATGTATTAAAGCCACATGCTCAGGTCACACTATCCACTGTAAATAAGCACAGGAGAACCTGTTAGGCCAATGATCCTCCAAGCTGGAAATTAAGAGCTCAGACTCCCAAAAGCCTAGAGAAAGATCCTCTTCTCTTCTGCCTGCTAGTCGTCACGTCAGTAGCCTGTGCAGAGCCCTCCGAAGCTGTGGCCGCCAACTTCCTCTCACGGGGAGGAGTTGGTGGTGGGGGCGCGTGCCTGCACCTGGGCAGCCTTTACCCAAGTGTGTCCAGCGGGCCGGACTGTCGGTGTCTCTTTGGGGCCCTGCACAGAGTATGAACTGCTGCAGCAGGAGTCACGGCGGGGCAGGCATTCTGGAAGTCTCTTCCCCGCTCTGACCCAGTATTAGTCAAAAGGAGTACTGCAGAAACTGTAACCAAAGGAGGCATTATGCTTCCAGAAAAGTCTCAAGGAAAAGCAATGCAAGCAACAGCAGTGGCTGTTGGATCAGGTTCCAAAAGAAAGGGTGGAGAGATTCGACCAGTGTGTGTCAAAGTTGGAGATGAAGTTCTTCCAGAATGGGGAAGCACCAAGGTAGTTCCAAACAACAAGGATTATTTCTTATTTAGAGATGGTGACATTCTTGGGAAGTACAGAGCCTGAAATAAATCACTTGAAATGGTATCATGTGAAACTGACCATCTCACTGATGTTCCGAAATATTTCATCACGTAAATAATTTCTGTGTCTCTTTTATAATAAACTAATGATATCCAAAGTAATGGCATGCAGTATCTCTTAAAATTTAGTTTCACCGTAATGACATAAACATTGAAAAAAAAAAAGGGCTCAGACTCCAGCGTGAGACTGCACAAGTCCGAACCCTGGCGCTACACCTACTGGCTATGTTACCACTAGCCACCAAGTTATGCTATGGAATCCCAAGGAGATGGCCAGGGGGACTTTAGAAAAGTTGCTTAACCTCTCTGTGCCTCAGTTTCCTCATCTGTAAAATGAAGATAAGACTGTACCCACCTCAAGTAAGCATTTGTGAAGCTAGATGTAAAACACTCCAAATAGGGCCCAGCACAAAATAAGTACTCAGTAAATGCTGAATAATACTATTCCATTTTTAATATTTCAAAAAGCCTAATAAAAACTGTACCTGTGATAAGTCAACACAAACTAATAAAAAAGTCAAGTTTTTTGGCTGGAATGATACTAACTCAATCATGGTCAAACTAGTGCTCACATACTGGTCAGATACATATATGCAGTGCAGGCCCCAAATTGTGGGCACAGAATCTATAATAATAAAAGTGTAATATGCTAAGTAGACCGGACAGCCAAACAACCTTCTGGATGTCATTCTGGACATCCTTCGGGATGAAGCTGCTGCGGCGGGGGCCAAGGCAGAGGAGGTTAGGGGCGATCAGGCAGGCAGGTGAGCAGTTAGGGGTAATCAGGCAGGCAGGCGAGTGGTTAGGGGTGATCAGGCAGAGGGGTTAGAGGTGATGAGGCAGGCAGACAGGTCAGTGGTTAGGAGCCAGTGGTCCCAGATTGCGAGAGGGTGCAGGCCGGGCTGAGGGACACCCCCTGCACAAATTTCGTGCACTGGCCCTCTAGTAGAATCATAAATACCAGGACTAGTGGGGCCAGAGAGAGCTCTCAATCTAATGCTCTCACTTCACAGATGGGAAGATCAAGACCCAGAGAGGTGTCTTACCAAAAATGAATATGATCTATTAGTCACCTAATTAGGGCAGGAAGGAAAAGGATGAAAGTACATGGACAATTAACTTCTGCGTGTTAAAATCCACATGCAGTGGCTCGAAAAGATGTCTTACCAGCTTTATTTTTCCTGAGATTGCCGAGAATGACGTGGCACTTATACTGATGGACCGATGACCAGATGAACATCATCATACCGAGGATATGGAACCACCGAGTTTGCATCAAGAGATTTTTCCCTACCACATAGACTGCAGAAATAAGAATTGTGTTATTAGCCAATGCTGCAAAATTCAGAGGCTCGGGGAATTGAAAAACCACACCGGTCAGCAGAACACATTCATCCACTTATTGTGTTCCTCATGGCTATAAAATTATGCCGATAGAATTTCCCAAGTACAGGAGGAAGAACACCAAAGCAGACTTGTTCCTCAGCCAGGGGCAGCTTCAATGGCACCTGGCAGGAAATTCCCTAACAATACATTCTCTTGTTCCTTCTTCAAATGCTTTCAGCACAGAGTTCAGCTCTATCTCCTACTCTTGTGATGTATTCTCATGTGGTGAGACAACCTTGCTAATTTCTAAGCCTGGATTTATGCCTTCTTTCTTATATTCTACTGTCAGAAAAACTCTTTCTGAAACCTCTCCCTGAGCTACTATCCTAAGCCCTTAGGGAGACCCTGAAGGCAGAATGCTGTCTTGATGGGCTCCAGTCAATCAAGAAAACTACTGCAAGTGAAGGCTAAGGGTAGGGGCTTCTCACAAAGGGAGAAAAGCCAACTCCAAGATGGAAAACAAAACAGTATCCCTTTCTGATTAGACAGAACCTAGTCAGAGAGATTTCGTTTTAGGAAAAGAAATACTCAAAGTATTATCTTCTTCTTTTTTCTCCAGCTATGTGGAAGAAGAGAAGAATGTAGATCTCTTAAGTACTGACAGCAGAAAAACAAATTAAGGACTTCCCTACGATCAGCAGTCGGGCTAGTCAGGGACTTGGCTCAAGAAACAAAGTTGTCCATTGATAACAGGGACCAACCCACCCGAGGCTCTGGAGCCAAGAGGGAGCCCCTACAAAGCTGACTCAGGTAAGATAAGCAAAGATCATACTATTCCATGTGGGTACCTAGAAGTAGGATTCAGAGATGACAGCTAATGACTAATGAAAGTCCACCAAAATCTACCTGTGTTGATTTCTTTTCAAACCTTGCTCTATATACACAATCTACTTAGAGTCTCTTAATATTCACTAGGTTTAGCCATATAACTAAAAAGTTATTTTTTATAAGTAAAAAGTAAGCAAAATATAAAAAATTCAGTTTTTAATCAAAAGGGCTTTAAGAACAAGTCACTATAGAATTAAACATTGAACCAACTATCTGGGAATTCACATCACTACCCAGTCACCTACTCTAAATGCAGAGAAACTACCTGGGAGGGAAAAAAGATTTTTAAGCGTAAGCTGGACTTATCATGCAGGAAAGGGGAAGCAGGTAGAAGGCTCATATTTACTGAGCATCTTATCTGTGTAGTATTTAATCATTCACTTATTTATTAGTTATTTAATGAGTGTTGATTGAGCCTGGATCTGTTGTAGATGTGAGGCATAAAACAGTGAATACATCAGGCAAGGTCCCAGTCCTCATAAATTCACATTCCAGTGGCAGCTGCCACTAGAATCGAGTAGACAAATCAACAGCCCAGGTAATTTCAGGTAGAGATGGTACCCCGGAGAAAGGAAAATAGAACTGTGTGATGGAGAGTGGCTGGGGGAGATTCTCTGGACTTGAAGACAAGGAGGTGTGAAGAGCTGGGTAGTGTAGAGATATTCTTTCTTTTCACTTTCACACCAACCCTCTGAAACCTGTAAATACCCCTGATTACAGATGAAGGTTCAAGGCTAAGAGAAGTTAAATAAGCCAGGTTCAGATTCAGGTCCATCTAACCCCAAGCCCATTTCTATTGGACCCCGCAGCTGACAAATGCCCCCGTGTATTCTCTCTCAATGAATTCCTGAAATCAGTTCTCCCTATATTGTCCCATAGGAAGGACAATAGATGAAACAAAAGACAGCTGCAGAAGGGAGTATCAGGAAAGCTTTCTGTGGGTGCCATGGCTGCCTTTTCTTCATTAGTTACACGGGAGTGAGGGCAGAAGGTGGGGCCCAGCCAGCAGAGAAAACTCCAAAAGAGATAGGTGCTGCCAATGGGAACTAAGAGACGGAAAGCTGATGAGTTACCAAAGTCCTCAGGCCAGTTCCGTGGGGTGGAAAACCCATACTGTACACCAGGAATGACAGCTCAAGCCTTGATTCTGGGCTGCACAAGAATACCCACAACAGAAAGCTCAGGGAGGAAGAACATACTTCAGCTCAGAGGACTTAGATGGAGAGATGTTAGCTGAGTAGCTGAAGCCAATAAATAATTCATGAATTGAGAATGGCATCAATAAGATGTACTTGAAAACCATTCCTCAAGCCATAGAGGCCTTGACTTGTGCTCCAGCAAGAGAGAGGGGCACGCTGATACTGAAATCAAACCTGAGGAGAAAGCTCCCGCCCCGAGGATTGGAAACGTCTAGATCTTGGTCTCAGTTCACGAGGATGAATGTACGAAGCCTTGGACTGAGAGACAACAGTCATGAGCGATCTACCCTGCAGTGCCTGGGCTGCAAGGTGAAGCTGACCTCAGTAAAACTTCATCTCAGTTACCACAAATAACTTGCTTCTTTATAGTAAGCACGTATTGTTTTCACAAAAAGGACAGTCATGTATGTGAGATATTCACCTCCTCCCCACAAAAGAAAACCCGCTTCATTTCCTCCTCATAAGCAAAAGTCATGATTTTTAGTTCCCTCTTCGTGGTTAGTCAGAGGTCAGACTTGTTAAGACGCAGTTCTGATTTACCACAGTACTCTTCTGTCCTCGCCCCACGGCGACCTCACAGAAAAGCTGTGTGTGATGGCACAGTCCCAAGACCTCAACGGCAAAAAAAATGGCTCCCTGCTCCCTCTTCACATCACAGCTATCCATCCTGAGTCAGGCCACCCGCTCCTCCTCCGGTTTTCTATGGTTAAATCCTGGGCTACAACTTCCCCTTCCCCAGCCTCACTCCTTACCTTTCCACACAAACAGGGGGGCTGAGGCTCTGGGGAAGCAACTGTCTTTGCTGACCCTTTCTCCTGCTAGTGGGTGGTCCTGCTCCCTCTTCATCTCTGGACCACACTCCTCCTCTCTCTCCAGACTTACTCCACCTGAGTTCACTGCCTTCACTCCCACTGAGGGAAACCTCACGTCCCATGTCTTCTGACACCTCCTAAATACTTTGCCCTTTACCGTCTTTACTGAAGACATTACGGATGGGGCAGGTCTCCTGCTCTCAGACTTCCATGGTGCCTGAAGAGTACCTCAGGCCCCCCGTGACTCAGGTAACAGTGCCCAGGGACCACTCACCATTCCTGCCGTCCATCGGCACTTGGCTCAGCACGGTTAGGCCGACGAGGACATAGTAGACGAGTCCAAAGCAGTACTGCACGATGTGAATCACAGCATTGGAAAAGACACTGACGTAGAGGCACTCGAAGAGTCTCCGCAAGCTGTGTAGCCACAGAAACACTAGTACTAAGAATGCAGACAGCGCCAACTCACCCCCTACAATTCAGAAAGCAACACATTCAGCATTTCTCTTTTCAGAGTTAATCCAGTATTATATTTTCCTACGGTTACACATAGTGTTACATAAAAGTAGAGCTAGGAAGGGGCCTAGAAATCATCCAGGCGAACACTTCCCTTCTTTTTTTAGCAGTGGGGAAGTGGGCCATGTGAAGTCAAAATATTCGGCTCAAGGTTACACAGGAAGCGAGTGGCAGAGCTGGGCAAACTCAGGTCTCTTGACTCAGCTTCATCCTGTGAATGCCTTTGAGACGGCATGGACCTCCCCGTGAAGGGGCCTATGCTCAGAAACAGGGTCTGCGGGTCTCGGGTCCAGGGCACTAACAGTAATAAAGATAGGAAGAGTTCCTGGGTGACCTCTGAGCAACCCCATCTGGTGGGATCCCTGGGGTTCAGGGAGACAAGAGACACAGGCACCCGCAGAGGCAGAAAGGAGGACAGGAACTGAGACAGGAAGAATTACGCATTCCTTTCCATATTAAAAAAAAGAAATTATACTTTTAGGAGACGGTAGTGCCTGAGATCTATCTTCCTACCTGCCTTTCACTCTTCTACCCCAAAAGAAGTCAGAAGAAATGCTGGTTTTAAAAATGACATACACTCAGCTGGTGTGGCTCAGTGGTTGAGTGTCAGCCTATGAACCAGGAGGTCACGTTTTGATTCCTGGTCAGAGCACATGTCCAGATTGAGGGCTCGATCCCCCGTTGGGGGCATGTAGGAGGCAGCCGATCCACGATTCTCTCTCATCATTGATGTTTCTATCTCTCTCTCCCTCTCCCTTCCTCTCTGAAATCAATAAAAATATGTTTTAAAAATATCATCAGAAAAACAAAACAAAATAAGGAGATGAGTTTGAAGGTGTGAAGCGGGACTCAGTGAGGTATGCTCCCCTCCCAAATAGGATCTGCACGTGCTTTTCCTTCTGACCGTCATCTTTTGCAACAAGTTCCTCTGGTTACACAGAAAGGGATTGTTCCTGGGGAGCCAGTGGTGTGGCTGCTGAGCAGAAAACAATGTTTCTAATTCTGCCCCTCACCCTCCGCCTGACACTCACTGATGCCACTTTGTTCTCACCTTCAACTCTTTTATTTTAAAATCATTCTTTATCTGAGGCAAATTTAGTGTCTGTTTTGTAATCATTTGGTCAATAACTATTTACAGTCAATTTTATCAGGAAACCAAAGCCTTATACATTAACATTGGTAACTGGTGATCAAAAAGTAATTTTCTAGCACGTTTCTGGATTTCTGAGACACGGTTTTGGTTGGACGGTATAAATGATAAATGTTTCAAGGCAAACACAAGGGGATCCTAAAAGCTTTTCTCCTAAGTCTAAAAACGTCTATGTAAATTTACCAACAGGACAAACAGTATCAGAGGGAGAGCAGCCAGCAGTTGCTGTGGAGTCAGGGATGAAGAGCTGACTTTCAGCTCTGCCAAGATCTCAATGAAAGACGCAGGGGCATCCCCACGGGGATAGCTATGAACGAGGCAGAACTCTTTTTGCTCTCAGTGGCTGTGAAATACCAAGAACAGCTTCCTGCAGGCAGGAAAGGTAGGAACAGGATGCAATGGCTGTGATTACCTCGGAATTGCACAGCCCCAAGGATTCTGAGTAAAGTGTACAGCCAGTCTGGAAAAGGCGCTCCCAGGAACAGGCATTGAGTAAGGCACCAAAGCAGGAAGCCGTTCCACAGCACTGAGATGACATAGAAGTGAGAAAAGTACCTGCAAAAGGGAACACAAGTTAGGCAATTGTCAGGGCAGAGCCCCTTTATTACGCAGAAAGACTATTTATTTTTATTGTCTGAAGTTTTACATATGTCTCCTTTTTCCCCCATGATGCCCCCCGCCAGCCATTCCCACCCCAGACAAGCCTCACCACCCCAGTGTCTGTGTCCATTGGTAAGACTATTTTTTAGTGTCCTTCTCTTCTTTCCCCCCATCCTCAGAGTCTAGTTACTCTTTTTAATAGAACCCGAATCCTAGAGGTGTTCAGATCTCAAAACTTCCTTTCAAATGATGGCACCGGTTAACTCATAGGAAAAAGAGGTCTCCTGAGGTTAGCAAGAATATGATTGAGGCTGTTAAGCTTAGGCTGAGGTTCAGTTAGTAAGCTTTCTTACCTCTGGGTAACTGGATTGGGCTCAAGTCCCAAACTAGTGGGTCCCAGGCTCTGGCAGAGAGAACCTGGACTGTGCTAAATGCAAGCCAAATCTGTGAGATTTCTAAATCTGGAGCAATGTTACTGCTATCGCCATACAACTGTTACACAAGATTTACACAATTACAGGCAAACAGGGCTGTAAGAAACCTTAGAGGGCTTCCGATTCAGTCTTCTAAATTGTGTTGACCTCAATTACTTAGATGACAAATATTAACTCATAAAACTAGGTATCAACTCCTGAGGGTATAGTAAGCCCCCTTCCCTCTTGTCTCATTAGACTGTGACAAAGTAAGATGACCTGGAGTCAGGAGGATTAAGTATAAACCCAGAGATTCCTCTTCCAGATGATCCAGAATATTCTGTGCACCAGAACTCACAGTGCACCCAGACCATGCCCACAACCCCGTCTGACTAACAATGACCTAATCGATCATTCCACAGTAACCCTCTTAATTCTCCCAACTACTGTTACAGATTCTATATCACTGGATCTGCCCTCTCTGAGCCGCCCTATTCCTAATTCGGATCTTCTCCAGGCTCATGAGCTTAGTTCCTTCATATGTTCATGCATCAGTGTTAATTTCACAACCCCCTCCACTCTGCAGGCCACTGGCCTTTGGTTGCCTTCCAGTGTTTCCCTTAAGAGACACTTCCTAGTCGTTGTCCTAATACATCAAGGTTGCAAGTTCAATCTCTAATCAAGGCACATAAAAGAAGCAACCAGAAAGATGGTGGCGTAGGTAAACACCTAAACTGCTGCCTCGCCCAACAATTTAAACTGCAACTAAAAGACAAAACGTCTATCACCCAGAACCATGGGAAAGCTGGCTGAGTGGAAGTTCTACAACTAGAAGGAAAGAGAAAAGAGCACTGAGACATGCACAAGCACTGAAAAGCTGAGGTACGGAGGCGCGGGATCTGGGCTGGTGGCAGGCGTTGCTTTTTTCAACCCAAAGGGGAGACAAGCCCCCGATTACTCTGAAATATAGTTTCTGGGGAGACGCGGGGGACCCAAACTCCTACGGGGAGAAGCTGGATTGTCTGCTACCGGGTCGGAAAGTGAGGGGGGCCTGCTTGTAGAGCTGCGCACAGGAATAATTGTTTATCTGCACTGGGGCACAGGACAGGATGCAGTTGGAGACACAGAGCCAGCTAACTAGCAGCCATTGCTGTTTGCCACGCCCTAGCCTAGTGATGCCCTGAGACCCCACCCCACACAACCTACAAACCCACCCAAGCTCCAAGCAGCGGCTTTTGCATATGAATGGACTGCCGCAGCTTAACCTAACAAACTTTCAGCCCCGATCAGATAGCTCCAAAACCTCCAAACCCCAAGCAAAGAGGAGAAAACTGTAGCTCTCGCTGTAGCTCCTGCTGGGTGGACTCAGACAGTAGCTGACCTGCACCCCAATGGAGATCCAGAAGTCAGTATACCTAGTGATCAGTGTGAGAAACCAGATTTCAACTCCTCACATCCATAAGTGACACATTCAAGAGGCAGACTCAGCGAGCTCCAAAGCCCCACTGAAACAAGTCCTGCACCATAAGTGTGTCTCCAGCACAGCAGTTCTTATAGACACAGCGAGTCCTCACAGCTGATTGGCCTGGAGGTAATTTCCTCCCAGTGTACCAACAGCAATTAAGGCTTAACTACACCAAGGCTTTGCACTCAGCCCACAAAGGGGTGTACCAAGAGTGTCCACATCAGGTGATTGTGGAGGCTGAGCTACTGCCCCCAATAGGTCACCTACCACACAAAGCTACTCCATCAACACAGGGAAGCAGCCAAAATGTGGAGACAAAGAAACATGTCACGAATGAAAAAAACGGAGGAAAGCAAACTACTGGACGACATAGAGTTCAGAACCACATTTATAAGGTTACTCAAGAATCTTCTAAAAACCGCTGAGAAACTTGATGACACTTCTGAGGAGCTTAGTGAGACCTTCAAGGACCTTAATGAGAATGCCAAAAAAATGGAAAAGGACCAGTCAGAAATGAAGCATACACTGTCTAAAATAAAGAATATACAGAAACTCAACTGTAGATCAACGTACCCCAAGAATCAAACCAAAGATCTGAAATATGAGGAAACAAAAAACACCCAACCAGAAAAACAAAAAGAAAAAAGAATCCAAAAATATGAAGATAGTGTAAGGAGCCTCTGGGACAACTTCAAGCGTACCAACATCTGAATTTTTGGGGTGCCAGAAGAGAGAGAGCAAAATACTGAAAACCTATTAGAAGAAATAATGACAGAAAACTTTCCCTACCTGGTGAAAGAAATAGACTTACAAGTCCAGGAAGCGCACAGAACCCCAAACAAAAGGAATCCAAAGAGGACCACACCAAGACACATCATAATTAAAATGCCAAGGGCAAAAGACAAAGAGAGAATCTTGAAAACAGCAAGAGAAAAATGGTTAGTTACCTACAAGGGAGTACCCATACGACTGTCAGCTGATTTCTCAGCAGAAACTATGCAGGCCAGAAGGGAGTGGCAAGAAATATTCAAAGTGATGAACAGCAAGAACCTACAACCAAGATTACTCTATCCAGCAAAGCTATCATTCAGAGTTGAAGGTCAGATAAAGAGCTTCACAGACAAGAAAAAGCTAAAGGAGTTCATCGCCACCAAACCAGGATTACATGAAATGCTGAAGGGTATTCTTTAAGAAGAGGAAGAAGAAGAAAAAGGTAAAGATAAAAATTATGAACAACAAAATGACATCGAATACATACCTACCAACAAGTGAATCTAAAAATCAAGTGAATAAAAATCTGAAGAACAGAATGGACTGGTGAATATAATAGAATCAGGGACATAGAAAGGGAGTGGACTGACGACTCTCAGGGGAAGCAGGTGTGAGGGGTGGGGGAAGAGATTGGACAAAAATCTTACTCTTATGGATGAAGACAGTGGCGGGGGGTAAGGGCATGGGGTGGGGTGGGGAATCAGGTGTAGGGGAGCTATGGGGAAAAAAAAAGAGGAACACCTGTAATAATCTGAACAATAAAGATTTATTTAAAAAAAAAAGAAGCAACCAATGAATGCATAAATGAGTGGAACAGTACATCGATGTTTTCCTCTCTTTCTCTCTCTCTCTAAAAGTTAAAAAAAAAAAAAAAAAGGCACACTTCCTAGAAGTGAGCCCAGGTCTGGTCTGAGGCAGGAGCAGAGCAGATGGCAGCAGCACCTGAAGGTGAGGGATCTGCCCCTGAAGAGCAGCTTTAACTGTTTCGTTTTTTTCGCAAATATTTACCAAGCATTTAAAACATGCCAGGTACTGTTGCTGGAGCTGGGGACTCAGCAGGGAGCGATCAGACCAGGTCCCTGCCTTGATGAAGTTTACCTTTCAGTGGTCAGTCCATAAATGAGCCTGTGGACATCTGGGTAATGCTGGGTGATGGCACCAAGGGGAGGTCATCCTGGACAGGTGGTCAGGGATGACCTATCTTAAAGTGGCATTTGGCTAGAATAAGTAACCCTTGTGAATTTGAGGGGGAAGAACTTTCTAGGCAGAGGAAATGACAACTATCCAGGCCCCAAGGAGCAGTGAAGGACACCTGTGTGGAGAGGGCTAGGTGGTGAGGGGGAGGGCACGCATGCTACAGGGTCTTGTAAGGACCCTGACTTTTATTAAGTGTGTGTGTGTGTGTGTCGGGTGGGGGGGCGGGGGGGGGAGCGAATTTGAGTAGAGTGACCTGAAGTAATAATTTATGTTTTTAAAAATCCCTCTGGCTGACAGAAAAGTTTTGGAAACTGATAGTGGAGATGGTTGCACAAACATGTGAATATATTTAGAGCCACTAAGGCATACACTCAACAAGGATTAAAACGGTAAATGTTAAGTCATGTACATCTTACCATAATAAGAAAGAGCACGACTCATTCATTTCACACTTCTTTAAGTTTAGAAAACAAAAGAACATTCCTCTGGAAACCAGGTAGAGAATAGTCTAGCCTGGGGGACACCAGTTAAGATGATTTCACTTCATCCTCACAACAATCCTATACAGTTTATGTGGCTGATGAGAAAACTATGGTTCAGGAAGGTTAAGGTCCTCAGCCACAGTCACACAGTGAGTGGCAGTGTTTGCTCAGACTCAGCCCTGTGACTGGAGTTGAAGTCACACTGCTGTACTCCTATTCATGCCGTTCCGACCAGCCTGAGCCCGCTCTCCTGGCCCTGCATTACACGGACCCATCTGTACCTCATCCAAAGCCAACCAAATCACTCAAGCATGTTTGGGGTAAGCTGCTAAGCCACATCTTGCTGTGCCCTACTTATGCCACGGTGTTCCTGATGCACAGGCAGCCTGTGGTTCTGACTCCTGCATTTTGTACATTCTAGCGCTTGTTTTGCCTGCCTGATTTCCCTCTAGGGAAAACATGTTCTACTTTTGATAAGGATATATCTCTTGCTTTCTTACTAGTAAAAGACCCAGCTCTAGCCTCTTTTCCCTCCCCTGGCACTTTGCTTAACGGAAGCACTGTTTTCCTAGCCCTTGGATCCGGTGATCCGTATGGTAACCAGGGCTTAACACTGAGCAAGCACTCCTTTGATTTAGCACATATTTTCGTGCTTATTATAAGCCAGGGACTGCTCTAGGCTCTGGGGATACAACAATGAACACGAGAGACAACAATTCCTGCCTCTATGGAGCTTATACTCTCACACAAAGTAAATTTTACAGCATGTCAGTAGGCGGTAATTATTACTGAACAGACTAAAGCCGGGAAGAGAAGAAGGGATGCTAGGATGATAGAATATACTTTTAAACAGGATGGGCAGGGCACACCTCATTGAAAAGGTATTTGAGCAGAATTATAGGAAGTGAGAGCATAAACCATGTTGCTATTTGGGGGCAAAGCTTCCCAGTTAAAGCAAACAGGCAGTGCAAAGGCCCTGAGGTGGAGAGGACTAGCAGAGAGGCCCATAAAACTGGACTGGAGCCACATGGGGTGGGGGGGAGACTATAAGAAACAAAGTCAGTGAGGTGGTGGGGACAAAGGTCTTGGACTCTTCCTGTGAGTTGGAAGCCACTGAATGGTTTTGGGCTAGGAGACAGGATCTGACTTAATACACATTTGCTGACTGCCAGCACTGAGGCCAGGCCCAGAGAAGGGTTAAGGGATTGACTAAGAAAGGAAACCAATGTTCCTCTGGCTAAGGCCCTGGCCCTGGGCTAAGTGCTTTAATGTCATCTCCACCTATATGACATGCAGGTGCTATTATGCTAACACTCCAATCCATACACTACCTCTGACTGGACCCCGTAATACCTTCCTATGCAGTCTTTTCCATACAACAGCTAGTCATCCTTTCAAAAACATAGATCACTTCTGGGAATATGTCTGAAGAAACCGGAAACACTAATTCCAAAGAATATATGTACCCCGATGTTCGTAGCAGCGTTATTTACAATGACAAGACATGGAAGCAGCCCAAGTTTCCATCAGTAGATGAGTGGATAAAAAACTGTGGTACATTTACATAATGAAATGATTTACTACCCGGCGGTAGAAAAGAAGGAAATCTTAACCTTTTACGAGAGCATGGATGGACTTGGAGAGTATTATGCTAGTGAAATAAGCCAGTCAGGGAAAGACAAGCCCAGTACCATATGATTTCACTCCTACGTGGGATCTAATGAACAAAATATACTAACAAAACAGAGACATAGAACAGACTGACAGCTGTCAGAGGGGAGGGGGTTTAGGGGACTGGGTGAGAAAGGTGAAGGGATTAAGAAAAAACAAACATAAATCACATAATGCCATGCTGCCTTCCTCACCCTAAAGCCATAAGCAGCTTTCCGTACTCTCAGAATAAAAGCTGATCTCCGTGGAGGCCTGTAAGGCTCTGTTGAGCAGTGAACTCATCTCCTGCCCCACCCCTCCCGATCATTCTTTCCACTTTGTCGCTGCCGCCCCACCAGTCCTGCTCTGGATCAGGTAACCCTGCTGGATTCCTCTGAAACACTTATAACACCTGAAATTATTTTGCTTGTTTTACAAGATTTGTTTACATATTTACTGTATGTCTTACAAGAACAAAAGCTCCAAGAAGCCTAGAATAGCTCCTGGCATACAGTAGTTCTCTATAAATACTAGTCAAAAATGAATGAAAGAGAAGAAATCTCTCTCGTCTAAAGTAACTCTCAGAGCAAGCACCCAAGTTAACTAATAATCTGATTCAACCTAAAACCTTTAAAAAAATCTTTCAAAAGTTATTGATCAAGGACCTTATTATTTGTCAGGCATTGAATCAGAGATATGGTTACAAACAAGACAAATTTAACACATGGAAAGTATATAGAGCCTAGAGCAGGGGTTCTTAACATTTTTCTTCCATGAACTCACTCCTTTGGCAGTATGATAAAGGCTACTGGCCCCCTTTCAAAATGTTATGACAAGCATAAAATACGTGGGGGTTACAAAGGAAACCAAATGTACGGAAACATAGGTAGCACAACTACTAAGAGACAAGTCTTTGATATAGTAATAATTGTGTTTCTTAACTAATGTAACAAATAACAAGATCTAGTGGGAAATAACTACAGTATCATTGCAGTGATGAAAATAATGTTTTGAGGTCTCCAATATTTTTAACGTAATATAAAAAACTTCTATATCTCTACCATCTAGAAATGTATGGCTGACTCTTACCAGCTATGTCCTGAATTCAAAGTAAAAAGAAAAACAACCCCCCCCCCCCAAAAAAAAATCAAACTATAATAACTTACAATTTCTGAAAGAATTCTATTTAAGTCCTAACACTGTAATCTTCCATTGATTTTGGTTAGGAAATCTATTAAAAGCCTAATGGAGCTTCGGGATCGGGCTTGCCTAACATGTACCACCACAGACAATGGTCTCCAGGGGCACCTGCCCAGGTGCGGGTTAGGAGGGTCAGTGCAGCGGAAGCAGGTGGCGCCAAGCGTGGGGACCAGCATCTCGCCTTTTCTCCAGGCTACCAGGGTCGAGGACAGGGGAGAAAATGGAAACAGAGGCGCAAAGGGCGGGCCTGCCTTCATTTCTGGTGAGTTCTGGAGACCTCAAGTAGACTGTAAGCCCCTAAAGTGCGTGCAGGGGAGAGGAAAGGGGGAATATGGAGACAAAGGAGACTTTAATTTGCCTCTTGGTGACCAGGCCTAAATCCAGAAGCGCTGCCATTTCACCCGAGGGAAGGACTCCGTGCGGTCACCAGTTCACGTTCCTGCGCCCCTGAAGAGTGTACGTGGCTCAGCTCTCCCGTGTCGGCGGACATTCGGGACGTTTCGCCCCCAGGGCTCCGAAGCGGACGCGAGCCAGCTGGGAGACCCGCAGAAGGTGCCGCGTGGGAGCACCAACCTGGGCCGGCCGCGCCTGGGCCGCGCCGCCCCGCGCCCGCCTCTGCTGCCCCCTGCCGGCTGCGCGAGCGGCGCCCCGGGAGCGCGCCTCGGCCACCCGGTCAGGCCGGGGGCGCAGTTACCTCTTGGGGACATCAAAGCTCCGGCAGATGGCCGGGCGTGGTGGCGCTCCACCTTTGGTTTTCCCATAGCGGATCAGGTCCTGGAAGAGCGCGCAGCTGGGGAGCAGGCGAGGCGGCACGAGCTGCAGCAGCAGGGTCAGCAGGAAAGCGGCGGCCAGTGTGAGCCACACAACGCGAAGCGGGTTCAGCATCCAGAGCGCCGCCCCAGCCCAGGGAGCCATGGCCGGGCCCGCTTCCGCGCTCCCAGGGCCCCCGCCTCCAGCGGGCGCGGGACCGGCCCCTCGCGCGCCGCGCGCTGGTCTCGGGCGGGCGGGACTTCGCTGACGCGGCGCGAGGCGGGGACGCGCTTTGACCCTCCGGGGACTTGCCTGCGCCGCGCGGGATCCCGGGATTTGTCTCTCATCTGACTCCGGGATGCCCAAATGCAACGCCAGAATATGATTCAAATAAGCGAAACTAACTAGACCACGTGCCTGCAAGTCTTCATCGCCGCTTTATTTTCAATGGAAAAAACAGAAACAATCCAGTACAATTGAAATAGGACCTAAGCCAGTCTGTGTGGAATAAAGAAAAATATACAAATGGTCAAGAGACACATCAAAAAGTCTCAAACGTTACCCATCCGAAAAACAAAAATCTATACTTCAATGAGATACAACCTCAAAGCCAGTAGGATGGCTGTAGTCAATAACAAGTGTGGAGAAATCAGAACTTTCATATTATCTCTGGTTAGAATATAAAGTGGAGCATCCATCTTGAAAAACAGGAATTTCCTCAGAAAGTTAAACTTACCGATACCATTTAATAATTTCACTCCCAGGTATATAACCACAAGAATTGAAAACATATGTCCATAGAAAAGCTTCACCATGGATGTTCATAGCGGCATTATTCATAATAGTCAGAGGTGGATACAATCCAAATGTCTATAATCAAAATGTGGTATATCCTCACAATGGAAAATATTTGGCCATAAGGGGGAACGGAGGACTGATGCATGCTGCAATATGGATGAACCTTGAAAACAGTACAAGTAAAAGAAAGCAGTCAAAAAAGACCGTATAACAACACATTGAGATTTGAAGGGGGTAATTTATACTCCCCTCTTCCTCTCCTAGTGCCCAAATGGCAATCTCACTTAGAACTTCAAACCTATCCTCTGGGAAAAGCTGGAGCCCAGGATCTGCTGAGCCTCCCAGTCTCAGTTTTGTTTCCCAAATTCATCAAGCAGGTGAGTCATTCTCTCTCCCACAGGGAAGAGTGAGTGATGGGGACTGGAAAAGATGCCAAATATGGCCATTCCATACTTTTTCTTTATCTTGGTAATCCCTCCAAACATTGCTTGGCACTAAGTAATGTCTCTATTCACTAATTTACCAAATATTTGTTGAACAACCACCATAGGCAAAGTGTATAGTGAGGACTATATAGACTGGGTTGGATGGCCTCAGAGAACTAACATTTTGGTGGGGGAATGACAACGCTCAGCATCTGAACAGTTAAACCACAATCAGCTGCTTTCAGCGTTGCGTATTCCAAGTCTCATCCTGAACTCCTTTTGGCTCCATTTCCTCTCACTTCTTTGGTGATCTCATGTCTCAAGGACTGAAATAAGGATGTCCACCTCAACCTTCCCCTTGAACTTGTCCTAGTCTATCTAATTTTTTCAAGAATGAATACTTTAAAACCATCTTAAGTGCATCTCTAAAAGAAATCTCACATCTTTCCTCTCTTCCTCCTCCCTTCAACCAAATCTACTCATGTGTCAGTTTCCCCAGGAACTGATATCTCCATTGCTCAAAAAACTCAAAGCCTTCCCAGACACTACTTCTCATCCACCTGCAAATCCTGCTAGTTTTACCTTCAAAATATGTCTAACTTTGATACCATTTCATTATCTCTAACATATCATCCCGGTCCAAGTCACCATGGCCTGCCTTGATTATTGTGATAACCTTCTAACTCCTGCTTCTGCTGTGGTCCCTACGGCCTGTTTCCAACACAGCAGCTAGCGTGATTCCTTCTGAAGGAGAAGTTATCATGCCCCATCTCTGCTCAACCCTCTAGTGGCTTTTCCTTGTACTGAAAGGCACATTCGAAGTTGTACGTGGTCCTATCTGGTCTGGCCCCTCTACTTCTCTGACTTCACCTCCTAGTCTTGCCTGTGTTCACTCCACTCCCCACACGCCACTGGCCTCTGTGGTGGTCTTCAACCTGCTAAGCATGCCCCTGCCTTCGGGCCTGTGTACTTTTGTTCCATTTGACCAGGCAGCCCTCTCCCAGATATATGCACGGCCTCCTCCCTTGCTTTTTTTCAGGTTCCCACTCAAAATTAAGAGAGACCACCCTATATAAAATACTCTTGCCCTCCTTTGCATTTCCTTCCTTAATATTCTCCGCATCACTCATCAGAACCGGATGTCCCATATTTCATCATATGTGTTGTTTGTTTCTTCCATGAGAATAAATGTGCCAGGAGGGCAGGGATTGGTTTATGGGTTATCGTTTTTCTAGTACCTTTGTCAGTGCCTGGCATATAGGTGCTCAACAAATGTTGTTGAGGGAATGAATGAATCATCCCATATCTATTTAAGATATCAGTAGAAGAAATGTTGTGAGGCAGTACATAATGTCATTGCCAAATTAATGATATATTAGTTAATATTCTGGCCTATTATTTTTATTATTACCATTCTAATAATTATGTGCAACAGTCATTGTTCATTATTACATGTGACAAGCAGGATTGATGTCCTATTATTTTATTTAGGTTAATAACAAAACCTGAAATGAGTAATGGATAAAACATGAGGAAATAGGACAATTGAAAGGAAGAGAGTGGGAGTTAAACTTTCCTTCCTATATGACTTACATCATTTAAAATAATTCCAATAATGTGCTTCCTAGTCTACTTAGTATATTCAATTCATATAACACAGAAATTCATTTCCTACGTTAAATCTACATTTTTCCGTTGGCACACAAAAAAGTGATTTTTTATGAGAGAAAACATTTGGGCCATATGTACAGTGTACTGGAAATTGATTAGGCTTGATTAATCTGTCTTAGTAAAAATCTTTACAAAAATGAGTGAAACTGTTTTTAACAACCTCTGCTCCTTGGAATTACTTGTCAATATTAATTTACCTGGAACCTCCACTTTCTATGTGATGGATTTTATTTTCATGAGCAAAATTAGTATCTATTTGAATTTTTTCTTCATAATGTGCTTAATTCCAAAGAAATTTTAACATTAAAGCAGTACTAATTTTAGCTATAGTTAAACACTTAAGTGTTTTCCTGAATTTCTTTACATTGTTAGTTACCACACAATGTAAAGGAGGGAACATTTCCTGAGGTTTAGAACCTAATCTATGGAAACTAATCTGTACATTCAACACACTTATTCAAAGCCTTCTATGTGCTAAACACATTGTGAGGAGCTGGACATTCAAAGAATGAATCAGACCCACCCACAAGGTGCTGAGTTACAAAACTGAAATTCCTTCTTTCACCTTCTTACTTATCCTAAAGGAATTAGTCTCTAACTTGTTTTTACTGACTCAGCAATTGACACATTATTGATTCCAGGAATCAAACCCTGCCTTTTTTTTTTTTTTTTAACCACCAAAGGAGGTTAGTTGTAGGAATAGTTTAGAAACCACAGGTTTTCTCCATTCTTGTGGAGTAACTTGGTTGCACAAGTGCTAAGGAATACCCTAGAATTCTGTTATAAGTATCCCTGAGGACACTATTTTCTTATCTATTTACAATAATATGTTTTATTTCCACGCTAGTGAAGCAGCAGTCTGTTTTATTTTTACTCCACAAGATGGAAGGGTCTGCAGTAGAGGGTGGGGTATGTGGAAGTTTCAAGACCACTGGGGACTCAGGCCTTAGGGCAACCAACTAGACAACCATGAACAAGCCAAGTTACCACTCTTGGCCTCAGTTTATTAATTTGTTAAATGAGGCGGTTGGATTACACAGCAAATCTCAAACTTAATATATATATATCAGTCACCTGGGGATTTTGTTAAAATGCAGATTCCTATTCAGTAGGCTGGGGATGGGGCCTGAGATTCTGCATTTCTAACAAGCTGTCAGGTGGTGAATGCAACCCAGGCTGCTGGTCCATGGCCTACGTTGGGAGTGACAAGGGCGAGATCAGCATTGCCCAATAGAAAAGTAATATGAGCTGCATATGTAATTTTAAATTTCCAAAAGCCACATTGAAAAGATCAAGTTAAAAATAATTGGGATAATACATTTTATGTAACCTCATAATAAAAATATTATTTTAATATGTCATCAATGTAAAAATTATGAATGAGATATTTTACATTATTTTTTCATATTAGGCCTTTGAAATCTGTTTTACACTTGCCACATATCTCCATTTGGACTAGCCACATTTCAAATACTCAGCAGCCACATGTGTGCTACCCACCACTTATTCAGGGCTAGACCATCTCTGCAGCTTATTTCAGTGCTAATAACATTCTCCAATTCATAGCTTACATTTCAAATAGACTCCTGCCTCCAGGTGGCGCTAGTGTTCTTTGTTTCATCCTTGAAAATTTATTTTTTGCTTGGGTGAGAGCAGTACAAAAGGCCATTTAACATTATTTTTTATTCATTTAATTCCTTTCCTTAATTCATTCCTCCCTTAATTTATGTTTACAGGATGTAATAATGTTAAGTATATTATATTCCCTGTAACTTTGTTCAATAACTAAAGCCCAACAAAATTATTACTATTAAATTATAGAAGGAACAAAGTCATTGTTATCCACTCTTGGAGGGAGAAGCTATATAATATTGATCTCTGATTACATAATAACTTTAGACACAGGGTGGTGACTAGTTATTCAACAGAGCAAAAGTGGAAACAGGAAAATTGCTGACCAGTATATATCAGACTCAAATAATAACTTTGTGAGACATTGTTTTATGACTGGTACTTTGTATTGGTGGTTTATGTGTTGAATTTTCTGAAAGAAGTGAATATAAAAATAAACCTCAGTTTCATCTCTGTAATTTTGTCTTTACCCCAGGCATACTATTCTTTAGAGATTAGGTTTCTGGAGGAATAATTTTAATACTCTGCTTAGCTTTAAGGTGTGAGCACTGACCAAATTTTAAAAAGCTTGATATGATTTCTTTTGTCAGAGTGTGCCTCCTAATGATCACTAAAATATGTCAGGAATCATGAACAAGGTGTTTGCATGTGTTCACTTATCGCCACAGAAAACAGATGAGGTAGATACTTTTATTATCCCTACATTTCAAGTGAGGAAATGGATGCTTGAGATATTAAAGAACGTGTCCTGGGCACGTGACCATTAAGAGGTAGAGTGGAAATTCACATCCAGTCTGTTGGGCCCTTAAGTTCATTCCCTTAACTATTATGGTACATTGATTAATCACCCTTCCTTTGCTTTAAGCAAAATTTGCTGGTCAGCCAACAAAATAGTCAACAAAAACTATGATCTATGATATCTAAGTGTAGAATACCCACGATGGAGGAGGGGTTGTCTTATATATTTTATTTTTTTTTATTTTTATTTTTTTGTTAACCCTCATCCGAGGATATTTTTCCACTGATTTTTAGGGAGAGTAGAAAAGAGAGGGAAAGACAGAGAGAAGCATCGATGTGAGAGAAACACATCAATTGGTTTGCCCCCTGCAGGAGCTCAACCAGGGTCTGGGCCGGGGAGGAGCCTGCCACCAAGGTACATGCCCTTGACTGGAATGGATCCTGGGACCCTTTGGCCCCAAGGCCCATGCTCTATCCACTGAGCCAAATCGGCAAGGGCAGGGTTGTCTTTTATAATGATAAGCCATAACATATTTAAAACAAGGTCAGAGAGCCCAAAGCTCAGGTACTTTTGGTCTGAGTTACCATTTGACTAGTGACATCCTAAGCCAAGTCACCCACATTCCATTTTATACGTCTATGAAACAGAGTGAAATGGGAATATTTTTCATGAAAGCATAGGTTGAATACATGACATGATTTCATGAGAACTTGCATAACAGATTCCTTGCACATAATCATTGTAAAAGTGTATTCGTTATATTGTATCACACATGGAATTCCCAGCAGTTTTATGATGCATACAATACAGAATGGTGCGTGTGTATGAGAGAGAGAGATAGAATTGAGTTCAAATCCGCCTCCCCGCCTCCCCCCTTTTTTTCTCCTGCTAACCACTGGCTCTGTTATCTGGAGTAATTTAGTAAATCTCTCCTGGATTGTTTCCTCAAATAAAAATAAGGGTTATTTTTTTTTCTCTGAGGATGTGTCACAAGAATTAAATGAGATGATATATATAAAGTCTCTAGCACATAGTTAATACTCAATGTTAATTTTGTAGAACAATAAAATAGAAATATCAATAAGCTATCCCTACCTGCTTATTTTAGTTTTTAAAGGAACTTGATATCCAGTGATAAATGGAGCAGAAGACGGAGGCCACTCCCCAGGCAAAGAAAGTCTACTTCTCCAACTCCCCAAATTCTCAATTTTTAAAAATGAAATTGGGCCAACTTCATCTAATTTATGCAGCAAACTGCTTTAGTTCTCTACTTTGCTTTGGCAGTGAAAACCAGTCTCTTAAGTAATCTTGTTGAAGGGCTTATGAAGACATTATGGTATTTGGCTCCCTATCTTATCCAAGTCGCCTGGATGAAAAATTTGTCTTTCCTTCCCCTGTTTCAGACAAAGGATTTATAACTACTTTAGCATATTATTGAAGCAGAGACATTGCGGAAATGTGACTCCAGGCTGACTTTTATAGGTCCTGTTTTGGATGGGCAGCACAGGCGGAAAAAATATATTGTTTTTATTTTTTATTTTATTTATTTATTTATTTTTAAATACATTTTTATTGATTTCAGAGATTAAAGGAGAGGGAGATACAGAAACATCAATGATGAGAGAGAATAATTGATTGGCTGCTTCCTGTATGCCCCCTGCTGGGGATCGAGACTGCAACCCGGGCAAGTGCCCTTGACCAGAATCGTGCCTGGGACCTGGGACCCTTCAATCCACAGGCTGACGCCCTATCCACTGAGCCAAACCGGCTATGGCAAAACACATTGTTTTTAAAATGTCAAAATTTTCTGATATAAAAGGAGTTCTTTTCCTCTTCTCTTCCCTTCCCTTCCTTTCCCTTCCCTTTCTTTCCCTTCCCTTCCCTCCCTTCTCTTCCCTTCCCTTCCCTTTCTTTCCCTTCCCTTCTCTTCCCTTCCCTTCCCTTTCTTTCCCTTCCCTTCTCTTCCCTTCCCTTCCCTTTCTTTCCCTTCCCTTCCCTTCCCTTCTTCTCGTTCTCTTTTTTCACCTTTCTTGCCCCCCCCCTTTTTTTTAATCTTTGATGGTATGTGACTGCAGATGAGAACATACAAATCTTAAAACTTTTCACTGGGTTCTTGAAATCAAGCCCAAATGTTTTTTCCTCATCAAATTCCTCTTTTCTTGTTGGCTGGAAACAAGCCATCTAAGCCAAGTGGTCACAGTTCACACGTAAGGAGAAGGAAAATCTATTTTAATCCTCCAAAGATTAAGGGACAGTCTGCTTCTGACACTCAAAAAGGGTCTGGGGGGGGGGGGAATAAACGATCCATGATGGAACATGATCTCAGCATATCCTCCAAGGACACAGAGGTGCCCAAACAAATATGGAGTATAACTTCTTCTCTGTGTCATATGCTTGGAAAAAGAGTGGAGACTTGCAGAAAGAGGGAAAAACGTTATCAAGGAGAAAGACAGACAATGGCCTGGCATGAATGGTATCTCAAGGCAGATAAGGGAGATCTAAGCATGGTGGTTTTGGATTATACACAAGGTTGAATTGACAGGGAGTTTCCCCACCGAGAAAGCTGGCATCTGCTGTCTTTTCTAGGAAGTAGTTCAAAGTAGATAGTGATGTGTGGTAAACGGGTAGTGGGAGACAATGAAGAAACGATTATCCTTTAGGCCCCTCTCCCATTCCCCCACACTCTCCCTTGCCCACTCTTTCTGTACTCATTGCTCATATTATCGAGTGGCCAATAGTGATGTACAGAGGTGCAGTGAAAATAGTACCGGCTTTATAACCACACGAAACCGAGTTTAAATCCCTGCCCTCCTCCTAAGGGACCATGGCAAGTCACTTAGCTTCTCTGAATCTTCGTTTCCTCATCTGGAAATGCAAATACTATCTGCGCTGATAACCTAACCGAGTTGTTGTGAGAATCACATGAGGGAATGGAAAGGAAAGTGCTGTGTAAATTGCCGAGTGCTGCAAATGTAAAGTCCAGGGATAACGATAACCTAAGGAACAGAGGAGTGTTATGTCTGGATTTCTGCAGATCTCAGGTTCAGGTTCGCCTATGAAATCTCCTTCCCTCCTTCTCTTTGTCATAACAGATGGGAGGACTTGGCTGGCCTCCATCAGATGGATTAATATATTCCAACGTAGAAGGGCCAGCACCTGCCCTCATAGCTTCAACTCCTGGTAGCCCTTCAGAAGCACTATTTCCTTACTCCCTGCTATGCACCAGACGCCAAGCTAGACCGCTTACCTAGGCTTTCTTACTGATGCTCTCATCTGCAGAAGAGAAAACCGAGAGTCCGAAAATGAAAACATGTGCTCAAGTTCACTCAGCTGGTCAGTGGCAGGACAGGATTCCAAGGCAAGAGGCCCTTTATTCTCACAGGGTGTAGGGGTGAGTATGGTTCCCTTTAGTTTTCCCCATCTTACTTTCCTCATGCCCCTCCTCTTCACCCTCCTCTCCTGCTCCCTCTCTTCCTCTTCCCCTGCTTCCATTCTTTCTTGAGATATGAAGGTTTCTTTACTAAACAACCAGGAGAAATCTATAAGGAAATGAAGACACAGGTGAGCAAGAGTTGGAACTCTTTGCTAAATGTGGCTTCTTCTTGAGGCCTCAGGGAAAGCACCAAAGAAGTAAACCCATGAACACATCATGGAGTTTCCTTGGTGAGCACAGCCCACGAGGGTTTGTGCCTGCCTCCTTAAGAGCTTCTTTCTCTTAAAAATATTGTTTATGTTAATAGCATAAGAAATACAGTAAGTCCTCACTTAACATCCTCAATAAGTTCTTGGAAACTGCAGCTTTAAGTGAAATGACATATAAAAAAAACCAGTTTTACCATAGACTGATTGGCATAAATAAGAGTAAAGTTCTTAGGGTATATTTCTGGTCACAAAAAAATCACCAAACTTCTAAATAAAGATCCCCAACACTTCTAATATTAAACATTGAAATAAATGTGATCTATGCATATATTTCAAAAAGATTAATAAAAACAAGTAAATTTATTATTTCCCAACCCATTTATTCCAGTTCAGGGTGGCAGGTGGCTGGAGCCTATCCCTACAGCTCAGGGCACAAGGTGGGACCCAATCCTGGACAAGGTGCCCTTCCATCGCTGGGCCACCCACACCCACACTTAGACTGGGATAGCACAGACACGCCAGCTCACCGCACGTGAGCAGCTTTGGGAAAGGGCTTAGACACCCGAGTCCCCAGAGAGAAAGCCCATGCAGACATGGGAGAATATGCGTATTCCACACACACAGTGGCTTGGGCTGGGAATTGAATCTTTTTTTTTTTTTCTTAAGAAATGTTGTAATGAAACCACAGTGAATGAAATGACATCATGCGAGGACTTGCTATACACAAACATGTTTTCATTGTAAATTCTAAAAATTGAACATTACAGATTAAGTTACAGGCTCATTTGATCCCCTTTATCCCATTCCCTGCCTCAGATGTAACTGTAATTACTGTAGCGCACACAGACACGCATGGTATAATGAGGTGTTGGTCAATGATAGACTGCATAGATGAGGGTGGTCCAGTAACATTGCAATGGAGCTGAAAAATTCCTATCACCTAGTGACCTAGTCATGTTGTGAAGTTGTAATGTCATAAAGCAACACATTACTCATGTATTTGAGGTGATGCTGGGGTAAACACTCTGTACTGCCAGGCATATGAAGATATACACATACAACTATATACACTACAGGATACTTGATAATGATAATAAATGGCTGGTTTATGTATTGGCTATACATTTTATAGTTATTTTAGACTTTTCCTACTTATAAGTATGCTACATCTTGTGTTTACCATGTTTCTTGATTGCATCATTTCTCTTGTACTTTACTCTTGTGTGGTTTTGTATAGTAATGTGCTGTACAGGCTTGTAGTCTAAGAGCAGCAGGCTGAACTATATAGCCTAGGTGTACAGTGGACTTTATATCACCTAGGTTTGTATAAGTACACTCCATGATTGCACAATAAAAATTTTGCTTAGTGATGCATTTTTCAGACTGTATCCCCATTCTTAAGTGGCACCTGCACTTTAAAAATAACTTTGAAAGTTAATTTATGTACATTTATTGAGATATTTTCTTCATTGATTTTTTAGGGAGGGAGGGAGGGAGGGAGAAAAAGAAATAGTCATTGATTGGTTGCCTCCCGAAAAAGCCCCAACAGGGTCTGGGGATCAAACCTGTAACCAACGTACATGCCCTTGACCGAGAATCGAACCTGAGACCATTTGGTCCGAGGGTCAATACTCTAATCACTGAGCAACTGGCTAGGGCCATATATTTAATTTATATATGAGTTGTATCAGTTATGTTTATCATTCTATAGCTTTTTTAAAAAATTTGTATTTAATAACATACCTTGGAAGTATTCCCATGTCTAGACGCATACAGCAGCCTCATTTTTTTACTGCTTCATGGTATGAAGCCATTATAATTTAAACACTCTTCTACTGATGGACTTTCATGTGGTTTCCATCCTATTGCAAATGGTGCTCCAAAGGCAATCTTGTACTTAGATGTGAGTGTTTCTCTAGGGTAGATACTATAATATGACTCTGGATAGAACAAAATTGGTTGGTTGGCTTCCCTCCTCCACCCAACCCTGTTTTCAAAAGGCAGCTAGCTAAAGTTCTCTTATGTAATTACTTGGGCTTCCTTCATTCCGGCAGATTATCAGTTGTGTACAATGTCATTTTCATGATCTTTATCTTTGTGGTTTTGTGATATCACAGGTTGAGTAAAAAATATTGTTTATATGACTCTTGCAATAATCAACCCTGTACTTGACATGGTTGAGTTGTGTGTGTGTGTGTGTGTGTATAGTTAATGGATTAAAAGTACAGTAATCCAAATTACCCTCTCAAATGGGTAATTTACACTCCTGCCAGCACTATACAAGAAAACCTATTCCCTTAAATCCTCACCAACACCCATTATTTTCTTTTTTCTTCATTATTTTCAAACATTAAACCTTTTGCCAATCTGATGGGGTGGGGAAAATGGCATTTCATTGTTGTTCTAATTTGTATTTCTACCCTAACTTTCTTCTTATGGCAGAAGTGGCCTCCTTAGGGAGTTCTTATGTTCTCGTTAAACAATGGGGAATCCCTTTCCCTCATCTGTTCCATCCCAGCACCCGTAGATACTGGAGGAAAGGCCTGGAACAGTGGTGAGGTCCCGCGTTCCACACGCAGACTCACTCTCCCATTGCTCTGGATCCTACATTGGACATTCTTATAGTGTCTCAATCCATGACCCACCTCTGCAATATTACGCTCTGTTTAGAAGCTCTTCAGAGATGCTGGAAAATGGTCACATGCTCACTTTCCCCTTGTTTATTTTCCGTTGTAGGTGTTGTATTTTATTCCTAATATGTCAATTGTTTTTAAATATAAGGGTCTTCACTGTGGAATTTTAATAGTCCATATGTATTTTTGATTAGGAAAACACTATAGGTGCATTATTTAAAACTTGAAAAAGTTTTAAAGATTAGAAAACTATCTTCTAGTCAGAGGCAACCATTGTTAGTAAGGTGAAAATATATGTTTCAAAGAAAATAAGTTTTCAGATATAAGCATATTTATCTTTTATGCAGATTTTATAAATGTCTGCTATACTACTTTTCTAGCCACTCTGAGAGATAATTTTCTCTTTATTTCCTCTATTATTTTATGACGGTGTTCTTGTATTGCTCATTTCGAATATAAGATATCTTTATACTTGTCTTATTGTTTAAACCTAGCCTGAGATGGTCACTTCTTTACATGTCTACCAAAAGCTCATTAACCTATGAGGCTACCTTGACCGAGTGGGACTTCAGACTATGAGTGCTGTGTGTCCTCAGGGTAGACAGGTTCTTAAACTAAGCTTGAGTGGAGCACACATCTCATAACTAGGAGAGGAGGCATAACCTAATGCTTTCATATTTGTATTAAAGTACTTTTTATATTTGTATTAAAATACTTAATATAATTGCTACATCTAAAATTATTTGAATTTAATATTTATTTATTTGTTTTATTATTGTTTAAAGTATTATAAATAGTAGTACATATGTCACCTTTCCCCCCCATTGACCTCCCTCTGACCTCCCCCACTCCCCGGCACATGCCCTCACCCCCCTAGTATCTGTGTCCATTGGCATGCAGACAAGTCCTTTGGTTGATCACTTACCCCCATCCATCAACCCTCTCCTGCCTTCGCGCTGAAATTTGACAGCCTGTTCTATGCTTCTTTGTCTATGTATCTATTTTTGTTCATCAGTTTATGATGTTCGTTATATTCCACAAATGAGTGAGATCATGTGATATTTATCTTTCTCTGACTGGCTTATTTCGCTCAGCATAATGCTCTCCAGTTCCATCCACTCTGTGGCAGATGGCAAGAATTCCTTCCTTTTTACCACAGCGTAGTAGTCTGTTGTGTAGATGTGCCACAGTTTTCTAATCCACTCGTCTGCTGATGGGCACTTAGGCTGTTTCCAAATCTTAGCTATGGTGAATTGTGCTGCTATGAACATAGGGGTGCATATATCCTTTCTGATTGGTGTTTCTGTTTTCTTGGGATATATTCCTAGAAGTGGGATTACTGGGTCAAATGGAAGTTCCATTTTTAATTTTTTAAAAACACATACCCAAAAACAAAAAATAAAAAAGGTTACCCTAGAGATTGTGATAGGGTATCACAATTGAGTTACACATACTTGCATAATTGTCTCCCAGCATGCTTAGGAACACCCCTTAATTTATACAAGGCCTAAGAATCTCAACTGGTAGAAGCACAAACCCTCTCCACAACTGGTGTCAGAAAGCACAGGCCTAAGGAGAGGCCCAAGACACCTGGGAAGAAGTCTAGCCTCGTGGGGAGATGGAATGCTGGAGAAGAGTGTCTCCAAGTTTACTATGAGCCCGTGCCTGCCCAGTGCCCTAGCTCTTTTATGGACCTCCTAATTTGTGCCAGCTGGGGAGACAAAGTTACCATCTTGCTTCTGCTACCCAGTGCAGCCAAAGGGAGAGTTAGTTGGCTCTTTGGCACACCAAATTCTTCTAGAAGCACAAGAGAATATTCTTTATTATGGCTAAGATAAATGTATGAGGCTGCATCATTTTTCACAGTTGATTAGGATAAATGTTGAATTAAATGCTCTGATTCATCTCAGTTCTATTGTGAAAATTATTTGTTGGCTGCCGCTTTTTTTCCCTATCTTAATCCACAGTTTATTTAATTGACTCTGAACATTAAGTGGTGATTGAAATGGTTTGCTTCAGAACAGATGGCTTCACGCTATTATATAGGAAGTGCTTTCTTAAACCCTCTGCTTGATGAGCTGGGCCTGTGATTTCTGGCAGAAATTATTTTAACAATAAAGACTCATTTCCCAATATTGGTTTTGTTTACAAATGTCATTATAACTCTGGATTGATTGGCTGAAAGCAGTGGTTCCTTGGCTGAGCTGGACCCAAGCATTGCATCAAGAATAGAGGTTGGTTACACAGGCCAGGGGCTAGCTTTCGGGAGAGCTGGTAAAAATTCTTATTTTGCTTATAATTTTGCAGTGTTTTCGTGGGAGGACTCAATGTTTGAGGCCAAGATGCTTGTGCTGGATTATAGCCTCAGAAGGGAGCTCTAAATTCTGGGGGTGAGCATGGCAGGATAATGGTCAGCCAGGCAACTAGATGTCATGCCTGACTGTGGTCTTGGAAGGGCCACTGTAAAGCTGGTGGGGGTGTAGGAGGAGAAACAACGAGAGAAGAGAAAGGGGGAAATAATCGGAAAGGGAGGAGGAAGAGAAAGAAATGGGGTTAGGGTGGTGAGTTTAATGTCAATGTCTGCCCAGCACTCGCAAAGGCCTCTGGTTTGTGGCAGGTGGGCCCTGAGGCCACCCTGTTTTCACTCACCAACTCACGAAGACACGAGAACACCTCAGGTCCCCAAGAGCTTTTCTAATTCTTAGTAAGGTGTCATTTAGACTAGTGCAACCCTGGAGGAATGAGCAAGGAAGGCCATTGAAAACAGACTCTACTTGGCTTCATTGCTGAGCTCCTTTGTGGAACCGGAGTGTCACACAAGTATGTGTGAGACTCATATTAATGGTTGTTCTACTTGATGTGATATCAAGAGAACCCTTTAAAAGGGAAGCATCATGTTCTGTTTCTTTAGATCAGCACTTCCCTTCAACCTGTCCAGGGGTCTTCTGGCTGCAGAATATTTTGGTTTAGACGCCAGAGCTAATATTTTCTAGTAGTGGGGGCTGGGTGAGTTCCTTAAACTTTCTCAGCCTCATTCTCATGGCCAGAAAATGAAAATTGTAGAGATGTTGCTAGCAGCAGATTGCCCTGTACTAAAAACTGTATGGATGCATACACGCACATGCAAATGTATATAGATACATGTATATGTGTATATATATATATACACACATGTGTATATATACACACACACACATATATGGTATATGGAAGTGAATATAAATATATATACAGAAATTTAAGGATATGAATGAAATAGTAACTATATTTTAAAATTATATTTTGCATATGTACTTTATTAGATACTGTACATTAAGGCAATGCAAGCTATTTCTTCAGGTAATTTTTACCTTATTTGATTTATCCTTTATACCCTGACATATAATAGAAGATGTATATATGTAAATAGGATATGTAAATAAAATAGATGTGTATTTAAATAGGATATGGATATATTAAAAAATAGATGTGTATATAAATAGGATCTCTCTATATATAAAACTCTAATATGCAAATAGACTGAACAGTGAAACAACTAAACAACTGGTCGCTATGACATGTGCTGAACACCAGGGGCACAAGGACCATGGCAGGCGTCGGCCGCGGCGGGATGGTGGAGCAGGTGAGCGGGGGCACCAGACCAAGGCGGGGCACCAGTTGCTGTCATTGGGGCAAGCCTCTGGTGGTTAATGCAAATCCTTTGCTCCTGTGTTGCAGTCCCGCCCGGCACTCTCACCTGCTGCTGGCGCCAGCCCCACTCGCACCCGCTGCCTGTGCCCCATGCTGGCCCCGATCGTTTGGCTCTGTCAGCGGGTGCAAGTGGTGGCTGCCACCCCGATTGCCCCTCAGGGCTTCTCCACTTCCCTCTACTCCTGAGGGGCGATCGGGGCCAGCAGCTGCCTCTTGCATCCCCTCTGGCGATGGCCCCACTTGCACTTGCTGCTGGCACCAGAGCTGCCTCTCACACCCACTGCCAGTGCTGGACCCGCTCGCACCTGCAGCTGGTGCCGGAGCTGCCACTCGCTCCTGCTGCCAGCGTCCAGCACTAGTCCCGATTGCTCAGCACCATCAGCGGGTGCGAGCAGCGGCTGCCGGCCCTGATCGCCCCTGAGGGCTTCTCCACCTCCCCCTCCTCCTTAGGGGCAATTGGGGCAGCAGCTGCTGCTCACACCCTGCTAGGCACCAGCCCCGCTTGCACCCGCTGCTGGTGCCGACCCCAATCGCTCCCACTGTCAGCAGGTGTAAGCAGGGCAGGTGCTGTCAGCATGTGGGAGCAGTGGCGGCGGAGCAGGGCTGCCAGCAGACGGGACCAGGGGCCATGGCAGGAGGGGCAGGGCGGAGGTGTGAAGGACGGGCTGAGACCTACCCCTGTGCCTACTGCAGCCTCGTGGCCCACAGTTCCTTTCAAGGTGCACGAATTTGTGCACTGAGCCCCTAGTATATATACATAAATAAAAGATATATATATATATATATATATATATATATATATATATATATATATTACATACCTACACAGGAGGGTGGGACTAAAGTAGGTTTATAGTTGTGAGTATGCAAAACAGAGTTTATTTTTGTATTATTATTTATTAATTATTGTATTATTTTCCATATGAACAACAGTAAAGCTACTTTTGCCCTACCCTGTGTGTGTGTGTGTGTGTGTATTTATATGTGTGTGTGTATATATATATATATATATATATATATATATGATTTGTTTTAAGGAATTGGCTCATGTGATTATGGAGTCTGAGCACTCTAGACCCAGGAGGACTGAGGGCAGGAGAAAACTGATGTCCCAGTTCTGAAGCCAGTGAGGCAGACAGAGAATTCTTTCTCACTCAGCCCTTCTATTCAGGCCTTGAATGGTTTGAATGAGGCCCACCCACACTGGGGAGAGCAATCTGCTATACTCAGTTTTCCAATTCAAATGCTAATTTCATCCAGAAACACCCTCCTAGACTCACCCAGAAATAGCATTTAACCAAATATCTGGGCACCTCACAGCCCAGTCTAGTTGACACATAATATTAACTATCACATACTCCATTTAGGATTCCACTCTAAACATATTTCAGGAAAAGAATATAAATACGCATACTTACTATAAGGATTAACATAGGTGTTGGTGGGGGGTGGGTGGATAAGGGAAGGGGCCTTGAACTTTGTGAGCTTTCTGGAAGCCAAAGCAAAAAAGAAAATACCATCAGGGACATACATTTCATCATCAGAATGGTGGGAGCATACCAATTCTTCAAGGAAGGAATAAAAGGTTTTTCTAGTACTTAATATAATAAATTCGTCAATTGAGATTTACATAGGGAATACTCAAATGGGTCGAACATAATGACCCTATCAATATTTTTTGTAAAAGCAGTAATAGATATTTATTCATAAAAGTCAAGGACATGACCTTAAAACACAATACAGTGAAGGTCATTGGGAAAAGGTCTACGGTAATGTATTTCAAATAAGAAATGTTCGGGGAGAATCCAAGATGGTGGCGTAGGTAAACACCTAAACTGCTGCCTCACGCAACAATTTCAAAACTACAACTAAAAGACAAAACGTCTATCACCCAGAACCACGGGAAAGCTGACTGAGTGGAAGTTCTACAACTAGAAGGAAAGAGAAAGGAGCATCGAGACGTGCACGAGCGCTGAAAAGCTGGGGTACGGAGGTGAGTGATCCGGGCTGGTGGCAGGCGTTGTTTTTTTCAACCCGAAGGGAGACAAGCCCCCGATTACTCTGAAATACAGTTTCTGGGGAGATGCGGGGGACCCAAACTCCTATGGGGAGAGGCTGGACTGTCTGCCATCGGGTTGGAAAGTGAGGGGGGCTTGCTTGGCTGCACTCAAGAATAATTGTTTACTGTGCTGGGGCACGGGACACAGTTGGAGACACAGAGCCGGAAAACTAGCAGCCATTGCTGTTTGCCACGCCCTAGCCTAGTGACACCCTGAGACCCCGCCCCACACAACCTACAAACCCACCCAAGCTCCAAGCAGCAGCTTTAGCATAAAAAAGGCCTGCCCTATTGCAGCTTAACCTAGCAAACTTGCAGCCTGGGTCAGACAGCTCCAAAACCTCCAAACCACAAGCAAAGAGGAGAAAACTGTAGCTCTAGCTGTAGCTCCTGCTGGGTGGACTCAGACAATAGCTGACCTGCACCCCATTGGAGATCCAGAAGCCAGTATACCTAGTGGTCAGTGTGAGACACCAGATTTCAACTCCTCACATCCATAAGTGACACATTCAAGAGGCAGACTCAGCAAGCACCAAAGCCCTACTGAAACGAGTCCTGCACCATAAGTGTGTCTCCAGCACAGCAGTTCTTCCATTATAGACACAGTGAGTCCTCACAGCCGATTGGCCTGGAGGTCAATTCCTCCCAGCGTACCAACAGCAATTAAGGCTTAACTACACCAAGACTTTGCACTCAGCCCACAAAGGGGTGTACCAACAGCGTCCACATCAGGTGATTGGGGAGGCTGAGCTACTGCCCCTTATAGGTCACCTACCACACAAAGCCACTCCATCAACACAGGGAAGCAGCCAAAATGCGGAGACAAAGAAACATGTCACGAATGAAAGAAACGGAGGAAAGCAAACTACTGGACGACATAGAGTTCAGAACCACATTTATAAGGTTACTCAAGAATCTTCTAAAAACCGCTGAGAAACTTGATGACACTTCTGAGGAGCTTAGTGAGACCTTCAAGGACCTTAATGAGAATGCCAAAAAAATGGAAAAGGACCAGTCAGAAATGAAGCATACACTGTCTAAAATAAAGAATATACAGAAACTCAACTGTAGATCAACGTACCTCAAGAATCAAACCAAAGATCTGAAATATGAGGGAACAAAAAACACCCAACCAGAAAAACAAAAAGAAAAAAAAAATCCAAAAATATGAAGATAGTGTAAGGAGCCTCTGGGACAACTTTAAGCGTACCAACATCCGAATTTTTGGGGTGCCAGAAGAAGAGAGAGAGCAAAATACTGAAAACCTATTAGAAGAAATAATGACAGAAAACTTTCCCTACCTGGTGAAAGAAATAGACTTACAAGACCAGGAAGTGCACAGAACCCCATACAAGAGGAATCCAAAGAGGACCACACTAAGACACATCATAATTAAAATGCCAAGGGCAAAAGACAAAGAGAGAATCTTGAAAGCAGCAAGAGAAAAACGGTTAGTTACCTACAAGGGAGTACCCATACGACTGTCAGCTGATTTCTCAGCAGAAACTATGTAGGCCAGAGGGAGTGGCAAGAAATATTCAAAGTGATGAACAGCAAGAACCTACAACCAAGATTACTCTACCCAGCAAAGCTATCATTCAGAGTTGAAGGTCAGATAAAGAAAAAGCTAAAGGAGTTCATCTCCACCAAACCAGGATTACATGAAATGCTGAAGGGTATTTTTTAAGAAGAGGAAGAAGAAGAAAAAGGTAAAGATAAAAATTATGAACAACAAAATGACATCAAATACATACCTACCAACAAGTGAATCTAAAAATCAAGTAAATAAAAAATCTGAAGAACAGAATGGACTGGTGAATATAATAGAATCAGGGACATAGAAAGGGAGTGGACTGACAATTCTCAGGGGGAAGCGGGTGTGAGTGGTGCGGGAAGAGATTGGACAAAAATCTTACTCATATGGATGAAGACAGTGGAAGGGGGTAAAGGCATGAGGTAGGGTGGGGTGGGGAATCAGGTGGAGGGGAGCTATAGGGGGAAAACAAAAAGAGGAACACCTGTAATCTGAACAATAAAGATTTATTTAAAAATAAATAAATAAATATCTAAAAAAAAAAAAAAAGAAAAGAAAAGAAATGTTCGGCTTTATTCCAAGCCTGGAGTTTAGAGGCCATAGCAGAATGGATGGACTAGAACTCTTCAAATGATCTGTATTTCACTTTTTGGCTGGTATTTTGGTAAGAGTTGGCCCACGAACAGTTTAAGGTAAAAACACTGGTGATAAAGCTGTTGTCTGTATCATATGGACCTACATGTGTAGTCATCACTATGCTCACTCTGTATGAAGAAAATACACCCTGCAGAACATGACACATGGAGTCAGAAGAACCAGGTTTCAGGCAAGTTACAAAACCTTGGATTTTATCCTTGTGCATGTTGTGTTGGATGTACTTGTGATATTCCTTGAGAAAACAATTATATCTCTTTGAAAAGTTTTCTCAATTGTATGTAATGAGATGGGGAAAAATTTATTGTCGTAATGGCTGTATGAGAACTCACTTTTAAGACTAGGACAGCTGTGTCATTTAGAAGTCTTTCTTTGGTAAGTGACAAAAAGATCAACTTAAAATAGCCTAAGAAAACAGGGGAGTTTATTGGCTCAGTAAATGAAAAGTCAGGGATAGGGTTAGTGTACTCGCTTTCTAATTGCTACAGCCTTAGTGAATTTTTGGTCTCAGTTCTGGAGGCCTGAGGTCTGAAGTCAAGGTGCTGGCTCCAGAGGCTTGGGGCACTTGCTTCTTCTAGCTCCGGTGGCTACCTGGCATTCCTTGGTGTTCCTTGGAACTATAGTTGGAACCACAATTGGAGTGCTTATGGCCATGTCACAACAATCTCTGCCTGCATCTTCGTATCAGCTTCTCCTCTGTATATCTGTGTTTTCTCTTCTGTCTACATCTAATCTCCCTCCCTCTGGTAGGGATGCATGTGGTTGCATTTAGAGCTGCATAATCCAGGATAAGCTTTGCCTTGCAAGATTCTTAACTTAACCACATTCTCCCCCTCCTCACCGCCCCCCCCCCATGTAAGATAATATTTTCCTTTTGCCATATATGGTAACATTTACATGTTCCAAGGAATAGGATGGTAAGCTATATCTTTGTGGCCACCATTCATACCATTGGCTTCAGAATTGCTGACATCTGGCACAGATTATACCATCAGGACTTGTTTCATACCATCTTTCAGCTATCTTTAATGTGTAGCTTTGTCTCAGGCTTCATTTATTGCAAGATGGTGACAGCAGCTCTAGATTTTTAAAAAATATATATTTTATTGATTTTTTACAGAGAGGAAGGGAGAGGAATAGAGAGTTAGAAACATCAATGAGAGAGAAACATCGATCAGCTGCCTCTGGGGATGTGCCACATGTCCTTAACTGGAATCAAACCTGGGACCCTTCAGTCTGCAGGCCGACGCTCTATCCACTGAGCCAAACTGGTTAGGGCAGCTCTAGATTTTACATCCTCTCAGCTTCATCTCTCTTAGAGGCCTCAGCTGGAAGTCTAATGAGCTTCCTTGCATCTGAGGAGTCACTCCTCTGTCCCCAAACCAATCATCGTGACCAAGGCAATGTGAGGCTCTGATTGGCTTGGCATGAGTCATATGATCATGGTATCAACTCTTCTGGGACCACATGAACTGGGAATTGGGTAGGAATAGCTCCCTAAAGAAAAATGAGGGCTATTAGGAGAAAGGGAAGTGGATATTGGGTGGCAAAATAAAACAAAACAAATTTTAGAAGTCCCCACAAATGTCTGAAGCATAAGCTTTGTTGATAAGACACTTTAAAAAGCCCTTGATTTATATAAACGAAGGAAGCTACTGTATGTTATAAAGAGAAGAAGGAGAATTATAGGGGTGTGGAGTAGGAGGAGAGACTCAGCAGAGGTCTAATTGGGATTTTGTAAAGCTGTGTATTATATGAGATGACTCTTCCAAGGCTCCATGAATCTTCAATAATTAAAAAAAAATTGACCTGCTTAACTAAATCAATTGGATTTCTCACTGGAATGATGAAGGGGTTGACCTTGCATTAAGCTTGAGGCTTGACCAAAATATAATCAGCTCTTGTAGATGCAGTTGAGAGTAGAGACCTGAGTTATATGTAAAGTAGGGCTATGACCCTCTCTGTGTAGAGCTTTGGGGGTGGGGGTGGGGGTCAACTGAGATCAAGGGTATTAAATATTTTCTAACTGTAAAGTAATACACTCCTGGGAGTTCCCCTTGTGTTGTTTTCATGACTTTCCACATAAGTTCATATCCATTTAGGCCTGTGAGTTTTCCTCTGAGTCATCCTCAGACCCTTGTCAGGGAATCAGTCAAGAATGTTTGATAAAATCTGCTGAAATTTGTCTTCCCACCAACAAAGATCTCGGAGCACATTCCTACTGATTGTGAGGCGTCTTGGCAAAATCTTTAATGTATAGTTTATTGTGTAGACGATAATGCCAGAGGTAGAGCTGAGCTTCAACAAATCAGACAAAAGTTGACTTCTTATGCTCTTACCTTATATCAGGGGCCATTTACCTGGGACACAGCCATAGGTTGCATCTATCAATCTTCTGAAAATGTGTGCAGAATGTGTGTGTGTGTGTGTGTGTGTGTGTGTGTGTGTGTGTGTGTGTGTACATGCACGTGCTTCTTTCATTGGCTTGGGAAGAGGGTCCATGGTGGCTGTCAACAGATTCTCTGAAGGAGTCATAACCCCTCAAAGGTTAAGTACTCCAGACTCAGAAGTTTCTGGCGATGGGACTTTGCTGAAAGGTGAATGAGGAAACTTGAGAATTCTAACCCCACTCAGTTGTCAGCTCTCATCCACTGGCTCTTCTTTGAGGCTCTGCTGTTACTCTAACACTCTATTATAATAGAAAGAAAACATTTTGTTTGTGTCTGGATAGTTGTCCCTTCTTTAAAAAAAATTAAAGCATTTTGTGTGTATGTTTTTAATTAGAAAGATATTACTTTTAGAAAATTTTAGAAACTTAAGAAAAGCAGAAAGATATATTTTTAATGCTTTATTGTGCTGATTAGCATTTCTAATAAAATGTTCTACAGAAATGGCAATGAGAAGCAACACTTTCTTGAAATGATAAAGGGAATAAACTCAATTATTGTGTTTTTGGAGGGAGGCATGAAGTGCCATTAATCAGGTTAAACAATTTCCCTTCTATTGCAGAAAGATATTTTAAAAATCATTCAAAACTTGGTGAATAAGTTTGTTGGTGGCATAGCATAATTAGCATGGCCTTTGGTGTCAGATACCTGAGTTTGTGTTCTGTGAAATTTTTGAAAGGTTGATTAATTTCCTCAAGTCAGTCTTCCCATTTATAAAATCCTATATAATAAAGAGGTAATATGCAAATTGACCCTCATGCCCTCACAAGATGGCTGCCTACGACCAGGCCTGCAGGGGGGTTAGTGAGGGATGATCACATGACTGAACAGCAGGCTGCGTGGGGCAACCAGGCCAGCGGGGGCGGGCAGTTGGGGTGACCAGGCCAGGAGGGGGGGCACTTGGGAGCAACCAGGCTGGCAGAGGGGGCAGTAAGAGGCAACCAGGTTGGCGGGGGGGGGGGGGACAGTTAGGGGCGACCAGGCTGACGGGGGGGTTGCATTTGGGGGCAACCAGGCCAGTAGGGGCATGGTTGGGGGTTATTAGGCTGACAGGGGGGGCAGTGAGGGGTGACTAGGCCAGCAAGGGGGGGGCAGTTAGAGGCAACCAGGCTGGCAGGGGGCGGGCAATTAGGGGCCACCAGGCCAGGAGGGGGGGCAGTTATCTGACCAGGCAAGCAGGCAGATAAGTGATTAGGAGCCAGCGGTCCAGGATTGTGAGAGGGATGTCTGATTGCAAGTTTAGGCCCAATCCGGCAATCGGACATACCCCAAGGGGTCCCGGATTGGAGAGGGTGCAGGCTGGGCTGAGGGGACCCTCACCCCCATGCATGAATTTCATGCACCGGGCCTCTTGGGGATTAAATGAGAAAACACATACCAGTGCCTAGCATGCAAGAGTGCTTAATACATGATATCATGAATCAATCTATTCATGATAGTGTTTTGCCATGACTATTGTTTTCTTTCCGATCTTTTTTAAATACTTGAGCTCATACTGCCTTTACAATTTTGTTTCCTGTTTTAGTTTTCTTTTCATTGTAGTGATTCCCTATATTATTACATATCCTTATAAATGTTAGTTTTGATGGTTTGATGTGTCTGATGGCATTATATTAAATGCAGGGATGTATGCAAATTTACTTGACAATTCCCCTATTGTTGGATACTGGAGGTGTTTTTTATTTTTAACTATTATAAATGTATGTTGTCATGAATACTTGGGATTTGTTGGTTTCCTAGTATCCAAATCAGATGGTCACATCAACATATTTAGGCAAACATGCTTTTGAAATTAATCCATTCATGCAGAATATATGGTATACTCTGCTGGAACTCAGTACAGGGTATTGTGAGTCTCCATGGAGAGAGGAGCCTTTTCTAACTAGAGTGGAGATGAGAATTGGTCTAGAAAGGTTTGTAGAGATGGTGCTAGAACTGAATCTTGAAGAGTGAGAAAAGGTGTTTGTCAGCTGGAGACGATGTGGTGAGGGGGAGAAACAGAAGGAAGCACAGAAAAACATTGAATCGTGATTGTGAGAAAATACCATTTCAAATGGGCTTATGCATAAAGAGCAAATGTGTTGGCTTGCACAATTGTAAAGTCTATGGGGTTGAGAAATGCAGGCCAGCTTCAGAATCCGCTGAATCTAAGTGCTCAAAGAATGCCATTAGGCCTCGCCTTGCATCCCTAATGATTAATGATTCCACTAAAAGTTTCTAGATTATTCCTGATTGAACTGACTTGAATCATATGCCCATCCCAGAATACAAATACAAATACCAAATCACATAAACTGAGGATGGATTAGGTGTTGTTTGCTGAAGAAAAATGGGTGGTGTTAGCAGAAAAAGGAAAAGTAGATGTTGGGAAGGCAAAAACAGCAGATGAACATGACAGTCTATTTAGGAAATTCCTAGTAATCCAGGATGGGTAGAGCAAGAGATCAGATGATGGAGGACTTTGTTTTTTGTGTGTGTGTGTTTTTTTTTAAATAAATCTTTATTGTTCAGATTATTACAGGTGTTCCTCTTTTTTTTCCCCCATAGCTCCCCTCCACCTGATTCCCCACCCCACCCCATGCCCTTACCCCCCACCACTGTCTTCATCCATAGGAGTAAGATTTTTGTCCAATCTCTTCCCGCACCCCTCACACCTGCTTCCCCTGAGAATCGTCAGTCCACTCCCTTTCTATGTCCTTGATTCTATTATATTCACCAGTCCATTCTGTTCTTCAGATTTTTTATTCACTTGATTTTTAGATTCACTTGTTGGTAGGTATGTACTTGATGTCATTTTGTTGTTCATAATTTTTATCTTTACCTTTTTCTTCTTCTTCCTCTTCTTAAAGAATACCCTTCAGCATTTCATGTAATCCTGGTTTGGTGGTGATGAACTCCTTTAGCTTTTTCTTGTCTGTGAAGCTCTTTATCTGACCTTCAACTCTGAATGATAGCTTTGCTGGGTAGAGTAATCTTGGTTGTAGGTTCTTGCTGTTCATCACTTTGAATATTTCTTGCCACTCCCTTCTGGCCTGCATAGTTTCTGTTGAGAAATCAGCTGACAGTCGTATGGGTACTCCCTTGTAGGTAATTAACTGTTTTTCTCTTGCTGCTTTTAATATTCTCTCTTTGTCTTTTGCCCTTGGCATTTTAATTATGATGTGTCTTGGTGTGGTCCTCTTTGGATTCCTCTTATATGGGATTCTGTGCGCTTCCTGAACTTGTACGTCTATTTCTTTCACCAGGTAGGGAAAGTTTTCTGTCATTATTTCTTCTAATAGGTTTTCAGTATTTTGCTCTCTCCCTTCTTCTGGCACCCCAAAAATTTGGATGTTGGTTCACTTAAAGTTGTCCCAGAGGCTCCTTACACTGTCTTCATATTTTTGGATTCTTTTTTCCTTTTGTTTTTCTGGTTGGATGTTTTTTGTTTCCACATATTTCAGATCTTTGATTTGATTCTTGGGGTACGTTGATCTACAGTTGACTTTCTGTATATTCTTTATTTCAGACAGTGTATGCTTCATTTCTGACTGATCCTTTTCCATTTCTTTTGGCATTCTCATTAATATCCTTAAAGGTCTCATCAAGTTTCTCAGCAGTTTTAAGAAGATTCTTGAGTAACCTTATAAATGTGGTTCTGAACTCTATGTCATCCAGTAGTTTGCTTTTCTCCGTTTCTTTCATTCATGACATGTTTCTTTGTCTCTGCATTTTGGCTGCTTCCCTGTGTTGATGGAGTAGCTTTGTGTGGTAGGTGATCTATAGGGGGCAGTAGCTCAGCCTCCTCAATCACATGAGGTGGCTGCTCTTGGTACACCCCTTTGTGGGCTGAGTGCAAAGTCTTGGTGTAGTTAAGCCTTAATTGCTGTTGGTACACTGGGAGGAATTGACCTCCAGGCCAATTAGCTGTGAGCACTCGCTGTGTCTATAATGGAAGAACTGCTGCGCTGAAGACACGCTTATGGGGCAGGACTTGTTTCAGTGGGGCTTTGGTGCTCACTGAGTCTGCCTCTTGAATGTGTCACTTATGGATGTGAAGAGTTTAAATCTGATGTCTCACACTGACCACTAGGTACACTGGCTTTTGGATCTCCAATGGGGTGCAGGTCAGCTACTGTCTGAGGCCACCCAGCAGGAGCTACAGTGAGAGCTACAGTTTTCTCCTCTTTGCTTGTGGTTTGGAGGTTTTGGAGCTGTCTGACCCGGGCTGCAAGTTTGCTAGGTTAAGCTGCGATAGGGCAGGGCTTTCTTATGCTAAAGCCGCTGCTTGGAGGTTGGGTGGGTTTGTAGGTTGTGCAGGGCGGGGTCTCAGGGTGTCACTAGGCTAGGGCGTGGCAAACAGCAATGGCTGCTAGTTAGCCGGCTCTGCGTCCCCGTCGGCATCCCTGAGTCCCATGCCCCAGTGCCGTAAACAATTATTCCTGCGCGCAGCTCTGCAAGCAAGCCACCCTCACTGGCAGACAGTCCAGCTTCTCCCCGTAGGAGTTTGGGTCCCCCGCGTCTCCCCAGAAACTGTATTTCAGAGTAATCGGGGGCTTGTCTCCCTTTGGGTTGAAAAAAGCAACGCCCGCTGCCAGCCCGGATCACGTGCCTCCGTACCTCAGCTTTTCAGCGTTCGTGCACGTCTCAATGCTCTTTTCTCTTTCCTTCTAGTTGTAGAACTTCCACTCAACCAGCTTTCCCGTGGTTCTGGGTGATAGACGTTTTGTCTTTTAGTTGTAGTTTTGAAATTGTTGCGTGAGGCAGCAGTTTAGGTGTTTACCTATGCCGCCATCTTGGATTCTCCTCGATGGAGGACTTTGGATGCTGTAATGCAAAGCATAGGCTTTATTTGGTGTGCAGTGAGGTGCCACGGAAGGGTTTTTAACATGGTCTTTTGATACATTATTAGTAACTGTATTCCATAGTGTATTTAAAATTCATTCTTTGTGTTATACATTCTATGGGTCTGATAAATGTATATTCTATGGGTTTTGACATGTATGCACCATTATACTATTATATAGAGTAACTTACTGTGCTAAAAACCACCTATGCTCCACCTATTCATCCTTCCTTACCTCCAAACCTCTGGAAACCACTGGTCTTTTTTTTACTATCTCCCTAGTTTTGCCATTTTCAGAGTGTTAGATAGTTGGAACCATCTAATATGCACCATTTTTTTAGATTGGCTTCTTGTACTTGGTGATATGCTTTTAAGGTTCCTCCCTATCTTTACATGGCTTGATAGCTCATTCCTTTATGTTGCTGAATAATATTTCACTGTATGGATATACCACATTTTGTTTATTCATCTATTGAAGGATGTCTTTGTTGCTCTCATATATTGGCAATTTCACAATTTGCCAATTGATGCACAGGCTTTTGTGTGGCTATAACTTTTGTTTGGATAGAAGTTTTCAACTCATTTGGGTGAATAAGCAAGGAGGGCTATTTCTGGATCAAACATGGTCCTTTGAATAAACCTCTGAAGTATTCTCACCTTCATTAATTTACTGAATTTTCACAGGAGCTCTCTGAGGTGAGGTCTATATTCTTATTTCCACATTTTAAATGAGAAACTGAGGCTCTAAGAGTTTAAGTAAAACATATAAATTCACATAGTTGGTGAATGTATAACCCAGGCATTTAGTCTGCTCTCTTCACATGGCCTGAAGTTTACAATAAAACAATTAAATGTAGCCAGAATAATTCTCATGAACTCAGCCCAAACCACTCAAACAGTGGGAACTGACCCGTCCCAGAAAAATGGGGAAGCAGTAAGGTTCCTTTAATGTCTTCCTAGCCCACACCCAGAATCTGCCTTTGAGGCAGACATCCTCTGGCCTTCTCTACAGGATCAAAAGGCATCCTTACTATTGGGAAGCTGCCCAATAACTGGCTGGATAACTAGATGAAGTCATTCAAGTAATTGTTATTATTAATGACTTAATGTGCTACCCCTCCCAGACACAATGTTCATTTTCATAGTAGCTTTTGATGTATTCACTCAAAAAGGTAAAAACAAAAGTGGAAATTCTCCGTACCAGGCAGGTCTTAGGGGTGGAAAGAAATAAGTGAGATCTCCCAGTGCTCCTCAACTTATACCTCACATTTATTTAGTTCAGACTGTCATACCCACAGGTAATGGCATTTTTTTTCTCTCATTCATTCCTAGATGCAAAAATTATCCCCACAGAATGTGAAGAGGATATCAATGGGCAAAACAAATTAGGTATAGTCTCATATTCCTTCCCATAGTGTGGCCTTAATTTCCCATCAGTAATATTTATCAATCTCATAGGTATATTACCCTTAGTGAAATATACTACATTTGTTATTGGGCAGTGGTGGCATGACAAAAGGGTAGGTAGTTTAGGAGTAGGTTAGCCCCCTTTCTTTAATCTGTAAGACAGCTCATATAACCATGTAATCTGAATAAAAACAAATGCAGCTTCAGGACAAATCTCTCCCAAGCAGGTGGTTTGGCCCTAAGCCCCTTCTTTCTCTGTAGAAACTCTGTAGCTGCCACTGAGAAAGGTTTCTCATAGGGAGATACACACACACACATACACACACACACACACACACACACACACACACATATGTATATATGTATATAATTTTAAAAATATATTTTATTGATTTTTTTACAGAGAGGAAGGGAAAGGGATAGAGAGTTAGAAATATCGATGAGAGAGAAATATCGATCAGCCGCCTCCTGCACACCTCCTATTGGGGATATGCCCACAACCAAGGTACATGCCCTTGACCGGAATCAATCTGGGACCTTTCAGTCCACAGGCTGACGCTCTACTGAGCCAAACCAGTTAGGGCTCTCATGGAGTTTTAGAAAATGAACATTTCTAGCATGAATTTTGACATTATCCCTTAGACATAGAAAGGGTAGTGTCTTGATTACTACAATGGGTGGCTGGTTTCCAGCCAGCATTCTCTATTTTTACCACTAAAATGACTCAAATTCCTTCCTTTTCCTTTAAAATGTTAGTAATCAATTGGCAAAGCCTTGGCCTTGGGCACCTCTGATCTTATCATGTGGATAATCTTGGGACTCTTACAGTAAATGAAAGTGTTGCTTGCCTGAATTATGACTCTTATTTTTAAAAAGAGGATTTCTGGGTTTCAGTCTATTTGAATGAAGTTTTACCTCTTTGTGGGATCTCAGGGAAGCCATTGCCTAGCTCTGAACTGCTGGTGGGTAAGGATAATGTAACTTTGAGCTACCCCCCTCCCAAAAAAAGAAATACTTGGGTAGTAATTTTGGAAGGGGAAGTTTTAATTTGTTTCATTCTGGGTGCCAGAATCTGGATGAGATAGCTGGGCTTCACCAATAGTGTGAACATTTCTTACAACACTGGTAGAGCATTTAACTTGATATATCTTTCCATGCCTCCCATTGTCCTCAGAAAAAAAGTGTGAACTCTGTAACAAGGCTACAAGGCCCTTCGTGTTCAGTCTGTCTGAACAAAGCTGTGAAAAGTCCACAGTCTAAGGATGATGCTCTTTCTATAACCTGGCGTCTTGTTGTTTATAATTTGCTTATTGTAGGACGTCTGCATGGCCTGACCTTAAAGAAGCCTGGTGCTGTACTAAATGTTTGTGTCTCCCCAAATTCATAGGTTGAACCTCCAGTGTGATGGTAGTAGGAGATGGGGTCTTTGGGAGATTTGGCCTTCATGAATGGGATTAGTGCCCTTATTAAAGGGATCATAGAGAGCTCCCTCACCCCTTGCACCATGTGAAGACACATGGAAAAGGTGTTTGTCTATGAAGTGGGCTTCCCTAAAGTGGGCTCTCAACAGACACCAAATCTGCTCATGCCTTAATCTTGGACTTTAGCCTCCAAAATGACCCTTGTAGTCTGGCTCTGCGGCCAGTGCATTATACCCACTTGGGTTTTTCTGGGACAACTTCCCCTCTGTGTTCTGTGTTACGTTAACAAATACCCTCCTGCACCCTCACAACCTTAGCTCTAGCTGCCAGCGTGTTTTATATTATACTCACTTCATGTGGACCTTACATGCAGAGCCATGAAAGCAACCTGTTTTCCTCTAATGTGTCTTCATTTCTTCTCTCTGCCTTTCTTTCTTGATGACATCAGCGCTTGACCTTGTGCTGAGTGATCCTTGAGTACTGGGCTCTTTTTCCAGAAATAACAGAATCCTGCTGGAGGGAGGATGAAGTGATCTTAGGAAACAGTGGGGGGTCAAGTTTAGGGTGGAGCATGTTGGGGGAAATACAGGGGGAAAATGTCGAGACCCTGTACTGCAAAGACCCTGTATTGCCAAGTCCCTCCCACTGTATGATACAGGTTTCACACCTTCTGTTTCTGTCACGTTTTAGAATTTTCAAAAAATAGAAACTCATCTATCTTTACAACAGCTTCATGAGCTAGGCAGGGTAGGAATTACTGTTTATGTCTTTCTTTTCTTTCTCCTTTTTTTTTTTTTTTTTGCCAAAGAGAAAACAGCAGCTTAGAAAGTTAAATGATTTGCTCTACTCACCCAGCTACTACTAAACAGTGAAGCACATAGTGCTTCTGTCTCCTTGTTCTATTTTTGCTATAGCACCCTTTCCCCTCTATCCTTGTGTGAGCAGACAATAAATAAAAACAGACATGCTCCATCTTTATAATTTAAATTTTTCTTCTGTTGCTTCCCCGGAAAACAAGAATGAAAAATGAACGTGGAGTCCCCATGGACTGGCTTGGCTATTGCTGCTACCTTCCTCTCATTGCCACATTCCAGCAGGTTCTGGCTGGAATTGGTGATGAGGGACTTCAGAAGGGCCAAGGCTTTCGATGTTAAACCAATGATGTTCGAATCATTTTGTCTGAAAATCAGACTGACGGTGACACTAGTCTGGATTGTTGAAGCCAACTGGCTTGTGTGGATGTGAGAAAGTCACCCTATCACTTTGTTCCTATTTCCAGCTCTGTCCCAGGTGCTGGGGGAATGCTGGGGGAATGATTATACTTGCAGTGTAGAGAAGTGGGAGGAAAAAGGTTATTCTGGAATTTCCAAATGAATAACCACCATTGAACTTACCACCCCGTGTTCATGTGGTATTCACTTTTATTTCCCCCTTTCTATCCTTCACCAGACTTTTAATTTTTTTCATTATGAGACTGTATTATTCTTACAATAACAGCAAAGAACTAGTGTAAAACAACCAGTAACCAATTAACTATTTTAATTCTGCTTTAAGCCTCCAAAGTGAAATGAATAATGAGTGCAAAATTTGCTTTTTTCATATAACGAAGAAAAGCCTACCTAACTATAAGAACAGTATCCTTTACATTTTGTCCTCTAGGCATTTCTATACTCTTAAATGAAGGTTTTTCATATTCACTTTAATTCAATAAAACTTGGTTGCATGCCTCCTTTTGGCTAGCTACTGATTTGATTCCCCAAACAATAAGACAAAGTGCCTGTCCTTATAGAAATGATAAATTGGTGGATGAGAAATGAAAAAAAAAAAAAATGCTGGTTTCCTTAAGACATTGTCTCGAGGCAGAGAAAAGGTCCTAACACACACAGAATTCCAGGACTTCCCGGCACATTCCTTCCTAGTGCTGCTCTGCTAGTCCCTGTGGCACCGGCCATTCCCCTGTTCCACTGCAGAGGTGGGTTGCTGGTCATCCCAGATGCTGTGATGTTGCAAATAATGGCATCATCTCCTGTTTCTTCTCTGGTTGGCCCAGCTCGAAGCTCAGCCTGTTGAGCCTCGTCTTGCCTCAGCACCCCCTAACTTTCACAGCAAGGGGGAAAAGCATCATTTCTCCCTAACCCTATTCCACTCTTACACTTAGACCACAAAGCAGAGTTGCCTTCTATTCTCTCAGTTGTGTGGGGATTCAATTTATAAATGTAAAAATTAAAATTATAAAAAAATGTAAAAATAAAGAAAGCAAACAGAAACCACTCACTTTTTAGATTGAGGTTTCCCTCTCTTTAGGATTCCCATTAAGCTTTAAGCTAAGCTCCTTAAGGTCAGGGAATGGGCCACTCCTGCTCATTTGTGTATCCCCAATGCCCAGCACAGAGCCTGACTTAGAGCAGGCACTCACTAAATGTTTTTTTGAGTGCAAATGGATGACTTCATGACGCAAGCATGCAGCGCTGTGAACTTAGCCAAGGACAAGCTGAGTGGCAGACACTATGCTGTATCAAAGTTATCCCTTCCTTGGACACTGGCTGACTATTGGAACATATTTGTGTGACTTGGCCCTCTCTTCCCTCAGGATTAGTTCATTTCCCAGGAGGTTTCTCAGACCGTCATGAAAGTGGAACCTTGGTAGGCTCTCCTCAGGATCCCTCCAGACTTGCTCAGGGCTTGTCTGGATCCTGGAGTGAAGATGGCCTGGGCTCAAACCAGCCTTATACATAAACCACAATGGGAATGTCAAAGGCAAAGACAAGGACTGTGAGAGGGAATAGGGTTACTTCTGCTTGGGCAGGTAAAGGAAGACATTTGGCAGGTGATCAGAGTGAGGGACCAGCTGCAGGGGCAAGGTCACAGAGCACCTGGGAGCACAGTGCTTGAAGCAGTGATCAGAAAGCTCACTGATGGGCGATGATGAAGTAAAGATTGTTGGGGGACAGTCATGGACTTTATTCTCTCAGCCAGGAGAAGCAACTTGACCTCAGTCCTGTGAAGTATGATGATGAAAGGGATTGCATGGAGAAAGATTGGAAAAGGCTTAAGAAGTTCCATTAATAATTCCAGGAAGAGGATTGAGGATGACCAAAGGCAGGGGCAATGGGATTGCAAAGTCCCTTCCGCTATACAGCATTTGTTTACTTAATTTTGTATTCCCAATACTTCCAAACCCAGGGTCAGGCCTAGAAAAAGTGGTCAGTGTACTAGTATACTTGTAGAATGAATGAGTCAATAAAGCACAGATAGAAAAGACAATGGGAATGTAGAATCAATAGGTTCCAAGGGTGGGGGTAGGTTAGTGAGAGAAAGGGACAAGATCAGATGAGGTCCTTAGGTATTGTGTCTATATGGTTGGAGTGCTCTGACCTGAGGTAGAAGTCCAAGGGAAAGTAAAGGAAGACCATTTTAGACACACAGAGTGCATTTCCGTTTCACTCGGAGCATTTGAGTTTTCTGCCTGGCCCTGACTTTTAGACAACAGTATCATCACAGGCAGTCAGGAGGGCCTGGAGTCAAAGTCCCATCATAGTTCAATCTTAGAATCAAATTACATTCTTCTCTTTTAATAAACACACTTAGATTCCTGCATGTTTTCTATGTGAGCATTTTTTAAATGAATATTTATTGGCCTGGGTTATATTACCTCTCCCCCCAAAATATATTTATCCTGAGGCTAGCACTTTTAAATTTTCCAAAACTACCACAAGTATTGACATTTATTTTCTAGGCTCCAAGAAAACATTATCTATGTCATTTGGAAAGATATTATTTGGTGTCTGGTTAGTTAAGAAATAAAGACATGGAAATATAATCCTAGTTTGGGAACTTTGAATGCCTTTTTTTTTTTGAAAGTATAATTTTTATCTACATATAAGAATATTTAAAAATAAAAGTATATTTAGGCTTTACATAGTACTTTATGAACACGAGTTTATTCTTTCTGTGTTCTTATGCTGCTATGCAAAATACAGTCATATTTTGAGTGGAGTCACTAAAACCCTTAAAAGAATAAATTGGCTTAAATTACTTGGTGGTCCTGGAATTAAACCCTTGTCTCCAGATTCCCCAACCAGGGCACCCTGGGAAGTGGCAGAGGTCTGGTTAACATCCTGGGAGGTCTGATGGAAAGAGTATAGACACTGGAGTCATGGGTTCAAATCTCTGCTCTATCCCTTTACCAGGTGCATGAACTTGGACAAGTTACTTGATGTTTCTAAGCCTCATTTACCTCCTTGGCCAAACATACGTCCATCAGAGGTTTGTTGTGAGCATTACATGAGGAAATGTCTGGCACAGAGCACATGTGAGAAGCCTGTGTTCTTTTCCTCCTGCCTTTGGCTAGTAATCACATCTGAGCCTCTCTGACAGAAAATGATCTTTCTCATTTGGAGCACTCAGAAAACACTCTGCTCACAAGCTAAGGAACAATGTTGAATCACTGTATTAGTACACCTGAAAGCAATATAATGAATATCATATTGTATGCCAATGATACTTAAAGTAAAAAAAGAAGTACAATAAAAAAGTCCACTAATGGATATTGCATGCTCTCATGGACTCTTCATACAGTCATGTGCTGCTTACCAATGGGGATATGTTCTGAGAAATAACCTTTGGGCTATCTCATTATTGTGTGAACATCATAGAGGGCAGTTACACAAATCTAGATGGTACACCCTGCTACACACCTACCTTCTGAGATTTTTTTCTATCTTCTGAGAATTTTATTCAGCTACGAGAGGCTTGGTGCACAACATTCGTGCACTGGGCGGGGAGGGTCCCTCAGCCCAGCCTGTGCCCTCTTGCAATCCAGGACCCCCAAGGGGTCCTTAGCACTGCTACAGAGGTGGGAGAGGCTCCTGCCACCGCCACTGTGTTTGCCAGCTGTGAGCCCGGCTTCTGGCTGAGTGGCGCTCGCCCTGTGGGAGCGCACTGACCATCAAGGGGCAGCCCCTGCATTGAGCGTCTGCCCCCTGATGGGCAGTGCATGTCATAGCCACTGGTCATTCTGCCATTTGGTAGATTTGCATATTAGCCTTTTATTATATAGGATGCCTACCAACTCTTGTATTTAACATTCTGTATTGGCAATTATACTTTTAGCCCTGGCTTCTACTAATTCTCTAACAGGCTTTTCGCAAGTATTTGGACTGAGAGGCTGCCTGAGAATGGCTTCTTGACTGTCATGCTTTGCTTTAGTGTGAGTCCCTAGAGAGCTCGCAGATATGGGAGGTGAGGGGACGGGGGGAGCAAATGCCAGATTTGGCAGGCTTTTATTCTGGAGCACTGATGCTTGCACTAGTCAACTTAATTTCCCCCTGGTAGCTTGTTCAAATTTCTTGAAGAAGAATGCTCTGATTCTTGCCTGGGTTTAGCTATAGGCAGCTCTTTGGTAGGAGTAGGAGAAGAGTAGGGGGATGTGCTCATTGTTCTATTGATCTTTAGTTATACCTCGTTTTTAGTGGCGCTTCTCACTTCCATAGCCCTTGTACCTGCCATCTTTGAATCAAGAGTTTCTTGGAATTCTGCCAGCTTGATTGTTCCCACCCCAGATGTAGCATAAATCCCCAAACTGTAGTTTATTTTCTCTTCTTCATCAATCACCAGATTATCATGTATTTTTCATCTTCTAGAAATTTGCTAAACACTCTTTATTGCTCTGCAGTATTCTTTGGTTATTGAGAGTTTATATTATTTTAATACCTTTTCCCCCTGTCATTCTAATAGAGTCCAAGAAGGAGAAGAAATAAATATTATTAGCTAATTATCTTGTACCAGAAGCCTCCTCTTTTGGAATTATTATTTCACCAATACGTATTGAACACATTGCTACATACCAGGTTCTAGGATAGGTACTAGAGATCCAAAATTGAATCAGACATAGTTTTTCATGATCTAGAAGGTGACAGATGTTTAACAAGTAGTTGTGTTGCAATGTAAAACATGAGTAATAGAAGTATGTATGAGATGCTGAAGATCACAACAGAAAGAACAGTAAATTCTATTGGCAGCCCCGCTACTGAGTTGGAAAATAACCAAGTGTCCAGGTAATAATTGAGAAGTTTCTATGTCTCTTAGGCCACATCAGTCTGAAATAAAGTGGTTTGGGACTCTCTGTGCTTGCTGGACTTGTAAGTCTATTTCTTTCACCAGGTAGGGGAAATTTTTGGTCATTATTTCTTCAAATAGGTTTTCAATATTTTGCTCTCTCTCTTCTTCTGACACCCTCATAATGAGAATGTTGGTACACTTGAAGTTGTCCAAGAAGCTCCTTACACTATCTTCATATTTTTGGATTCTTTTTCCTTTTTGCTCTTCTGGATGGGTGCTTTTTGCTTTCTCATATTTAAAATCATTGACTTGATTCTCAGAACCCTTTACTCTACTGTTGAATCCCTGTATATTATTCTTTATTTAAATCAGTGTATGCTTAATTTCTGACTGATACTTTTCCATTTTTTTCCTATATCCAAAAGAAATCTTTAATGTCTTTTAAACAAAATTATTCTAACTTTGATATTTTGGACATTAATTTCTTTTTAAATTCTTTATTGATTAAAATATTACATATGTCTCCTTTTTCCCCCTTTGACCTTTCCCTGGCCACTCCCACCCCCAGCACATGCCCTAACCCCCCTAATGTCTGTGTCCATTGGTTATGCTCATATGCATGCATACAAGTCCTTTGGTTGATATCTTATCCCCTCCCCCAGCCCTTCCCTACCTTCCCTCTGAGGTTTGATGGTCTGTGTGATGCTTCTCTGTATCTTTTTTGGTTCATCAGTTTATGTTTTTCATTATATTCCCCAAATTAGTGAAATCATGTGATATTTATCTTTTTCCAACTGGCTTATTTTGCTTAGCATAATGCTCTCCAGGTCCACCCATGCTGTTGTGAATGGTAAGAGTTCCTTCTTTTTTATAACAGCGTAGTATTCTATTGTGTAGCTGTACCACAGTTTTTTAATCCACTCATCTGCTGATGGGCACTTAGGCTGTTTCTAAATCTTAGCTATTGTAAATTGTGCTACTATGAACATAGGGGTGCATATATCCTTTCTGAATGGTATTTCTAGTTTCCTGGGATATATTCCTAGAAGTGGGATTACTGGGTCAAATGGGAGTTCCATTTTTAATTTTTTGAGGACACTCTATACTGTTCTCCACAGTGGCTGAACCAGTCTGCATTCCCACCAGCAGTGCACGAGGATTCCTTTTTCTCTGCATCCTCTCCAGCACTTGTTTGTTGATTTGTTGATGATAGCCATTCTGACAGGTATGAGATGGTACCTCATCGTCATTTTGATTTGCATCTCTCAGCTGATTAGTGACTTTGAGCATGTTTTCGTGTGTCTCTTGGCCTTCCTTATGTCCTCTTTCAAAAAGTATCTATTGAGGTCCGTTGCCCATTTTTTTGATTGGATTGTTTATCTTCCTTTTATTAAGTTGTATGAGTTTCCTATAAAATTTGGAGATTAAACCCTTATCAGAGATAATATATGGGCAAATAGGTTCTCCTACGTAGTGGGCTTTCTTGTTGTTTTGGTGATAGTTTCTTTTGCTGTGCACAAGCTTTTTATTTTGATGTAGTTTCATTTGTTTATTTTCTACTTAGTTTCCATTGCCCTAGGAGCTAGATCAGTAAATATATTGCTCTGACATATGTCTGATATTTTTCTGCCTATGGATTCCTCTAATATTTTTATGGTTTCCCATCTTATGTTTAAGTCCTTTATCCATTTTGAGTTTATTTTTGTGTATGGTGTAAGTTGGTGGTCTAGTTTCATTTTTTTGCATGTATTTGTCCAATTTTCCCGACACCATTTATTGAAGAGACTCTCTTGACTCCATTGTATGCTCTTGCCTCCTTTGTCAAATATTAATTGAGTTTAATGGCTTGGGTCAATTTCTGGGGTCTCTGTTCTGCTCCATTGGTCTATATGTCTCTTCTTGTGCCAGTTACATGCAATTTTGAGAACAGTGGCTTTGTAATATAACTTGTTATTTGGTATTGAGATCCCTCCTACTTTGTTCTTCTTTCTCAGGATTGCTGCGGCTATTCGGGTCTTTTTTATTCCATATGAATTTTTGGAGAGTTTGCTCTAGGTCTGTGAAAAATTCTGTTGGTATCTTCATGGGGATTGCATTGAATCTATAGATTGCTTTGGGTAGTATGGACATTTTAATGATGTTGATTCTACCAATCCATGAACATGGTATATTCTTCCATTTGTTTATATCTTCCTCTATCTCTTTTTTCAACATCCTTTAGTTTTCCAAGTACAGGTCTTTTACCTCCTTAGTTAAGTTTATTCCTAAGTATCTTAATTTTTATGTTGCAGTGGTAAATGGGATTGTTTTTTTAATTTCTCTTTCTGTAAGTTCATTATTAGTGTATAAAAAATCCATAGATTTCTGGGTGTTAATTTTGTATCCTGCTACATTGCCAAATTCATTTATTAAGTATAATAATTTATTGATGGAGTCTTTAGGGTTTTCTATGTACAATATGATGTCATCTGTGAATAATGACAGTTTTACTTCTTCTTTTCCAATTTGGATGCCTTTTATTTCTTCTTCTTGTCTAATTACTATGTCTAGCACTTCCAGTAATATGTTGAACAGGAGTGATGAGAGTGGGTTATCCCTGTCTTGTTCCTGTTCTTAGGTGAAATGGTTTTAGTTTTTTCCCATTGAGTATGATTTTGGCTATCAGTTTGTCATATAAGGCTTTTATTATATTGAGGTATGATCCCTCTATTTCCACTTTCCTGAGGGTTTTTATCAAGACAGGGTGTTGGATTTTGTCCTTTTCCATTTTTTTGGAGGTTTCTAGAAAATTCTTGAGTAACCTTATAACTACTCTATAATCCAGTAGTTTGCTTTCTTCCATTTCTTTCATTTGTGACATGTTTCTTTGTCTGCTTCCCTGTGTTAGTTTCTATGTATTGGGAAGACCTGCTATATCTCCTTGAGTTGGTAGAGTGCTTTGTGCAGTAGGTGTTCTATAGGTGCCAGTGGCTCAACCTCCCCAGTCACCTGAGCTGGGAGCTCTGGGTGCACCCATTAGTGGGCTGTTGTAGTTGCGACTGGATTGGTGTTGATCCTGGGAGGAATTGACCTCCAGGCCAATTGGCTGTGAGGACCAGCTGTGACTACAGTGGGAGAGCTGCTGTGCAGGAGGCATCCCTATGGAGCAGCATGTGCTTCAGTAAGGCTTTGGTGCTCATTGAGTCTGCCCCTTGAGTGTGTCGCTTATGGAGGTGTAGAATTGTAATCTAGTATGGTCTGACACTGACTCTTGAGTCTCCAGGGAGATGCAAAGTCAGCCAGTGCCTGGGGCCACCCAGCAGGAGCTACAGAGAGATCTGCAGATTTATCCCCTTTGTATAGGATTTGGAAGTACCCAGACGAGGCCCAGCTGTGAAGCAAGGCAGGCTGGTGCTGGTGCCGGGTGTTGGGCCTTTTATTGATAGGTTTGGAGCTCGCTGACCCAGCTGCAGCTTATTTGAGAGGTTTTACCCTGAGCAAGGAAAGGCCATTCATATGCAAAAGCTGCTGCATACAGCTTGGGTGGGGTTGTAAATCGGATGAGGCTGGGTCTTAGGGAATCACCAGGGTGGAGCAAACAGAAATGGCTTCCCTTCAGCCCTGCAACCGCCCAGGAGGTCCCAGCATAGGAACAAGGATCCCTGCCAGCACCTCCATCTGGAAGCAAGCCACCCGAGCTCCTGCCCTGTGTTTGTGTTCCCCAGAGCCTCGCCCTGGTGCTGGAGCTCCGAGGAAGCAGGACCTTGTAAGTTCAGGTTGTGGTGCTGGCCTTTTAAGAGGAACAGCTGAGTCTCCAGCAGCCTCTGTGTCACTGAGTGCCAATCTGCACTGGTTTTTACAGCCACCATCTTCAGACCTCTTAGGTGGGGCATTTTGGATGTGGAATCAACAAGGGCACTTTCCAATTATTTGTTTATCTAAATGTGGGTAAGGAGACTGAAAGAAGGGAGGAAGGAAGAATCCTAAGGAAAGATGGGATTGTTGGAGTGGTACATTTTGTGTGAGCCAAGACAACCCAAACTGGGTGGAAAGGTGGGAGCTCAGAGCAAATTCTGATGTGCATCGGAGGCAGATGCTCCCAGCTCTCCTCATCCCAGGCCAGGTGGCCGTGACCTGGGCACTTTCCCTGGTGGGTCATTTGGCAGTGGGCTCTGATATCAAGCGAGGAAAAGCCACCTCATGATTATTACTTACCCATTGTAACTCTTTATCTGGAGTGTTGCATCTGTGCCCATGGGCCAGCACCCCCCGCGAGGCTTCTGATGAGCTTTCTATCCAACTGCCACAGCTCTCCATGCCAGCCTCTGGCTCCACCCGGGGCCCTTGGGGGAAGCAGGATGTAATGTTTCCAAGTGGGCGAGCAGCAGCTGCTTATCTGCAGTGGTCAGTAAGGCAGACAGAAACAATCTCTGTGACCTTCCTTCCTTGGCTTGTTTGAAAACCATGACCCAACCTCCCTTATGGGGGAGGTAAGTGTGGAGCTTTAACTAAGTGGGGGTGTAAACATGAAATGTTTGTATGTTTTCCAATTGTTGATTTCTATAGTGTTCAGCTGAATTTCCATTTCCCACTCGTTAACATCTTTGGTAATTTTCTGCTCTCTTCCAGTTATAGAAATTTCAGTTCATTTTGGTTTAAAATATTAATCTCAGATTCAATTTAAATCTAATCTCCCATCTGTTTAAAAACCACAGTTTTCACCTTGGAATAAAGAGGGGGTGATAAGCAAGAGGTGGGGGAATGGAGGAGAAATAATCTACCCTGAGAACACACCTCCATGCTCTCCTGGATCTACACATTCATTTCTCCATTGGGGTCGGGGTGGGGGGGTCGGGTACCATTGTCATTTTGGATGAAATAATTCTTAGGGTGTAACTGCTCTGCACATTTGAGAATATTTAACTATTTTTTCTCCTTCATCCCCAACACAAATTCTTGTAGCACCTTTCAGTCTTTATGATAACCAACCCCACTCCCACTTTTCCAAACACCCTCTGGGGCTCATTCTGCCTTAGTTGAGAACCATTGGAACCTTCCTCAGTTGGGGCCAGGGAGAAGGGATGAAAGAGCAAGATCTTAGATTGCTGGGCCAGAGTCAGTGGTGGGAAGGAACCTCTGGTTGTCTTTTGGTTGGGTCTGAGTTCATTTGAATCTTTCTGCTGCTGGGTGGTAGTCGCTGTATAGACAGTGTGGTTTGATTTATAGGGATATTATCTTCCTCTGGACCTCTCGATTGCTGAAGACCACTTTAGAGAGGGTAGCTGTGTCTTCTTTTGCCGCACACCCGCCCCAATGATCCATGACTCCAACACTTTCTCTAAGGAAGAGGTAGCCTCCTAGTAAAGGGGGAGTTCATTTACCTTCACCTGAAAGCCCCTCGGGCAGCCTCCAAATTCTGCTGCTCCTTCTAACTCCATGTCCCTCTGACTCCATGTCCCATGCAGTAGGCATGAGAACTACTAGAGTTTACTTGTGCGTCCTCTAACTGTGGTCGGCAAACTCATTAGTCAACAGAGCCAAAGATCAACAGTACAACGATTGAAATTTCTTTGAGAGCCAAAATTTTTAAACTTAAACTTCTTCTAACGCCACTTCTTCAAAATAGACTCGCCCAGGCCGTGGCATTTTGTGGAAGAGCCACACTCAAGGGGCCAAAGAGCCGCACGTGGCTCGCGAGCCGCAGTTTGTCGACCACTGCTCTAATAGGTTGTTGTCGTCTCCATCTTTTTCCAAGAGCTAAGAAGGTATTCTGCCTTCATAAATTTCCAGAGGAGCAGTAGAGACCAGGCTGTACATTCATGGATTTCTCTGAACTCTAGAGAAGCTTGTCAAACTCTCCCAAGAGACATCTTACCACACGCCACTTGGATAGTAACACCAGTGTGAGACGTCAGATTGTAACAACTCAGTGAGTCTCTATCCAAAGGTGAGGTGCCAGTTTCCTCTTTCTTTTTCCAGATGCCCTGAGTCTCTAAATGTGATTATCTTGCAACCCTGTCCACCTCTTAGCTTCGTGAGGGGTAGGGAAGCACAGCTCTTCAGTCTTGTATAAAATATCTCATCAAGGACCTAGGGGGATGGGAGCTCTCAAGTCCAACTATTTCCTCTTTTTCCTTATTAGCTTATGCTGACAAGTGTTTTATGCATGTGGGGGTAGGGTGATTGTAATGGTGGTGATGATAGTAGGGCTGTTTCTGCCAATTTTCAGACAGTCCTTGTGTTGTGATTCATTTGGAGTGTGGTGTATTTAGGCCCTCGTTCTTCTCAGCCCTTGACTGTATTCCAGGGCGACAGGACAAGCCCTACTCAACCTCCTCTGACACAGGAGCAGCTAGCATACTGGGGAAGAACTTCTGAAGTATGGACACTAGTCTTGCCGCTTGATGCAGAAACTGAAGGGTAGGACCACACTGTCAGAATTAAATGAAGAAGAAAGGGAAGCTTTCCCTTCATAGACTAAGAACTCACCATTTTCTCCTTGGCTGTTGATCACTCCTTTAGATATTCTATGACAGGTGGGGAGGAAAGAGGAAAATACAGGTTGAGAGGACAAACTGAGATAGAAAGAACATTGAAGGAAAGGGAGAGATGGTCTTCTGCTCTACCTCTGTTTAAGGAGTATGGAATGGCTGGGAACTTCCTGAGATAGAATGAGAGTCCATCTCTTGATATTGACATGAGGAGAAGGATTTGCAACTAAAACCAATTCATCTGTCTATCTGCCCATTCATCCATTCACTCAACAGGTGCTATTGTATATCTACTCTGAGACACATACTATGCAATGAAAATAATCTGTGTACATTGCCTTTTTCTCTTGCTCCTATTCCTGTCTCACATGGTCTTCCTGCCTAGGTATAGAACTATTAGGACCATATATTCCTAGATACAGGGACTTGCTGGACAAAGGCCCCATTACAGATCAGGAATGACCCCCCCTAGGGGCTATAGCTTTAAGGTTGCTGATCTGCTGAAGTTCTTAGCAATAATTTAATTCCTTTCTGGTTTTCTTCTTTATAAAGTGAGATATGAAGGTGACTTCGTTTTTTTTTCTATTAGGTATTATGAGCTATATCGAAAATTGAATATGTATATTCCATTTGAATATAGAATTAAAATATAATCACTATGTATATCAATAATATAAACAGACATACACTCAGCTGTAGATGCAGATATTATTATTCTTGTTATTTAGGAGACGAAACAGAATGCTAGAAAGGTTAAGTCTTACCTAAGGACCAGAGTACTGGTGGAGTCTGAATATAAATTCCAAAGACTCCCACCCCCTTTCTACTTATACTATAATGCCTCTACATCAGTAGGCTATATAATGGGAAGATGAGTAAAAAAGAAGTCACATGTACTACACAAAATATATTAAGGCCTCAGAGGACTGTCTTTAGGGCAGGGCTTTGGAGAAGATGCTGAGGAATTCATTATTTGTGTGCAGTCAGTGGTTATTTCTGCACAAATCATAAGGGAGGACTAGATTTAAATTTCTGTTTATGACTGGCATTTGCTTTTCTTGCCATTTTTTTTTCAGATTTGCCTCCTAGCAATAAAGTTGCTTAACATTTTTGCAAGAATTTCCCCATTCCCAGAGCCTCATGGGGGCCAGACTCCCTTCGCTGGCTTCTTTCCAAGAGGGGCGCATCAAGATTTGTGCTTTATAGATATGATTATGGTAGTTATTCTCTAAAGATCAACCCAAAACCTTGTGGAATTTATGCCCTTTATAGTCGTCTCCACTTTAATCTGGTTGTGCCTGTGACTCACTGTTGACCAAAAGAATTTGGTGGAAATGCTGAGCCTAGGTCATAAGAACCCTTGCAATCCCTGCTTGGATCTTTTGAAATGTTTGCTTTTAGGATGTATCCTTCGTCAGAATATTCCCTCTTGGAATCCAGCTGTTGTGCCATGAACATGGATGGCCATGTGTTGATGTTCTGGTTGATAGCCCCACCCGGGCTCCTGGCTGCCAGCTAACATCACGTGGCAGCCATGTGAGTGCACCATTTTGGACATTCAGAGCATCCCAGTGATGCCCTCAGATAACTTTTGGTCTAGTTGTCATATATGTGACTTAATTACATGAGAGACCCTGAGTAAGAACTGCCTCACTGAGCTGACTCAAGCCAAAGAACCATGAGAGAGAAAAGTAAATTAGAGTTTTAGGTCATTAGGTTTTGGGGTGCTTTGTTACAAAGCAATAGATAACTGGAACAATTCCTCTGGGAAGAGGCTGCACTCCCAGGCCAGAGTTGACTAGTGGGGCTTTGGAGTTAGAACCTGGAACTTGTTAGCCTTTTGACCTTATATAAGTTCCTTCACATCTGTGTATCTCAGTGTTCTCATCTATGAAATGGGGATAATAATACTATATTCCTCATTGGATTTTTGTGAGAATTAAATATGTGATCTGCATAAAGGGCTTCATGTGGCGCCTGGCATTTACTAAGCACTGACTGAAAGCTAACCAGGATAATGATTATTGACATCAGTGGTTGTGTGGAATTAAACAACGTGTGTCCTAGAACACAATCATTTATTAACATTTTTCTTTATTTTTGTTTTTATCGCTTTTCTACCAGTCTTAACCTCCCAGCTCTCTTGACAGTCAAGGAAAACATTGTGGTGAAGCTGCTTTATTCCCTTCTGCCGCGTTTTCAACGGAAAGGCAGATTTTCTGAGTTGACCTGTTTATTTTTTGGGTTGTGGGAATATGAACCTTATATTCACCCACTTCTGTTTCTTCTTCAAGTGTCCCATCAGTTTTGCTTTTTCTTCAGTTTCCTCCAGGGAATTGCTTTTTCTTACTTGAAGGCCAGAGGGAACTGAGCCGGGCAATTGATGTCTTAATAAATATGACAAGAATGAGAGTCATTGGGATGAAAATGAAAACGGACACTTAAATTGTCCTCTGTGGCCTCTTAATGACTTGTTGTGGCTAAGAGCACTATGGCTGTTTCCATCAAAGGGAACCAAACATATACTGGGGTTTGTTGAAATGGCAGGATAAATTAAGCTTTCCAGAATAGCAACCATTTTTTTATGGCTTTACAACTCCTGTGATTATGTTAATGCTGGGGAGAATAAGCAGGAGCCTGGGTTACACCATGACCACCATGAATCCTCTCTCCTCCCATACTCATATTTTATTTTATTTAAAAAATATTTTTTTATTGGTTTCAGAGAGGAAGAGAGAGGGAGAAAGAGAGATAGGAACACCAATGATGAGAGAGAATCACTGATCGGCTGCCTCCTGCATGCCCCCTACTGGGGATCAAGCCCACAACCAGGGCATGTGTCCTTGACCAGAATCGAATCTGGAACCCTTGAGTCCACAGGCCGATGCTCTACACTCATATTTTAGATTCCAAGCTTCAAATACAAAATTACATTAAAAATTTAGCTCTCTGAGCAATGAAAGCAGGTTATAGCTAACCTATCTGTCACTGTATTTGCACTTTTCAGTCAGGATATGTTTTAGAGAGAGAGCCAAGTGAGTTATGTTGGGACTATATGTCTACTAGGAATCTGCACATAGAAGTGAGGTAGATAGGGAGAAATATTACCATATTTCATTTAACTTATTTTCTTCTTTGGTCTTAATACAAAAATATCTGCTTTAGGACTTCAATTTGTACCTGAAAGAAACCTAAATCACAGAAATCTTAAAGTGCATTTAATCATCTGAGTTATAAAGGAGAAAATGACCTATTTTATGAGTCATTTTATAATAGAAATAATCCATTTTCATAGAAAGGTACCAGTTATTAGGAATCAAACTTGTAATTGGTACCACACTGGTTTTTTCCAATTGCCCGAAAGTATGGTTAAACTTGGTATACAGTAGGCACACAATAAATGCCTGATAATGGAATGAAAGAATGATACACATCTGCCAACTGCTCAAACCATTTGTGGATTCTTCTGCTCAGCAAATTGACTTCTTTCGGGAGTTTATGTTTTTAAAATGGCAACAACCTCTGTTGTTCTAGCTTCTTCTCTCTTTCTCTCCTATTTCTGGGAGGCAAAGCCCAGTCGTCTTATCCAGCAAGTTGTTTTCAATTCTGTGGGAGAGGGCTAGGTAAAATGAATTTTATGGGTTGTGGAATGAGAGCTGAGTCCTGACTCTGATTTCATAAAAAATGATCTATGGTTGGTATTCATATAATTCTGTTGCATTTTGTCAAAGGTGATCAGTATTTTTAAATTCTTGGTGATCTGTGATGGTGGAAAATCATATATTTTGAATAAAAAAATTAAAACTCTAGTTTTTTAATAATGGATTTTGGAATCAATAACTTATCTAATAAAAGGCGTATGTTTGAGTTAGTTGCTGTAATTAAGCTTTGTTGATTAGTGTGGAAAAATCATTACTCACTGAAGAGTGACTGCTCACTCTTAGGAGAACAGAGCTTGTGGTCTTAGTGCACTTCTAATCAAACTGATTTCCTTATCAGGAATAAGCATGTTTGAGCAACAATTTTACCCAAGAGCTTAAAGACTGAACATAATGAGATTTCCTTTGTTTTTCTTTGAAATTTGGAAGGAAGTCTTCCCACCCAGTGTCTAGAGACTGGCTCAGTCTGGTCTAGCGTTGTGAAATCTGAAACTGTCAATCTGTGAAATGTATAGAAGAAAGCTTGGCTTATCTATGACCATCTTTCATTTTCTAATACTCAGTGGTCAAGATGAGAGTTAGCAGTTCTGCCTGCGAAGCTTCCGCTGCCACCTCCTGCTTTATTCCCATCCTACTTCTAGGCGATTACAGAATATACTGGTTTCCTATTTTCTTTATATTTCTACAGTTTTTCCTTTTTTTAAGCCATTTTCTTCTCCCTCCCCCCACGACACCCCCCCACCCCATCCCTAATTCTCTGAAGTTTCCAGTATAACCTGGCAGTGGTAAAATTGGTAGATGAATAGAAGGGAAAATGAATATAAATGAATATAACTTACATTTTAAATGTCTAGCTAAAGCTCCAAAACTAAGGAAAAATACCTAAAAGAAATGGAAGCTTTCAGGTAAAATGTCATTGTTTTTAATGGTGATAATAATAACCCATGACTAACAGATGTCAAAGACTATGTTGGAAAATCTAAGCATGTCTTTATTTTATTTTTTTCCGATCACCATTTATCCCCTCTATGCCTCTTCCACTTCTACCTCCTCCTCCCCACGCCCCCATCCCATGCATGTCTTTCTGTCAGAGGAACAAATTTGAAAACGGATGATCAATAAAGTAAAGCTGCTCATTATTTGAGTCTAGTTATTATCGTAAGGGACCAGGTCATCTTTGGCAAGTGGTAGTATTCATGTGCACTTACTACAAAGGAGCTTGCAAGTCTGAGAATAATAAAATTTGATATATTATTAGTTCCTATGAGACAAAGGTTGTCACCTATATATATAAAAGCCTAAGTGACCAGCCGACTGGCCGACTGGTCAGTAGCTATGATGCATACTGACCACCAGGGGGCAGACGCTCAATGCAGGAGCTGCCGAGCTGTGGTCACTTGGCAGCGGCAGTTCTTGGGTGATGCACCTGGAACCAGGGAGGAGGGAGCCTGATTCTGGGGTGCATCACCTGAGAACCACCCTCTTGCAATCTAGGACCCCTTGGGGTATATTGGAGAGCCGGTTTTGACCCAATCCCTGCAGGCCACTCCATGTGGAGGGACTCCTCCAGTACACGAATCCATGCACCAGGCCTATAGTAGGATATATAATATAATATAATATAATATAATATAATATAATATAATATAATATATCTAATTTCTCTGAACTTCAAAATTAAAACGAACTAATGTGCTTGTAACAAATAATCTTAATTACATTTGCCGAGGACTTACTGTCTATCAGGTATTATAATAAATGCTTTTTGTGTTATTTCATCTAACTTTTCAACAACTCAGTGCCATAGGGAGTGATATTACTTCCTAACATTACCCTATTTTATAGATGAGGAAACTGGGGACCCTCTGCATAGTTTCTTATAAAGTAGTTTGTTATGACATCATAATTGCTGTTACTATTACAGCTATTATTATCAAACAGGTGTCAGTTGACCACCATCAGAACCCATGTACTCTGATCTGAACTGTGTTGATAACACACTGGTAAATCATTCTTCAACTTTATATTTACTACTTAAATTTTTATTATTTTTTTCTCCTTCACAGAAGCAATACATACTACTGTATAAAACTGAGAAAATGCAGACAAGAAAATAGCAAAGCAAAATAAGACAACAACAAAAAATCAGTTTGTAATCTCACTACTCACTGTCTGTCAGGTGATTATTCTTGCTAACATTTTGGTATAAGTTTTTTTCTTATGATTTACTAAACATACATGAAATATTTTAAATACAGCATACCACACATGTTTTAACTTTCCACTCAGCAATACAACGAATATTTTTCCATTGAATTAAGTATTCTTCTGCTACACAGTTTCCTAAATTTTGAGGGATTGTAACTCATGGTATCAAAGTTAGGATCTCTTGCTTTAAAAAAGTGGACATGCACACAAAATATTGCATATAAATTTTAGGAGCTTTACTACCTAAAAGTTGTTTGTACATTTTTGTCCCAGCTTATACCATTATAGACAGCTACAGAGTAACCTGTCTAATGTTTAAGGTAATACTATAATTTATTTTATTATTAAAATTTTATTTTTCAATTACAGTTTACATTCAATATTATTTTGTAGTAGTTTCAGGTGTACAGCACAGTGGTTAGATAATCATATACTTTTTTTTGGTTAATCCTCACCCGAGGTTATTTTTATCATTGATATTTTTGTAGAGAGAGTGGAAGTGGGGGAGGGAGATTTTTTAGAGTGAGACATCGATTAGTTGCCTCCCATATGCATCCTGGGTACATGCCTTTGACTGGGAATCGAACCTGCAACCCTTTGTGCCTGTGCTGACACTCTAACCACTGAGCACACCAGCCAGGGTGACAATCATATATTTTACAAAGTGGTCCCCCAATATTTCCAGTACTCAACTGACACCATACATAGCTATTACAATATTATCGACTATGGTTCCTGTGCTGTACTTTACATCCCTGTGACTATTTTGTGACTACCAGCTTATAGTTCTTAATCCCTTCACCTTTTTCACCCATCCCCTAACCCTCCTCCCCTCTGCCAACCACCTGCTGTTCTCTGTATTCCTGCATATACATTGTTCCCTCTCGTGAACAATGTGATTGAAACTTTTACATTTGTCATCATAAAATTCCTTCGCAGCACAGTTTCCCATACTACAACTTTACAGTTACCGCTGAGCTCAGAGGTTTCACTACAAATGGCCAGAGCCTATACATCTGGAAAAGTGAGGACAGTTTTTGGAAGATTTTACCTTGGAGAGTGTTACACTAAATCAAAGGATGCTGTTATTTGGATCGTTTTTTGAAATACCACTGGAGCAATGGCTTCTAGTGACATATATTTTTAAAGGTTCTCAAAGGTGGCATATTTTCAACTTTGGTAGTAAATTTGATTTTAAAAATAATAGCCCCAAAGTCTTTGCAGCAAGGTTATTTTAACAATTTAATTAAATAAAATAATTAATAGCATTTTGGTTATTTTAAAAAGTTACTATAAGCAAAAGAGTTATTTTCTTTCTTTTGCCTTGGGTACTGACTCTGTGGCTGGTATAAAAAGGGGCTTTCCAAAAGAGAACAAAGAAAGCATCAGTGGAATCAGTGTATAACTTCCCAAGGGGACTACTTAGAATTAAAAATTCACTTACACAAATACAGATGTGCTTGTTAAAAAAAAAACCCAACTATATTATTATTAGACTAGTGGCCTGGTGCATGAAATTCATGCATGGGGGTGGTGGGGGTGTGTGGTCCCTCAGCCCAGCCTGTACCCTATTCAATTAGGGAACGGGCCTAAACCAGTGGTCGGACATCCCTATCACAATCTGGGACCACTGGCTCCTAACTGCTCACCTGACTGCCTGCCCGATCACCCCTAACTGCCTCTGCCTGCCTGCCTGATCACCCCTAACTGCCCTCCCTTGCTGGCCTGATCTCACCCCCAACTGCCCTCCCCTGCTGGCCTGGTTGCCCCCAACTGCCCTTCCCTGCTGGCCTGATCTCAGCCCCAATGACCCTCCTCTGCTGGCCTGATCTTACCCCTAACGGCCCTCCCCTGCCAGCCTGATCTTGCTCCCAACTGCCCTCCCCTGCAGGCCTGATCTCACCCCCAACTGCCCTCCCCTGCCAGCCTGGTTGCCCCCAAGTGCCCTTCCCTGCTGGCCTGATCTCACCCCCAACTGCCCTCCTCTACAGGCCTGATCTCGCCCAAACTGCCCTCCCCTGCTGGCCTGATCACCTGATTGCCCCTAACTGCCTCTGCCTCGGCCCCCACCACCATGGCTTTGTCCAGAAGGAAGTTGGACGTCCGGAAGATGGCTGGTTGACCCAGTCTAATTAGCATTTTACCCTTTTAGTAGTATAGATAGATTATATAGGATAGGATTGCTTAAATGGGGGGGGGGGGGGGAGCTTTCTTAGTAGGAGAAGATGTTCTTGGCAGACAAAAACACATAATCCCTATATCTGGACTGATAGCCAACCATATGCACTATACTACCAAACCTGTCATGAAAAAATTGAACTGCTTTCTTATACCTTATACCAAACAGCTGTTGCCCTTAAAACCCCTCCTCAGCCCCCACCTTCGGTTCTGCCTTTGCAGTTCACCCAGATTAGGTTCTGATTGGTTGGTTTCTATGCCAATCAGCGTCAAAAGCTCTGCCTCCTAGGCAGCCATTGGCTCCTCACACTTCACCCAGATTTGGTTCTCATTGGTCAGTTTCTATGCCAGTCAGCATCTCCAGGCCTATCAATGGGCCTGATCAGAGAGGCGGGGCTGATCAGCAGCCCCAGTGGAGGCCCGAGAGAAAGAGAGATGTGGCTGCTGGCCAGGTCCAGAGTGAAAGAGAGAGGCAAGGGCTGATCAACAGCTGCCACGGAGGCTACGGATCAGACCCTGTCTCTCTGTCCAGGCCTCTCTTCGGGCCTGATCCGCAGCCCCCTCAGCAGTCAGTGCTGGGTCAGGGAGCCTGAAGCAGCATCTATGTCAAATCTATAGAGCAGGTTGTAGGCTGAAAATTCCAACAAAAGTTACTGTTGCAGTCTTGAATCCAAAGTCTATATAAGCAGCCATGGCAACCCAGCACTGACTTCTGGTCAGTCAAGCCTTCTGTCATTTTGGATGTTACAGACCCTGGGTTTTTATATATTAGGATGGTTGATTTTATGTGTCTACTTAGCCAGGCTATGATACCAGTTGTTTGGTCAAACACCAGTCTACTAGTAGATGTTGCTGTGAAGGTATTTAGATGAGATTACCATTAGCATTCAAATGAGATTACTATTCTTATTTAGATGATATTAACATTTTATATCAGCAGACTTTGTGTAAAGCAGATTGCCCTTCACACTGTGGATGGGCCTCATCCAATTAATTGAAGGATATTAAAGCAAAGACTGAGGTCCCTTGAAAAGGGAGAAATTATGCACCCAGATGGTAACATAGAGACCCTGACTCAGCTTATATAGACTTTGGATTCAAGACTGCAACAGTAACTTTTGTTGGAATTTTCAGCCTACAACCTGCTCTATAGATTTGACATACCAGCCCTGCAATCTATGTAACCAATTCCTTGAAATAAATCTCTCTACATATATTCTATTGGTTCTGTTTCTCTGGTGAGCTCTGACTAGTTCAATTACTAGTTGTTGTTCCCAAAGTCTTCAAGTACTCTCTGTTGTGTGTTATTATTCCTACTGTCATTGTGAGGAGAGATGCTTGCTGACCTTGTCTTATATTTTGGACTTCATTTTCCTTTTGGGTTGATGGCCTTCTGTTTGTTGACTCCAGTTGAAATAGTTTAGACTTTTAAAATCCTTGAGAGCAGTATTTTTAAAAAATTAACTTTCTACAATTGCATTGGGACCATTTATGTTAATTTTTGTTATTTATAATTGTGGTAAATTGCATGTAACATAAATGGACCACCTTAGCCATTTTTAAGTGTGCAGTTGAGTTAAATATATTCACATTGTTGTGAAAGAGACCTCCAGAACTCTTTTCATTTTTTAAAACAGAAACTCTTTACTCATTAAGAGACAACTTTTCATTTCCCTCACCCTGCCTAGCCTCTAGAAATCACCATTCTACTTTATGTGTCTATGAGTTTAATTATTCTAGATACCTCGTATAAATGAAATCATCCACTATTTGGCTTATTTCACTTAACATAACGTGCTCAAGGTTCATCCATCCTATATAATAAAAGCCTTATATGCTAAGTGTCCAGTCACCTAATCATCTGTTCAATCAATCAAAGTGTAAATGCTAATGATAGCTAAAGCAGCTCAACCGCTTGCTATGACATGCGCTGACCACCAGGGGGCAGACAGCCGATTGGTCGACCAGTTGCTATGATGTGTACTGACCACCAGGGGGAAGACGCTCAATGCAGGAGCTGCCCCCTGGAGGTCAGTACTCTCCCACAGGGGAGTGCCACTCAGCCAGAAGCCAGGCTCATGGCTGGAGAGTGCAGCGATGGTGGCAGGAGCCTCTCCTACCTTTGCAGCAGTCCGACATCTCCTGAGGGCTCCCAAACTGCGAGAGGGCACAGGCCGGGCTGAGGGACCAAACCCCCCCACCCCCCGAGTGCACGAATTTTGTGCACCAGGCCTCTAGTGTTATATACCGTGTCAGAATTTCCTTCCATTTTAAAGCTAAATAATATTCCATTTTATGTGTATACCACATTTTTTTAATCCTTTCATCTGTTGATGGACATTTGGTTGCTTCCACCTTTTGGGCATTGTGAATAATGTTGCTATAATCTTGGGTGAATAAAAGTCTCTTTATGGCCTGGCTCTCACTACTTTTGGATATATACCCAGACATGGAATTGCTGGATCATATAATTCTATCTTTAATTTTTAAAATATTTTATTGATTTTTTACAGAGAGAGGGATAGAGAGGTAGAAACATCGATGAGAGAGAAACATTGCTCAGCCGCCTCCTGCATGCCTCCTACTGGGGATGTGCCCACAACCAAGGTACATGCCCTTGACCGGAATCGAACCTGGGACCTTTCAGGCCACAGGCTGATGCTCTATCCATTGAGCCAAACCCATTAAGACTATTTTTAATTTTTTGAGATTCCACCATACTATTTTTCATAGTGGATGCAACACTTTACATTACCACCAATAGTACACAAAGATTCTACTTTCTCCACATCTTTGCCAACACTTGTTATTTTCTATTTGATAATAACCATCTTAATAAGTGTGCAGTGACTTTGTGGTTTTGATTTCATTTCTGGTTTTGATTTATATTTTCCTAATGATTAATGATGTTGAACAACTTTTCATGTGTTTATTGGCCATTCGTTTATTCTTTTTGGAGAAATATCTATTCAAGTTTTTGCCCACTTTAAATTGGGTTGTTTGTTTTTTGGTGTTAATGAGTTATAGAACTTTTTTATCCTGGTTATTAACCTCTTATCAGATATGTGATTTGCAGGTATTTTATTCCATTCCATGACTTGCCTTTTCACTTTGTTGATTTGTCTTTGGCACAGATGTTTTTAATTTTGGTGTGGTTTATCCATTTCTTCTTCTGTTGTCTATGCTTTTGGTATCACAGGGTTAATTTACTTTTTTTTTTTAAATAAATCTTTATTGTTCAGATTATTACAGGTGTTACTCTTTTTTCCCCCCATAGCTCCCCTCCACCTGATTCCCCACCCCACCCCATGCCCTTACCCCCCGCGACTGTCTTCATCCATAGGTGTAAGATTTTTGTCCAATCTCTTCCCGCACCCCTCATACCCCCTTCCCCCTGAGAATTGTCAGTCCACTTCCTTTCTATGCCCCTGATTCTATTATATTCATCAGTCCATTCTGTTCATCAGTTTTTTTTTATTCACTTGATTTTTAGATTCACTTCTTGGTAGGTATGTATTTGATGTCACTTTGTTGTTCATAATTTTTATCTTTACCTTTTTCTTCTTCTTCCTCTTCTTAAAGAATACCCTTCAGCATTTCATGTAATCCTGGTTTGGTGGTGATGAACTCCTTTAGCTTTTTCTTGTCTGTGAAGCTCTTTATCTGACCTTTAACTCTGAATGATAGCTTTGCTGGTAGAGTAATCTTGGTTGTAGGTTCTTGCTGTTCATCGCTTTGAATATTTCCTGCCACTCCCTTCTGGCCTGCATAGTTTCTGCTGAGAAATCAGCTGACAGTCATATGGGTACTCCCTTGTAGGTAACTAACCGTTTTTCTCTTGCTGCTTTCAGGATTCTGTCTTTGTCTTTTGCCCTTGGCATTTTAATTATGATGCGTCTTGGTGTGGTCCTCTTTGGATTCCTCTTGTACGGGGTTCTGTGCGCTTCCTGAACTTGTAAGTCTATTTCATTCACCAGGTAGGGAAAGTTTTCTGTCATTATTTCTTCTAATACGTTTTCAATATTTTGCTCTCTCTCTTCTTCTGGCACCCCAAAAATTCGGATGTTGGTACGCTTGAAGTTGTCCCAGAGGCTCCTTACACTATCTTCATATTTTTGGATTCTTTTTTCTTTTTGTTTTTCTGGTTGGGTGTTTTTTGTTTCCTTGTATTTTAGATCTTTGGTTTGATTCTTGGGGTACGTTGATCTACCATTGAGTTTCTGTATATTCTTTATTTTAGACATTGTAATCTTCATTTCTGACTGGTCCTTTTCCATTTTTTTTTTTTTGGCATTCTCATTAAGATCCTAAAGGTCTCATCAAGTTTGTCAGCAGTTTTTAGAGGATTCTTGAGTAACCTTATAAATGTGGTTCTGAACTCTATGTCGTCCAGTAGTTTGCTTTCCTCCATTTCTTTCATTCGTGATATATTTCTTTGTCTCTGCATTTTGGCTGCTTCCCTGTGTTGATGGAGTGGCTTTGTGTGGTAGGTGACCTATAGGGGGCAGTAGCTCAGCCTCCCCAATCACCTGAGGTGGACACGCTTGGTACACCCATTTGTGAGCTGAAGTGCAAAGTCTTGGTGTAGTTAAGCCTTGATTGCTGTTGGTACACTGGGAGGAATTGACCTCCAGGCCAATTGGCTGTGAGGACTCACTGTGTCTATAATGGAAGAACTGCTGTGCTGGAGACACACTTATGGTGCAGGACTTGTTTCAGTGGGGCTTTGGTGCTCGCTGAGTCTGCCTCTTGAATGTGTCACTTATGGATGAGGAGTCGAAATCTGGTGTCTCACACTGACCACTAGGTACACTGGCTTCTGGATCTCCAATGGGGTGCAGGTCAGCTACTGTCTGAGGCCACCCAGCAGGAGCTACAGTGAGAGCTACAGTTTTCTCCTCTTTGCTTGGGGTTTGGAGGTTTTGGAGCTGTCTGACCCAGGTTGCAAGTTTGTTAGGTTAAGCTGCGATAGGGTAGGGCTTTCTTATGCTAAAGCTGCTGCTTGGAGCTTGAGTGGGTTTGTAGGTGGTGTGGGGCGGGGTCTCCGGTTGTCACTAGGCTAGGGCATGGCAAACAGCAATGGCTGCCAGTTAGCCGGCTCTGTGTCTCCAACCGCGTCCCTGTGTCCCACGCCCTAGCGCAGCAAACAATTATTCCTGCGCACAGCTCTGCAAGCAAGCCACCCTCACTTTCCAACCCGATGTCAGACAGTCCAGCTTCTCCCTGTAGGAGTTTGGGTCCCCTGCGTCTCCCCAGAAACTGGATTTCAGAGTCATTGGGGGTTTGTCTGTCTTCGGGTTGAAAAAAGCAACGCCTGCCGCCAGCCCAGATTGCCCGCCTCCGTACCTCAGCTTTTTAGCGCTTGTGCACGTCTCAATGCTCTTTTCTCTTTCCTTCTAGTTGTAGAACTTCCACTCAGCCAGCTTTCCCATGGTTCTGGGTGATGGACGTTTTGTCTTTTAGTTGTAGTTTTGAAATTGTTGTGCGAGGCAGCAGTTTAGGTGTTTGCCTAGGCCGCCATCTTGGATTTCTCCTCTCACTTTTTTTTTATAAAATCACACTATATTTATATATTATCACACCATATGAATTGTCCATATATCATTCCAATAACACACATATTTTTGCCTTCAGTAACACTCAAAATTTTCCCCATCAACACTTTCTTACAGGAATCCTACCAAAAATGTCTTAGGAGACAGATTTGGGCTGCTTTTCTATGACCATGGCCAAGACATGGTCATCATGATTCACCATGGTTCTGAAGTGAGTGAGGAAGACATTTGGAAGCAATTTTCTGTCACAACAGCTAGCACCAAGTAGACATCTAGGTCATATTTATTGAATGATTGAATGATTGTTTTGTTCTTTGGCATCTGTAAATATTTTCAGAATTTTTTGTGTGTTTCTTTTAGTCCTTTTACAGTCATTCCCTCAGACTGAGTAAATGCAATTTGTATGCCTGAAAAATCAGTCAAATAGATTGCTGTTGCAACAGAATGTTTGGAAGTTATTGTTTTGAGAAACATGTCATCTCTCCAAAGCAAGTTGATGTGACCATGAAGAGTTGAAGCTCGGGGAGTTTAAGGCCTACTTTCAGGTTATATGCTGAATGGAAAAAAGAAGAGCCAGTTGTGGAAGATGAAAATTCCAAATTTTATATGATATCATTGCATAATGAATAAAGGCCTTTCACTGTATAAACAAAGATTTCCAGAGAAAATCATGTCAAGTAAATCAGCTCTAAAGTATAACTACTAGATTAAGAACTCCTTGAAGGCACAGGAAAGGTCATGTCTGTCAATTCTTGTATTCTCCAAAAGTACACACATGCAGACATACACATACATGCATATATGCATACACACAAAACAATGAATATGTTACATGCTATCTTGTGACGTTCCTGTAAGCTACAGTTTTTCATGGTTGTTTTAAAAGGAATAAAGAAAAGAAAAGGAAAAAATATATCTTAATGCGAAATAAAATTTTGTTATCAGTTGTCAGTTCTTTGGAGTTCCAAAAAATTCATTTATGCCTGTATTATTGAATTATCTACATATAGTAAATATTTCTAAATACAACTTAATGTGAATATTCAAGTTTACAAATATTTTATCAGGTTAAGAGAATACTGACAAATCAATAAGTGTGATTTGAAGATGTATGAGAATACATTTTGATTTTTGTTGCATGCTAACTTTTGGGGGAAAGAAATATGATATTTTCTAATTTTTTTACTGGATCAAAATAAGAAATAACTGGGTTTCTTTAAAATAATTATTGTTTGTATCTTTCTCTTTGGAAACTGTCACTTGTTTCCCTTTGTTATTTATTTTTTTATATCACCACACTGGTTTCCCCAGGGGACGTTGACGCTGACAGAGAAAGACCAAGGGAGCCTTTGTGACTTCATCCAAATGTCATAACAAAAGTAAGACTTAGCATGCTTCTGAGGGATTGACTTTCAAGCAGGAACTGGGTTGTTTTGGAAACTTAGCTAATGACATTGTTATGATTTCTCATGAGTGATTAGGTTGATAGATCAATCCCACTTGCATTTAATGTAATCCCTACAGACCTGAGTGGTGAGCCCATCAATAGAGAAGCTGTGTGGCCCTAGAGTTGGCCAAAGCTCTCTTCTCTATAAGAGAGTAGGGGCATTCGCCTCTGACACTTTTACCTTTGGCTGCGAACCTCCCAAATAATTTTTTTTTTCAATTTGTATGCCTAATGATTTTGAACTATCTCTCATCCTGAGACTATTAATAGATTTTGAAATATTTAAAGGATAAATTTGCAAAGCACAACTGGGTTTTGTAAAAATTCTGGCAAGACACAATGTTACAGATATTAGGATTCACTTTACTTGCACTTTTTAGTTGTGCCCTGGACATAGAGGGAGTGCAATAAATATTTACTGAATGTTGAATGGATGAAGTGAATTTGGAAATAAGCAGAGAGTCTTTGTGGTATTTTAAGTCATTGAAGAAATATGTTTTTTACAGATATCATTGGGACACAATCCTAAGTTCTTGACCTTCTTATGCCTTTATTGATGTGTTTTGACTAATACTAAGAAGATGCTAGTTTGCAAGGAGAAGCCCATAATTTAAAAACATGATTTTTACCATCTTCTAACACTTCACCAAAGGTCAAGAGGGTAGATAAACAACTTCCTACAGCTGCTGCTACATCTGGCACACGCCTGCAGCTGAAAGTGTGCACTGAAAAGATAAACACATCAGGTTGTATCTACTTGCAGGCCCATGCTTTCTGGGTCTGAACTTGACCCTTAACAATTAATATTAAAACCAGACTTGACATTAATGAATAAAAATTTGAAAGAAGTTATGCTGAACTGAAATTACCAGCATTCCCAAGAGGATATATTTCTCTGATGGTTTTGAGGTTAACTCTGATTTTGTAATCCTGGCTCAGCATCTTATCTTTGTTGTTTCCTTCTGGGAACAATCTCATTGTTGATTTCTGCACAGTTTCATGTCCCTTATGATTCCCCACTTGATTAATGCTGAACATTAATTGTTCTGTTTAGGTCAATTTACATATATATGGATATTTGCCAAATACTACTTCATTCTGTGACTTGAGGATGCTTCCAGCACTGAGATTCTGTGACGCTCTATATAGATCTAAAACTAGCAGGGCAATTTTCTTTTAATAAATCATCATACAGAATTCTCTACTAGCTTTTGAGTAAAATAACCTATTGGTTGATTATCTTATATACGTGTATAAATATGAGTGATGACTCAGAACTTTAAAAAAAACCACACTCAACCTGGATCCTTTCACAGACATCTCTAAAAAGTAAGCTGTGGGAAGAAGGTATGACTTTGTAATGTTCACTCACTGAATTTGTGGTGAAGCCGGGAGGACTCCATGAATGCTGATTGAATCAAACAAAGAGCTCTCGATTCTAAGTTGATTTTCTATCCACAAAACCACAGCAACTTTCTAAAAAGGACTATCAGACATAGCATCGTTGATTCTCTCGTTTGCTAACTAAGCACCCAGATGCCATTATTCACATTGTTTGGAAATGTTTATATATTCCTATCTCAAATATTTTTCACAGAACCAGGTTATGTCTCTCTATATAAGCCTTAGACCTGTGAGCTTTATAACTTCAGTCCCCTGTCCTTTCTTGCCACAAATAACCATGGATATAAATGTGTTGATTTTTATTATTATCAATATTGTTATCTGAAAATGTTTGAATATTCTTTTTCTCTTTGTGGTGGCAGACACAGCCTCTGTGGTGGTCATTTCTGCATTGATCCTTGACCAACAAATGCAGGTATCCAGGCATGATGTTTACACTCTGTTTTTACCGCATTGCTGGGTGATCACTTTACAAGATCACAGAGTGTTCTCTATCTCCTGATTATCATTTAGAGTACCTTAGCAACTGGGATGGAGCCATAGGAGGGGACCAGGCTGCTATTTAAATGGAGAAAAGTCACTCCATGGCTGATAAGCTGTCGGAGTGATAAATCGCAAAGGGCCTTTCAGCCTTAAGAATTCACAGCATCTGATGAACTTTTACTTTTCACAACATCATCTGAGGGCACGATAGGGGAGAAGAAATGTTCTCGTTTGGTCTGTATTGGATACCTGTCAGTGGGTTTACAGACAATCTACAGACCACAGAGTATTTTGCTGACGTCTGTAGGACCAGAAACACAGCAGGAGGAAGTGTCAAGTTCAGAAGGCTTCTAGGAAAAGGAGTTACCACACTACAGTATATTTCCTCTTTAAGAAGGGCCAGAATATTGCGGATTAACACTAGGTTTTAGACCTGTACAGATCCCTGAAATGCATGTGTGTTTTTCTTTAAACTTTGTAACATCACACCTGTTGACATGATAAGTGCTAGTAGAACTCCAAGGGTGAAGTGGGTGGCTCTTTCATCTGCAAGGGGAGGCATGGTTTGGGAGAAAAGGGGTTGTTGGGAGAAAAGCTCAGTTTTTAGTTATGCTTCATCGATACACATTGGTGACTTATACATTGCCTGTGTGAGAACCTTAAGGGTTGTGATGGTGGTGGAGGACATCCCTAATCTAACACCGGCCTGGTACCTCATAGTTATTAAATATACTAGAGGCCCAGTGCACAAAATTCATGCATGGGTAGGGTCCCTAGACCTGGCCGGAGATCAGGGCTGATCTGTGGGGTGACTGGCAGGGTGATTGTGGGGGGTGGGGTGGGGCGCTGGCACCCGCCTTGGCTGGCCTGGGGCCTGTGCAGCTGGGGGCAGCTCCTGCATTGAGCGTCTGCCCCCTGATGGTCAGTGCATGTCATAGCGACCGGTCGTTCCGCCCGCAGTTCTGCTGTTTGGTCGATTTGCATATTAGGCTTTTATTGTATAGGATATTTGTGAATGAATGAAAGGCTAACAATGTGTGTTGTTGGGTCATGTGCCTTGCTATTGTCACCTGTTTTGAGTTAGATTGCTGTGACTGATAGCAAGTACCTGGCATGACTATGAAGTCATAATGTGAATGGATGCATATGGCTTTTGGAATTAGGCTCCCATTGCGATGGCTACTATGTGTTAAATGCTGGGCAAGGGCCAAGGAGGAATAAGAAGAGTGATGCATGAGCTCTGTCTTCAAAGAGTTTTTAATCCATTTGGGGCGACTAGACTAAAAATGTTCAAAAATAGCATATTTACAGGAGTAAAAATGATACAGTGCTACCTGTCTACCCGAGATGGTGACAATTTGGACACTATTCTCTTATTCCCTGGTTTTATTCTACTTCAGACAGTTCATGACATTAAGTAGAATGTTAGGGTGAAATGGGACTCTCAGAAATCTTTGATACCCTTTCCTCCAGCTCATTTTGTTTAGGTGAGAATGCTGGGAGGCTAAGTGCCTTGTCCAAGACAACATGATCATTGTCAGTGGCAATGGCACTTATTCCCTAGGATTTTGGTTCCAAAGTATGTTCCACGCTCATGCTGGGAGTTTGCTTTATTTGTAAATGAGGCCTTGGTTTTGTGATGATAAAGCACCCATCGCATTGGTTCTAGGAAAGACACAACTTATACTGAATTCTACTCCTTAGCAAATATGTTCAAGTGAGTTTCCACTATGTATTTTCTTTCTTCTTTTTCTAATTCGTTTTTTTTTTCTTTTTAAAATCCAGCACCTTTAGATTATGCCCATAATCTGCACAGTGTAAGAAATGTTGGAATTCACAAATGGCATCTGATATTTCACAGTAAACATTTCTTAAGCCAAATGGTGCAGGCCTCTGCTCTTTCCTCACTTTATCATCACAACCATAGTGTTTAAGGAATGTGGCTAAGTTCTCAGTGAGGGCACCTGCTGGGATTATGCTGTGATCCCAATAAGTCAGGCTCCAGAGATGTGCCTATAACCACAGCTCCATGCTATTTGTGTATAGTAGATGCCAGGCTCCTAAAAGCTGGCATGGTGGGCACCTACCACTCCTCCGAGTGAGTAAAACATCCCAATGTCCATCCACAGTCTTGGCTGTGTTCTCCAGCTAGACTCTGTGTCCATGCTTTTTCTCTTCAAATGTTCACATCTTTTCTAAAAGAGAGATACCAATGCCAGGCCTAGCTCAGGGCATCACCGAGCCAGTTGAGAATTTAAACATAGGAGTCATGGCCCTCCAGCTCTTATATTTGCCATGACTCACTCTCTTTCTTTTTCCTTCCTTCCTTCCTTCCTTCCTTCCTTCCTTCCTTCCTTCCTTCCTTCCTTCCTTCCTTCCTTCCTTCCTTTTCTGCAGTTGAATTAAGTGAAAAATCTGGGAGGATTGAATTTATTTGAAAAATTTACAGCAGTTATAGAATTTGTGGTACCCAGTAGAATTGGTGATTTGGTGACAAGTTAATTATTTTAAGTGTTTCTCCTTTTCCTCAGTGTATTTTTTCTTTAAGTTAAAGAAGAATGGAGGAATAGGGCAGTGAAGACCTGGGGGTGAGTGGGTAGGGGTTGAGAGGAAGAGGGTTAAGGGGGGGGGGGAATGGAAGATATCTGAATACTATCAACAATAATATATATATATATATATATATATATATATATATATATATATATATATATATATATATATATATATTTTTTTTTTTAACAAAGAAGAAGAAGAATGGAGGACAAGGAAGCAACCTCCATGGTTTTAGGGCAGCTCACTCACTGGTCCCTCTAGGAGAGCCTCCTGCCCCGCCTAGTGCTGGAGTCCAGGATGTCTAACCCACCCCAGAGCAGGCTTCGGATTTGACTAGCCTTGGAATTCAGCTCACAAACTAAGCTGTTAAAAAGTCAAGGCAAACCAGAGTGGACCCCTGACTCCTAGGGTGGGATGGTGGCCTCTTGGAGCAGGAAGTGTCCTGATGTGCTGACAATGAGGAAACAGGCCATGTTTTTGTTTATTTTCTCATAAAGTGCTGATGAACAAATGAGGGAGTTGCATTAAGGGGCTCTGAAGGCAAGCTGTGAAAAGAGATTGGGGTTTATCAGCCTTTTAGCCTGGTTTCCTTTGGAAAGAATGCTTAGGACAAGTCTGCATGTCCACCCCCATCCCCGCGCCCCTCCTCCCCTCACACCCCTCGATAACTTTGAATGCCTCAAACTGATGTCAGTCAGCCCTTTCTGGCAGATAGGCAGAAGGTGGGCCTCATGGATTCCTTAATAATAAGAAGCAAATGCATAAGAGATAAAGTCAATTTCTACACTTAATAAACCCCCTCTTTGTGTGTGTGTGTGTGCGCGCACACGTGCTCATGCCTGATAGTTCTAAATTTAATTTCTGGACTCCTTTAAAGAGATCCCTAGGAAATTGGTGGTGGTGGGAAGTACAAGGGGAATTCTGTCGGGAGGAACATGCGTAGATTTTTGGATCTAAGATCTTACCTGACACAAGATTGGAGGCAAGTTAGAAATATGAGGAAAGGACTGACTGTAGCTATAAATAAATCTGTCACTTGGAAGATAAAATTCTTAAGCAGCATATCTTAAAAAAATAAAGTATTGACTTTGAATCTATCACAAATACCTGGATTCTTCTTTACCTGGAGCCAGGCATAGAATAAAGAAATAAATGATCAAATAAATTTAAAAAAATAAATAACCCAGAAGCTTGTTTTGCTACTAAACTCTGTGTTCTTGCAAGTTTCATAAAGAGTAATTATAGAGCGGTCATTATTGCTGCTCCTTAGTGGCAGTTACTCAGCTTTGAAGGTCATCCCATCTTCCTCTGGGGGAGAAATGAAGTCTGCTTCCCCTGAGCTAGAGGTGACATCGTAGGAGTGAAGTAAAGTCTGGTAAAATAACTCACTCACACTCAAGTTTGACCAGTGAGCTTCTGAGTCAAGGGAGTTAAAATGTTTTACTGATGATAGCAATTTTAACCAATGTGACCTAGAGTAATTCCAAGGAATAAAAAATAGCAATACATGGTTCAGGATGGATTTGTTCCAATACTGAAGGGGTTTTTTTTTTTTTTTTTAGGTGTTTCTTTTTTTTTTAAAAAAATGCATGAATATACAATGAAAATAATAATGGGGATTTGGACATGATTGGATTATATATTGGGGAAGGAGATGAAATATTTGATAGGAAACTTAATCTAAAAAAATAAAAGACCCTTTACTCTTTCTTGCAAAGATGTGAGGATCAGATATCTGACCACCAAATTATTTAATATTAGATACAAAAAATTGATGCAAGTTGGTGGAGCCAATCAATGATATTGATAGAATGGCTATTTTTTTTTCCTTCTGAAGTGGGCAAGCTGATGGTATTGTGAGTGAAGAGGAATGATTTGCAAGTGTTTGAATTGCGACTTTGATAAGCCTCAGTTCCCCCCCATGAGGGTGGAGGTGACCATTGCGTGCTCTGGAGCTGAGTCCCAGCTTTGTGAGTGACTAGCAAGCAGCTCTTGAACCAGGTTACTCCCTTCTCTGTGCCTTTGTCTCCTCATCTGTAAAACAGGGAAACACAACCTACCTCAGAGGGTTGTAAGTTTTACAGGAGTTAACACTAGGAAGGCACATAGAATGCTGCCCACAGCAGATACCTATACCCGGTACATGCTTGCTACTATTACTAATGAATATCACAAATATCTGGATTCTTCCTTATCTGCCTTGATTCAGTTTTTCTACCTGTAAAACACACAAGGTGATGAAACATCATTTAAAACCAAAGGTGCAGTACTTCTAGGATATAAGGTACAATTGAAACAAAAAGCTGAGTTTGTTATTAAATGTCATTGTGTTACTTTGAAGCAATCCCATAATATGGCCTAGACATCCTAGTACTTTAATGTGACCTACCCCCACCCCCCAGCCCACAAATAATAACACATATGGCTTACAAAAATACCATACAGGAAGGCCTCAGATCAAAGATACCACTTAAATGTGAAGCATTATTATTTTTATTTTTGTTATTACTCAGACTTTCCTATATAAAAAGGCAAAAATATTATTTTAGTGAAAAATGCCCTAGCTTTTGTTTGATATAAGCTGACTACAGTAAGATCAGTGTTATGAAAACTAAAATTACAATACTACATTGTATTATATTCCTAGAAGTGGGGTCACTTGAAAAATCTCAACCTCTGCATCTTTAATCTTTTCCCCCACATCACATTGCTTAAAAGGCCTAAAGTAAGTGATCCCACATATCCTAAAATGTTAATTGATTTTGATTAACAGTTGACAGCACTGTTATGGTTCATCTAGTCCTTGCTTCACAGGTAGGGAGACTGAAGCCCAGAGAGAAACCGCATTTCTCTCAGTTGGCTGATGGTGGAGCCTGTACTAGAATCCGGGCAGGCCTCCTGATGCCTAGTTCTGCCTCTCCAGTCAGAGTTTCATTCTACCTTTTCGAAAGCCGAGTACAACTGACCCTTGAACAACTTGGGGACTAGGGGCTCAGACCCTTAACAATTGAAGATCCACATATAACATGACTCCTCCCCCGCAACTTTTGTCCCTCAGTATCTTTGGGAGATTGGTTCCAGGATGTCCCCCTAATCCCGTGAATACCAAAATCCATGGATGCTCAAGTCATCTACATAAAATGATGTAGATCAATGCATACAATTGGCCCCCCAAGAAAAATAACATTTGAGAAGTGCCTGACACATGATGAGCTCCCAATAGTGTCACTGAAAATACTATATGGTCCTTAGAACCCATTTTTTGGGGAAAATATTTTTATCTTGGGACAGTCAAGAACTTATTTAAAAAGAGTTTTCTGAGGGGTTTAGACTCACTGTGAAGATAACAAGGCTGTCTCTCATGCAGAATTGGTGAACAGGTAGTGTTTTTAGTTTCTAGACTGGTCCTGCTGAGTAGGAGCTGAATGTAGGACAGAAGAGGAATAGATGCTAAAACCCATTTGACTATATAGCCACTCCTTCCTTCCTCCTGGGATAGGGGGCATTTCTGAAGGTGGAGGCGTGATGATGGTACAATAATGATCATGGCAGCTACCCTTTCCTGGGGGCTTACTGTGGGACAGGCACATACTAAGCTCTTACAGAGGTTTCCCCTCTTAAATCTCATAGCCACTTTGTGAGGTAAGTCCCCATTTTATCTATAAAAAAAACGGAGGCTTGGAGTTTAGTAATATACACAAGGAAAATGACAGAGTTAAGACTTATTGATTCCAAAGCTCCAACTTTTAATTCAAGTCCCTGTGCCCAAATTGTCCATGGTCAAATTCATCAAGTAACGGCTCAATGTTCTACTTTGCTACTGTCGATACAGGTGATTCCTACCACCTGGTAGATTCCTACCACCTCTCTCTCCTGGTGCAGGGAGAAGGCACCGTGGCTGTTGTATGAGTTCCTGGGAACTGCGGTAACCAAGTACCACGGACTGGGTGGCTTAAAACAATGGAAAGGTATTCTCTCTCAGTTCTGGAGGCTAGAAGTCTGGACACTAGGTGCTGGCAGGGCCACACTCCCTCTGAAGACGGGGGAAGAATCCTTCCTTGCCTCTGCTGCTTTCTGGTGGTTCCCAGCAAGCCTTGCTGTTCCGTGGCTTACCGTTGCATCTCTCTAATCTGCCTCTAACTTTACATGACCTTCTTCCCTGTGTCTGTGTGTCTGGATCTCAAGTCATTGAATTGAGGGCCCACCCTGATTCATCTGAATTAATTACATCTGCAGAGACTTGATTCCCAAATAAGGTCACATTCTGAAGTTCTGGGTGGACATGAAATTTGGGGGGACACTATTTAACCCTCTATAACTGTTATCCCTGGAAAGATTACCACTGGCATAGAATCCACCCCTAGAGAGGACAGATCGTTGACTTTTCCAGGGCACCGTCGTTAGACACAGGCAAAACATAAGGCATCTTTCACTTTATATCCCTGTTATTTCTATGATCAGGTACTTTCTGTTGCAAATTGCAATGGCACATAGTTAGTCTGGAATCTGTTTCATAAGCCTTTTGAAATTTTAATGAGCTGCAAGCAAAATCTAATTTTTCAGAAGAAATAATGCAGCGGTACCTTCTGAAGCTGACTCAGAGAGCTCATGGCCATGAACCCTCCCAGGAGCTCACCCCCAGAATGTTCCAAGGCTCACGTCTCCTTCCTTCAGAGCCCTGGGCCCTGGAAAATAGGGCCATTTGTCAGGAAGCCATTTATCTGTCTTCATGGCTGGTGGGAGTGAAAAGTGACAAAACAATGTTATCAGAGGCCGTGTTCACAGTTGTGATAGGCGTCAAGGAGACCCCAACTGGTTCTACATTTATTTATCAGAACTGCCAATAAGATTTGTGCCCACACAAACAAATACAAGTCTGCATCATATTTGTGTCACAATTCTGGTTGAATTGAAAAGAAAAATTGGCACATTCTTAAACTAAATTTTTCAGCCCCCTTTCATGTTGAAAGCAAATTATTTCTTTGTTGATTCTCTGGGCTCCAGCCCTGCTGGTCTTTTTCCCACCCTTGGAAGATGCCAAGCTCATTCCTGCCTTTATATACCTGTTTCTCCCTTTCCTTCTCCAAATTTCCTGAGCCCAGTTCCTTTTTCTTACTCATACTTCCCCTCAAGATGTCTTTCCTGACCACCTCAGCTTTATTTACATTATAGCACAATCTTAACCTGACTTGGAATTATTAATATTTTGTCTAATTGTTTATATATGTGTCTTTCCCACCCTCTATCCTATCTAATAAAGAGGGAGTATGCTAATTGACCATCACATCCTCACAAAGATGGCAGCACCCACAGCCAATAAGGAGGGAATATACTAATTGACTGCCATGCCTGCAAAGATGTTGGCACCCCCAGCCCCAAGATGGTAGCACCCAGTCCCCTCAGTCCTGCTGGGGTGGCAGGTGTGTGGCACGGCTGGACCCACCCCCAGGCAGGTCCAGCCACTCCATGCGCCTGCCTCTGATAGTGGCTGCCTAGCTGCCCAGGGCTGGCCCCAGGCGCAGGCAAGCTTTGGATGGCGACTGCCCAGCCAATGCCCAAGGCACAGGCAAGCCCCATATGTTGACTGCCCAGCTGCCCAGGGCCGGCCTGAGGTGCAGGCAAGCTGCTGATGGGGACTGTCCAGCTGCCCAGGGCTGGCCTGAGGTGCAGGCAAGCCTTGGATGGTGGCTGCCCAGCCACCCAGGGCCACCTGAGGCTCAGGTAACCAGGGCTGGCTGAGGCTTGTGCTGCCAGCAGTGGCAGCAGCAGAGGTGTGATGGGGGGTCGCCTTCCCCTGATTGCCTGGTCACCTCCCACCTATGAGGGCTCCTGGACTGTGAGAGGGTGCAGGCCGGGCTGAGGGACCCCCTCTCCAGTGCATGAATTTTCATGCACTGGGCTTCTAGTCTAGAATATAAGTTCCATGAGATCAGAGACCTCATTTAATTTCCTGCTATATCCCCAGCACCTAGAGCAGTACCTGGCATAGAGTAGGTGCTCAATTAGTACTTGTGACTGAGTACCCCAACCCAGCCTCATCTTGGACTCCAGGGACTCCAGAAACTCCATTCAGAAGAACTCAGTGTCCAGTCTCTCCTCTGAGACAAGCAAGAAGCTAGGCCAATGGACCCAGGCTGCCCCCAGCCCAGGTGGAATCATGTGGCTAGGTATAGGGAAGGGTAAGAAGGACTGTCTAGGGCCACAGAGCTTATTGTTAAAGGTCCAAGATGAAATGAAATAAGCCAAGAAACCAGTTATCAACCCAAAGGGAATAGGCAAAGAGGGAAAATCCAGATTCAAGGAAACAGGAAGGAATTAGGGAAACCAGACCAAAACAATAAGGTTCAAAGTAAAGAATGGGAGGTGGAACTTGAAGGAAGTCCCTGCGCCGTGGAATTGTAACACAGCTGCCTATAGAATCTTTGACCAAGTGCACAGGTGGAAAGGAAGCTATTAAGGGTAGTGACTTAGGCTCATTCACTCAGAATCAAGACTTTCTATTGTACCAGTTCTGACCTTGCACCCTAATCCTAGTCATTAGATCTTGATCTTATCCCCCAAACCCAGTGCTCTCAATGTAATCAAATCCTAGAATTGAACATTAGTCTTGTTCCCAGTTGTGGTAAGATGAGGTGAGCAGAGGATGGGATTAGGTGTACAATGACAGATGTTCTACTGTAAATAGATTTGGCAAGCCTGGTTTCTTACTTAAGTGTGAGCTTTTAAATGTTAAAATACTTATGAAAAATAATTTTTAAAGGAAGAACTTAAAGGGAGCCTTGAGGATAAATGGGGGTCATATGTTGCTAACTAGCTTGTTATTCCTATGGATACGCAGTGTTTAATCTTATCCAGAGCAATACTGAGATGTTTATGAGCTGATCTATAAAGTTTTAAGTGTGCTTTGTTCACAGTAAAATCTTAAGAGTCTGAAGAGTTATTGTTGGCTGGAATTATGTGGGGTAAGAGTCTTCAAGGTGTAGCGGATACACTTGGAGGAAAGAGAAGTCAGGGTCCTAGCCCTGGTCTTGCTGCTTAGTGGCACGACTGGTCCCCTCCTTACATCATCTGCCAAGTGAGCAGATTTCTAACATGGTTGCTTCTCTGTTCACTTGCAACGTGTATAAGATCAGAATTCATATGACAAAATACACATATGAATAAGTATGTTTTCAAGATACATGTGCAATTAGATTGATACGAGTCTAAAAGTAAATTTGTCTGGTGATAGTCACATCATCTGTCAAATTGCAACTTGGTTTTTGGATTCAGTGTCATGCTTTGAAGCCAACTTGGTCACCCTGCCTCTGTGCTTCTGCCATAAGGCTAATGGGGACATCTTAGCTGTTTTGCAATCTCAGCATCTATTCTTTGGGTTTTTTGGTGTTTTTTTTTTTGGTAACAGCCTTGTGATTTTTCCTTGGGGAAAATCTCTTCTCCATTTTTAGTTGATGTTCAAGGAGCCCATATGACCTAGGATAGGCCTGTCAGAACATTATGTTCCTCTGGCCATGGTGAGTGGTTCAGGGATGGGTACATGATCCTGGCAGAACCAACTGGACTTAATCCCTTTTCAAAAAACTACTGGAGAAACAGTATCTGTATTTCTACTAGGATTGTTAAGGACGTTGGATATAAGTCTGAAGTTGTTGACAACCATCTTGATATTATCAGGAGAGCATGACTGATAATGAAGCAATCACAAAGAAAAGTATGCTGCAATTCCATGAGTTATCAAGTTCTGAAGATTCCAAATAATCTAGCTAAGAGTGAAGTTGGTTAATCATGGACTTTGGTTTCATGAACTCTTATTTTTTTCCCCCTGAAACAAATCTGAACTGGATGTTGTTATTCGCAACTGAGGGAGTCTTGATAAAAAGGCATTTATCTTTCCACTGACTGAATAATAAAAATGAAATCTTCTGAATTTGAAGTCTCATGACAGCAGGGATATTGACTGCTTTTCCAGCACCTACATCAGTCCCGGGTCCATAGTAGGCACTCAACAAGTTATTTGTTACAACAGTCAGAGCAATAGGCCCGTTGACCCAGGTCTTTTAAAAACACTTCCTTTTCTTACAATGTAGTAAATGCCTGCTACAGAAACTTTGTAAAAAAGATTTCCAAAACTACCATTAATTACCAGAGATAAGCATGGTTCACTTTTGTTTATAGTATATAGTTTTTCAATCATGTATCATATAGTTTTCAAAAATGATATGCATTTCATATATTGTTTTGCTCACTAATTTTCCAATTAATATGTAATGAGTCAATTTCCAAGTCACTACATAATGCTTTGCAACATACTTTTAAATGGCTACATAGTATTTCATCTTATGGATGAATCAAAAGTTAATTAAGAAATCCCCAATTATGGACTTTTGGGCTACTTCCAATTCTCAGTAATATAAACAAACTCAATATTTTCAAATATCAATGGTTATTTCCTTAGCATTATTTCCTAGAAATGAAATTTTTGAGCCAAAGAGTATGAACAATTTTAAGATTTTTAAAAATCTTCACCTGAGGATATGTTTTTATTGATTTTGAGAGAGAGAGAGAGAGAAACAGTGATGTGAGAGAGAAACATCAATTGGTTGACTCCCATATGTACCCTGACTGGGGATCAAACATGTAGGTATGTGCCCTGACCGGGAATTGAACTCACAACCTTTTTGGTTTATGGGACAATGCTCCAAACAAGCCACTTGGCCAGGGCCAATTTTAAGATTTTTGATACATATTGGATATGACTGTGCTCTCATTAACCTGGCTAGTAAAAGTTTTAAAAATCTTTGAAAAATGAATAGGTTAAAAAATATCTTTTTATTTTTCTTTGTTAGTGAGGTTTATATTTTTAATAAGTATTTTGGGTCATTATATTTTTCATTTTGTGAATTCTAGAACATTTCTTTATTTAATTATTTAAAAAATACATTTATTATATTTTATATTTGAAGATGCTGCTCCAAGCCTGTGGAACAGAACAACTGTTTTCCCTGCAGGAAGTGGGTACATGGGCCTTACATTATTAGCCATCTCAGTCTTTTAGAAAACCAATCACTGTGGACTTTGCCTTTTAATACCATGAACTGCAAACACATTTTGGGTCCCACTGCCATACCTACTTGGAAGTGCTCATACTGACATTTCTGCTTAATTTAATCACTTTTAAGAACCCTTTGCTTATTCCGGATCATCAATGTCTGGATCATCACAGTGCAAGGTAAAGTAGCATCATCAGATGTTTCTGTGTCACTAGTTCAAATCCTCCTCCTCTTTCTCCAAATGATTGCAATACTTTCCCAAATATTCTTTCTTCCTTAGTTTCTTCCCTGCTTTAATCTATCCCCTGCCTTCTTTTCACCTGGAAAATAAACAAACAACCAATCCAAAAAAAAAACCCTTACTTGGAATCACATTACTGCTCATAAACCTTCAATGACTCCACATTGCTCACCGGGTATAAACTGAGCTTTTGCACTCCAGCCAGACTGAGCTCAAGGCCTTTCCTGATTTGGTCTCCACTTCCCTTCCATCCCAATTTTGCATAACTCTTAGAATTCATGAATCTTACCCATTAACCAAACTGAACTGCCTCTATACTTTTATTCACATTGCTTTGTTTTCCTTGAGTGCCCTTCACTTTCATCTCTGCTTGTCAAAATCCTTGAAGACACAGTCCATATGCCCCAACCCGTACCCCCTCAATGAAGTCATCTCCACTCCTCCAGCCAGGAAAGTCTCTCCCTCTCTGTGCATCAAACACGTATTACATATAAATCTTAGAGAACCTACCTCCCCCTGTTACCTCCTACGGTTATTTTTATAGATGACTTGTCTTCCTTAATGAGAAGGAGAGCACTCATCTAAATACATAATTATAGTTCTGAAAGGTTTGGAGGAAAAAAATCAGTCAAAATATTTAAGAGGCCATTGTTTTTTCTCCCTTACATTGTAGATCTCGTCCCTGGCCTTTCCTGCACTTTTATGTCAGCATCCCTCTTAACCTAGTGACTTATTCTGCAGCTCTGACTGTCTCTGATTTTTGTCCTAAAATTTGCATGGGGTTTTCTGAAATGCACGTCTGGATTCCACTTTGTTTTTCTTCTGTGTTTAGGAGGAAGAGAGGCGGGAGTTGGTAAACACGGCCTGGAGACCTTCCCCAAACAGGCAGCAGACACTTTGATCATTAGCTCTGTTAAGCGTCTTCCTTTCTGCTGCTTCATGAAGATCTCTTTTCCAGGCTTGTTTTGAGGAAGCAGGGAGCCATGGGCCTGTTTCACAGGGTGTTTGTTTCTTGTGATCTTAAATACTTATAGTCAAAATTCTACAATCTAAAACAGAAGTTACCCTTACCCTTTAACATTCAGAATAGGTTGCCTGGGCAGCAGGACTGAGCTTCTTGTGTACAGAGTGCCATATGGTTGAGAATCACCTCATCTGCCCATCTAGATCTTACTATGGTGGTGATTTCACTTGGCACTGCCCTATTAGAAATCTCTCTTATGTCATGCTGATTTTCAGATTGCTAAAATAAATAATACTAAAAGCATCACAATATGTTGATACAGTATGGAAAATAAAGGCATTCCATTTCTCCAGCCTTCCCCTCCACCCCCTTTTTGCTCACCAAAACTCGTACCAGCAAGATAAGGTAGGTGGTGGAAAATGAACTTAATTTCCCTCATGACTTTGAATACATTTGGTTCTAGCACGAGATGGCTTGGCTTAAACTGGGAATCCAAGTCCTTGGTTTTCCAGGAGTCACCAGAGGCCACAGGGTATGTGTTCAGGAGCAAGGCACAGACCCAACCTTCAAGCGGAGGTTTCCACAGCTCATCAGCCACTGCAGAGGAATCTCTGTTGCCTCTGCTATCTCTGCCCACCTGTCCTGCCCACCTCCATAACTCCTACCGCCTTCGTAACTCCTTCATTTCTATCCAGCAGTTTTTCTGAATATGTTGTAGCTGTGTTGGTGCCTGACACTGGGATCCTGACCTGTTGTGGAAAACCCTGAGGCCTTCACACAGAACCTCTTGGTTTGAGAGTCACTGATGACTGGGCTTCAGGTCTACTTTTTAAAGCACCTTTCATGTGCCTGGCACTTGAGCAAATTGGGCCAAGGGCAACCACAGTACATGGTAGAGGTAAATGGAGGTGAAAGCAGCCTGCTTTCATTAAATATGTAAGTAGCCCAGCCATAAACATGAGCCACCAGGAGACACCTTTCCCTTATTCTGAGCAAAATGGACATTTTCAGCTAAGCTCATCTACTTGCTTCTTGGTACTAAAGGGGCCGAGCCAAATGCTGCAATTCAAACTTTCAATGTCTCAATTCATTGATTAAGAAACTGCGGATGGTTCATTGATTACATTATGACATTTATTCATTCATTTGTTCTTTATTTATCAATCTCCTAATCTGTACAAGGCCCTGGGCTCACCACTGTGAAGGAAACAAATATGAATAATAAATTCCTGATTGATTTCAAGTAGCTTCTGGATTAGTAGCAAAGACAACCACTGTACAACCAACCATTATAGAAATATGTAGAAAATAAGTAATTATCAGTGGTGTACAGTACAATGAGAACCCAGACAAGGGATAAAAAATTCTACTTGGGGATCTCTGAGGTGGTTTTATAGAAATGTGAAACTTAATTTGGATCTTAAAGAATGTGTTGGACTTGTAGATGAAAATGAGAAAGGCAATCTTCTAGGTTGAAGAAATGAACATAATAGTGAGGTTTAAAAATGCATGGCATATTCGGCTAATGAGGTTTAAAAATGCATGGCATATTCAGCTAATGAGGTTTAAAAATGCATGGCATATTCAGCTAATGGTCACTTGAGCTTGAGATGTGGGGTGGATAGATAGAGCTAAAGTGTTGAGGTTGGAAAGGTAGGCTGTTGTTGGACTTTGGAAGGTCTTGAATATTATATCAAGGACACTGGGACTTTATTATGCAGGCAAGAAAGACCCACTGAAGTTTTCTGAGGGGAATAATGACTTAAACCAAGTTGTATTTTATAAATGCCACTAGAGGCCTGGTGTACGAAATTCGTACATGGGGTTGGGGGTATGTGTGTCCCTCAGCCAAGCCTGCACCCTCTCCAATCTGGGATCCCTCTCATAATCCAGGATTGCTGGCTCCCAACCATTGACCTGCCTGCCTGCCTGCCTGATTGCCCCTAACTGCTTCTGCCTGCCAGCCTAATCACCCCCTAACCACTCCCCTGCCAGCCTGATCTATGCCTAGATACCTAACTGCTCCCCTGCTGGCCTGATTGCCCCTAATTTCCCTCCCCTGCAGGCCTGGTTCTCCCACAAGCCTGGTTCCCCCATAACTGCCCTCCTCTATCAGCCCATTCACCACCAACTGTCCTCCCCTGCAGGCCTGGTCTCCCCCAACTGCCCTCCTTGCTGGCCTGGTCACCCCTAACTGCCCTCCCCTGCTGGCCTGATTGCCCACAACTGCCCTCCCCTGCAGGCCATCTTGGGGCAGCCATCTTGTGTCCACATGGAGGCAGCCATCTTTGACCACATGGGGGTGGCCATCTTGTGTGTTGGAGTGAAGGTCAATTTGCATATCACTCTTTTATTAGCTAGGATTCTGACAACAGTGAAGGGATGAAGTTGTGGGCAGAGAAACCAGGTAAGAAACTGTAAGAAGCTTATCCAAACAAGAGATAAGAAGAGCCTAAACTAAGACAATATAAGGGACTCAAGACTATTTTATCAACCTAATATACTCAATTCTTTCATTCTGTTTAAAATAGGTTGACTTTCAGTAACACCTGAAGAATGAGGGTAATAATTTAATTTTTAAAAGTAGACTTAAAGATGGCATTTCTAACTCTATGTACCAGTAAACTGTTCGTATCAATGAAGCATTTATTGGAGCCCTCAAGTTTGTAAGACCTTCCTGAGGGATATATGGAAGGAAAAAGACTTAACAAGACACAGTTCATTTTGAAGAACCAGGCACAGTCTCCTAAGAAAATAACGAAGGATACCAAGAGTTACGAACGACATGGGGTTTAGATAATAAAATGCTCCAGGAGGGTCGGTCACCTCCATCCATTTCTTCTTTTGTAAGAAGAATTCAGTTAGCTTTCTTCATCCTGATGGCATCAACAACTCATGGCAAGAAGCCAAAGGCAAAAGAGGAGGTTGGATATTTTCAGGGGTTGGTTGAAAAGCCAGAGCTTGCCCTATCCAAGGCCTTAAATCTTCATTTGCTGCTATAAAAAAAATCAATATGAACATTCATTAGTAATGTATAACATACTTAATTAAATCCAACTAACTTTTGTGATGTATTTTAGAGTACAAAGATGAATAACAAAAAATTATTTTTGTCTTTACCCACAAGTGGGAGAGCTGAGGTATTTACTCCCACAACTGCATTTGATTAGAAATCTCACTGACATACTGCTGATGAGATAAAGAGCATGAATGGGGGTTAAAAGAAATCATGGTAGCAAGTTCTTTGTCTTTTTATTTATTTATTTTTCTTTCTTATGTTGTTAGAGACTTGGATGCATTTGTTCTTTTCTAATCACCCTGTAAAGTTCATTGAGACACTGTTTATTTTACCTCATCTGAAATATAGGAGTCATAAATGTGAAAGTGCCCAGTTTTGGGTCTTGGGTACTCAGTTAATCTTCTTTCATTTCCCTGTTGGATATGATTTTTCAGCATCAGAACTTCACTTCTTTCTCAGATGGATTTATTATTTCCTCTGAGGCTCCATGCTCATTTCTTTTTTCCTTTTCTCTCATTCGATCTCTCTTTCTCCTCCCTGAGATGGTTTCTTTTTTCCTCTGACTCCTTCCTTGGTTGACTTGCTGTTTATTCTTCCCTCTGCTTCTTGATACTAAATGCTTGCCTCCTTGGACTCTAAGAGGGATTTAAGTTTCCATTTTAAGACTCTGTTGTATTTATCACATAAACTCTTAGGCTCCTGGTTCTAAACTTAACAATAGGTGAATGTAATGTATCATGTTTATTTCAAAAACAGGTTGGTACCTTTTAGTTAGACTCGTCATCTCCATTCTCCTAACTTAGGGTAGCAAGTCTGTATCCCAGGGTCTGTTAGAAATAAGAATTGCTCTAGTAAACTTTATAAATGGATTAATCTGTATATGATTATTGTCTCAGGTAATTGGCCAAGCCAGCTTTTGCCAAGGTACCTTACTGTTCATTTTTCATTGTTTCCAAACTCAGCTCTCATAGGCATCCAGCTTTCAGATCGGTTATTCTGAGCAGAGCTGAGCTCTGGAATACATTTTGGAAGGCAATTCCAATGAACTTGTTTTGCCTCTGCCTTCTAAGAGCATATATCTCTGGTTTGGAGAGATGTATTAGCCTTCATGGATTAAAAGTGAATCTCTGGAAATCTACATCTATTTCTCTTACTTTACATGAAGAATAGTAGCATTCTTTTATTTATTCATAATGCATGTCTGGTCTGTGCCAGGTGCTGTATGTTGACCCTCTCTAATAGTATCACTATTTTATGGACAAGGAAATGGAGACTCAGAGAGAGTAATGATGTGACCATAAGCAGTTCTCAGAGATTTAGGCCCCACTCTCTATGACTTCGATGTCTCCTCCCATTATTTGAACATTTACCAAGTGCTAGCTTCCATGCTAGGTAGGTTCATGCTTAGTTAACAAAGCAACTACTAGAAATAAAGATTATTAACTCATTTTACAGGTGAGAATCCTGGAATAATGACTTGAATGTAAGTACTGAAGAGAACAGCTTTGAGTTGGAGTGGAAGGTAAGATTAGGAAGGCAGATCAGGGGTCTGGTTATGGAAGGACTAGAGTACCTAGTGAAAAAATGTAGACTTTAGCTGAGAAATAATTGTGAATGTTGAAGTTTTTGTTTTTATTTTTTAACTTTATCCCTATAAGAGAAATCATATACCTCAGACTTTTAAATCTTAGAAATTATTATAAAATAAATATATGTGAAAATTTTTTCACTTTTTCACAGAAAGGAAACTTTAAATTAAAGGCATCATTGTATCTTAATGTTTATGAAACATAAAAGACATTTTTGATGGATTTTATAAATGAAATAAATGAGAAACTGGCTGTATGGATTGATGAAAATTAAAGTCACAGCAAAAAGTGAAATGTTAGAAAAAAATAAAAAGAAATACTGACCGGGTATGAAAAGAAAATAAATCTGTTCCAAAGGAGGGCCTCACTTAGGGATGTTTCACCAGGACTAGGGTCAAGGACACCCACAAAGTCAGAGTTGAGAAATGATGGAGCAGTCTTACATGCCGAGACTTTAATCTGAGGATGTTCTCATTGATTGCACACCATGGACTCGAAATTCATAGACATTTACTTTTGTAGCTATGAAAAAAAGGATTGCCAAATAATTTAATAGCCTAAACAAGATGTTATGAAGATATTTAAAGTGCTTGATAACACAAATCATAATTAAGTAGCCCCATGCATTTCAGTACATTTCATATTCAATTTATATATACTACCTACAAATTATATTATCTGCTAAAATAGCTTCCTAAGGCCACATTCTAAGCCTCAGTTGAAGTAGTTTGGTTTTAGTATATATATTTGAAGGTAAATGTATATTTTAAAATCTTTTAAAATATTCTTAATTAGTGCAAGTAGAAGATTTTTAGTCTTCAAAATGTATATGTACTTTTAACATATTATACTAAATAAATCAGGTAGGTTTCACAATGTAAGATAGGTTATATGAGCTGAATACATTAATTTGAAGAAATTGGCAGAGCCGTTACTTAATTTTAGACTTGTAATCTGTTTCATATATTTGCAATTAGTATCTGATTATTAGAACTAGAGATTTCCTTTTATTAATGGTGTTCAGAATATTTTGGAAGATAAAGGGTCTGAATCTTATTTCAATTTGTGCCATACAATTACATATTACATGTGAAAATAATTATTTTTTAATTTGACATAAGAACTAGGGGATTATGTGATCTAGACTGAAAATATCATAAAGGAATAGTGTAATATATACAGCTGCCTTTAATCTTCATTTTTTCCCTTTGTAAAACTTCATGTCTATATATGTAAGCTGGAAAGGGGATCTGAAGCTATTGTCCTAAATAAATAAAAGCCTTCCATTATGCATTATCTTCAATTAACCTTTACATTTCAGATAGAGGAAGTTTTTATTTTTTGCCTATAATTTCCAAATATTGATGTAAGTTCTCAGTTTTTATTCCATGGATACTTACTGACTTTCATTTTGAAGCTGTTCTCAGACTAGCTCTGGTATCCTATATAATAAAGAGGTAATATGCAAATTTCCTCTCACACCATTGCACAAGATGGCTGTCCCCATGTGGTCAAAGATGACTGCCACAAGATGGTCAGCAGGGGAGGGGAGTTGTGGGTGATCAGGCCAGCAGGGGAGGGCAGTTAGGGGCAACCGGACTGGCAGGGGATGGCAGTTGGGGGCGAGCGGGCCTGCAGGGGAGGGCTGTTGGGGGGGACTGGGCATGCAGGAGAGGGCAGTTGGGGATGACCAGGCCAGCAGGGGAGGGCAGTTGGGGGCGATTGGGCCGGCAGGGGAGAAGTTAGGTGTCAAACAGGCTGGCAGAGGATTGTTAGGGGGTGATCAGGCTGGCAGGCAGAAGTGGTTAGGGGCAATCAGGCAGGCATGTAGGCAGGTGAACGGTTGGGAGCCAGCAGTCCTGGATTGTGAGAGGGATGTCCAACTGCCCATTTGGATCAGGCCTAAACGGGCAGTCGGACATCCCTTGAGGGGTCCCAGATTGGAGAGGGTGCAGGCTAGGCTGAGGTACCTCACCCCCCCCCTCCCCCCAGTACATGAATTTCATGCACCGGGCCTCTAGTTCTAAAGAATAAACAACATGTGTTTCATATACTTTGTATTTTCCCATGCACCTAGTTCTGCGTACACTAAAACCTTAATAAAGGTTTTTAAATGATATGATGTTAGAGTTGAAAGTGATGGTGGTGGTGGTGGTGATGCTAAATTGGGCATATAGTGATTTCAAAATATCAAAATCATGATGTGGTTTCATTGAAACATGAAGTCAGTCAGTGAGCCATTTTAAAATGGTTATCATTTAAGTATTTTTTTAAGTATAGCATATAGGGTAGGAGTGTAGACTATGTAGTTAGACTTCCCGAGTTAAAATCCTTGCTCTTCCACTTATTAAATCTGTAACTTTGCACAAGTGTCATAATTGTTCTGTGCCTCAGTTTCCTCATCTGTAAATGTATTTACTTTTTAGGAGTATTAAAAAGATTAAATGTTATAAGGTTGAATACTATATAAAGGATTTAGGAGAATACCTGCTGTATTGTAGACACTTGATAAGTGATGGTTATTATTATTATTACTAAATAGAATCCTATCTAATAAAAGAGTAATATGCAGATTAACCATCACTCCAAGACACAAGATGGCCGCCCCCATGTGGTCAAAGATGGCTGCCCCCATGTGGACACAAGATGGCCACCACAAGATGGCCTGTAGGGGAGAGCAGTTGTGGGAAGTTAGGGGTGAACAGGCCAGCAAGGAGGGCAGTTGGGGGTGACCAGGCAAGCAAGGGAGGGCAGTTGGGTGGGACCCAGGCCTGCAGGAGAGGGAAGTTTGGGGGGAGCCAGGCCTGCAGGGGAGGACAGTTGGGGGAGACCAGGCATGCAGGGGAGGGCAGTTGGGGGGGGACCAGGCCTGCAGGAGAGGGCAGGTGGGGGAGACCAGGCCAACAGGGGAGGACAGTCGGGGAGAACCCAGGCGTGTAGGGGATGGCAGTTGGGGGGGGGGCAGGCTAGCAGGGGAGGGCAGTTGGGAGCCAGCAGTCCTGGATTGTGAGAGGAATGTCCGACCGCCCATTTAGGCCTGATCCCACTGGGTGGTTGTACATCCCTCAAGAGGTCCCAGATTGCAGAGGGTGCAGGCTGGGCTGAGGGACACCCCCTCCCGTGCACGAATTTCGTGCACTGGGCCTCTAGTCTTAAAAAAAAGAAGGTACATGTTCATTATAGAAAACTTAGGAAGTACAAATACAATAAGAAGAAAAACCATCCAGTATCCCATCCCCCAGAGCAACCACTTAGTAGTTTGACATATTTACCTTTATTGTATATCAAGTTGTACAACTTAGTAGTGTAGTCTTAGAATAGATAAGATATCTAGTTGACATTAGTGATGACAAAATTAGTTGAATTATAGGTAAAAACACTGAGCAGATATTATAAAAATGAAATGTTAAGAACACGTGGAAACATAAGAAAATGTTTAGCATAATGTTAAGTGGGAAAAAATAAATGTAAAATTAACATGCACATGCAGTATATCTGGATTTGTAAAATTAAATATGCAAAATAAAATTAGGGTTACTGGGGTAGGATTATTTATAATTTATTATAATCATTATTATTATACTTAGTATTGTTATTGTTACTTTAACCTATGTCAAATTTATTTTTTAAAACATGATGCCTGGTTGAACTACAATTATTCCATGGTGAGTCATTGGGTGACAGTGTGAATTCTGCTATCCCCTTGTACCAGGGCCTGGAAAGGACAAGTAAAAACTAGCAAAGGTGGTACTTGCTGGGTACTCACAAGAAACTGACGTGTTGGGTTATTTTATACCCTGAGCTTGTTCAGGTATATATCTTGAGGTGTGTGTGTTGTGTGTGTGTGTGTGTGTGTGTGTGTGTGTGTGTGTGTGTGTGTGTGTTGGGGGATGAAAGGAGAGAGAGAGAGGAAAAAACAGAATAAGGTGCAAAAGCAAGAGGTGAAGGGAAGCAAGATCTAAGATAAAAAGAGGTTAAAGAGGGAAGGGGAATTCCTCGGTCTAGACTTCGTAGAAAACATTCAGACAGCAACAAATTGCACATTTTGTTTTAAATGACAATCAATGCTTCCCCCCAATATCTATATTTCCAGTGCCACCTTTTTTGATAGTTAAATCAAAATGCATATTTGAGTTGAAGATTACATGCCATCTTTATTGGGAATTCTGAGGGTACATGACATAGTGACATGGCAGAGTGGATGGGGTGTGTCATTCTTAAAACCTACAAAAATGTCACAGGACAAATAACTTTATTTAAACTGCCTGAGGTTATTCTAAAGAAACAGCCAGATCATTACACTGTGCATCCTGTTCTGCCAATGGTAACTTGACCCTGGCCCAGGATGAATGGCAATGCTCACCAGGTTTCAATAGCAGGCATTTTCCTAACTGTGATTTTGCCAGGGGAAAGTGGGAGGTGGCTGGAGGCTGGTGAAAAGCCCTAGGGTGTTCAGAAATACTTACTTGTCGGACTCATTTTAGAAGCATCTCTTAAGTTGGAAGAACGAGGCGCCTCTGTTTCACAGAATGGCTGCCTGCTGCCAGATTAGAATTTCCGCATAAAAACCTCTCCGAATAGGGTAGTAATAGCAAGTAACTCAGTCAGACACATGGAGCTTCTCTCAATTGAAAAAAGTCCTTTTCTGAAATCTAAAGGACATTTGGATTTCACCTCTTGGGGGTAAAAGAAAATAAAAGCAATATATATTTCCCGTTTTGCATCGTTTGATAAAACTTTATCTCCAGGGGTTTTATGTTACTTCCAGCTCAGGGAGGGTTACGGTTTCAGTCTTGCAGAGGGCATCTTTTGGAGGTGATTGCTGACACTGTCTAGAGGCAATGTTTTATTAAAAGTGACATCAAAATGCGGAAATAGTCCCTGTGAAAAGGGGCAGAAAGTGGTTCGTGCCATGACACTCGCTGAAATACAGAAAATACATACAGGAGCAGTGAAGCATTGAAGATGCAGAAGGAAAACAGGAAGGACAAGAAATTCACTTTCAGGGAGAGCTGGAGAATGCTGGAGGACTTCCTCCGTAATCCTATCTTCTCCCCATGTGTTTGTGTAACTAATACCCTCCATCTGCGCAAACAGCGAGGGACAGGCATCTTTTGGGGTGTTTCTCTGGGATGTGTTTTCTGTCTCTGGGTTGAGGTGCAGGACTTTGGCCCTAATTGATTCCACCTTAGAAGGCAGGATGGGTAGTTAATGAGCACCCATCCTCAACACATTTCAGAATGAGTCTGCACTACATTATAGAAAAAAAAAAAAAGTTGACCATTGAAGGTTTTCTAGCCTGCTAACTTCCCAGCAGTTTAAGGACTGACCAAGTACTTATCAGCAAATTTAAAACTCAATAGCTCCAGGCAGATGGACACAACTGGGTTTTTGGGCAATTCATTGGGGCCCCAGGGAATGCTGGGAACTGATTTGAATATTCCACCTCACTTTGGGTGACTGAGGTGTTAACAGGGCTAGGATAGGCATGTGTCACCCCTGGGCTGGGTCCGGAAGAAATGTAAACATAGGATTCTTAAGCTCTCTTCCCCCACTTTGTTCTATAATGCATTTAATCTTTTATTTGTATGTAATGTAAATATTTAACTGAAACTAGAACACATATATATTTGGGCATATGGAGTAAGGCAACGTAAGAATTTGTGTTTCAAAAGCTCAAGGATGGTTGGGAAATGAATGCACAAAAACACAATACAATAGCATAACTATTGGAATTCAGAGATGTAGAAAGTGGTGAGTGCAACCCCTTTGAAAAACTGTTTAGCAATGCATGCTCAAATAAAGTGTATATACACACACACACACACACACACACACACACACACACACACACACACGTATGCATATATCCTATGACCTAGCAATTCCATTTCTGGGTATTTACCCAACAGAAATGAGTGCCTATATCCACAAAAAAGATAAACACATGAATGTTCATGCTAGCTTTAGTCATAATAGTCGCCCCTGGATTGAAGCAATCCAAATGTTTATTCAGAGAAGAATAGACAAATTGTGTTATATTCATGGACTAGATCACTACACAAAAGAGTACACACTGTGTGATTCCATTTATATGACGTTTTAAAAAAGGCGCATGTGTCTATTATGATGGCAGTTAAAATAATGGTTACCTTTGGGTGGCAAAGTACTGATTAGGATGGGGTGCAAGAGAGCTTGCTGAACTGCTTAAATGATACCTTGATCTGAGTGGTGGTTATAGATGCCCACATATGAAAAACGAAAGCTATATAGTTAATATTTGTGCCCTTTACTGTGTGCAAGTTATATCTCAATAAAATTTTACACAGTGATTATGATGAAAATAAAAGGAAGTGATAGGGTAACATTTACAAGGGAACCATTACTTTTCCCTGGGGAAATGAGATGCTCACGCGAACATTTGAGCTACTGTGTTGAAGGGGTTTGGGCCTTCCGATCAAGGTTTCAAGGGTTCCGGCACAAGTCCAGAAGCAGTGTTAGTGGTTCAGAGAGACAGTGGATTGAGCCCAAAAGTAGGGCAGTAGGAACGGAGGGAGGCAGAAGTGAGGGCATTTCCAAGGCAGAATGAGAAGGGTCTCAGGTGACTGACGCTGTGTGTGGGAGAGGAGAAAGGAGAGAGTGAAGACAAGAAGGGCTCTAGGTGCCCTCCTTTGGTGACGGTTGCAGATGGATGCTGTTGTTAATGGAGACTGTGGAGCAGCAACACATTTGGAACCGCCTTAAACCATAAGATCAGTTGGCTGAACCTGGCAGCAGTCAGAACCAGCATTGAAATTAACAGCACTTCATACATGACTTGAATTCTGCTCCTTCGTGTCCTACACACCTGACCGCAAAGCACAGATCCCTTATGCTATGTCTGTATAATGTGGAGCCTTCTCACTGCCCTGAAGAGAAGTTTTAAAATGTTTCATTGTGATGATATTTAGACATTTATATAGTCTGACACGCTCAACACTTGACCCTCTTCTATTTCTAAACTCCTTCTGGAGTATTGTAAAATTTTGTGAAAAACACTAACATAAATTTTCCCGCTGTGTGTACACTACTATACCATGTCCAGGAGGCTAGGCACAGCAGCGTGTGTGTGTGTTTGTGTGTGTGTTTGTGTGTATGTGCTTGTGTGTGTGTGTGTGTGTGTGTGTGTGTATGTGCTTGTGTGTGTGTGTGTGTGTGTGTGTGTGTGTGTGTGTGTAAGCATGGGTTAGCTTCTCTCATTATTGTTTTATTTGGTAGGGAGTGACGTAAGTCATTGTACTGTTTATGCTCATTTTGAGTTCATATAGCTGAGTACTATGGTGATTTAGGGTGGGGTTCACCCAGAAGAGTTTAGGGCTCAACAAAAGACTTTTGGAGATGGGAAGTCACTTGTCTCCTGCTTGTTTACTGCTGCTTAGCAAAACTATTATCTCCTTTTTGTTTAAAATCCACTTCACGTGTTTTCAGTAGACATTCCTTTTCATTTCCTCAGGATTGACACTGAATGCATGTCATGTGGCTGTTAGGGAGAGTTATGTGGGTTGCAGATGTACTCTCTCCCTACCAGTCCAGGTCTATAGAGGGAACAAACCCTTTCATTTCCTGGGATAGGTCAAAGTCACCGCTATGGCTCCTCCCACTGCTTTTCCTGCTCTGGGGGCAGGGTAAGAATGGCTGACAGAGAGTTTCCTGTTTCCTGTTTGTTTCTGGGAGAGCACAATTCTAAATGGCCCCATTTCTCTGCCTTTGCAAAAGCAATTGTCTTCTGCTCTTAATCAACCCTCTTGGGAAGTCACCTGTGATTCTTCGGGGGGCCTAGCCTTCTAGAGATAACACTGTTGTTACAAGTTCCTCACTGTGTTGCTTATTAGAGGAAAAAATGAAAATGGCAAAATTGTTGATGGATTGCAGCTATTGTTATAGCTAAAAAGGAAGACTTTGTGAAATGAAAACTTCATTAACTAATTTTTTGAACATTTTTAAAAAAATACATTTTATTGATTTTTTACAGAGAGGAAGGGAGAGAGATAGAAAGTTAGAAACATTGATGAGAGAGGAACATTGATCAGCTGCCTCCTGCACACCTCCTACTGGAGATGTGCCCGCAACCCAGGTACATGCCCTTGACCAGAATCGAACCTGGGACCTTTCAGTCTGCAGGCCGACGCTCTATCCTCTGAGCCAAACCGGTTTTGGCTGAACATTTTTATATTTTATATATTTTTAGTATGTAACAAGTTGTCTTTAATCTGAAAAGCCTTCTCATAAATTTTTGATTTACATTTTTATAAGTAAGAACAATTATTTTTCTAGGCCAATCTGTTAAATTTGTGAATTTGAACAGATTCATTTTATGCCTCATGAAATCAACGAGGATTTTCAGTTAAGTGATTCATTTTGTGAAAAGCATTAAGAAGGCCACCAAATTCACATTTGGAGACAGAAATTTACCTGTGGTGTGACCCTTCCCAGGAGATTCCACTCTCTATGATTCTATCTGTGTACTCTGTGTTCTTACATTCTAGAATCCTATATCCTTGTGAAATCCATCTAGTCACATCCCTCTGCACATGTTTGGCATTTTCCTAAACTCTAGGGGCTTAATCACAAGGAACAATAACAGCCTGTAATTATTGGAATCGAGAGTCTAGGTCAGTGGTGGGCAAACTCATTAGTCAACAGAGCCGCAGTTTGCTGAACACTGCTCTAGGGCAATGGCTCTCAAAGTGGATTACTGTGTATATTGGATTACCTGGAGGGCATATTACAGCATAGATTGCTGGGTCATACCAGTAGGTCTGGGTTGAGGCCTGAGAATTTGCATTTCTAACAAATCACCAGGTGGTGCTGATACTGCTGGTTAAGGGACCACACTTTGAGTACCGCTGCATTAGACCTTTGCTTGAAACATCTGTGGTAGAGTAAATCATGGACCTCCACACATGTCTACATCCCCATCCCAGAACCTGTGAATATGTTAACTTCTTTGGCAAAGGGACTTTGTAGGTATGATGAAAGATGTTGAGATGGGGCATTTATCCTAGATTATCCAGATGGGCCCAGTATAATCACAATGGCCATTGTAAGAGGGAAGCAAGAGATCCAAGGCAAATAAAAGAGATGTGATGACAGATTTGCTTTGAAGAGAGAGGAGGGGGCCACAAACTAATTTCACTTGTCCCTTGGAGATGGAACAGACAAGGAAACATTCTCTCCTGTAGCCGCTATAAAGAACACCACTCTGCCAATACATTGATTTTATCCATGAAATGCTCATTTCAGACTTCTGACCTCAGAACCATAAGATAATATATTGTGTTGTTTTAAGCCACTTGATGTGTGGTAATTTATTTCAGCAGCACTTAGAAAGTAATACAACACCCTACCTCACATTGCAGGCTACGTAAATCCTATCTACTTTAGCTCAAATGCTAACAACAATCTATCCCACCTGCATCTTCATGATGTTTTCATTTAATGACCTCAGCTTAACATTGTCTATCCTCCTGTGAATTCCTAGAATATTTATCATCTTGACCAGTTATATAGATTAGAAAGATCTCATTAATTTACCTTTTTTCTATGTTGCAGACCTCAAGCTGAGGCTGACAGTGAAAAGCTAGAAATCCCACTCTTAAGGAATCCCTAATCTACCAGGAGAGGCAGACATAACATGACCACCTCAATCATATATATCAGATACATGATTATGTTACATACCCACATGTGGTTTATGTGTGTGGTATATGTCATTCTAGATAATAAAAACCTAATATGCAAATCAACTGAATGGCGGGATGACCGGTTGCTATGATGTGCACTGACCACCAGGGGACAGGTGCTCAACACAGGAGCTGTCCCCTGGTGGTCAGTGCGCTCCCACAGGGGGAGCACTGCTCAGCCAGAAGCCAGGCTCATGGCTGGCAAGCACAGTGGTAGTTGCAGGAGTCTCTCCCACCTCTGCTGCAGGTGGGCGGTAAGGAGTGAGGGGTCCCAGACTGTGAGATCCCTGGACTGCCAGAGGGATGTCTGACTGCCGGCTTAGGAGATTGGGCCTAAGCCGGCAGGAGGACAGTCCCCAAGGGGTCCCGGACTGCAAGAGTGCACAGGCTGGGCTGAGGGACACTCCCTCCCCCAGTGCACAAATCTCATGCACTGGGCCTCTAATATATATATAATGTAACATGTACTGCATTAGAGCATGATCATTCAGTTATGTGTCTTTCTACATAGATTTTGTGTACTTCTGGTGACAAGAGACAATTTCCTATACTACAAATTTTCTGAAGATAACAGTGGATCTCCTTTTGAGCTATGTTTATTATTTTTAAAAGCCTGATAGAAAAAGTATACTTTTCTTATATTATGGTTATATGAATTGTCATTTCAGAAGTACATATTTAGTAAAATCTTTCAAAAGTCTGAGTCCATAGTGGAAGAGGGGAGAGAGATAGAAAGGAATCTTTTTTTTTGGACTAACAACTAGCACTTCATCATGAAAAGAGCATTGAATGGGAGTTAAAAAGCCAAAGTCATTGTTTTGCAGCAAACATGTCTTCTGTAAAATGAGCGAGTCTAATTAGATTATGTCTAAGATTCTTTCACATCTAAAGTTCTGTGGTTCTGTAATCTTTCCTCACAACCAAAGCACAATTCTTTTCATGTGAAAAGGATGGGATAAATGAAGTGGTCTGAATGCTCTTTTAGAAATATCAGACTATTTTATATTTCACACATTGCTAAAGTATAAGCATGTCTGTTTGTGGATCAAAATGGGGTTCTCAAAAACAAACTGAAATGAAAGTTTAGACTTAGGATAAATTACTTAGTTGAAAATGAATTCAAGTAATACTTTATACTGTACAAATCTCATGCATCAGGCCTCTAATATATATATATTACATACCCACAAGTGATTTATGTGTGTGGCATATGTCATCCTATATAATAAAAGCCTACTATGCAAATCAACTGAATAGCAGAACGACTGGTTGCTATGATGTGCACTGACCATCGGGGGGCAGGCTGTTGTACTGTAATACTTTAGCATGTATGTAACACCTCTTGTTCTCTATTAAATAATAAAAAGTGTTTTAATGTCCTAAGCACCTTGCAGCATAAGGGACAGGCTGTTTAAATAGCATGAAGTGAAACAAAGATTTGCCAATCAGTGGGGCAACTTGACAAATGTAGATTCTGAGAGATTGTGATTCACTCTAGGATAATTCATCAAAAGCATCAGTCTGGACAGTTCTAGGAATGCTGAATTGCAGATCAGTTCTTCAACCGACAATAATTAAAAATGATAGATAAAATTTTAAAATACATATCTTTGAAGGTATCTGAAAATTACCAAGACAGAGAGAGGCAGAAGGGTCAAGATGCTGGCGAGAAGAAAAACACAAAACTAAATCCAACTTGCTCTTGCCAATATCTCTCTCCAGGCACTGGGTGACTCACAGGTGAAGGATGAAACACGAGGAAGCTGAACAGAAAACTGTGGCCGAGAGGCTAAGTTTCTACCATTTAAATAACTGAAGGAGTAATTGGAATCCAGGGCCCACCAAGAAGGGGGACTCTTATAAACATTCCAGGCTTTCATGTGGGGTCCCCCAAAGATTGCAATCCAGGAGTAAGGATAAAATAGACAACCCTTACAGAAAACAAAACCCTTTTTCATACCAGCTCAACTCTTGATTGGATCACAGTGACCTTTTCTTACTGTGAGCACCTGCTAGGAGCAAATGTAAGTCATCTCGCCTGTCAGGGTGGCCCAGGTGCTTGGAACATCATCTTGTACATCAAACAAGTTGTGGGTTTGATTCCTGATCAGGGCCTTTACAGGAGGCAACTGATTGATGTCTCTCTCTCTATACTGTCATGCAGAGCTTCAAATTATGTCTATAGCTTTTATCCTCAATGTCTGACATGCAATAAAAATTTGCCAGGGATACTAGCAGACAAAACCAAAAGATCAAAAAAATCAAGGAACCCCCCCCCCCAATAGACAATAGATATAGACTAACAAATATCCTGATATTTGAGGCAGCAGACACAGGCTTCAACATAATATATTGGAGAGATTAGATGACAAGATGGAAAATTTCCACAGAAAACCATGAAAGGAAGCTAAACAATAGTGTTTTTAAAAAATTGATTTTCAGAGAGAGGGGGAGAGAGAGAGAGAGAGAGAGAGAGAAACACATCGATTGGTTGGTTGCCTCCTGCATGTACCCCAACCAGAATCGAACCCTCTACCTTTTGGTGTCCAAACAACATTCCAACCAGCTGGCCATGGAACGTAGTGAAAAAACTAACACTGGAGTACCAGAATAGGGAAGACAAAATAGAGCAAAAGCAGTATTTAAATAATGATCAAAGTTCTCTGAAACTGATGGAAGATATCAAGGCACAGACACAAAAAGTGCTATAGACTTCAAGCAGGATAAATACAAGGTTCACTCTGGGACCTGGATTATCAGAATTAATTACTCTGGCCAACTGCTAGTTTTCCCAACTAAAATATTACAATTTGCAGACTATTGTGCAATGAGAGGTGACCACTGAGATGCAACAGAAGCTGTTGATTTGGTTTGCCAGGAAAATTCTCCAAGAAAAATAGACACTGCCATATGCCCTTTGCCCTTGCCCGTTACCCCCTTCCTGCTTAGAATGAGTTTCAGGAGCTTTATTGGTCATTATACCATTGTGGTGGTTAATTTTATTATCAACTTGTTGAGGCCACATTATTGAGATATGTGGTTAAACACTAGTCCAGATGCTGCTGTGCAAGTATTTTTTAGGTAATACCAATATTTAAGTCAGTAGACTAAGTAGCTTTCTCTCTATAATGTGGGTGGGCCTCATCCATTCTGTTGGAAGACTTAAGAGAAAAAAATCTGGCATCCCTCAAAGTAGAGGAAATTCTGCCTACAGTTCGCCTTTGGACTCCAATTGAAGCATTAACTCTTTTCCTGGGTCTACAGCCTGTTGGTCTACCCTACAGATTTTGGACTTGCCAGCTTCTGCAATCACATGAGCCAATTCCTTAAAATCCCCCCTCCCATAGATTATACATACCTATCCTATTACTTCTGTTTCCCTGGAGAACCTAATACAGCCATGAAAGGCATGTGCCAAGGACAATGGCACAGAAAGGTATAAGGAATCTGGTCCTCCCAGAGCAGCTCTAAATTGCCTCCCTATGGACTTCTTTTGTGTGGAAAACAAGTAAAACTGTACACATTTATGCACTTTTCACAAGTTTTTATTAAATTTACAGCCTAAAATAGCACTCACTGAGAAAATGGCATTTAGAAAAGTACCAAAATTATGACCAACTTTTCTTTTTACTCATACAGGCAGGCATGCAAGGCAAAAGTCCAAGCAGATTCCGTTTTCATCACTGTGTATTCGTGTCTATTTTACAATATGTGAAGGGACAGGAACATGGATTCTCTGCTATGGGTTATTAATAATGAGTGGCCATGAATCAGGCCAATGGAATCTTTCAGGTTTATCTAGTCCTACCACATGCAGAGAAATTTCTCTTGATTGATATAAAATGCTCTACATATGTAAAAAATGTAATCCAATTTCCATTAGATTCTTATACGAAAAATACTAGTAAAGTAAGGCATTAAAACACATAATATATATAGCATTTATGGAATGATTATTTTAAGACAATGACTTAAATATTTATTATTTAATTCCTTTGAAATAGAAAAAACAAACTAGTTGAACATCACAAAATGAAACAAAATATAATTCCGACCAAACTTAAAACTAAGAAAGATTGATTAAAATTATTTGCTTTACTCAGAGGCCAAATTAAGGCTAGAAATTAAACTATTGTACACTAGACCGTCTCATCTCTGTAGAATCAAAATAATATTTCTGAATATATATTGCCTTTTACCATTTGCCTTGTTCACCTGCTGGAGCTGAGTTCTTAATTGTGCCAGTTATGACAGTGATTTTTTTTTCTTATTTTAAAAGAGATATTTGGTTTTCCTTTACTGCCATTTTTTTTTCATGAAGTCTGTTGGAAGGAATTTATAGATGCTCTTGTTACAGGTTTTGTCTGGATTCTGAGAGAAAATTCCATCACATAAATTGTAATGTGAATGAATGCTGCACCACTGGCCTAAGAGAAATTATGTTAAACTTTAGCAAAGTCAAAAATAGAAAAAATACTTTGTGACTAATGATTAATGCACTATTTAAGATAAGCTTTATCAGATGCATCATATCTAAAACTGGTATGGCTGGGAAATACATAGTTGGTGATTTTTTTTATAGTCCAATAATAATATTTTTCCAAGGCCAGCTATACATATTTTAAAGCACTTCTTTAAAAGCAACACATCTTCTGGACCTGAGAGACTATTTTACCTTTGTGCATCCTAATCTTGAGAAGTAATAGCAATGTTCAAATTGCAAAACCACAATGCCCAGAAAGTATGAAGGCCAAGATAGAAAAGACTTTGAAAATCATTTACCAATCTGAAATTGGGTTTCTTTTTTCTCTCCATTTAATCTATTAATTAAAAATATTTGTTTTCTGTTCTTTTGTCTGTCATAACTATCTCCTGTAGTGTTTGTAGGTTCACAGGCCAAAGGTAATTAACTGGTTGAGTCAGATATCTTTACTTTCACTGGCTCCATGGTTTATTTTCTCACTATCCTATCTATATAATAAAAGCCTAAGTGACCATTATGGTGAAAGACCAGAATGACCGGTCTCTATGATGCACACTGACCACCAGGGGGCAGACACTCAACACAGGAGCTGCCCCTTGGTGGTCAGTGCGCTCCCACAGTGGGAGCGCTGCCCAGCCAGAAGCCGGGCTCATAGCTGGCGAGTGCAGTGGTGGTGGCAGGAGTCTCTCCTGCCTCCGTAGCAGCGTGAAGGAGCAGCAAGCAGGCGGGTGGTAAGGAACGAGGAGTCCTGGACTGTGAGAGGGTGCAGGCTGGGCTGAGGGACCATCCCCCCCTGCAGTGCATGAATTTTGTGCACTGGGCCTCTAGTATATAGAAATATGATTGAGATTGGTTTGCTTATTTTGTATCCTGCAACCTTGCTGAACTCACTTTTTAGGTCTGGGAGGCTTTTTTGTATACTTGAGATTTTACTGTTGACAATTATGTCATTTGAAAATAAGAAGTTTTATTTATTCCTTTATGGTCTTTCATTGCATTATTGTACTGGCTAAAACTTCCAACACTATGTTGAATGCGAGTGGTATTAGTAGACATCTTGCTTTGTTCCTTATCTTAGAGGAAAAGCACTTTCTTTCATTATTAAGTACAATGTTAGTTGCAAGTTTTGGTGGATGATGTTTATCAAGCTGAGGAAGTTCCTTTCTTTTTTTCCAGAGAGTGTTTAACATGAATGTATTGAATATTGTCAGATGCTTTTCTTTTGCTATTGATTGATATGATCATGTGATTTTTCTTCCTTAGCCTATTAATATGATAGATTACATTAATTTTCAAATATGAAATCATCCTTTATCACTGAAATAAATCCAACTTGGACATGCTGTATAGTTCTTTTGATGTATTAAATTCTATTTGCTAATATTCTGTTAAGGATTTTTGCATTTATTCATGATGGATATTGGCCTATATTTTTCTTTTATTGTACTGTCCTTTTCTTGTTTTGATATTAGAGTGATGCTAACTTTAGAAAATGAATTAGGACACATTCTCTTCTATTTGTTGGAAGAGATTATATAGAATTGGCATTAATTTCTCCTTTAAATGTTTGCTACAATTCTCCAGTGAAGCTATTTGGGCCTAGAAATTTCTTTGTTGGGAGTTTTTAAATTGTAAAATCAATTTCCTTAATAGCTATGTGCTATTCAAGTTATCTCTTTCATATTGCTTGAGTTGTGGTAGTTTATGTTTTTTGAAGAATTGATCCATGTGGTCTAAGTTGTTAAACATGTATGTAGAGTTTTTACAGTATTCCCCTATTGGCCTTTTAATGTCTGCAGGCTCTGTAGTAATATCCCTTTATCATTTCTGGTACTTATATTGACATTTGTGTCTTCTACTTTTTTCCTGGGTCAGTCTTGCTACACTGTGAATTTTATCAATCTTTTCAAAGTACCAGCTCTTTGTATTGTAGATTTTCTCTACTTTTTTTTCATTTTTAAGTTTATTGATTTCATGTTTTATCTTTATTATTTCCTTTATCTTCTCAGTCTGTCTTCTCTCCACCTTTCAGAGTCTTTTTACGTTTGTTTTATATATAATTTTTGTTTTCAGTTGTAGCTAATGGGAGGGATAGGGAAAAGTACATCTACCTCATATTCCCAGTCTGTACAGTTTGTTTATATGTGTGGGCAATGTCCTTGCATTTTACTACTGGGGCACAGGTCGAGTTCAACCTTATCCCTACCATGATAAGGGAAATGGTTGGAAATATGAGGTGTGCTGTGAAATAGCTTTTTCTGGTGGTTTTTCTTTCTTGTGATGGATGTGCAGTAAGTAATTATTGGAGGTGGATCAGACATAGAACTTAGGACAAGGCACCTCATTTAGTGAATATTTACAGTAGGTTTAAAACTTCTGCTGGGTGACTGCTGTCAGGAGTGCCTCCAAGCAATCACCTGACCTCTTGGTGGACAGGGAAGGAGCAGCAGGCTCAGAAACCTTGCTGTCAACTTTCCTTTTCCATTTTATATCATTCCCTCTTCCCTTGCTTCAAAATGATCTCAAATCTGGAAAGAGAAAAGTAATACATTTTCATGATAGAGATAACCAAAATCACGCTTGGGCTTACAGTATATATATGTATACATATATATATATGCTCCAGCAAACAGTCCGACTGTATTCAGTTAAGGTTTCATATTAATTGTGGGGCGGTTTTGTACAGCAATGGTTCTCCCACTTTGGTTACCCTTTAGCATTCTGACGTGAAAGTCATGTTGAAGGGGAAATTGTTTGTGCATATAATGAGTATAACTTGCATCCCAGGGGCCTTGAAATGCAGTTTACTAAACTAAATACAAAAAACAACAGTCTAAACATAGACCTCTCCATAGTCAAGCTCTTCCTGTGAAGGCTTAAAAAAAAAAAAAAAAAGAAAAGCAACCTAGGGAATTGTCACACTTCCCATTGTTATTCACAGGCTTGTTTGGGACCTGATGGTGGCAGCTGCCAGAGGCCTGACATTTCGGCAGGGAGAAGTGGGGCAAGAGTTGAGAGTCTCTGGATCTAAATAGGACTCTCAAATTCACTGTTGCCAGTGGGCTTTCTTAAAAATATGGCTATAGAATTTGAATAGATGATTCCTGTAGTAAAACAAATTCAATTAGCAAACAACATGTATGAACACTGCAGAATACAAAATTAAAATAGTATCACCAGATCCCATAAGTTGTTTTAAACTCTGCTTCTCAAATGGCTTTCCATCCCAGTGAACAAATATTTATTTGGAAATGACCATGTGCTAGGCACTAAATAGGGGCTGCTAGGGATATAAGGCTGAACAAGCCCCAGTCTCTGAATTTAAGAAATAAACAATCTAGAGGGGAAATAAAAATGGATGCAAATAGCTTCTGTTTAAGGTGCCTCAAGTGAGGCTTCACAAAGCAGCTGCCACTCGAATGGAATGGTGATGGATTATTTAGTGGCTGCAAGCAGCAGAGATGGATTCTGGGTAATTGAGGGGAGGGGTGGAAGAACAGGGGAAAATCTATACAAAATTGTGGGTGTAGCTCCTGAATTGAAATAACAATTGAGCCCTAATCGGTTTGGCTCAGTGGATAGAGCGTCAGCCTGTGGACTCAAGGGTCCCAGGTTCGATTCTGGTCCAGGGCATGTACCTTGGTTGCGGGCACATCCCCAGTGGGGGGTGTGCAGGAGGCAGCTGATGGATGTTTCTCTCTCATCGATGTTTCTAACTCTCTATCCCTCTCTGTAAAAAATCAATAAAATATATTTTAAAAAAAGAAATAAAAATTGAACTTCTAAGGGAATAGGCATTGTGGATTGATGCATTGGGGCTGGTGGCAGATTTTTCTTCAGAGCATGGTCTGTAGGATGGGTCAACTCTAACACAATTAGGTTGGGCCACTCCTCTCAAGATATACATTTCAAGGCGAGAGGGTCTGATGTGTATGACTTGGATCATGTGTGCACCTTCTGACCAATGCAGTGCCAGGGGAGTCATTCTAAACAAAACCCGAGGGCTCTGCTGTGCAGCACAAACCACAGAGAGACTGGTGCAAGGAGTAGCTGAGTCCAGACAGAGGTAGAAATAAGGAAACCGTCTGAGCTCTGAAGAATCTAGCCTGGCTGGGGCAAAAGGTGAAGGAGGCGCTAAGTTGGGAGAGATGAGGAAGGAGAAGCAGATTGGAAGTGGGCAGTGAAAGGCCTTGGCCACCATGTTTAGAATTGGTTTTAGATTCAATGGCAGGGTGTGGGAGGAGCAGGTCTGGTGTAAGAACCGTTCTCTGGAAACCACCTTGGGTTGTAAAAAGGAAAGTCTGTGGCAGGAAGGTTAAAGAGGAGGTTGCTTAGTTGAAAACAGGGCATATCACGATATTATGCTTTACCTACCATTAAATAACAACAATGGGCACTTTTACAGGCTTTATTTTTACCCAGTAAGAAGGACAGGGCATGCACTCTTTTACCCCTTGTAACAGATATAGTGCCAGAAGCTTGAGAAGCTAAGGATTTGTAGATCCTGTAATACTAGTAAGTATGTAGGAACCAGGACTCCCCTTCGGTCATCTGGGTGGGGCTCTCTCTAACCTGTGAGACCTCACAGCCACATCTAGATGACTTTGCTTCACTGCACCACAGGCTGTGACCCACTTCACCACTAGGATGAAGAGGTTGTGCCCTTGAGTCAAGAATTCCTGGACATCTGAATCTTGGCTTGTGCTTGACTTGCTGATGTGACCCAAATGGAGTTATTCTTTCACGACCTTGAAAGAGGATTTTCCAGAAAGGAGTTTCAAAAATAATCTGTGGTCATATGAACCTGTGTTCAGCAGCTAAGTGTAAGGACGATGATAGGGTAGGGGGAAACAGAACAGGGGAGCAGTTAACAGAATGAGGCTGTGGAGAGTCAGGTGGCCTTGGTTAAAATCCTGCTCTGCCTCTTACTAACTGTGTGACCTTGGTCAATATACTTAACTTTCTATAGGTCAGTTTCTTCACCTGTAAAATGGAGAGAGTAAGGGATCAACCCTAAAGAGTTGTTGTAAAGTTAGATGAAATGTTTGTAGAGACCTTGGGAGAGTACTTGGCACATAGTAAGTGTTTATAATGATGCTATTATGATGATGATTATTTTCTTAACAATAACCAAAAGAATATGGCGGGAAAAGTGTTCCAAATACTTCTGTGACATTTGAGCTTCGGTGCCATCTAGTGGCCAGGACATTTCCGAATGTGCTTTCAGTATAGGTATTCCCACAGGTGACCCACCCAAGGGCCTATCATTCTGTAGCTGAATGAATTGCTGCTGATTTCAAAGGTGAGTCCTGGGCATGCAGGCCAGGACCAGGAATGCTGTGTGACCTCATTACTGGCCTGAGCTGCATAAAGAGGATAACTTTTTTTCTATAGACAGAAAAGGAAGTGGAGCCTCTGGTGCCTTCTTTCCCTTGGACTGGCCACACAATGGAAATCTTTGTGTTTACAATGGGTGTAGCAGCCTCTTGGAGTGATGCAGACTACAGGCTGACTCGTCAGTGTAGTGGTAAGGAATGTGATTGCGGTTGTGAAGTGGTTTATGACTCATCAGTGTAATGACTTTACTAAGTTAGTTAAGCTCTTTAAGCCTCTGGAGGTGTGGAAAGTAATAGTACCTACTTCTCAAGGTTTTCATGAGAATGTACATATATGCTTAGCACAGGGCCTGATGCATAGAAGGTGCTCAGTAGACGTTAGCCATATTTATTTTTTACTTTTGCAGCAGAATCTTGTGTTAAAGGAGGACCATTCATTCATTCATTTATTCAACTGATATCTGATGAGAATATAGTAGGTGCCAAGGATTGAGCTAGATGAAGCAATGCATAAAGCAGATACTGCTCCTCCTAGTTTGGGTGATAGGCATCAACAAATGATTCCCAATGAAGGTGAGTGTCATTGAGCTTGATTTATAGACTGGACTAAGGACTTTCTATGGAGCATCATTCACATCATAGACATTGTAGACTTGGACAACTTTACATGGCACCATTTAAGTACATGGGAGTTCAGTTTATTTTTCTTAAAAATGAAATAAACATATTACAATGATTTTTTTCTTCAGAAGATGAAACTGAAGTGCCTTGAAGAATGGGTTTCTTTTCCCAATTTACCTAAAAGCGTTATGTGGGCTGGTGGTGGACTTGGTGATCACATTAGAAGATATTTGGATTCATTTAGTGTTACTGTTATAATGGCTCAGGTGACCACTTTCACTTTGTTGAGAGCTAGAGACCATAGTATTTATTTTTTACTTGTCTGTATAAACAATCTAAGCTTTCTTTTCTTCCAATTTTTCTCTATATTAGCCTTATGTTCCTGATATTTTCTCACTTCAGTTCACAGGATTTCAGCAGGTTCCTGAAGTTCCACTTCTTTAGAAAACCGCCCTACAATAGTATCGAAGATGAAATAGTTCTCCTAGACCAGTGGTCGGCAAACTCATTAGTCAACAGAGCCAAATATCAACAGTATAATGATTGAAATTTCTTTTGAGAGCCAAATTTTTTAAACTTAAACTATATAGGTAGGTACATTGTTATTAACTTAATTAGGGTACTCCTTCAATTGCACTGTCCGTGTGCGCCCACACGTGGTATTTTGTGGAAGAACCACACTCAAGGGGCCAAAGAGCTGCATGTGGCTCACGAGTCGCGGTTTGCCGACCACTGTCCTAGACTAAGCTCTAAAGCAGTGATTTTAATGAAGGGCTTGGTGGGAGGTTGGAGAGAGGAGAAAGTAGCTTATGTGCCTGGGGGGAAAACATATCAATATCATAATATATAAGTCATATACAAAGCAGTATAATACTATGTACATGAAATATTCTATATTATACTGAACCATAGAAAATATGTACCCTTTTTTAATATAATCAATAAAAAAAGTAATGCTTAATAAATTCTTCCTGGCTGGTGAACCAACACAGAAGGTAGACTCTTTAGGGATTCTGGGGTTATTCCAAGATAGGAGAACAAACTAAAATCTAACTGAGACACTAGGGAAAGATTCCGCCCCCACTCCATTTTTCAAAAATGGGACATGGGTTCAAACAAAATTGACCAAGAAACCTAAAGGCTGGGAAATGTTTGGTTTTGAATATCTCCTAAATGAACATTGCTTGGCTATTCCTAAACAATAGCAATAACCATGATGGTGATGGCACTGAATCTGTGCCAGGCTGTGTGCTAGGTACATACCAATGGAGCCTCATTCATGCTTCACCACATCAAGGAGGCAGGTGGGTAAGAAAAGTTTTGGTGGTGAGGCTGCTACGGGTGCCACATCCCTGACTTCCCTGTGGTCAGTTGACTCTTCTTTCTGGGCCCTGCACTCCTGCTTTGGTGCTGTTTGCTTCCTGAGTAGCAAGCACCTTCCTTGATCCTACTTGGCAGCCTGTCCCATGAATTAGTTTCCCTTCAATTAGGTGTGTTCTGCAGCCCCTAGGGGATCATCAAAAAGTTAAATTTATAACAGTTAATATTAGTGTAGATCTTCAGGGTCAGGGTCTTTTACCCCAATCCCACCGTTTACACTTCCTTTTTTGGCCTCCATTGTTGAGAGGTTCTGCAAAAACAGATTCCTGTTTACACACCACTGGCAGAGAGAGAACAGAATCTCTCCTACAGAGCTGTTTTCTGACTTAAAAAAAAATGTGGCTTAAAAGTGTGTGTGTGTTTTTTCCCTTGTAAAAGTGGGATCTTCTTTTCCATTTTGTTCTATAGGAGTGATGTATTGCTAATGTTCAGGTTTTACGTAAGAGTTATTATCATTGAATGCATTTCTAGTTGATCCTAGACTCAGATTGCATAATTTCCAGAATTTCCCTTCAGGCAGGTAAGTTAGGGAAGAAATCGCCACATGATTAGAATAAAACTGTTTAAGTGTTGGCCCTTACCTTATGTTCTCAAAAGCATAACAATTATCTAAAATCGTCCTCCCCTTTATGCTCTAAATGGACACCATCATTGTATCAGATGCATATCTATCTTGAACTATAACTCTTGTTTCTTGATATTGTAATGATCATCTCTTTGTTCTGTGCAGGATGGGGTTTTAAAGGACAGGACTTGAATCTATTTGGTGGTGGTGGTGGTGGCTCTACTTCCCCTGATGTCTTACACAGGAAGTTTAAGGCACAATCAGACTATAAAATCCCAACCAGAGAGGAGACCCTTAATTTCAGCTATAGACTAAGCAGATAACAGATGTAGGCTATTCACTAACCAGAAAGATAAGGGAATGAGTTTGATTCCTCATTAAAAGCTTCATGGTTTAAGTCTTAAAATAATAAAAAAAAAAAAGCCCTGGGTCTTGGCTTATTAAGTTACATAAACAAGGTGAAGTGCCATGGGGGAGAATGGAAACTCTTGGTGTGACCTATAATTAGAAAATTTCCACACAGAGAATAAAAACAGAGACCGTATGCCACTTCCTGACCCCAGTAACCCATAGAGGCTAAGCCATTGGTGGGAGACAGATAAGAAAACACCAAGGAAAGGAAACCTGAGTAGTCAGCCTGACTGTTTGCTCTGAAGGCACTCAGCCTGGGAGCCATGCATGGAAGGTGCCCTTGTAGTTTAACTTATCTCCAAGAGAACAGCATGAAAGAAAGGCTTCCCAACGCTCAACTCTATGCTAGGGAGAAACAGGTTGTGGTGTGATTCCTGGGATTGAGGCAGAGTCAGAATCCTGCTTTTCCTCTTATTTGTTATATGACTTTGGAGAAATATTTCACTCTTCAAAGCCCCCATTTCTTCCTATGCATATACAGCAAGTCTTCACTTAATGCTATTGTTAGGTTCTGAAACTGTAAGTGAAACGACATAAAAAGAAACCAGTTTTACCATAGGCTTGATATAAATAAGAATTAAGTTCCTATTGCATCTCATCGATATTATAATGAAAGGACATTGAAAAAAATAGCATTAATTAAAGATCTGCTATATCTTCCTCCTATGTATCTCCATATATCCTAAAATGGGATAAGAACATTGTCTCTGGCCCAGCTAGCATGGCTCAGTGGTTGAGCATTAACCTATGAGCCAGGAGGTCACAGTTCGATTCCCAGTCAGGGCACATGCCCAGATTGCTGGCCCATTCCCCATTGTGGGGCATGCAAGAGGCAGCCAATCAACGATTCTCTCTCATCATTGATGTTTTTATCTCTCTCTCCCTCTCCCTTCCTCTCTGAAATCAATAACAATATATTAAAAAAAGAATGTTGACTCTGGTGGTTTGTTGGTTGGTTCCATGAGTCAATGGATTTGAACTGTTTGCCTCCCAAGCATGTAGTAGATGTTCATTAATATTAACTGAATAAAAATGTTTAAAAAAAAATCCTCGTATGATGACTGGCATATAATAGTTGCTGGCTAGAATTGTGGTTCCACACTCATGCACTATCGGTGGGAATACAGATTGGTGCAGCCACTATGGAAAACAGTATGGAGGTTCTTCATAATATTAAAAATGGAATTGCCTTGTGATCTAGGGACTCCACTTCCGGGTATATATCTGAATAAACCCAAAACACAAATTCAAAAGAATATACGCACCTCTTTGTTCATTGCAGCCAAGATCTGGAAGCAATCCAAGTGCCCATCCATAAACAAGTAGATAAAAAAGTGGTGGTACATATATACAATGGAATGTTACTTTGCTATAAAAAAAGAATGAAGTATTACCATTTGTGACAGCATGGGTGGACCTAGAGGGTATTATACTAAGTGAAATAAGTCAGACAGAGAAAGGTAAATGCTATATGATTTCACTTATATGTGGAATCTAAAGAGCAAAATGAACAAACAAAATAGAAACAGACTCATAGATACAGAGAATGAACTAATGGTTGCCAGAGGGGAAGGGGATGGAGAGACTAGGTGAAAACGGTGAAGGAATTAAAGAGTACAAATTGGTAGTCACAAAATACTGGGGATGTAAAGTGCAGCATAGGGAATATAATCAATATTATTGTAATAACTGTGTATGAGGCCGGGTGGGTACTTGAAATATCGAGAGGACCACTTGGTAAAGTTATGACTGTCTAACCACTGTTCTGCATATCTGAAACTAACACAAAGTAATATTGAATATAAACTGTAATTGGAAATTTTAAAAAATAATTTTGGTTTCATTTCCCCATATATATATATTTTTTAAATATATTTTTATTGATTTCAGAGAGGAAGGGAGAGAAAGAGAGAGATAGAAACATTAATGATGAGAGAGAATCATCTATCAACTGCCTCCTTGCACACCCTCCACTGGAGATCAGGCCACAACCTGGGCAAGTACTCTGATGGGGAATTGAAACATGACCTCCTGATTCATAGGTTGATGCTCAACTCTTGAGCCACACTGACCAGGCCCCATATATATATTTTTTTCCTTAAAAAATATGTCACTAATTGAGTGGTCTTAAACAAATTCCTTTACCTCTCTGGTCCTTCTTCTTCATCATTAAAAGTAGTTAGTCCCTCATGTCTGCTCTATCTGATAAAGATTTTCGAAAACCAATCTTACCCTAACCCCAATGGGGGCCAGTCTGCCTCTAATGAATAAACTGTAGCTTTGGAACTTGGCTTAAAAGCAGTTGGTGTAAACAAGAAAAGCCTTCACATTTTAACTGACTTCAACTTTCACCTGGAAAACTCTATTACGCCTTGAATAGTCCTGGTTTCTCCATATCCCATCTAGTTAGTGTACTTTCCACTCTTAAAAGTGTCAGGTTTAAGATAAATTATATGGTCACTGAACTATGAATGATGAGAAAAACTGGCTGCCTGGCTCATGAGTCCTGTGGTCTCCTACGCTCTCCAGCAGAAAGTTTGGCCTGGCCTCCTGTCCTCTGCGCTGGCTTCAGCAGCTGTCCTGGACACTGTTGGCTTCTGGGACTCAGAGGAGCTCCCACACATCTAGATCCACTTAGAACTATGGCATCTGAGGAACAACATTAGGACCGTGAGATGTTTAGCTTAAAGAAACCTCTCGCGTGATAGCTGACTTTAAATGTTTCAAAACCATCAAGACTCTTCCAAGTGGCACCAGAAGTCCACCTAAAGGCCAGTGAGAGGCCCGCTGATGAGACACCTCTTAAATTCATCATGGCCTGTCCATGCAGTGGTACCAGTCCTTCTGTCAGGATATGAGACTATGTCCACACACTATTACATTTTTAAAAAGCTGGTGGCAGAAGTATATACAGAATCTGATTCCATTTATGTAAAGATGCATACATACATAAATGTGCAGACATGGAAAATGTCTGAATAAAATAGAATGGAAAAACCACTGGTAAGAGGAGTTACCACTGGAGAGTAGAACTTGGTGGAGTGTAGTTGGAGATCTTTAATGTTTACTTTACAAACATACTTCACATTACATTTTTTGAGTTATTGTGGCTTTAAAAAAGAATAAACGAGAAAACATTGTGATGAGAGAAAGTAACCCAATGTAAGGAAGAGAATGAGGACATCAGTACTCAAAAGAAAAGTCAGTCGCCTTTGGAAGTAATGAGTTCCCTTCTCTGGAGATACCAAGGTTGGAGAACGGTTGGTCACTGCTGTCAGGAGACACTAAGGTTTGATGGAGTATTGAGTTAGTGATCTGTAAGGGTCTGTCATCCCAGTGATTCTACTACATTTTGAGATTCAATGAGATTAAATCATTCAATGGTTGCACTTATAACCATTTTAAGCCATAATCCTGGGCCAAAAAGCAAGAATTAGGCTATGATTACTCTCTGTTTTAAGATTTCTTCTGCTTAGTGTTATTCTTACTTTTTTTTAGTTGTGGTATTATCATGGCATATTTCTGGAGTGACTACTGCGTAGTAGACATTTGAATTTACATACACAATTGTGTTTAATTTTCATAATAATGCACGGTAGCATTACTGTTGTTTCCATTCAATGGGTGAGGTAACTGAGGCAAAGAGAAGTAACTGCTCAATGTCACAGGGCTAGTAGTATGGTAGACTTTGAATATCAACCTTTCACATCCAATTGACCTCCTCTTCAATTCATACAAAAAAGCGACCTTAGGAATTACTTCCTCTAAAGGTGGTTTCTGATTAGTCTAAGCCAGTGGTCGGCAAACTGCGGCTCGCGAGCCACATGTGGCACTTTGGCTCCTTGAGTGTGACTCTTCCACAAAATATCAAGTGCGGGCGCGCACGTACAGTGTGATTGGAACTTCGTGGCCTATGCGCAGAAGTCGGTTTTCGGCTCTCAAAAGAAATTTCAATCGTTGTACTGTTGATATTTGGCTCTGTTGACTAATGAGTTTGCCGACCACTGGAAGCCAACAGTGCTGATGAAATATTTAAAAGTTAACAGTTCCCTCTCATTGTATAATGATTTAGAACTTGTTTATGTGCTTTTTCAGGTTATGTTTTCTGAGGTGATGACCTTGGCCCTGGTGGGTCCAGGGCATCCATCTGCTCTCATGGGTGGGGTGGGAAAACAGGAGGGAGGGTGCAGAGATTAGAAATCTTACATATAGAATGCAAAGACAAAGGTTCAAGTAATAATCCCCCCCAATTACGAAAACTAATTGCATTCTGCAGGAAGACAGCTATTGTTCTGAGGAAGGATTTTCTAAATTCCTTAGTTTCCTCCTAAAATACACTTAGAAAAAGTTCTTGTTTTCTCAACTAGGGATGAGATAGACTGGTTACTAGGTTTGTGGTACTGCCATGTAACATGGATACTAAAGAAATATCCCTTTCCTTTGCAACCCTGAGGAGTGATGGGAAGAGAAGTGGGCAGGAGAGAAAAGGGAATGAGGGGAGAGGTGAGAAGCAGTGTTATACTGTTGTTTTTTTTGTTTTGTTTTGTTTTTCACAATAAAAATAACAGTTAAAATTGAAAAAAAAAATCAATCCTCCATTGTCACTAGCCACATTTCAAGTGATGCATAGACACCCATGGCTCATGGCTACCATATTGGATATTTAGAACAATTGCATAATTGTAAAATGTTCTGTTGGATAGTACCTCTCCCAGTCATTCTCAAACTTGGATTCCTCAGTCATCTAGCCTCTTCCTGGCTGGTGGGGATTGGGTTGCCCACTCTGGGTTGAAACTTCTGAGGGGAATATGTTTTTGAAGCAGCCAGAGGAATTTTAGGGAGTCTGAGGGCTGGTAACCTGAAATTTTCTGGCCTAATGGTAACCTCTCTGGAAAGGCCCTCAAACACATGAGACTCTGGAAAAGCTGTGTGGCCTGCAGACTTAAGATCAGAGATGGCTGAGGGAGGCATCTGATGGAATAGAATTCCGTTTCTTGAGGTGCTGAGGCCAGAGTGATGGGTGGTCGGTGGAATCCTGTGGGCCTAGACTGCAGAGTAGGTCACAGAAGGTTCTGGAGTGAGGGCAGCTGGCTGGCCTTCCCCTGTCCCCTCCAGCCTGCTTGTGACCTGGGGGATTGTGTCAGAAGAACAAATAGAGACTCAGCTTCTGCAAAATCCTTGAAGCCAGGAAAGTTGAGGGAGGGATGTTTTATGGGTGCCCAAAGACCACTGAAGAGCCCCAAGGTCCAGGAAGCCTGAGCTCACCGAAGATCAACAGCAGGCCACAGGTCTGCAGCCTGCCCCATCCAGGAGGGAGGGAAGCCATGCTCCTTTCTCCACCCAGTCAGACCCCTGCAACCTCACCCAGACCCCACCCACCAAGGAGGGGCCAAATGGCTGAGGAATCTGAGATAAGGCATCATTTGGAGAGGCACCGGTCCACAGAACATTCTATAAGGATGTAAACATTCTAAGTATCCAATATGGTAGTTATGAACCATGCATGGCTACTAAACACTTGAAATGTGGCTAGTGACACTGACAAACTGAATTTTTATTTCAATTTTAACAGTTATTTTTTATTGTAAAAAACAACATAAAAATATTAATGGGAAATTTAGAACAGGAGACAGTATCACTCATAATCCTTATACCCTAACACAGTGATGTTCAACCTTTTTCATCTCATGGCACACATAAAATAATTACTAAAATTCTGCAGCACACAAAAAATATAATTATTGCTGATTTGACAAAAAGATAGGTGCGGTTTTGATTGATTTACAAAAAAATAATAATAGTGATTATTTACCCTTTTTGCTCCAAAGTGACTTTTAAAAAAATCAGATGCCTATACTTGTATATGAGGATTTCTGGTACCAAGAATTAACCAATTAGACGCAACCCTATTATGTGATGTGACCAACAAGATGCGACTCTATTATATGACCTATATATTTATGGTTCAAGACAGAGCATTCACACCAGATGGCTATTGTTGTTGGCTGTTGACATATATCTATATATCTATTATCTATATATCTATCTATATCTATATATAGGTATATATGTATATACCTATATATAGATATAGATATAGATGTAGATATAGATATAGATATCTAGAAAGCACAAAAAGGTATAGAGTGAAAAGTCATTCTTCCTTTTACCCCCCATATAGGTATAGATATAGATATAGATGTAGATGTAGATGTAGATGTAGATATCTACAGCTCCTAGGGCTGTAGATATAGATATAGATATAGATATCTACATTACATTGTGTAGATATAGATATAGATATCTATATCTATATCTACATCTATATTACATTAGATAGATATAGATAGATATATCTACATCTACATTACATCTACATCTACATCTACATCTACATCTACATCTACATCTATATCTATATCTATATCTATATCTATATCTATATCTATATCTATATCTACACAATCTCAGGGGAAAGAGGTTAGGGCCCCTGACTAAATAGTCAGGTATTGCATGTTTTAAAAGTTCTTACTGCACACTGATTGAAATTTGCTGGCCTAACATAAAGTGTTTTTATATTCTCTTTGTCTTTATTCTCTTGAATCTCTATAAGGTGTCCCCAAAAATGTATACACACTTTGAATAATGGTTAATTCCAAGGGGTTAAATCTGAAAAGAAAGAAACATCAGTTGATCTATCAGCTGTCCTCTGACTTCTGTGGAATTTTCTCCCTGACACATGCAATGTTCCCACCCTTCCGCCAAAGCATCTACCCTGCTTCTCTCCCCTCTCCCCAGAAGCCCACCTTGCCCCCAGGGAAGGAATTAAAGGAAGATCATTTATCTCACTTTAGTTCAGTTGAGTATTTACCAGGGAGTGGGGTTGCTGGCTTGTCTCCACGTAGGATTTACGGGGTAGAGAGGCCATGTGGTTGTTTCCTGTTTGTGGAAACCTCATCTTTCTTCACCTGTCCTTCCTGCTCCCTTCTTCCTGTCTTTGCCTTCATGTGCCCCATGGTTTCCTGCTCTGTGTCCTGCCAGAGGCTTCTCTGAGCTTATGGTGGAATGTTTGAGAGGATCCCCACCAGGTAGGGTCACTGTTATTCCACTTCCTCAGTGTAACTCAGTTAAAAACACACACATTTCTAATTTGACTGATTTCCATAGTTTAGAAATATTTCCCAGCTTAATTTCATTCTCTCAGTGGCAAACCATTGCTCTACAGTCACTTCCCCAAGACAGATTCTTTAAAAAACAATAACAAGAGTAAAAGGAATAGGAAGGAGTCATTCATTGCTGATCATTCTCTTCACATTGTATGAATCATCTGTCCCTACTTGTTGCCTGCCAGAGTGAATAAGAAGTTACTGTAAAGAATCTGTAACAATTATTTTATTCAGTTTATTCTGGAAAGGTGATACATGCACAGGCAAGAAATTATGAAAGCACAAAAAGGTATAGAGTGAAAAGTCATTCTTCCTTTTACCCCCATCCCCAGAGAGATTGGTTCTTCTTTGCAGAGACAACTACCAATTTCCTGTGGAGATAACTATACTGGTGATATCCGGCGAGGTAGCTGCCTGCCACATGTGCTATTGTGTGCATAGCTGCATCGAGCACCTGAAATGCAGTTAGTCCAAACTGAGATGTGCTATAAATGTAAAATACACACCCTAGTTAAATGACTTGTGAAAGAAGGCATATAAAATAGCTCAGACATAATTTTTATATTGATTGCCTGTTGAAGTGATATTTTGTATATTCTTAAATGCATTTTACATGTTTCTTTTGACTTTTTTGTAGCTACTAAAAAATTTAGTTACATATATGGCTCACATTTGCAATTTGCATTATATTTCTATTGGACAGCACGGGACTATACAGAAATAAGTATACACATATGTATTTGTATTTGTGTGTATGTGTGTGTGTGTGTGTGTGTGTGTGCGCACGCACGTGCGTGCGCCCTTGCACACAGCCATGGATAGTAGCATAATATAAACTTTGCTCTGCACCTTTCTTTTTCTGCTTAGCAATATGTCTTGGGAATTCTTTCACATCATTACATAAAGAGATTGAAAAGAATCACTTACGTTTCTGTTGTATAAGGTCCATTAATATGGTCCATTAATATGTTGTATAAAGTCCATTAATAAAGTCCAGCCCCTTTTATTGGAGCTTTAGGTTTATTTCATTTTTTCCTCAATTTCTACAGATGATGGTTAATAAATGGCCTTGTATATTTCACATTTATGCAGTTGGAAAAAACTAGATCTAAGAATATTTATTTACATTTTCAGCAAATTTGCAATTTTGATAAATGTCAAGTTTATCTCCTTAGAAAATGTGGAATTTACATACCCATAAGCAATGTATGAGTGAGCACATTTCTCTTAACTCCCTATACAATGTAATATCAAAAATTTTTATCTTTGCCCATTTGATAATTGCCAAACTATATATTTAGTTTAAACTACCTGGTCATATATATGCTTTAAAATATATCTAAGAATAAGAATGATGACTTTCCTGTAGCAAATAATGTTTTCCAAAGCATTTATGTGTTCTCTCATTTAATCCTTATAATAACCCACTTATATATGCATTTTACCTAGAAGCAAACCAAAGCTCAGGTAAGGAGGAGAAATATGTGCAGTAAATACTTCATATACTTTATATTCACTTAATTCTCAACACGGTATGGAAGCAGATTTTATAGGCTTTATTATTCCCACTAGAGGCCTGTTGCATGAAGATTCCTGCAAGAATAAGCCTTCGTTCCCCTGGCTTCACTCCCAGCTGCCCAGGAGCCTGCAAGTCTTCGCTCCCAGCGAGAGCGCTGCTCCTGTAGCTCCCTCTGCCCCGCCCTCCCCCTCATAGCAGGCGGTCCGCCCTGCCTGCGCTCCACACCTGCTTATGCAAGTTAACCTGCCATCTTTGTTGGGTTAATTTGCATACTCCTGATTGGCTGATGGGTGTCACGGAGTTACGATCAATTTGCATATTTCTCTTTTATTAGTGTAGATTTTACAAGGAGGACACAGGTTCAGCATGGTTAGGTGGCTCACTGAAGTTCCATAGTGAGCAAGCAGAGGGGTTAACAGTGCAGTGTTGCTGTCAGACAAGTGTGAATGAACTACTTTACCAGCTGTGTGAATTTGAACAAGCCCATTTATATGTAAAGTGGGGAAAATAAAAGTACCTACCCTATGGGAGAGGTCAAAATGAATCAAGATAATGCATATAAATACTTACTGGTAGCATGATACCTAGTATGCAGGAAGCCTTTAAAAGTGTGTGTGTGTGTACCAAGACTTAAACCTAGGTTCTTAGTTTCCTGAGCTCCCATTTGTCTTCCTCCTCTGGTGACTCAGTCACTTCTGGGCAGTCAGCTTGTCTGACCAAGTTATCTTTGTGTGAGTTGGGGGCAGGGCAGGAGCAGAAAGGAGGCATTTCCGGTTGTCATGTGCCTGCCACATCCTGTCCAGCTAGGGAAGATGCTGACCCTCTCTAACCTAAGCATCTTCTTCATCAGATGGGCCATGGGGTGGTACTGATAAAGTGGAGACTCTGACAAGCTTTCTTTGACATCTAGGAGCAAAATAAATGATAAGTCACATGGACTTTTTAAATGAAAACAAGGCGACACTCATACTGGGACTCCTGTGGAAATTGCCCATGGCTCGGGGACACAATTGATTAGGTTATTAGGCAAGTCACAGTATATTGAGATGGCCCCCAAATTGAGCAAATTGTTATAATACAACAGACTACAATTGTGAGATTGAGCAGAATCCACTGTGATTTTAGAATAGTCTTTACTCTTTTCCTTTTGGAAAAAAAAAAAAAGACAGGAAGTAAGTGATCAGGAAATGCAGGAACAATAGCCGTTTCCTGGAAGAGTGGCTCTGATGTGATGACTAACCTTTCAGACACGCGGGGCTTAACTGCAGAGAGAAGGGCCGGAGGTAGCTTGTGAGAGCTGGAAAGAGTCGCCAGTTAGCCGAAGCGCATTATTTGCTGCTCCCTGTCTGGTGAGAACACATGAGAATTATGGCAAGGTTATATTGGACCTGGAGACCATCAAGTTGTTAATTGGCAAAAACTGCTACCTGACTCGAAGCCCTTACAAAGATCTTAGTATCAGACAGAAACAGCTGGGAGGGACAGCCTTCACTCACTTCAATAAAGGAACTATCCAGAGGTTTTTTAATGCGTAAAAATGGTAGCTCCACCAGCAGACAATGGAGGTTTATTGGCTGCTTGGTCTTCAGTCTTTTAAGCCACTGACTTCTGCGTTTTGAAAGCCTGGGTATGACTAACAGCACCTATTAAGCGAAGAGTTGTTTTCTTTCTTTAATGCCAATTAATCATAACGTGTAAGAAAGAGAACTGCCCTTCTGAATGTCTTATCGGCCTTAGGCTATCAGAGTTAATCACACGGAATTAATGCCATTCCAACAGGAGCAGAGCACAGGGTGCTTTAGCGATGCTGAGCAGCCTTGTGACCAGCAAATGCACCATCTCTGCCAGGCGTTGTGAAATGTTGGAAAACCCTTCGGGAGTCCCTCTTCTTATCTCCTCAGACCCTTTAGGGTACCAGGCACCACAGCACCTGTTTTGCAGGGGTTCCTAGGAAAGGAGGAAGTCTCTTTCCAATGAATGTTTTTATGTTTTTGAAATAAATTGTAAAGATGAAAAATTTTTAAAAATTATTCAGAATCCCGCTCCTTGGACGGATTATATCAGAAGAATGTGTTCTTCAGCCCCCAAGGTAACACCCTAAATAATTTTTATATATTCCTCTATTTATTTTCCTCACTGTGCAATTATATGTAGACTTACTTTCTTAAACAATAGCATTTGGCTATTTAGATTTTCCATGTCAGCACCTAAACAGTGCATAAAAATCAGCCAAGTTTAGTATGCACTATTTATCCTTCTAAGCCCTTTACAAGTATTGACTCACTTTAATCCTCACAATGACCTATGAGGTAAGCCTTTTATCATTCCCATTTTACAGAGGGTGGAGACAGAGACCTCGGGAGGATAGGAATTTGCCCAGGATCATACAACCTGACTGCAGCCAGGATGCAATTTGACTCTGTTACCTATCCAGTTAGGCGCCATTGCTCACATTTACAGCCACTGTGCCACGGATGGGCCACAGTCTAGTCAGCCATTGCCCTCATTTTCTGCTTTATTATTTCAGTGCTTCACGAACATTCTTTACATACAGCTTTACGCGGTGCCTTTGTTTCTGAGAGATTGTCGGCTAGAATTGGGATTGCCGGGTCACAGAGTAGGAGTATTACAAATTTCAATTACATTTCCTTTTTGAGCATCTGGTAGGTGCCAACTGTGTTTTCTCATTTACCGTCATATTTAACCTCTATGGTAACTAGTGCCTATGTTTTAGGATCATCCTCCTAACCCACAGATGTTCAAAGATTGGTCTTGAGTCCCACAGCTCACCCGGACCCTGGTCTGGCTGCACATCCTGGGTGAATTCCACAGTGTGCTACTTTTAGTGATGTAATTGCAAAAGTCTTTTGTTTTCTTCGATTTATCTTGGGAGCCAGAATTTGAGCCTAAACCACCAAGCCAGTCACTGCCACAGGGCCTCTGTTCTCTCTCAGTTAAGAGAGGGATCAGTGCTTCTGGAAAAAAAAAACACAAATATTTCTTTGCAGCTCAATATTACTAGAATATGTTGGTCTTGAACACTGATTTGTAGAGTTTTAATTATTTGTAATTTTTACCATGCCTTCCATTAAAGAATACAGTCTATATGCTTATATCAATGGTCTACTTAGTAGGCATACTAAAAGGAGAATCGTAGCTTTATGTAAAAATACAAACACAGTCTGATCAGGGAACAATCAGTCTGGCCATATGTGGATTTTCTAGGTTTCTTCTTCCTCTCCTCCATTTTTGAGACATGTCATTGCTCTGCTACTTACTAATGGGTGAACTTTGGGCAAATTATTTTATCATTTTAGGCCAAATTTCCTCACCTGAAAAGTGGGGATAACAAAGGTATCCTATTCTGAGTTATTGTGAGGATTGAACCAGGTAATTGACACTGCGCCTGGCACACAGGAGGCCTGAATTGACGTTAGCAGGCAGTAGTGGCGGGAGCACAAACCACCACCAAGACTGGACAGTTCGTTAGCAAGCAAACTGGATTCAATATGCAGTCCACATGAAAATTTCCAGGGGAGAGTGTGGAGAAGGCTTCTAGGGAATTAAACAAGGCTATTTGGTATTTGGAGTCGAGGCGGTGAGAAAGCCTAAACATCAAATAAAACTGACCACTGAGCCTGACACCACTGGCCAGCCCTTTCTAAGTCAACCTCCATTGTAAACCCTCTCTTTGTCCCTCCCTGCTTCTCTGACCACTTGTCTGTTTACTCAGCTGGCTCCTCCATATCCTTCTGCCTTCAAGGTTCTGTCTTCAACCGTTTCCATTTCTCATCTACAGCCTCTCCATGGTGATCTGTTTATACTTAGGTGATTACAGAAACTTACAGAATAATGAAGGGTACAGGAGAAAGAAGGTTTTTGTTATGCAGATGGTAGGAAAGATGTCCAGGAGCGTTGGCTAACTTGGAAATGGGGGTAAGGCAGGAAGGAATTCAGTTTAAAGTGTCAACTTTTGTACTTGATTTTCACCATTGGCTTTTTGAGTTTTCGGTTAATTGAGTCTTTTTGCCTAAATGATAAAATGCTCTCCTGCGTTTGGGGTAAGTTGATATGAATTAATCAGACTCTGTGAAGTGTGCTGAGGAGTGTATGACCTATCTAGGTATGTGTGGGAGAGCAGTTGCACCAGATGTGAAAGTCAAATTAGTGTTGCTGCTCCCTGCAGCTGGGGTGAAGGTTTATCTGGGAAAGAGGCTGAATCTGTTGGCTAAAACAAGACTTTGGGTTTTATCCATGGTTTTCCATATTCTATGTCCTTTAATAATTAAGAGTTGGCTTGATATCAGTAATGTGGGAGCCTCAGAACTAATATGTGGGCGTTGGGGTGAATAACATTTTAATGCTTAATATTACCTAGAGATGACTATTGGGTCTGTAAAACTAGCCAGGAAATCTCATGAAAGAAGTTCCTGTGTTGATATATTGGCTCTTGTTTTATTGTATTTGGTGCAGTGATCCAATGAAAATAATAATTTTTACTTTTCTGGTATATTTGTGGGTTGAACCCAGAAGCTAAGGAACACAATACTGAAAAAGGACCAGGAGAAAAATGAATTAATGAAATCTCCCCAAAGTGCTGAATGAAAAGTGCCACAGGGGCCATCTGTGGTCTGTCCTCCCCAGTGCCTTTCTGTTACACACAGAGTCCATCTCTTTGTTTTGGAGAACCCCGTCTCTGTGAAACTTATTTTACTGTTTAAATAGAGATGGCACTACTCCCCAGCTGTGGTGGGGACTCGACTTCAACCAAAGAGAACACCACATCCTTCTGGGCATAGTAACTAATTCTGGGTGGGCCTTTGACCAACACCAGATCAAATAGAGACAATCCTGAGCCTCTTGCTCAAATCGTCGGGAGGGAGATAATTTCTTTCAGTTGGACTGCTAAACTGGCACAACGTATACCTGGAACTGCTGGAGGCCATCTCGCTACCACAGAAGGAGAGCCTGCCAGAGAAGGAAGCCAACAAAAAGGAAAGCAGAGCCAGGGATGGATAATTTCTGATGACACCGCGTGAGTATCTGGACCAGACATACTTGAATCCAGAACTACCTGGATGTTTGTTATATGATCAAATAGTCTTTTTGTTGTTGTTGTTCAAATGGGTGTGAGCTTTTTTTTTTTTTTTTAATTTAATTTTATTTTTATTGTTTTAAGTATTACAAATAGTAGTACATATGTCTCCTTTTTTTCCCCCTTGATCTCCCCCCAATCCCCCCTACCCCCGAGGACATGCCTTCACCTGCCCACCCTCCCCCCGCCCCGCCCCAGTGTCTTATATCCATTGGTTGTGCTTATATGCATGCGTACAAGTCCTTCGGTTGGTCTCTTACAGCCCTCCTCGCCCAACCTCCCCTGTCTTCCCAATGTAGTTTGACAGTCTGTTCAATGCTTCTTTGCCTCTGTATCTTTTTCCCACCATTTCTTTCCTTTAAAAAGTTTTGCCTTTGCAGACTGGAAATAAACATATAATAACAAAACAAGACAAAACAAAAAAATGTTTGAGTCCCAATTTCAATGTCCAACAGTTCCTTATGTGTACATGTCAGCAGTGATATCTGGATGGTGGGCGGGTGTGAGCTTTTAAAATCTCCAATAATTTAAAATCTAAGTATTTTACACCCCAAAATGAAGAATGTATCAATATGTACATTTTTAGCCTAGATAAATATGTCAGAATATTCTGTTAATTTTCATGGTGTTAAAAACAGAAAAAATAAATCTCAGTGATGAGACTATTTTCCTATTGGCTGGTTTCCAAAATATGTCAGGATGAGAAATCATGTTATTCTTTCTTTTTCTCCCAATGTGTCTCTGACAAACCACATGGTTTTCAGATAGCTGACATCCATGTACAAATTGCCTGTCTGTCCAATCTTATTGGGTCTGGTGTATCTCTGTTTTGCAAAGACTAGGTGTCCCCTCTCCCTCTTTTGTCTTTGCTCTCCATCTTCTTTCTTTTCTGAGGCTCTATAGAAGCCAAGTTTCTCTTTTTAGATGACCATCTCCCCACATTAACACATGTATCACACTGACCTTACCGACTATCCTTCCTCTTCAGGTCCCGAGGAAAGGAGAAAACTTGGAAGGCTCTTGTATATGTGTGGTGGCAATCCACAGAGAGACAAATGGGTCTGCTGAGACCACAAATGCAAATGGAGGTTGAGTTTAGCTTTATGTTAGAGGGATCATTTTCCCCAGAGAGCAATTAGCGCCACCCTATCTGTTACTAAGAGCCTTATTTTAGACCCTCATTGTGGGATTATAGAGTTGGCCTAATGCCAAAAGGTCATTGACACTGGGATTCCCCACCTCCAAATGTCTAGCGTTACATTGTAGAAAAACCATGCTCAATTGGCAAGAATTTATTTCCTATTCTGACCAGTTTGCAATGGTCAGATGAGACTCAGCACTGGCCTGAGCATCCCTAGATTTGGGATTGAAAACCTAAATGTCCACAGGGGCCAGGCAGCTGGCTGAGTTGAGAGAAGTGGTCGAGGTGGAGCCTGAGCTCTTACTTGCACAATTAAAGGGAGCTGCTACTGTTCACCCCAGTTTGAAGGCATGTACGCGTGCAGCGTGGGCCCTGTGCTGCCGGATGTTCAATGCTTCAGGGCAGCTGGGAACCCAGAAGTCCTCGGTTTGCAGCCTCTGACTTGATAATAGCATCAGGGATTTGTGCCAGGTGGCTGGATTTGGGGTTGTGTTTCAACCTAATTTAGTTCACTTTGAACATAATCCAGTGCCGTGATTTAGAGCAGGGACTCTGGTGTCAGGCCGTTCTGGGTTTGTGGCCTGGCCTGAGACTTACTAATGTCATGACCTCAGCCAAAGAATTAATATCTTGGACATGAAGCTTCCACATTTGTAAACAGTGGCTGCAGTTTCCACATCTGGCTAGTGTGGGGTTGGGGATGGCAGAGCTTGAGGTAAATGAGGTGATGCCCTCAGAGCTCTCCCATAGCAGTTGTGGAAAAGCATAAAGCTCTCTTACAGGCTGGGAAGTCTATGACCAGAGCCGACAGAAACCCATGTAAGACATTGTTTTTGTATTCTCCCGAAGCAGCCAGAAAGACAGTACTGCACAGTGGTTAAGAATGGTGCAAATCCTGCCCGGCCAGTGTGGTTCAGTGGTTGAGCATCAACCTATGAACCAGGAGGTCACGGTTTGATTCCCGGTCAGGGCACATGCCCGAGTTGCAGGCTCAATCCCCAGTGTGGAGCATGCAGGAGGCAGCTGATGATGATTCTCACTCATCATTGATGTTTCTATCTCTCTCTTCCTATCTGGAATCAGTCTATACTAATAAAAGCTTAGCACAATGCCCTCATGTCATCACAAGATGGACACCACAAGATGGCCACCACAAGATGGCCGGCAGGGAAGGGCAGTAGAAAATGATCAGGCCTGGAGGGGAAGGCAGTTGGGGCAATCGGGCTGGCAGGGAAGGGCAGTTAGGGGCAACCAGGCCAGTAGGGGAGCAGTTAGGCATCAATCAGGCTGGCAGGGGAATGGTTAGGGAGTGATCAAACTGGCAGGCAGAAGCAGTTAGGGGCAATGAGGCAGGCAGGCAGGCGAGTGGTTAGGAGCCAGCAGTCCCGGATTGTGAGAGGGATGTCCAACTGCTCTGAGGGATCGGACCTAAACCGGCAGTCAGACATCCCCCGAGGGGTCCCAGCTTGAAGAGGGTGCAGGCTGGGCTGAGGGACACCCCTCCCTTCCCATGCACGAATTTCATGCACCGGGCCTCTAGTAAAAATATATTTAAAAAAAAGAGAGTGGTGCAAATCTGGACTCAAATCTTGCTCTCTTTCCAGCCATGAGCCCTTGACCTCAGTGTTCTCATCTGTAAAATGAACTTTTAAAGTTGCCTAACCCAAAAGATTCTGAGGAGGATTACATGAGTTAACATGTGTAACTGAGCTAACATTCCTGAAACATTTAAAACAGAGCCTGGCACACGGTAATGCCTCCAGGAGTGAAAGGTTATAACACTATTGTTGCAGAACAGTTTTAACAGCTCTTGTGACTTGTCATTTGAGTAAGACTGTATACATACCCTGGAGCTGTGGTTTACATTATGCTACCTTTAATAACACCCAGGGCAATTATTTTTTAACTTAAAAAGTTGGGAAAGTTTACTTACTATTAAGGACCACTTCAAATCTACAGTGAAAGGTATAAAAATGTAGAATATACAAAATTAGTGCAACGATGTCAAGTTCTTTAAAAGCAGGTTTTACAAAACTGACTTAGAAAACAGTTGGGTAAATTTAAAAAAATAACAATTTGTTAAGAGTCTCTTTTGTGCAATGCACATTGCTAGGCCTAGAAACAAAGCTAAGACCATAAATGGGGAAGGTAAACACCTTTACTTCAAGCCAAGGTTCACGTTCACACATGCTAGCATATGGTGGCATGGGGCCTTTTCGGAGGTCTTTTCTCCTCTCGTAGATGACCTGGTTGCAGGTGCATAGGGGTAAAGGTCAGCATTGAGTTCAGAAGCAATGCAGATGTGGATAACCAGGCTGGTGTGGGAATGCATCCAGGACCCTCAGGGTCAATGGACGGTGGGGAAGGGAACCTGGGCAGGGGAGTGAAACTTAGTCTTCAGAAGATTTCCATTGACACTTTGTGTGTATTTGAAAGAAGGCAAAACTAATGCCTTCTACCCAGGCTGGAAGCATGCCTGCATGCATGCATGCGTGGACATGTAAATTCCTGGAGAGCATGCAGGAGTTTAGGAAGAAAGGGAGTGAAGGGACTGCCCGAGTGAGGAACAAAGGGGAGGTTCCATCCAGCGAGGGCTGCATGTGGCTGGAAAGGCATGTTGCCTGCCTGAAGTGACACTGAGGTCAGATGTGGCTGGGGGTGGGAGGGGCAGAGCCAGGCTGTGGCAAGGCTCGTCCAGGCCTCCACGAGGTCACGGCAACCCACAGCCCTGAAGGCTCAGGAGAGGGGACTTTCATCTCGCCATGTATCACCAGGGATATCTTTCTGCATCCAAGTCCACGTCCAGGGCCACCCTGGACCGCCTGCTCCAGGAAGGAAGGGAGCCAGCTGAAATGAGGCTGCTTTGTTAACAAAAAGGCATGGGAGTCATGGAATTAGGCTGAGAGGTGATTAAGGGAGGTGCTTTCCAGCTGGAAAAGGGGGCGGGAGGTTGTCCACAAAGCAATTGGTAGCAGTTATTTGAAAAGTAAAAACAATTCATGTAGTATATGCACCTCTGATGGATTAAGAGTCTTCACTCAATAGTCCCACATGCACAGGGTGTGAAACCCGAGGGCTGTGTTTGCAACGGAGCCAGAGTGGGAGGTGTCAGAGAGTTGGGTCCGGTTGTGGGGTGGCCTCAGGAGAGTATAATCAACTAACTTCTCTGTCACTCCTTTTTTTTTTTTTTTAATGTGAGGACTACAGTAATATCTTAACTATATCCCAGAATTCTGTTTTGAGGCAAAAGAGGCAATTTCTTTGAGTGAAAGTTCTTTATGAGCAAGTATTATATAACCATTAGCTATTAATAAGTGAATTTAAAATTCACTGCTCTATGTGCTGCCTGATTCTTCTCATGATTTAAGGTATAACTGCTTAAAATGGCGAGTTGGATAATTTGATAACTATGTATTGAATGACTCACTGTAAGCAGCTGTCTATATGATTTGATCAGGGTGGACAGCTGGACTGAATAACATGAACTTCCTACATGATTATGTCAATGGCTTTTGGGAGGTTTGGGGATATATTATTGACACATTTTCTTCAACTGTCCACTTCATTTTCTCCATGACTGCCTGTTGACCTTCCTGGTTTTTTTTTTTGTTTGTTTTGTTTTTTTGTTTTTACGATGGAAAACATCTGTGTTATAAGGAATAATTGTTAACTGACTTTGTTTTTGTGTTATTTCCTATACCTAATTCATTCTTACTTAAGACTGTAATTAAACTCTATAGAATGGTTTAATGTGGGGTTTCATAGTTCAAGCTAAGACTAACTTTATTTGTGGGGGGAATATAATTTTATAATTCAATTTATTTCAGTTTTCAAATAGCTGAAAAAATTTAGATAGACTACATCCTATCTAATAAAATAGTAATATGCAAATTTACTGTGCCCCTGCTACACCCACCAGCCATGCCCAACAGCCACCCCCACCAGCCAATCAGGAGGGAATATGCAAATAAACCCAACCAAGATGGCTGCAGCCACAGAGAGCAGGAGGGAGGCTTGGGTTTCCCTGGCAATGGAGGAAGCCAAGCTTTCTGCCTGCCCTTGCCGGCCCAGGCCTCCACTCAATGCTACAAAGTTTCAATTATAGGAGATAAATAAAGCCCAACAGAAATGGAGGCAGCCACAGAGCTGGAAAGAGCAGGAGGCTAGGGTTGCCCATGGTGATGGAGGAAGCCAAGCTTCTGTAGCCCTGGCCTGCTTTGGCCTCCGCTTAAGGCAACGAAGTTTCAATTATAGAAGATACATAAATCCCAACAGAAATGGCTGCTACCAGGGATTGAGCAGAAGGCTTGGCTCTGCTCCAGGCTACAAAGTTTCAATTGTAGAAGATAAATAAATCCCAGATCCCAGGGACTCTGCTTGGGTTGCCGGGGGGCATGGCCAGCCTGCAAACCACTACAGGCCCCTCGCCCAGGCCACCCCACACCCCAAGGGAACCCTCACCCTGATCTGGGACACCCTTCAGGGCAAACCAGCTGGCCCCCACCCATGCACCAGGCATCTATCCTATCTGATAAAAGAGTAATATGCAGATTGACCATCACTCCAACACACAAGATGGCTACCCCCATGTGGTCAAAGATCCTGCCCCCATGTGGACACAAGATGGCCACCACAAGATGGCCAACAGAGGAGGGCAGTTGGAAGGGACCAGGCCTTCAAGGGAGCACAGTTGGGGACAATCAAGCCTGCTGGGGAGGGCAGTTAGGGGTGATCCGGCCAGCAGAGGAGGGAAGTTGGGGATGACTTGGTCTGCAGGGAAGTGCAGTTGGGGGAGATCCAGGCCTGCAGGGGAGAGCAGTTGGGGGGAACCAGGCCTGCAGGGGAGGGCAGTTAGGGGTGACCAGGACTGCAGGGGAGGGCAGTTAGGGGCAAACAGGCTGGCAAGGAAGCAGTTAGGCATCAATCAGGCTGGCAGGAGAGTGGTTAGGGAGTGATCAGTCTGGCAGGCAGAAGCGATTAGGGGCAATCAGGAAGGCAGGCAGGCGAGCAGATGGGAGCCAGCAGTCCTGGATTGTGGGATCGGGCCTAAACGGGCAGTCGGACATCCCTTGAGGGGTCCCAGATTGGAGAGGGTGCAGGCTGGGCTGAGGGACACCCCCCCCCATGCACAAATTTCATGCACCAGGCCTCTAGTCCCATATAATAAAAGGCTAATATGCAAATAGACCGAATAGCAGAACAACCAAACAACCGAACAATTGAACAATGGTCACTATGATATGTGCTGACCACCAGGAGGTGTGCGTGGAACATGGTGGGTGTAGGCAGCAGGTGGCAGAGCGCTGAACATGGTGGGTGTCAGCTGTGGTGGGATGGTGGAGCAGGTGAGCGGGGGCGCCAGACCAAGGCGGGGTGCCGGTCCCTGTCATCAGGATAAGCCTCTGGTGATCACTGAAAATTCTTTGCTCCCATGCACCGCCGTCCCACCTGGTGCTTGCACCCGCTGCCAGCGCCAAAGCCACCACTCACACCCACTGCTGACGCCCAGTGCCGGCCCTGATTGCTCGGCGCCGTCAGTGGGTGCGAGCAGCGGCTGCCAATCCCAATCACCCCTCAGGGCTTCTCCACCTCCCCTGCTCCTGAGGGGTGATAGAGCGGGCCAGGGCCATTAGCTCATGGGAGCAGCAGCAGGAGCAGGCTGCCTGTAGACAGGAGACCGGTGTCGCCATGGGAGGGGCCGATCTGGGGCACAGGGGATGGGCTGAGACCCACCCCCTGTGCCCATCACAGCCTCAAGGCCCACAGTTCCTTTCAAGGTGCATGAATTCGTGCACTGGGCCCCTAGTATGTACATAAACATAAAAATTCTAAAAAGAAAAATCCTTCTCCAAACAACTATATGAATGAGTTGAAAAAGCCCAAAGTTGTATTTCAAGAAAAAGAAATATACTTTAACTAGAGTAATTTATAATTTAAAGATCTGACCCTGTAGCTTGATTCTACATTATAATCTCATTACAATGAATCCAAAGAACCATTTTATCCCTTATTGGAAGTCCAATTGCAGGTATGGTCTCTGCATAGTTTTAATAGTATAATCATATACTGTCTCTTATTAAATTTATTGCCTAAATATCATCCTAACAAGAAAAACAGTCTTTACAGCAGTGAGGTTGTGTGGCTCATTTTTATGTCCCTCCACCCAGTGTCTTTCCAGAGCTGAGTTCAAAGTCATTGCATAATGTCCAGATGCTTTTGTTGTATTGTAATTTGTTTCTATTGGGCCAGGTACTGTTATCCCTAATTTAGCTAAACAGTCCATTGTCAATTTGTACTTTTTGGTAAATTTAAACCTCTTATAAATTACCTTAGTTATCAGGCTTCCGTAACAATTCCCAGGGGGTTATCACTTCTCTTCTTTAATCTGTGTAAGACTAAAAGAATAAAGTCTCTTAGAGATACTTTCAATTGATACTCAGTATGATTGACTTGGAAGAAATAAAGTTGAGGAACTGTCTGGCAGTTATGCCCAGCCAACACACCAGTTGTCATTTGCTTTGAGTTTTGGTTTGAGGCTCATAGAAAACCATCTCCTCCAAGAGAGACATCTTGGATGATATTGAGCCCTGTTTTCAGTGTATGGAAGCGGCAGGGGTTAAGAATGATGCTTCTTTCATCACTGATCACTTTTGGTGACATCAAAGGATTAAGGGAAGTGTTTTTTTTTTCTGGGCCTCTCACCTACTTCACTTGTCCCTTCCTCTTCACTCTCCATAAAGCTTATCTTGGAAGCCAGGCACCATTTGCCATGTGACAGTAAGGTGTGTGTAATACATGCTCTGATGGGTTTGTGTTTATAACCCGAATACATGGAGCAATCACTGAGGCAGGAATTGCTTGACATCAGGAGACGCATCCTGAATGGGGACTACCAAGGCTGGCCTGTGGTCAGCTTGTTTTCCTGACATAACTTTCTCTCCCGCTTACTATCTATGTCTTCACTTGTGAGATTCCCACTTTTTATTGTTGCTGTGGTTCATTTTCTTTTCTAATCTCAACCCATCTGTGCATAAACTTTTGTTTCATCCCGAGTAAAAAAAATTTCTTCCAATTTCAGGGGTGGGGGTAGAGGTCAAAACAAAATGAAACGGAAAGCTGTTCAGATAACCCAGGAGGATTTTAAGACCCCTTTGTTATAACAATCCTTTTATGTTTGAAATATTTATTGGGCCTCTTCCTGGCCACGATCGGAAGGGAAGCCTGAATTGGTGCCGTCTACGCTGCTTGGGCGGACAGAAGAGTACATGTTTACAGTCAAGTTGGTGCTTGATCTTGGAATGACAGGAAATGATTTTCCAAATCCAGATAAAGTATTGTATCCTAGAAAGCATACATGCCAAACACAGTTTAAAGTAAACACACAAGAATCCTTACGTTATGTCCCATGGGTAGATTGGTGGGGAAGCTGACACTTCTCCATGTTAAGGACAGTTTGGTGCAATAATTGCCTTTCAGTGAGGGACTTGTTTTGCCTGTGTGTCCTCCTGCAGATATAATCTTCTGGATTTTGATGATGGAGCAAGGCAAAATGAAATAGTGGAACTTGTCTGAATGAATGAATGAACAAATGAATGAGATAACTCTTCACTCACCCAACAGCATATGGAGTTTGCATCCACATTCCAAAAGTTGTGAGTACCTTCAAGTGAATCATGAGAGACTTGATCTCCACTTTTGGTACTAGTTTTGTATTAATTTGGTACTAGTTCACTTCCAGAGAGGGTGGAGCTGGTGTCTTAGTTCTGTTTCTCCACCCAAAATTATTTTAAAACTAGAAGCCCGGTGCACGAAATTCTTGCACGGGTAGGGTCCTTAGGCCTGGATGGCAGGCAATCAAGGTGGATCAGGTTCCCCGCCTCCTGGCGTCCCACCTCCTCCTTCCCTCACTCCCTCCGGGCTCTGCCACTTCTGCTGGTCGCCCACCATGTTCCACTCTGCCCCCTGGTGGTGAGCGTCATAGCGAGTGATTGAACTCCTGGTCTCCCAGTTGAACTCCCGAGGAGATAATTTGCATATTAGCCTTTATTATATTGGATTATTTAAAGTTTATATTGATGAATATTATGGTACAAGATTATCTTGAAGTTTATGAAGATGACTATTATGGGAAATTGCCAAGAAAATTTTGAAAAAGAGTAGGGAAAGGCATTTGCACCACCAGATTTTAAAATTTGCTGCAGAGCTAATAATAAGACAATATAGTATTTATATATAGATCCATGGAACACAAGAGTCTAGAACAGATCAGGTATATGTGCTGACTTTATATTGCTAAAAGAGGCATTTCTGATTGAAAAAATTATTTAATAAATATTGGTAGGACTTTTCGACTAGATCAGTTAACATCTAGCATATAGTGAACATTTACTGTGTGCCAGATACTATTCTAAGAGCTTTCCATGTATGAATTCAATTCTCATAACAGTCTATTGAGATAGAAATTATTATTATCCCAATTTGAAAAAAAACACAGAAACTCAGGGAGGGTTGAAAACCCAACTCACAGCTAATAAGTGGTGGAGTCAGGATTCATATCTGGGCAATAAAATCATTACCTGGTTTATGCTATATATAAACAGTTAAATTCCAGATGGAGCCCTTTAACTTTGTAAAACACAATATTAAGAGCTTTAAATATGGTAAGTATGTTTATATTATAGCATGACAGATATATACCACACTATTATCATAAGACATGCTTCATACCCTTCAGTACCTCCAAGGACAAGGCTGAATATCAATGAAACAGTGTGGGCATTGGGGTGAAACACCTTCAGGATTAACAATATTGTTAGTGTGAGAGTCCTAAGAAGGTGGCAGAGGATGGGTTCCAAAGCACAGAAAAACAGATTATTTTTAGATGAGAAGAAACAAAAATAGGACAGGACAGATGTAGGTTAAGTTAACATGTTAGATAAAGGGAGATGAGATATTCCAAATGATGGCTTTTCTTTTCCCCCTAATGTTGGAGTAAAGGGATAAAAGGAAGTGAAGAAGGTTTGGGGAAGGTTTCCTGGAGAATGAGAAAAAAAATAGTAGGATTGTTAGGGCCCATTTAAGGTTAGTGAGCATTTATGTAGAGTGGAAATTAAATAACATTTTTAGATTGGTATAAGCACAAGATACTGTATTAAAAATGAATAAAAATTTCTGGTAAGAAGTTAGAAGTTTTACTTTTCTAAGAGAAAAATTCTAAATGTCCAATATTAGAAAAAATATGTCAAGAAATGAAAGGAGTTACTTGCTCTTTTATATTAGAAAATTTATTTTTGATCACAGAATTTTTAAACAACTTTATTGACATACAATTTATATACCACGAAATTCAGCCATCTAAGTGTAAAATGCAATGGTTTTTTAATTTTATTTTTATTGATTTCAGAGAAGAAGGAAGAGGGAGGGAGAGAAAGAAACATCAATGATGAGAGAGAATCATTGATTGGCTGCCTCCTGCATGTCCCATTCTGGGGTTCGAGTCCACAATGTGGGCATCGGCCCTGAGCAGGAATTGAACCATGACCTCCTGGTTCATAGCTCGACACTCAGCCACTGAGCCATACCAGCTGGGTTGCAATGGTTTTTAATATAGCCATAGATATATGCAGGTATTACCACCATCAATTTCAGAACATTTTTATCTCTCCCCAAAGAAATCTATACTCTTTTTAAAAAATATATATATATATTATTGATTTTTTACAGAGAGGAAGGGAGAGGGATAGAGAGTTAGAAACATCGATGAGAGAGAGAGAGAAACATCGATCAGCTACCTCCTGCACACCCACTACTGGGGATGTGTCTGCAACCAAAGTACATGCCCCTGACCAGAATTGAACCTGGGACCCTTCAGTCCACAGGCTGATGCTCTATCCACTGAGCCAAACCGGTCAGGGCAGAAATCTATACTCTGTAACCATCATCCTACACCCTAACCTCCTCCTCTCCCCATTCTCTAGCCCTAGGCAACCATCAATCTATTTTCTGTCTCTGTGAGGACATTTTATATACATGGAATCATACAATATATGGTCTTTGTGACTGTCTTTTTTCACTTAACATAATGTTTCAAAGTTTGTTGTGGCACAGTTGTCAGTACTTTCTTCTTATTGCTGAATAATATTTAATTGTATGAACATACTGCTTTTTATTTATCCACTAGAGGTCCGGTGCATGAAATTCATGCACTGGAAGGTGTGTGTGTGTGTGGGGGGGGCTCCCTCAGCCCGGCCTGCACCCTCTCACAGTCAGGGACCCCTCAGGAAATGTCCATCTGCCAGCTTAGGCCCAATCCTCCAGAGAGCGGGCCTAAGCCAGCATTTAGACATCCCTCTGGCAGTCCGTGGCTCTCACAGTCCGGGATCCCTCGCTCCTTACTGCCCGCCTGCAGCGGAGACTGGAGAGGCTCCTGCCACCTCTGCTGCGCTTGCCAGCCGTGAGCCAGGCTTCTGGCTGAGCGGTGCTCCCTCTGTGGGAGCGCACTGACCACCAAGGGGCAACTCCTGCGTTGAGCGTCTGCCCCCTGGTGGTCAGTGCACATCATAGCTACTGGTCATTCTGCCGTTTGGTCAATTTGCATATTAGGGTTTTATTATATATGATTCATTAGTTGATAGGCATTTGGGATGTTTCCACTCTTTGGCTATTATGAGTAATGCTGTTATTAACATTCTTGCACAAGTTTTTGTATGGGCATGTGCTTTCATTTCTCTCGGGTATATACTTAGGAGTGGAATTGCTGGGTGATATAGCAATTTATGCTTAGCCTTTTGAGGAATTGTCAGACTGTTTTCCAAAGTGACTACAATCATAGAAATTCAGAACTTAATGGAACCATGAAAATTATTAGAGAAGTTTAGTTCATCTCTAATAACTGTACCAGGATAGTTAATTGACTTGACCAAAATTTAAAAAGCTAATTAGTGGGAGATAAGAATCTGGATTCTGATGACCTTATTTAAATTTATTTGTTTAACCTTTAAAATTTTAAATATTTCAAATTTATTTACACATAAACTCATATACATTAGTTTCCATTATTATTATCACAAACATGCTATTTTTAGTATAAACTTTGGGTTTTCCTTTTTTTTGGTACTTATCTTCTTTTTCCCTCCCACATTACCTTTATTCCAGTCACGCAGTAATTAATACTAACAACTTAAAAACTATTCTCTCATATTTTCTCTATGATAATATTTTTACACACACAAATGGAATTTTTGTCATTCTTTTACAAAAATGAGATCATGTTATACTATATTCTGCATGTTTCTTGTGGAATTCCCTCCAAATCAACCAGAATACCTTAATTTCATTATTTGAAATGCCTGTATAATTCTCAATGATTTGGACATTTTATAATTTATTGAGCCTATTGATGAGTGTTCATTCATTATTTCTGGGTTTTTAATTTAATTAAAACTTTTGAAAGATTAATTATTTTAACATTTGTTTTTATTATTGAGGGTATTACAGATGTCTTCCATTATCCTCCCCCTCTTACTCCTCCTCCACCTTGCTCCTGCCTCACCCCAGGCCTTCACTATTGTCTGTGAGCATGGGCTATGCATATAAGTCCTTTGGTTAATTTTATTTTTAATGGACACCACTACAAAAACATCCTTGCTACTCAGATGTGGTCCATGGCCAGTAGCACTGGCATCATCTAGAGCTTCATAGACATGAATACTCCCTGGCCTACTGAATTAGAATCTGCATTTTAACAAGACCCCACCCCCCAGAAGATTCATGTTCACATTTGAAGATTGCACACTGACCTAGAACATATAACCTTTTATACTAGTGCTATCATTTCTATCACTACATTCCAAGGAGTGGAAATCTGGGGCAAAGGGGTATACATACTTGAAAGTTGAACAGGTGTTTGAATAGATTGCTTTCTCTAAAGATTGCAGCACATAGATTTCTACCAGTACTGATAGAGAATACCCTTCCCCCCGCCCCCATGTTCCCATTAGCAGTGAGTACTAAAGTTAAGATTTTAAAGGAAATTTGCTATAATAGGAGCATTTAGGTTTAATTAGATTTCCCCCCGCCATGTAACTGAGCAAATTGTTCATAAGACAGTATTATTAGAATAGTACCAATTTAGAATTTTGGATTTCCAAGTCAAATGATAGAAAGAACACAAAACAAACAAAAAATAACAAGAATAAGGATGTAACAACTATAATTGAAAATCACTCTCTTCTCCAACATTTCCTGTGTTAACATGAAGAAATGAGTACCCAAAATAGTGATCACCTGACCAGCTGGATATGGTATAGTGCCTTGTTCACACTTACTGGCAACATTTTCAGATAAATATTTGGCAGGAAAGGTAAAACAGATAAAGGTTTATACAACATTTGTTCAAGCTCAAAACTAATCAGGGATTTGGGAATGTTTTTGACAGTGTGCTCATAAATTGTCAGCTTTTAAAATATTAACAATATTAACAATATTCAGTGTTGGTAAAGTGTGGAAAACCAGACAAGCTTATAAATTGTTGATGGGAGTAGAAACTGATAATATCCTTTTAAGGGATGATTTGGCAGTATATAGAAGACATTTCAATGCACTTACCTTATGTTTCAACAAGATAGGAATCTGTCTTACAGAAATAGTCACACATGGGGAAAAGAAATATTAAAAGATGCCCATTGAAAATCTTGAGACCATTTAAATGTCCATCAGTAGGGACATGAATTAATATATTTTGTGTATTGATAATATATATATCTATATGGTTTGCTTTACAAGGCAAAAAAATCAAGTCTCAAAAACAATATATTTTGTATAATTCAAAACAATATATTTTGTACAACCCACTTTGGAAGCAATAACACTCTGTGTGTGTGTGTGTGTGTGTGAGAGAGAGAGAGAGAGAGAGAGGGTGGGGGAGGATTAGTGATTAGAATGATAGTGAAGCAGTAATATATATATATATATATATATATATATATATATATATATACTATTTCCTAAGTGATAACAATTATAATTATTAACATTTATGGAATACTTACTATATATCTGGCACTATGCTAAAAGCTTTACATGAATAATCTTACTTAATTCTGACAGCCACCTTATTCAGTTATTATTGTTAATATTTGAATTTTGCCAATAAGTTAACTGAGTCACAAATAGGTGGAGTAATTTGCTGGTGATGACACAGCTAGGAAGTTGTTATGCTGTAATCTGAACCAAAGTAGTCCGACTCTAGAGATCATGCTCAGAACCTCAACTCTATCTATCTATCTATCTATTCACCCAATTACTCTATCCATTACCCACCTATCCGATCATATCTATCTATCTATCTATCTATCTATCTATCTATCTATCATCTATCTATCTATCTATCTATCTGTCATCTATCTATCATCTATCTATCTATCATCTCTCCTATCTCTTCTGTGACACTAAGGTTCTCAGTTCATCATGAAGAAAATTAAGCCCAGTTTTCCATTTATATCTTTGACATATAATTTCTGAAAACACACTGAGTTTTTCAGAGAGTAGCACAATTGACAGGTGATGTAATTGGTTCTGATTATTTTCCAGTGCAAGGGGGTTTGCCTCATTCTAGGACATTTGTGTCAGAGCCTGAGTGTAGATCTCTGATTCACCCCAATTATGTCAGTGGCAGAATTAATACTGAAATCAGATTTTCTGATGTTTGGTTCAGTGTCCATTCCACTGTATTAAGATTTGGGATTGTGTCCATTATAACACATGGTTGCTTCCTGTAGGATGTAACCAGACAGATGGACACAAGGTGCTAACCCATTCCTGTATATGGAGCTCCCAAAATTTGTATGTCTTTACCTAAAAGGAAAGAGAGGACTGAGCAACCAGTGTTGAACAGATGTTTCAATCATCAGCCTTAAAGATTTGGCCACTGAACTCTCCTTAAAAGTTACAGAGATCAAACTAATTTCCTTGGGGTTATGCTTAACTATGTCAGTTAGCTAGTTGTTTGTTTGTTGTTGTTTTTTAATCCTCACCCAAGGATATTTTCCCACTGATTTTTAGAGAGAATGGAAGAGAGAGGGAAAGACAGAGAGAAATATCCACATGAGAGAAACATGTAGATTGGTTGTCTCCTGCACATGCCCCAACCAGGGTCTATCCAAGCTGGGCCAGGGAATAGCCTGCAATTGAGGTATGTGCCTTGACTGGAATCGAACCTGGGACCAGGCCCGCAAGCCAATGCTCTATCCACTGAGCCAAACTGGCTAGGGCAGGTAGTGGTTTTTATAGAGACTCACTCCAGCTCTCCATTTTAAAAGTTTCCATTTCCCTCAAACAAGAAAATCAGTTTGCCAGTGTGGTTAAGCAATGGTGTGGTCAGACAATGGTGGACATGAAACAAATCATCTGAAGAAGACCTGGGCAGAATGTTGAAGCGCAATGATGGGTCCAGGACATAGAGATGGGCAGGAAATCATTGTCAGCTAAGCCCATGGGCAGGTGACCGAAAAAAAGGTCAAGGGTCAGGAAACATGTGGACCCTGAGGAGAGACGAGAAAGCATTGAGTCTAACCCACTTTTCCTGATTTCATTCAAGCCAAGAGGAAGGCAAAAGGCTGCGTCAACTAACTTCCCCTGGACTGTTGCATCAGCAGAACATGTGGAGCCTCTCCTACTTATCTTCAGGTCCCAAACACAGAGTTCATGGCCATCTGGCTGTTCCGCTTTGGGCTCCAGCAGGCAAAGGGGAAGAAAGGCCACTTGGACATCTAGAACGCCTCAATCTTGCTCAAGGATGGCAGCTGTCACAGAATGTGATCAGCCAACAGAGCATCCTATCAACATGTTCTCCACTTCATAAACCTTTTAGCCTATCACAGTTTATGATAATTTCCATGAGCCTGTGTTGTATGAGCTTTAAAATTCAAGCTTCTGAGTCTTTGGACTATTTATTAGCACCAAATAGTCAAAATATTCATCCATCTTTTGCTTGAGGAAAATTTTGTTTTCTGGGAGGCAATGACCAGTCCTTTTAAATTTAAAAATCTGCATGTAATGACCATTCTTCCTCCTAATGTTTGATTTTTTTTGGCTTTTTTTGTTACTATTCTTCCTCACGTTGAGTGGATGTCTCTAGGTCATTTTTTTTGTAAAGCAGAGTATCTAAATATGTACATGTTACATATATACACATATACATACATTAATGCAATTAACTTTTAAAATTATAAATGTAATACATTTTTTACATCTCCACCAGCACAGAAAATAATAAGATGAAAAATAAAAGTCAGTTGCCAATCTCACAAACATTAACATTCTTACGCTTTCTAACATTGCCTCTTGCACTTGTTTGTGCATGAGGTGTATTTATTAGGTACAGATGTCTTTTTTTTTTTTTAACTAAATGGGATCACATAAGAAATACCTCCTTGGCAGTTGGCCATTTTCCATTAGCAATAAATTTAACTTTTCTCTATTAGTAGATATTAAGGTTGTTTCCATTTAAAAATCCTTTTTAATCATATAATATTGCAATGAATATCATTGTTATAGGCATCTTTGTAGACTTGTAATATATCTCTTCAAATCACTATATTTTGGTGTTTGTTACAACTCTAGTGAAAGTTTTGAAAACTGAAAACAGAGCCTGAAGGCAAAAGTAAAGGGTATGACATCTCCCTATATTTATCCTCTTTGGTCTCTATCCTCAACTGCTACAGATAATTGAAAGCTGACTATAGGAAAAGAAGAGAAGCAGAAAAGAAATATCTTTAGGGAATATGGACAAGAATTTTCTTAAATGTCATGAAGTTCAGCTCTTACGAGAGATGTGATTTGGTAATTTTCATCCTGGTATACTATTTAAAAGAAAGTGATTTCATTTGCCACGGAATAAGTTACTATTTCCTTCTGTAAGTCTCAACATCACTGAGGTTTTCTATCAGCCCAGCCCTGGGTTTTGCTCCTTCTAAAGAATGCCTATAATACTTATTGCCTGTCTGGTAAATTTGACATGCTATGTATCCAGCCTTACATATTTACTTTCTAATGTACCTATTCTGAGCTGTGAATTTCATGCACCTCTTCCTGGCAAGCTTTAGACCTCTCTGTCTTTTATAGCACCTCTGCAGCAATATGCAATGCTTCAGAAATGGTAATGAGTACTTTGTTGCTTCATGAGTTGATTCCCCTAGGTTCTAGAGTCCTACCTTATCTTCTACTCAACAGCAACAGATGAATAAGGGAAACATTTTTTCCATTGCCCCTTCCTAAGGTAGACTAATACTCACAATTTGAGTTTCTCATTCTGTGTTTCCAGGGTCTGAGTGGACCAAAACAAGACATTTTGGTAGACAATGACCATGAACCTTTGTTTTGTTTCCTTTCACAGGTCAGGTGGCCTTAGCTGGCACAGAAGGAGAAACAGATGTCAAAAATGGTAAGGAGGTGTGTGGTGCCAATGTCTGAGTTCTGGGAAAAGGAAACACTTCACTGAGAATAGGTGCCACCTGTAGGGGCTGCAGTCTGCCAAGCGAAACCAGTTTGGCTTAAAGATAGCGAAAAATAATTCCCAAGGGTATAGGTAATGTTTGTTTTACATGAAATTGAATGAGGGTGTGTATGTGGGTATGTGTCTGTGTCTGTGTGTGTACCTGGTGCATGCTCCACTCCAATGAAGCCTAGTGACCTCTTTATGAATCCCAATTGCTGAAAGAACACTTTTTCTTTAATACTTGACCAGTTCAGAAGAACAGCTATTAAATTTATTTTAACAGGCATAGAAGAAAGAATTTTTAATTTCCTTCTGTTTTTAACCATCTTACTGAGTTTTCTTAAGCTCCTTAAAAAATATTTGGGGCTTTGAAAAACTATGTAACTCTACACAAAAATTGAATATTATTTACATCTTCTTCCTAGAAGAACTTTGTTACATTTGTGTATTAATTTTACCCAAGGAGGCCATTAGATGGGATTTTTGTGCAAAAGCTGTGTCTCTTCAGGAAAATTACTAAATTTCTTTGTGCCTCAGTTTCCTTATCTGTAAAATGGGTATAATAATTATATGCTTCTCACAGGGTTATTGAGAAGAGTGATTGTGTTAGGAAAGTCACAGTATGTAGCAATAAGTTATATATCACTACTACTGTCTTACTACTATTACTAATATCTTTACTATGGCTACCAAAGTTCCCACCTCTCTATTACTGTGCTTTCCTTTCAAACAAATATGGAAGTCTGGGAAAAGAAAAATGCCATTAGAGCACTCCATTTGAAACTAAATACCACAGATTTTATTCCATAGGAATCTAATTTAAAGAACAGTATATGTAATAGCACCTATCCATGTAAGCTAATGTAAATTCCCTATATATTTTGAAGGATTTTCCCCCTTTTAAGTCATGGGAATAACTATTAAAGATCTTATTATGAAGAAAGGACCTATGCTGAAGATTGAACAGGCATCAATAAAAAATACAATCAGTCAATCAATGTAAAAAAAAAAATATGGACCAAACCCTGTATATCAAAACTTCTCTACATCAAATTGTAGTAAGCCATTAAAATATGTATGTATAGGAGAAATTACATAAAGAAGAGAATACTGACGAACTTTGAATTGGTTGTAAGGGGAAATATTGGACACTGGAGACAGACAGTTTAGCAGAGAGATCTAAGATGTTGTCTCAGAGCTTATTTAGTCAAACAATTTGGCTCCTAAGCAACTTCAAGGCTATTATTTTCCATCAGTCTCAGCAGAAGCCCAAGGTAGAAAAACACTTATCTCAAAGAGATTTGTGGATGTGGATTTTGACTAATAGAGTGAATATCAAGAAGAGTTGTAGGGGAACTACGAAGTTTTTAAGAGAATTATGTCAGTCCTGGCTGAGTAGCTCAGTTGGTTGGAATGTTGTCCCAATATACCAAGGTTGTAGGTTCACTCCTTGGTCAGGGCACTTACAAGAAGCAACCTATGAATGCATAGATAAGTGGAACATCAAATCTATGTTTTTCTCTTCCTCTCTCCTTTCTCTCTCTCTCTGCCTAAAATCATTCAATAAAAAAAGAATTTTGTCAGCATAAATATTACTATCTTAGATTGGTATTCAGTTATTGTTCAATATTCCTGATTGCTTCACAATATTAATTTCTTTCCACTTAAGGACATTGATTTGTGAAGCAAGAAAATTTAGATTTTTGTCCTGGCTCCTCCATTTCTTAGTGGTGTGGGCTGTCAAAGATGCTTAAATTTTATGAGCCTCATAGAATGGTTTTAAAGAGAAAAGATTTTGTACAGCAGGAGCTTAGTACGTTTTAGCTTTTAAAATGAATTATTATTGAAAACTTATGACTTCTCTGAGATCAAGATCCTGTTTTGGCACTACCATGAAACACGCAAGGAAGTGGGTAGTATTATGAGAGAACTACCCCAAGCTCTCTGGCAGGAGAGAGAAGGCCGAGCACTGCTGCTCACCTTCTAACCACCTAGGCAAATGAGGTGTTGAGCATGGCCTTTAAAAGCTTTCTAAAAGTTAAAAATTTAGTGTCACATGTTTATTAATATTTAAAATACAAACTTTCAATAAAAATAATCAAAAACATGAGTATAGAGTAATAAACAAAATGCTACCCTCCTATCCCAATCCTGATCCTCAGGGATAATTATTTTTTAAGTTTCATGTGTGTCCTTCAAGAATTATTTTCTCTGCATATATGTGTAAAAAGTATTATTTGACTCTTGCAGAAAATTTAAGTCAGCCATATTTTTCTCACTAAGGAATAAACACTGTTAAATTCTGATGTGTATGTTTTTAGTCTATTTCCTGTACACAAGCACACACCTGAAGTTACTTTTAAACTTTTAGAAACACAGGCTCATAATTTTAATGATGGTTGTAGTTCTGGGGTCCTCATTTTAGACTGTGAATAATTCTTGTAATTGCATATAAAAGCCAGCTCTTCATGTTACTCCAATTCATTGGAATTTGGCTTTTGACTTTGGGAGCTAGGAAGGGAGAAAGACAACATCATATACTACATTGATTTCAGCAGTATTTCTAGATCAGAGAAACTGATTTAAATGCTTCATCTTTCTTGAAACTCAATTTTGGTGCCTTCCTCCCACTCATCCTCCCCCAAGGAATTTTTTCATTCAGAATTGCATTTAACAAAAAGCATAACTAAAAAAAAGGGGGCTGGGGGGAGAATTGCTTTAATAAACATAAAAGTTTATCTTCTGTTTGAGGGTAAAACCTGGGAAGCTGTAAATCTTTTTATCAAAATGAATTGTTGTTACCAAACTGTTGACTTCACATTCTTCTATTTCCCTGACTTATCTTCAACAGTAAATAGGAACATTTCATACTATAAATATTGAAATCTAATTTGAAATACTCGAGGATGCTATAAGACCTTTTTATTTTATTTATTTTTTGAAATTTCATTGAATTTATCAGGGTGACATTGATTAATAAAATTATATAAGTTTCAGTGGGTATAATTCTATGATACAGCATCTGTATAGTGTTTTGTGTGTTCACCACCCAAGCTCAAGACTCCTTCTAACTCCATTTATCCCTGCATTATCCTCTTCAACTTGCCTTCCCCCCCTACCTCTTACCCCACTCTGCCTATAAGACTTTTTCAGATTGTAGGTGCTCTTTTGGAAGATTCATCCTGAATCATGGCAAGTTTATTAAAATGCACTCACATCTCATATTAAAAATATTTTAGGTTGAATATTATTTAACTATTTTTAATAATTTTGAGTTTGCTAAGAATCAATTATTTTGTTCTTATGAATTATACTTTTAAAATTTCCCACGTATTTTTAGTATTCATTAGGAAGCTCACAGTGAGTATAGTGCACAATGGATAAAATAGTACTGGAGCTATAATGCATGTTTTTATTTCCAAGTTTTGGAGGGATCTTTTTTATTCTCATGCACGAGAGTTTAACGTGATTAGAATCACATTAGAAAACACACACACACACACACACACACAATTCATAGGTCAGGTTTTCCTCCCAGAGACTCAGAATTAATTGATGTAGGATGGTGCCAGTAGTTTTTCAAAACTCCCCAGACTCAGGAGATTCTAATGTGTAGCCAGGATTGAGAACTACTGGTTTAAAATTAATAAATAAATTCTCTAATAAATAAAAAAATTAATTTTAAAGTAATAAATGTCTAATGCATTCTAATAAAAACAAGAACAGTACAGTACATCCAGTTCATGGATAATATTTTTATTTTTTTCACATAAAAACTGTATTTTATTTTATTATTTTAAAATATATTTTTATTGTTGATAGTATTACAGATATCTTCCATTCTCCCCTTTCATAGACATGTCATAATCACTTTGCTATTAAAAAGAAAATAAATAATTTACTGAATGAATAGGGATTGCTCAGCAATTTGCCACTTGTGCTTAAAGAGAAACCTCTGGCACTGAAGTAGGTTTCTGGGCACAGAGTGTGGGGCAAATGTGTTGACACTTTGGGAAGACTATCACAGTCATATGCTAGAAGAAATTCTGTGTTGCCAAGTGTGGTTGTGGAGAATCTTTTTAATACATTTTCAAGATGCAAATAATCAAGATCTGTCTTTCGTGGCTAATGACTTGTTGACTGAAGATGTGAGACTGGTTTGTATAATCTCTTGAGAGCCTCTACAGTTCTCGGAGTTTCAGCTCAGGAAGGATAGCATCAAGGAGTCAATTGACACACTGTTCCATAAGAATTGATGCCAGGAACAACTCCAAATATGACCCAACATTTGTTTCTCATGGTTTTATTCTCTTATGATTATGAGCTGAAAGACATTAAACATTTGACATTGGAGATCAGGTCGGGAAGAAGAGTATTGGGATTAGGAGGATAGTTTTGGCTGAAGATATGAGATTGGCTAATTCTCAAACATATGATTCTAGAAGTCTAGCCAAGAGATGGTCAGAACTTGGATGGTTGATTTAATATAAGAGCAAACTAGAAAGAACAGATGTTAGGAAGAACTGACAAGATTGAGTGATGCTCTGAATGAGAGGGCTGAAAGACAAGAAGTAGCTTTTTAGAGATTGTTTTTACCAGGAAGTGCATTTTATTGAGAGACGAACCAGCATACGATTCTGATCGGCAGTGTAGCTTTGGATTCATTCAGCTTTGGCTCAAATTCTGGCTCCACCCCACACAAGTTACAGGGTATTGGCCAAGTTACTTAAACTCTCTGAGCCTTAGTTTCTACATCTATTAAATGTGAGGATAATAATAGTACCTACTTTATAGATTGGTGGTAAGGATTAAGGGACTCAGCACATGTAAAATGCTTACAACAGTGTTGGACACATGGTAGTTCAATAAATGTTAGTTATTGTTATGGTAATACCAGTGGATGAAGGGGAAGTATGTTAAAGGAAGAATAAGAATAATGCCTTCCCCCCCCCCGCCCCCCCGCCCAAATTTGTCTTCAATTAACTGGAAGTTTAGAAAAAACAATTATGAAAACTACTAAACCTGCTCTCTATTTCATGATATAATGAGGAAGAAAGACATATGTATCCAATAAATCTGATGTAAAGCAGGTTATCATATACACCACAACAGATATTGGATAATGGGTTGTTGGAGTGTGAGGAATATAGTGGTCATCGGTTGGTTGTCTCTGTAACATCTGGTTTCCCTTCAGATTTTTCTTTGAGAAATAGTACCTTCCTCATTATAATGTTGGGTTTTAATGTTATTGACCACACTCTTAGTTTCAGAAGTGGACTCTGGTTGGTCTTCACCTATTGGCATCATTCCTACCGGATATATAGTCTTAATGTTTGTATCCCCACCAAATTCATATGTTGAAATCAAAGGTGATGGTCTTGGTAGGTGGAGTCTTTGGAAAAGGATTAGGTTATGAGGGCAAAAGGCTTCATGAATGGTGTTAGTGCTTTTTATAAGAGACCCCACAGAGCTCCCTCGTCCTTTCTGCCATGTGTGGATACAGAAGTCTGCAGAAGAGGGCCCTAACCTTACCATGCTGGCACCCTGATCTCAGGCTTCTAAGCTCCAGAAATGTGATAAATACATTTCTGTTGATTATCAGTCACCCAGTCTGTAGTATCTTATTATAGCAGCTGGAACAGACTAAGACACTGCCCCCTGGTAATTGATGTAGGAATGAGCAAATGAGATGAAAAATGTGTGCTGAAGACAAAGAATCTTCCTCATTATCCCTCAAGAGCTTCTGGCAAAGAATTTTCTCCTTCTGAGGATAGTGTGATATGAGGATGTACAGCCATTTGTTTTGTACTATGAGGAGAGCCTGAGGGCCGAATTGAGAAAATCACAGAGAAAAATAGCAGGATGGCACAATGAGACTCTGACAAAACTAGCTGAAGCCAGCCCATAACTTATAGCAACATGATCTTACACATTTAAGCCAGCTCGAGTTGGTTTTTCTGTTGCTTAAAACCCAAGGAATCCTGACTATTTACCAGTGAGAGAGTCATTCAGATGGGCAGGGCAGCAGTGATGGGGAGGGAAGATACATCTTGGGGGCTGCTTTTAAAGGAAAGCCAACCTCCTATAGGCAGATAGTGGAACAAAGTACACCCTGAACAAGAAGAACACATTGAGCATGAGCCTGAGACAAGAGAGTATAAAGTATTTTCTGTAAGTGGACAGTAGACCCTACATGGCTGGAATATTGAGTATGTATATAGCATACTGGACGGTCAGCTGGAAAAACAGGAAATGGGCAAAGATAAAGCCTTTGCACACCGCCTTAGGATTTGGGGCTTTATGCTGTGTGCAAATGCCAACTGTCAAAGGTAAAAAATATATGAGCTTTGTGTTTCAGAAAGATAACTTTGGCAGCAGAGTGATGGATGGATTGGAATATTCTAGGACAAAGGCAACATGATCATGAATCAGGGCAGAGCAGTAAATGGAAATAGGGAATGGATATGAGAGATGTAAATAATGTACACAAGATTGGATTTGAAATGAAGGGAAAAGGCAGGTATGGAGCAAAAATATCTAGCAGGACTCTGCTTGAGAAGGCTGAAGGAGCCAGGGTAGAAAGGAAGAGACAGAGTCAGTTTTGGACACTATGAACTTAAGAGATTGGTGGAACATACACATGGAGATGTCCAGGAAGGGCTGGAGATTAGAGTCTGGAGCTAAGGTAGGAGATCAGAACTGGAAAGCACAATTTTGCAAATTATACCAACAAAGAAGATAGTTGAAGACACAAAGGGGAATGAGATCCCTGAGAAAGTCATGGAAGAAGACAAGGGATGATGACCAATGTTTAGGACTGAGCCACTGAAGTGCATTCTCTGGATAGATAGGCTGTACTGTCAAGCAGAGACCGAACTTCAAGTGGGGTTGGGCAATGGGATGGTTGTTATGGGGATCCTGGGCAGGGTCAAGACTGAGAAGAAGTTATTGTACTTTTGGATAAAAGGTGAGGGATGACTTACCTTTCAAGAAATTTTTTGATAAAGGAGAGGTAAAAGTAACAGACAACTAAGTAGCTTTAGGGAGAAGCAGGGACAAGGCTTCTTATGATAAGGAAATGTGTTTTGTGTATACAATCCAAGGACCAATTTTATTGCTTAATATTTTCGATGTGTTGCTTTGTTACTGGACTCATTTTCTCCACATCTGGAACTTCTATTTATATTATGTGGTCAAATGCATGAAATGACTCCCTTCTGGCTTTTCATTTGCCTGTAACCAGCCTGACCAATTTTTGGATGATTGTTAGTCAGATCTGAAGTTGTATTTTTTATTTTATTGATAAATTTCTCTCTGTGTGAGGTGTTTCTTAGCGAATTGTTTCATTTGGCTTTATTATGTGCACCAAGGTAGTGAAGTATTAGAAATGAACGTTCAGAAACACTCCCAGAGAGAGTTTTTATTTGTGCCTCGGGGGTCTACTCACCAATGTTTTGGAAACTCTGGAGACTAAATTTATATATAAAAGACATAAAAGTTTTCCGTTGTCATTGACTAGCAATACTGGTGAAGTAATATTTCTAGGAAACTACCTTTATTCTGGAAAAATGTGGACAACACTGCAAACTAATACAACTAGGATGGAAGTGTATACATATCCTTTTGTGAGGAATGAGTGACTTGTAATGACTTGCTTGGGAAAAAGAGCATTTTTCTTTTTTCATTATTTGGTTCTGGAAAATTTGATAAGATTTTAAGAGGGGAGATGGTATTAATTCATTAGAAAATGGTTACAATCTGCAAAAGGCACAGATGTGAAGTTCATTCAAATAACACATTTATTATATAGTAATGCAAATCTTATAAATGGTCTTTTTCTTTTTTCTTCATTACTCAAAATAAAAAACAAAATTCTCATCACCACTGCTTAATATATTAAGAACTTGTATATTGCTGTTGTATAGTTCTATTTATTCCAACAAGTTGCTCTCTGTAAAGATAATTGTGATGGATACCCAAGAGGCATGTGGTTTGGGGTGGGGGGTGGAGGAGAGTGAAGAAGAAGGAAAGAGCAGAAGAAAGGAAAACGACAAAAAGCGTTTGATATTCATCAAAATATTGAGAGGTGAGTATGCACAGAGATTGTGTTAGGCACTGAGAACACAAAATAATTTTGACCTAGTTACTACTTTTAAGGAAAAATCATTTATATAAACATATGACTATATTATTGTCTATCATCTATCATATCATATAAGTGTTTTGTATATATAGGAAAAGGAAAGTAATTTCCCAGTTCTGTGAATAACAAAATAGCCCCTATTAATTTTTCTATTAGCAAGTATAAATTTAGTACAATTATGGATATATTTATTAAATGTATGACTATTATTTAAATGTCAATTTGAAAATGATTATGTAAAGTACATGATACATAGATGGCACATATATTTTTATCCCTACAGTATCTTTGACAATAGGTCTATTTAATTAGACATATCATGATAAGTCTATAGTGTACAACATACATTTTGCTAAATAAGTATCATAGCATACATTTTACCACTCTTACTATAACTTAACAACCCTCTTCTAAACTCAACTGTCCACTCAGGTAAGGTTTAATCTCTGTCCATGCCTTCTTAAAGAGTATCAATTGAAGAGGATAGCTGAATAAAAAACTAAAATATATCACTTGGGAAGGGCATTGAACTAGTTATTGAAGAATGAATACAAGATTTTCAGGAGAATAAAGGACAAAAAAAAAATCCTTGGAAGAAAAGAAATCCCCTCAATGCACAAGTGATTACGTGTATTAAAGCCACGGCTCTAAGATCAGTGGTTCAGGGTTGGGTAGGAGGTGAGGGTCCAGTGGAGTTGGATTCTTGGGTGGGGGAAGGGGAGATCGAATGGCCTACAGTTGTCTTGGAGAGATTCTCCTAAGTGACTTGGCCCTCTATCCACCCAGGAAATGAAAGTGATTATCATGGGGAGGCTGAGGAAGTCAGTGGCATCAGTTCACTCAGCCTCATCCCTTGAAAGAGATAATTTCTCAGCAAGAAACTGGATGTGCTGGAAAGGTTTGTCTGGGATGGTTTGTACCTCTCTGCTGTTAAGTCCCGATTCCACCAGTTTCTAAATCTCCTCTTGTCCCACCCACCCCTCATGAGAATAATTGTATCTTCTTCATGGAGTCGCTGTGAACATCAAAATAAGGTAACCCAAGGAAAGTACCTGGCACATCACATCTACTTCTTCTTATTTTAAAAATCAAAGAGTGTCTTGATTAGTATCCTGTCATTAACTAATGGTGAGAAAACTACTAGTTTACATTGTTATAAAACAACTTTTTTTGCAAGACTTTTAGGAAGGCAAAGGAACATTTACTTAAATTAAGAATAACTTCTTGTCCTTACTCTCTTTCACCCTCACGGGATGCTATAGAATGAAGGAGGGAAGGAGTGAAGCATTCAGAACAATGCTGCTCAATGAGTGGTGGCTACTTTCATTATTTTCTAACATTCTTTTCTGGTACTGTGTGGATTTCCAGTTAATTATTTAAATTTCCTGCATGCTTTCCACATTTAAACTTGTTCTATTTATCTGTATGTAACATATAACAAGAAACTATATGGGAGAGCTTGGGAGGGCATAAAGGCATACATATCTATAGTAACTTTGCAAGTAGACTGTTCATTTATGCTCTCATTGTTTTCACCATAGTAACTTTAATCCTACTCATCTGTCTCATCTGTTTCACAAAAAGGATGGGGAGTTCGTTTTATTTTTATTTATTTATTTTTTTGGGGGGTTATATTTATTAGAATGTATGACTTTAAGAATAAAACCAAAGCCTTAGCCAGTTTGGCTCAGCGGATAGAGCACTGGCCGGCAGACCACAGATTCTGGATTCAATTCTGGTCAAGAATACATACCTCTTTGCAGGCTCTTCCCCGGCGTGGGCCCTGATTGGGGCTCGTGCAGGAGGAACCAATTGATACGTTTCTCTCACATCGATAATTCTCTCTGTTTTCCTCTCTCTTCCACTCTCCCTAAAATCAATGGAAAAATATCCTCAGGTGAGGATTTAAAAAAAAAAAAAAAAAAAAGAATGAAACCAAATTCTGATAGGCACATCAAAGGCAAGCCTGACCTAGACTTCTTTACCTTTAACATACAAATACTGTACATTTTAAGTTAAAAATATGTCATACAGAGAGTAAAACAAATGTGGGCATGTAAGGAAGTAGGATAATGAGGGAGAAAGGGTATGCTCATAATCTCTTAACGCATGATAGTCATGAGTACACACCAGCTATGAAATCTAGTCCACCTCTGGCAAGGTAGTCACAGCTTCTGGTAAACATTGGAAACAAATTAAGTGAACAAACACAAGCAAGGAGAAAGTATTCAACAAATGGCACTATGGGAAAATATAACAGCCACTGGAAGACAGAGTTGATATTGATTTGGACTTTTTATTTGTAAAAGTAACACTTTCTTGCTTTGACAAAACGTTTTAGAAATATACAAAGTCAAAAGTGCAAGTTTCCATCCATCTGCCTCTCTGCTTTGACCATTTCACAGAGGTAAATGCCAAGATACTGACAATGGAAAAATCAGTGGCAACACTTTGGTTAGACTTTCTTAAAACACAAAAATTTTTATCATGGAAAGTCATGTAAAAGTAGAGAGAATAGCAAAATGAATTCTATGTACCCATCATTCACTTCCCACAATTATTAACCTTTTGCTCATCTTCATACTTACTTTTTAAGATATGAAGTCCAAAATACTGGTGATGGAAACAAGTTACACAGAGTATAGTTTATGCAGCTTTCTTGGTGATATGAACAATATATATTGTGTGCATAAAGAAGTAGCTGGAGATACAGTAGTTGTGATGAAGTTAAATTTGTCCTGAGTGGAGCTACTGTGAAGACTGCTCATTTATGCTCTCATTGTTTTCACCGTAGTAACGTTAGTCCTAGTGCCTAGCACACAGGAGGTGCTCAAAGACTGTTGAATGAATGAGCCTTCTTTGCAGTTTAGATCATGCAGTATGATGGAGACCGTGCATGGTAATGCCTAACTAACTTTTGCAGAATACTTCTTACTGTGTATGGGGTACTTACTACGTGCTGGGCATCTGTGCTTACCAGATGTTAGTCTTAATCTAAGTGCCTTACATCATTTAATTGTACAAAACCCTACAAAAAGATACTATCTATTATCATTAAAAGAATAGATACTTAACTAATAAGTTACTCAAGACCACATGGATAGTAAGGGGTAAATCTGAGAGTCAAGCCGAGACAGTGTGGCCCCAGAATCTGTGAACCTAGCACCATTCTTTGTTGTTTCGCCACAAATGTGTCTGAATGCCATTTATGGGCACTTTGATAGGTGGTTGTCGTATCTAGGGCCTAGATAGACATTTAAAAACAGTAAATAACATACTTTGCCATTTTTCATGAATGCAAGGCATTTCTGAGTGCTGTGTGGGAGGGAATGTGGTAGACTGATTTCATTGAGACCCTGCCAAATTCTGGTCTTGTAGCCATCAAAGGCGCATCATTTCCTTCCGAGACTTCTAAAGGGGGCTATAACCATGGCCTGCAGGTTCTGGTTTGCATTCAGAGGAGACACTATCTTCTTAAGTGAGATGTGGAAAAGGAAGTGTCGTGCATTGTAAATAAGGCTGAGAGAGAAGAACTGTTTGGAGATAGAGATGGGGAAAAATTGCCTTCTGCAACTCACGTTTCATCTCCTCCCCCTTATCCAACTTTGCCAGAGCCCATCCTGTTTTCTTTGCTAGGTTTACTAGCAGGAAGTGAGGGGTTTCTTTAGGGATACTCCTGCCCCAAACAAATAACTCCTGGTTCAATATTAGTCCATGTATATGATGGGACACCATGCCACTATTAAAAAGTACAAGATGGAGCCCCGAGGGTTGATGTAGAATGATCTCCAAGTTATATTTTAAAGTGGAAAAGCCAACACTCAAACAGCATTAATACCCAGGCTACTCTTTGTGGACGGAGGAGGGTGATATCACTATACTCACACGTGCATAGAATTTTCTTAGGGAACAAAAGGAAGGTAGAAATGCTTGCCTCTGCTGAAGGAAGGGCTTTTCATTCCAAACCATTTCACATTAAAATATTTTTAAACCAAATACATGCATTATATTTCAGAGTTAAAGTATTTCAATTGTTGCCCTAGCCAATTTGGCTCAGTGAATAGAGCGCTGGCCTGCGGACTGAAGGGTCCCGGGTTCAATTCTGGTCAAGGTCACATGCCTGGGTGGTGGGCTTGATCCCCTGTAGGGGCCTACAGGAGACAGCCGATCAATAATTCTCTCTCATCACTGATGTTTCTATCTCTCTCTCCCTTCCTCTTTGAAATCAATAAAAATATATTTTTAAAAAGATATTTCAATTGTTAACCTGGCAAAGAAGTACAAAAAAATTCTTTAAAATAGTATAACAAAAGCAGCAGTTTACATTAATTGTGTATTTCAGGAGGAAGGGTTTGGACTATACGTAAAAGTAATTTTTCCTCTTCACCTTCCTCAAGGATGGTCCTCTAAGTTGTCATTGAGAAGCACCTGAGAAGTAGGAGACAGCCATCTGGAAGATCCCTATAGAATGAAGTTAGGAGATATCTGATGCCATGCCCCCAGGTGGGGAGAAATGGAGGGAAAAGAAGAAATAAATGTGCTCAGAAAGGAATCAGAGTTCTCCCAAGCTCCACAAAGAGTCGACACATGTGGAGGGAGTTGTGAGGTTTGGTGCCGTGTTCTGGGTGCCCGGGGTCTGGGAGCTTCCGCTTCACTGCTTCTCCAGTGAAGCAGGTTGCTGGGCCTCCGTCCCCTCAGCCGGTGTCTTGTCTGGAAGCTGTGCTCTGTAAAGGGGCCTGGCCTACGGCCCAAGAGGAGTCACGCTGGGGCCTCTGTGGGGAACACGGAGAGCCCCACTGGCCAGACGGGTGACCCTCACTCCCGCTGGGGGTATGCCAGAGCACTGGGTGCCCCCAGCGCTCTGGAGGCCTGAGGAAGGTTTTTGGCGAAAGCCAGATAGGGGGTGGCGTGTGCCTCAAATTTAAATGCGTTTGGAGGCTTGCCAGGTAACTTAAAAACACTTGAAGCTGCCAGGTAGAAGAGAAAATACCGGGAACTTTGGAGAACTGGGGAAGGGCATACTGTGACTCTTTCAGATTCCAATTTCTACACTACAGCTGTGCTGGCCAAGCAGCACACCATGCCCGCTGGAGTCAAAGCCAGTTTCCGATCCCTGGAGCCTTGGCCAGTTGGCGACCCTGCGTTTCAGCTGAGTACCTGTTTCTCCCCAGTTGTTTTAACCTGCTGCTGAACCTCAGCCTGACTCCTGCCACTGAGGCTCTCGTGGCACTGAAGACCTTCCCAAACTTGGGCGCGCATCCCGAGGGCGCAGTGGCCCTCGCTGAGCTGCTCCCCAGCATCTTGGCGGTCCAGCAACCGAATGAACCTTGGAGTGGCTCAGAACCTGTTCGTGGCTACATTTTATTTCTGCCAGAAACAGGGTTGTTGCGTCTGAGACGTCGGGGGACTCGGGCCAGGCGGGGTTCCGGGCCAAGTGAGAGACAGGGAGATGTAATGGGCATTGGAAGCCGGGGATCCAGGCGGGGTACCCGGCTGAGGGGCGGGGCCGGCAACAGGGTGGGGGGAGTCCTGCCCCCGGTCCCGCCCCGCATCGCCCCGCCCCCGCGCTCTAGAGTTTCTGCCACAGGCTCGCCCTCGGCACTAGGTCCCGGGACCCCGGAGAGCAGGCCGTGCATGGTTGGGTTTCCTCTGCCCGCGCGGACAGCACTCGCGCGCTACACAAAGTCCGGAGTTGTCCCGCGGCCGGGATATCCTCTGCGACCCGCGCCCGCAGACGACCCTGCAGCGGAGGCCGGAGCCGAGGCACCCTCGCCTCGCGCACCCCGGAGTCCTGCGCTGCAGCGCGCGGTCCACCTCCACCCCTTCTTCGCGGGGCGGGCCGGGGGAGACAGGACCGGCGCCCCAATTCTGGGCACTGCGCCCGCCGCGGGGTGCGGGATGGAGAGCAAGGCGTTGCTGGCCATCGCTCTGTGGCTCTGCGTGGAGACTCGGGCTGCCTTTGTGGGTAAGGAGCCCGCTCCCCAGGAGGAAGGCTGAGCGGCCGGGTGCGGGCGGGGAGATGGGGATGCGGAGAGGACCCGGAGGACAGACCTCCCTGGGATCTTAGAGCTGAAGAGTTGAAAGTGACGGGACACTTTGTGTTCTTTCATTTACCAACGAGGCTCAGCGACTGGCCCAAGATTCCCCATCAAGTTGGTGGTCTCCAGAGCCCGGTTCCTTTTCCACGACTCTGGTCTCGGACAGGGGCCTCGGCTGGAGCCACCCTCGGGCTCTCGGGAGGCGGCGGTGGGGAGGCGCCCGAGGCAGGCCGGCAGGAGATGCTCCCGCAGGCGGGAAAAGCGGTGGGAGGAGGCCCCCTGCTCGCACCATCCTTGCTCTCGCGCAGGGAAGGGAGCTTTGGAGGGAGCACCTTGCACTCAGCTGTCTCTGAAAGAATCAAGCGGTGACCCGGGCTGCTCTTCCCTTTTGGCTCGAACTCAGAGACGGGGTCGGGCGCGGGGGCGGGCATTTTCCCGTCTTGGTGCAGGACTCCGTTTTCCTCGCAGAGAGAAGGGGGGGGGGGGAATTGGAGCTTGGACGCGGGACTTTGACAGCTTCCCAAAGTGTCTCCAAGTAACCGTCAGATTCCTATGAAAAACAGTTTCACATCTTTCAAAGCGCTGTGGTCCTTGCCGTAAGCGCGTGGTCAGAAGTTCACGTTCTGAAAACTTACTCCAGGGGACTTGGTACCTCGATGAAGCACATCTCTCTCTCTCGTTGCCACCAAATACTTAGCTCCTTCGAGATTAGGAACACATATACTCTTGGTGCAATAAATTCTCTTGCCTTTTTTTCTTTCTTTCTCTCCCCACCCCTTACCCCTATCTGTTTTCTGTAGCCACCGTTCGCTGATTTCCAGATTTGCACTCTTTGGAGGGTGAGAAAGGGGACAGGGTGGGGAAAGGGGGAGGAGAGATATCAAATAATTCAGGAAAAAATCCTTATATAAAAAGAAAAGACTCGGGTCTTTAAAAAAAAAAAGACATATAAAGTAACAAGATCATCTGTCTACAGTTACTGATTTTTTAAAAAAATGATTTGGTCCATCCAGGGCCAGCGCCACCATGGACATCCATTTGTCCATGACAAGCCCTCCCTCTCCCCCTTTATTGGGAGAGAATGAAGGTCTGGAACATGTGGTTGTTCTGTATCTCACAAAGAAGTGAGTTCCTTTTAAGCCTGGGGTGTTTCATAGTGTAGCAGTAGTCAACTGGTAATCGGGTTGCCCTGAATATAATGATGAGGTTGCCCTTTCAGAGTGTGTGACTTGCTTAATAGGATTGGACTATAATTGGTGCCATCAAATTCTAGAGACAGAGGCACTGTTGTTTTTCCTTCCAGTCTTTGGAAGGGAAACAGTGCACAAATTAATCAATTTTGGTTATGGGGTCTGAACATAGAAGGGCTTTTTATTGAGCAGTAGCATATGTACTTCTTATAGTTACTTCTTTAGAAGTTTCTGAAGAGTAGAACTCAAACTTGCCAATGAAAATGAATGAAGCTTAAAAGAGAAAAAAAATGAGTGCTGGTTTACAGATATGAGTTGAAAGTTATCATTTCTGATAGCCTTGCTGCATAGCTTTTTGTTGTTGATGTGTCCCTAGGAAAGTGTAGTGTTGTTTTGGCTTCCCAGGAAAAATACTTTAAAAATGTTTTTAAGACTCTATAGCAGCGGTTCTCAACCTGTGGTTCACGACCCACAGGTTGAGAACCACTAACAGAGTCGCCTAAGACCATCGGAAAGCACGGATATTTACATCACGATTCATAACAGTAGCAAAATTACAGTTATGAAATAGCAACGATAATAATCTTATGTTTGGGGGTCACCACAACATGAGGAACTGTATTAAAGGGCATTAGAAAGGTTGAGAACCACTGATCTAGAGTGTGAGATAATCTGTTGCAATAATTAATGAAGATCTTCAAGAATCTCTCATTTTGGTGTTGGGGTGGGCAAAACTTAGTCTTTATTACCATTTTTTCCCTCTCATATGCATGCGCTTAAATAATGGGTTCTTTCCCATTTGGATCATTGTGTAAATTAATTAAGTTGCTGTTTTTGATATGTTTCTTAACCTAGTGTTTATTTTCCAAATAAATTGTTTTCATTTTCCTTTTCTTAGACAAAGTAGGACTCCATTATTAGGAGGCTTTTCTTTTGCTTTTAAACATTTGCTTTATTGTTTGTCTTTCATATTGTAAAGTGCCATGCTAATTAACCGAACATCCAAGACCAACAGTTGTCCAAGAGTGGCCCATAGACCATGTAGGATTGAGTTACCTGATGTGCTTGTTAAAATGCAGATTTGTAGGCCCAGGGACATTCTGACACAACCTAAAGTCCAAGAAGCATTGCCTGAAACACACGTTGGTACCAGTGCCAATTAGTTTATAAGACTTGTTGTTGATATAAAATTGACTTTCAGGTTTTTAAAGCTTTTTAAAATTATTTTTTAAGTATGTTACTTGTCAACAAATTTACAGTTATGTCAGCAACCTATTTTGCATATCTGGGTGAGTGTGTGAGAACATGTGTGACCAGTTGCTCATTTTGCCTGCAGCTATTCACATTGGGATCCATAGATTCAATGCACTGGATATTTGCACTGAATATTTGCTCATACTCTGTTTGCTCATACTCTCTCATATTTGCTAATACCCTCTTATTTGTCCAACAAGGTCAATGCCAGTTTAGGCCTAGAGGGTCATTTCTACTTAGTTGATGTGAGTTAACAATGATATTAAGCTTGGGTGCTTATCAAGCACTAATCTCTTGTTAAGGTGGTGTTTTGAAGATCTGGATATTAGTTAAGACCATAGCATCACGGTTAGTTGTTGTTTTTTTCTGATGCTCTTTCAAAACCTGATAGCTGTTGGCATTTAGTTGACAGAGAACTCAGTTTTCTGGCTGTGGAGTAACCTAACCCAGGGTGAGGAACATATCCTATGGTATTTTTAAGTAAAGTCAGGTTTCTTGTGTTCCAAACTCGGTTTCAGGAGGAACTCAGAGCTTTGATTGTTAAGCTGAAATTCCCCAATTGCAATTCATTAACATGACACCTTTTCTAGTCTTATTCTCTGAGGAAAAATATATTAATAGGCATATTATGTGACATTTTACTCAGTTTCTCTCAACTGGTTTTAATGTAGTCTTTCAACTTCGGCAGTTTAGTTATCAGAAAACTGATAAAGGAAAATGACACAAGGTCATGAGACAAGGTCATGGATATTCCTACCCCCTTCAGAGTACAGATGAACTATATAGAAATCTCTCTAAGTAGTATTTATTAATCAGCAATTTAGTCAAATGCGTGCATCCTATGTTTTATAAGAAATGTCAGTGGGTCTTTTCCTCAGGGAGTGAGGTCATCAGATGAAGGTTCATTGGGTTTCAATGCCCCATATCCTTTTGTAAGACCTTGAAGTTGGCAAGGCAGGAAAACAGGAACTCCACCCTAGCTCCATGAATTGCAGAACTGTTGTGTTGGTTTATGACCATCTGCCCATTCTTCCTGTTATGACACAGCCTGTGAACTTTTACTGGGAATGGTAAAAAGTAAATTCACAGTTTAATGAATTGCTGAAGAGGTCTTTTAAAGTTGTGGAGTATGCATTGTTTATGGAAGGTGTTTCCTATTGGGTCTGACTCAGTGGCAGCTACATTCATTAATTTAATTTGTTTCTAGGTTTGCCTAGTGTTTCTCTTGACCCACCCAGGCTCAGCATACAAAAAGACATCCTTACAATTATGGCTAATACAACTCTTCAGATTACTTGCAGGTAAGGATTGATTTTAGATATGTAGATACGTATTTCCTGTAATAAGTAACTCATTATTGAGCAAAAAATAATTTCCATACAGCATAATTGTAATAGTAATTGTTTATAAGTAGTGATGTTTCTAAGAAATGATATAATAATGAGAAAGGTTTTCTCCCAAAAATGCTGCATGATTTTGCTTGCATTCTTTTTTCTATTGCCCTCTGCCAACACATTCCCCCCAATAACCAGTGTAGAACCAGGCATTATATAGTAGACACTCAATAAATATTGAATAAATAAATGAAGTTGAGGACATACCCTTAAGGCAGTGGTCAGCAAACTACAGCTCGTGAGCCACATGTGGCCTTCGAGCCTTGGTTTGCCGCTGTGTTGACTAATGAGTTTGCTGACCACTGACCTAGACTCTCGATTCTAATAATTACAGGCTGTTGTTGTTCCTTGTGATTAAGCCCCTATCCAGTGGGCGGCAAAGTCGTTAGTCAACAGAGCAGCAAACCATGACTTGCGAGCCACAGTTTGCCGACCACTGCCTTAAGGGGCCATATTTATAACACAGCTTGTGAGTGGCTCTTGGGCATCTGTTTAGCTCTTTTCAAGAACTTTATGTCATGATAAAATTCTGACTGTAGTTGTGATTTAATATTCAGCCATTAATATGACTGAGTACCTGCTCTGCATAGGTAATGAACTTCATCCTCTGGCTCAATATTCTGGAATGCCTCTCTTCTCACTTGCTAGCTAGAAGCCATACTATTATTGATTTTTGTTAACTAGAAAAACAGGCCTCTATGACAAGAAGAAGAGACCTTTAATTTTTGCCTTTCAGCCACTAACCCAGGCTGAGGAGAAGGAGAAGGAGGAGAAGACCTGGGGTTCAATGTAGTGATTATGCAGACGCTTGCCAAGATCAGTGCGTTTTGGCAGAATGATGGGTAGAGGCCATGTTGCCCCCTGAGAAGAGTGCTGGAGGTCCACCAACAACCTTGGGCAACTTATTGCTATTGTTTATAGTTGCTGAATACCAAGTGTTCAGCGCAGTGACACAGATCTATTTTAAATTGCAGAGTGTAAAGGATACCTAGTCCATTATCAAGGGTAGGTAGCTGATACCTGGGGGAAAAATTACATTAACAGGTGCTGTTTCTCTAGCTTTGCTATCTCAATACACATTTCTCACTAGATTTGCCTCTTACCCTCAACAACAAAGATATTTAAAATCCTCAGAAATTTCATACTCCTTTTAAAAACTCCGAATAAACATTTCTTATGTTTTGAGAAATCTATGAAGTTCCATGAATGTAACTGCACCTTCATGAAATTTCTAGTTTTTTGAAACAAGGATTAGTATGTAACCGTCTTCTTGACAGTGACTATCCTCCTTGGAACTCTGTAGAGAAATGCTGTGATACAAGTAATCTATGTTTTGTCCTGCTGCTGTGGCTCAGTGGTTGAGTGTTGACCTATGAGCCAAGAGGTCACGGTTGGATTCCCAGTCAGGGCACGTGCCGGGGTTGCGGGCTCCATCTCCATTAGGGGGCGTGCAAGAGGCAGCCGATCAATGATTCTCTCTCATCATTGATGTTTCTAGCTCCCTCTCCCTCTCCCTCCCTTTCTCTGACATCAATAAAAACATGTTTTTAAAAAAGTAATCTATGTCTTAATGTACTGCTTACAGGTCCTGCGAGGCTCTTAGACAGTTGAACCCTCTCTAACCTCACTTCTTACTCTCCTGCTTGCTCACTCTTATCTGGCCACTCTGGCTTCCTTGTTATTCCCTTAACGCTTCAGATATGTACCCACGCCAAGGCCTTTACATTTGTGTGCCCTCTGCCTAGAATACTTACTGTTCCTTCTGATATTCATATAACCCACTTCATCAAGACTCCTCCCTCCAGAACTCTTCACTCTTTTCTTTGTATCATCTATATTTTGTTCACAGTACTTATCACCACTGTGTAAAGCATACATTTTAATTTTTTAAAAATGTCTGCTATATTGAGGTTTATTTACTTTTTTATTGTCTCTCTCCTCCAACAAGACTGAGATTCCATAATGGCATTGGTTTTTGTCTGATTTTTTCATGGCTGTATCTTTAGTTGGATGCATAGCACATACTTAATAAATATTTGTTGAATGAATGAATGTGTAAATTAATAAAAAACTCAAGAATCCCTATAAGTGATTTCTAAATCTGAGTCTATTTTTTTTTTGGTCATTTGTTGAAATAATCTGTGTGACTCTGTCGAGAAGTCTATATAAGTTTGAGGACCGAAACTTCTCTTGGTTTGTTTTTATTTGGAAACAGCTTCATAATGTGGCAGTTCACATTAATACTTTCCTGGAATTAATTTTTCAGGGGACAGAGGGACTTGGACTGGCTCTGGCCCAACAATCAGAGTGGCTCTGAGAAAAGAGTGGAGGTGACCGACTGCAGTGACGGCTTTTTCTGTAAGATGCTCACAATTCCCAAAGTGGTTGGAAATGATACTGGAGCGTACAAGTGCTTCTACCAGGACACTGATGTGGCCTCGATTGTTTATGTCTACGTTCAAGGTAAGTGGTTAAAGGAAATTCATTTCCCACATTGATTTGCCAGCTATAAAACACAATAGGGGCAAAAGAGAATCAGAGTACAACAAAAGGCTCACCCTAAAGGCTCTTGGCCAACAGGAATATACAAAATTCTTCTCTCCCAAGGCTCCCTCTGAGCATAAGACTCACTGATTTGTTCTGGAGCTTGGGCTCTGTTACATCTCTTACGCCAATTAGTTTCGTTCTGATCTTTGTTTCTAAGGGAAATCTGTGTTCACAATTGGGTATGGAGATTTATAAAAAGCCTTCTGATGTTTGAGAAAAGGAAAAAAAAACAAAACACTCCCAGAAATACTTGAAAAGGAAGATTCAGTGTGAATTATGGAATGGTTTCTGTGGAGAGATAGGTTATCTACAGCAGTAAGAGATTTCCCCAAGAATGCACAGGGAAACAGCCAAGGAATCTGGCGCTCATTTGTTCATAGGAACTTTTCCCTCTTAAACTTTATAGTAAATTACTCCCATACTTTGGTGCAAATGGAGATGCTGCCTCAAAGGGCCTTTGAGGACAGTGTTTTTCTCTTTTTGTGTGGCCTGAGATGGTGGATGATATGCTACATCATTCTAGATTGACACCATGGTGGCTAATTAACACCCATGCCAGATAAAATACAATGTTACATGTATTCAGTATTTATAATATGAATTCATTCTTTGTATTTCAAAACTCTTCTACTACCTGAATTTCCCTGTGAAAACCTGACTTAACTAATGAGATACTTATCATATAATTTGGAGGAATGTAAATATTGTACAGTATTTTGCTTGGATGTACTAATTTTTTTTTTCAGTGTAGATGACTTTTGTAGACATTTTATTTATACATTTGTATACCTCTTTAAATCCCAGAGGATTTGAGGTAGGTGAAGATGGCTTCAACTTTTTTCCAGAAGTATCTTTTATAGCACAAGAATTTTGTCAGCTTGAAAAACATATTTGGAATATATCCACTTGCCTTTTGATAATGCAGTTCAGTCAGTGCAATGGAAAAGTGGAAAACACATCAAAATAACATGTCACTCCTGGATTGTATAGTATTTGAGTATTATTTTTTTTGTCCAGGTTAAGCATAACCCAAGGTAGAATTCTGTGCCTCCTCTCTGCAGAATGTGAAAGAGACAAAGCTCAGATCTTTGAGAATTTCTGGCTCCTTTTGATCCGGCAGTCTTGGGAGACCAGGCTTTCTCAGAAGATTGCGAGGATTTCCTGCTTTCAGCCTGTCTGGAAATAGACTACAAGATGAACCTCTCCCATAATATTTCTTTATTTCCTTCTCCCTGGAGTCAGGAAACCTGGAGACATGTGAAAACTCATTTCATGAGTTTCAGTAAATATTTTATTTTGAGAGGATGGGTGGTTGTTTGGGTTTCTTTTGTTTATTTCCTTTTTCATGGGATACTGAAATAGAATTGATTTACCGAATAGCTTTAGTCTTACGTCAAGGGGTTAATTTAGTTTCCAAAGGCTTCTGTAAGCAAGCTCTATAACATTTCCTACCATATGGATGAATGTTAGGCAATGTTAAGAAGTAGTAAGCCCTAGCACTGTTTATTTGTATATTGCTCATCTTTTGTATACCATCAAATTCGGCTTCCTGTTGAAGAGGTAAGCTGTTCAAGATTGTGGTCATGAAACTTAACAATGGGAAAGAAAATACTGGACAGCCCTTTAATGTCCCCACTGGTCTCTACCTTACTTCCTTAGTCTTCTGACCCCATTCCCTCCAGCAATGGATGGAGCCAGGAAGTGGGCCCTGGCCTGGCAAGATAATGGCTATGGCATGTGATGGGCTGGATTGGCTGTCTTTCTGTGCTTTCCAGCTGGGAAGGAAATCAGATTTCTGCTGTTGAGAGAATTAGTTGCCTTTGTCCCCTTTGGTTTAATTAACTCTTCCCTCCCTTGAACCAACCATCTTGAAGAGCTCTGAACATGCTAAGTCAGGTGTGTGAGGCATAGCAACTTGAACGATTACCTTTGTGAGGGTGCAGGCATGACTTCACTCCACATTAACTCTATCTCTGGGCAATGGAGGCGTTTCCCGCCAGAGTAGGAACATTGTCTGAACAATGTTTGAACGGCATTGAAATATCTTTTGTTTTCTTCTCACTCTTTGCCATGGTGGCTTTTCAAGATTTTGTCATTAAAGATATCAATGACTGATGAATATTAAACTAGACACAATAACTATTAAACATAATCTTATAAAGAATCTCACACTGAGTCTTCACAATTTTAAAATACCCATATAAAACAATTCAAAAATTGTTAGTTATTTCTTGCTTATTTTAAAGTTCTTTTCGGACCTGTTAATTTATTTTCATGGCATTTACATTATTCACCTAAAGAAAGAGAGCATGAATTTTTTTTAACATCAATAAAAGTTTAAATTTACTTTACATTTTATATATGAAAAATGTATATGTGTACATGAAAATGCATATGAAAATGAAGAAGGATACTCATTCCTTTTGAAAAAATTATAATGATCATTCTATTTAAATGTGGAACCTGTAAAATATATTATACTTATTGATGATCCTTGTGAAAGGAGTCAATTCCATTCTGTGATTTTTTCTTTCAGATTTTGCACACAAAATCACACACACACACACACACACACCCTTCTTGCAAGATACCCTTGGAGCCAGATATGTAGCAGCAGATTGACCTGTGGATTCCTTTCCCTAGTGTGAAATGTCAATTCCAATCATTCACTTCTCAGAACCTGAAAGATAACCAACTTTTCCAGTAAATTCCATTAAGTAAACAGAATGAAATTTTCTTTTAGATTACAGGTCTCCATTTATTGCTTCTGTTAGCGACCAACATGGAGTTGTGTACATCATGGAGAACAAAAACAAAACTGTGGTGATTCCATGTCTTGGGTCCGTTTCAAACCTCAATGTGTCACTTTGTGCAGTAAGTTACATCCTCAGTCTTCTCTGCTATTGTCTTAATTTTAAACTACTAAGATGGGTAGCTTGTTTATAATATAACATCAAGAATGATATTTAAAGATCTTATAGGAAGGGTCAAAATGACAATAAAGAAAACCAATTTATATTCTTAAAATGTCAGTTTTTTAGTGATCATTTTACATGATTTTGCTTTTGGATAGCACTTGATTAAATATTTGATATTTCTGTTCCTACCCAGAGATATCCAGAAAAGAGGTTTGTTCCTGATGGTAATAGAATTTCCTGGGACAGCAAGAAAGGCTTTACTATCCCCAGCTACATGATCAGCTATGCAGGCATGGTCTTCTGTGAAGCAAAAATTAATGATGAAAGTTACCAGTCTATTATGTACATAGTTGTGGTTGTAGGTAAGAGAACAGTTCCTTTCTATATCATTATTATCACACACAAAGATTGGCTTCCTGTATTAGGATCCTGAAGATTTAGGTATAGAGTGAAAGAGAGGGATTTGAAAAATATATTAACTCAAGATACAGTATTGGGCAACTCATTATATCTACTCTTTAAAAAAAAAAATTAAATAAACCCATGTGCAATCAAGGTTTTCTCTTTTCTTGCCAAGACCAAGGATGAAAAAGAATACTATTAACTGAAGTATATTTTATGGAAAATTTAATGTTCAGAGCATTGCTTGGCATCGATTACTTTAATTATACGTATTTTATGGAAAGTTCAGCAATTTACTAAAGCTGGCCCCATTGGCTATTGACTACTCAAATTTTACTACTTTTCTCTCCACTGGGTTCCAACATCTTTGAGATCCCGAAGGTTTGCTTTGTAAATCTCTACAGGCCATTTGTCTGAGAGCTCCCAAATATTGGTGAAACCCTCAGGGAAAGATGATGTGACCCATTTTAATGTTGCATCATTTGGGGAAAGCTTGTGCCAACTCATAGATTTGTTTTCCCTCTCACGTTCTGTTTTTTCAATTTACTTGCTCCAGGGTCAAAGATTTATGATGTAGTTCTGAGCCCCGCTCACAAAGTCGAGTTGTCTGTTGGAGAGAAGCTTGTTTTAAATTGTACAGCAAGGACTGAACTAAATGTGGGGATTGACTTCAACTGGGAATACCCTTCTTTGAAGGTAACACTAACCATTTAAAGCCAGCTCTCTAAATACTTTGCTAATCAGCTCCAATAGAGTTTGCTTGAGAGAGATAGGGACCTCTCTAGCCAGATAAAATGTAAATATCTTCACACACACACACACACACACACACACACACACACTTTAAGAGAATTGCAGAACAGACAACATTAATGGAAAAGAAGATGCAATGCCAAGAATTCTCTGTCCCACTCTGCTACAATCAGGCTCTGAAGATTAGTTTTCTCTGGGTGATTCCATCTTCACAGGTTGTTTTATTTCTCTGTTCTGCAAAGTCTTTGATCTATTTTCCCTTTAGGAGAATTTCTCTCTTCACAAGGTGGCATGAGACACACTTCTCCTTAAACAGTGATCCTTGTTTGCCTGTTTCTGCAGTTCATACCCATCTCATTCCCACTATGCAAGGTTTTAAAAATCCTATTTCATCTGGTTCCATTTATTTCTCCTGAAACCAAATATATTTGTTGTCTACATATGTTAAAAGTTCTGAAATCCCTATTATCAGCAATAAGTAGTATCCACCAAGAGCCAAGACTTGATGTTCTGGGTATTTAGAATCTACTGGGTAATATCATCCTGGACTTAGTAAACTGTTTTTCAGCATCAGCATAAGAAACTTGTGAACCGGGACCTAAAAACCCAGTCTGGGAGTGACATGAAGAAATTTTTGAGCACCTTGACTATAGATGGTGTAACCCGGAGTGACCAAGGGTGGTACACCTGTGAGGCTTCCAGTGGGCTGATGACCAAGAGGAACAGCACATTCGTCAGGGTCCATGGTAAGCTAAGATCTCCTTTGGAATTATGCTGTGCTTTGGAATGTGACATAATTTAAATAAATTCAGATCAGCTAGTGAACCCTATTTTGATCATTCAGAAGATACTCGAGGCCTGATGCATGAAATTCATGCAAGAGTAGTCTTTCCTTCCCCCGGCTGCTGGCACCGGCTTCCCTCTGGCACCCAGCACCCAGGCTTCCCTCGCAGCCCCAGCTTCGTCGGTCTAATTAGCATATTACGCTTTTATTATTATAGATTTCTGAACTCTTGCTAGGGAGACCACATGACCTAGAGGCCAAGAGCATAGCTTGGATTCAAAATCCCAACTTTAATGGTGAGATGAGCCAATAGATCATTAAAGCTCACTAAATAGTACTTGTTGTAGTTGTTGGTGGTGCTATTATTACTATAATATGCAGAATGTTATTATCTAAGATAGTTTTTAGATTTTCACTTTATTTCAAGGCTGAGAGTCCCACTTGAGTAAGCATGGGCTTTGCAGTTGGAAAAATCTGGATTGAATTACTTTCTGTGGGGCTTTGAGCAAATAACTTAATTTCTCTTTCACTCACATAAATGCCTCAGTTTAGATGATAATTTATGTGGCACCCAAATTATGAGCCTTGGTAAGGATTTGGGGTTTTATAATATGAGAATGCATAGCAGGGTTTTAAGCAGGGAGAGAGACATGTTCTGGCTTATGTTTATATAGGATTATTATCTTTTTTTTAATATATGGAATACTTTAAGGAAGTAAGGGTGGAAGTAGGGAGACTAGTTAGGAGGCTAATCACAAAAATCCAGTGACAGATGGTAGGTGGCTTAAACAAAAGTAGCAGAGGTAGAAGTGGTGAGAAGTGATCTGATTTTGGATATATTTTTGAAGTTAGAGCCAATAGGATCTGCCTATTAATTCAGTGGCTACAGGGGTGCAAGAGGAAAAGAATGGCAGCTGACCTTTGAGTTTTTATCATGAACAACTGAGTGAATGGTGATTTTACTTCCTGAGATAGGGAACGTTGATAGAGGAATAAGATTAGGAGAAACAGGATTGGCTGTGTTCATTTGAAGACGCCCATTAAACACCCAAAAGGAGATATCCTATCTAATAAAAGAGTAATATGCAAATTGACCATCACTCCAACACACAAGATGGCCGCCCCCATGTGGACACAAGATGGCCATCACAAGATGGCCAGGAGGGGAGGGAAGTTGCGGGGGACCAGGCCTGCAGGGGATGGCAGTTTGGGGCAACCAGGCCTGCAGGGGAGGGCAGTTGGGAGGGACCAGGCCTGCAGGGGAGGGCAGTTGCGGGGGGGACCAGGCCTGCAGGGAAGGGTAGTTGGGGGGGACCAGGCCTGCAGGGGAGGGCAGTTGGGAGGGGAACTAGGCCTGCAGGGGAGGGCAGTTGGGGGGGACCAGGCCTGCAGGGGAGGGCAGTTGGGGGGGACCAGGCCTGCAGGGGAGGGCAGTTGGGGGCAACCAGGCCAGCAGGTGGGGGGCAATTGGGGGCAACCAGGCCAGCAAGGGAGGGCAGGTGGGGGTGACCAGGCCTGTAGGGGATGACAGGGATGACCAGGCTGGCAGGGGAGGGCAGTTAGGGGTGACCGGGCCAGCAGGGGAGGGCAGTTGGGGGCAACCAGGCTTGTAGGGGAGGACAGTTAGGGGCAATCGGGCCAGCAGGGGAGCAGTTAGGCATCAATCAGGCTGGCAGGCAGAAGCTCTTAGGGGCAATCAAGCTGGCAGGCAGGCGAGCTGTTGGGAGCCAGCAGTCCTGGATTGTGAGAGGTATCAGCCCAAAATGGGCAGTTGGACATCCCTTGAGGGGTCTCAGATTAGAGAGGGTGCAGGCTGGTCTGAGGGACACACACCCCTCACCCCATGCTCAAATTTCGTGCACCGTGCCTCTAGTATATAATATATAATATATAATATCCTATCTAATAAAGAGGGAATATGCTAATTAACCATCACTCCATCACAAAGATGGCTGCACCCACAGCTGAGGCCAAGTTCCCATAAGGAGCCTTAACAAGCAATCAGCAGGGACCTGAGGCTACCCCCTCCCCCGCCCCCATGGGGCTTGACAGGGGACCTCAGGCTGCGCCCCCCCCATCTGGTGGGGCTTGACAGGGGACCTCAGGTTGCGCCCCCCACACGGCGGGCCTTGACAGGGGACCTCAAGGTGCGCTTCCTGTCCTGGTGCTGGGCTAGGGGACCTCAGGCTGCTCCCCCCACCCCAGCGCCAGGCTGAGGGACCTCAGGCCGCACCTGGTGGGGCTTGACGGGGGAACTCAAGGTGCGCTTCCCATCCTGGTGCTGGGCTAGGGAACCTCAGACTGCTCCCCCCACCAGGTGGGCCTTGACAGGGGACTTCAGGCCGCACTCCCCACCCCAGCACTGATCCAGGAGACCTGAGACTGCGCCCCCCTGCCTGGCAGGGCTTGACAGGGGACCTCAAGGTGCACCCCCAGTGCTGGGTCAGGGGAACTCAGGCCGCGCCCCCCGCCCAGGGGGGACCTGAGGCTGCACCCCCTGCCGATGAGGCTTGACAGGGGACCTGAGGCTGTTCCCCTCTCCTGGTGCCGGGCTGGGGAACCTGAGGCTGCACCTCTCCCTGCCTGGAGGGGCTTGACAGGGGACCTCAGGCCATGCCCCCCGTCCTGGCGCCAGGCCAGGGGACCTGAGGCTACGTTCCCTGCCTGGTGGGGCTTGACAAGGGTGGGACTAGCCAGGTCTGGATCTATCCCAATGAGGGGGGGTGCAGCTAGGTCTGGGTCTCACACGATTTTGAGGCGCATGTGGGTGGGCGGGGACTTGACTCTGGGTCCCATGGTGCGCCCCAGACTCTGATAGGAGGAAGGTTTTCATATATATTTTACTAATTTTCTTTCATCTCTCAACACTTCTATTATAGAGAAAGGGCAAATAGCAATATTAAATTATTTCCTCTAATTAATCCCCTTTTGATGTGCACAAATTTCCTGCACTGGGCCACTAGTATAATATATAATATATAATATATAATATATAATATATAATATATAATATATAATATATAATATATAATATATAATATATAATATGTAATATATGAACCTGGAACCCAGAAAAGTCAGGGCAAGAGACAAACATTTAGGAGGATGTAAATGGCACTTTATGCTTGAGACTAGAGGAAGGTATTGATAAAGAGAAAAGGTCTGAGTACTGCGTCCTGGAGCATGTGGTGGGGTATATGTACAGTGTGATGGGAGCAGAGGAGAAGGTGCACCCAAATGTTTGGGGAACTTAGAGAAAGCTTCACAGAGGAAACATTGCTTGACTTGAGACTTGAGCAATTGGTAGACTTGCAGAGTACATTTGGGGGGAGAGAGAATCAAAGGCAAAACTTGGAGGTGTGGGAGGGGCTGGAATGTGACTTACAGCAGGATAGTATGGGCAGTCTCTGAACTTAGACCCCCAAGGCCTTTGACTCTTCATTTGAAATGAAATAGTAAACCTAAACAATCTCTTACAATAAGCTGACATTTGTGAGAATAATACTTTTTTTTTTTTTTCTCTTTCAGAAAAACCTTTTGTTGCTTTTGGTAGTGGCATGGAGTCTCTGGTGGAAGTCACGGTGGGAGACCGGGTCCGAATCCCTGTGAAGTACCTTGGTTACCCTCCGCCAGAAATAAAATGGTAACTCTTGGAAATAAACAAAAGCATTGTTCCACGTGAAAGTAAATCTGAGATTCTATAATTCCTGTTTATTCCCCCCCACATAGGTATAAAAATGGAAGACCCATTGAGTCCAATCACACAGTTAAAGTGGGGCATGTATTGACGATTATGGAAGCGAGTGAAAAGGATACAGGAAATTACACTATTATCCTTACCAATCCCATTTCAAAGGAGAAACAGAGCCACATGGTATCTCTGGTTGTGAATGGTGAGTCCATCCAGTTTTCCTTTGCTGCCCAGAATTTATTATGAAGTGTATGGTTATGTTTTCCTATTCCTTTGTCACCTGCTGCTTCATGCACATCATGAGTGGGCTCCTATGTATAAAAATAGTCCAGAGCGGTAGCACTGAAATGAGGTATAGGAGAGTGTGCTCTGGACATGTTTGCAAATGAACTGCGTGGTGGTCAAATGCAAGGTGAAAGTAGATGGTGTCCTCAACGGCTAAATGCTGAGAATGCCTGCAGGGACAGTTGACAAACCTAAGCTGCATCATGTTTGCACCTGTCTCATGGAATTGTGCACCTGGCATTGCCAACGCGTAAGACTCTTCTTGAGTTTTGTGGGAAGTGTTCAGTTTGACATTGAAATTGATGTACCAGTGATGCCCAGGAAGGAAAACACTGTTGGCTGGTGGAAGGTTTTCAAAATTCTTAAAAACAGGAGTCCAGGATCTGACTCTGAGGCTATAAAGGGAAGATATAAAGTGTTTTATTTAAGGATGATTTGAACTTTGTTTTTTTCAAACTGAACTATGTAAATAAATGCTCTGTGTTGGGGGGAAAGGGGTGTCATGGTCAAGTAAGTGTGGGAGATGCTAAGTTGATATAAAACTTCATTGCAGGACTTCTCAGGGCCTTTAATATGCAAATATATATTGCCATTCTCCAAGGGGAGAGACTTAGAATCTTCAAGGTTTAACAAACTTATTTGACCAAAGCATCCCTCCCCAGTAAATTCATTAATACCTTGCTCCAAACACAGTTTATGGGAAATGCTTCTCTGTTGTAATTCTTTGTTCTCCCTACTGGCAGGCATATTAACAATTAACACTTCAGGATCTTTTCCTATGACATTAAGGTGCTTCCCCATATATCCTGACACTTCCCTCTGTGTCTGTTGAGGGTGGCTCTATTTCTTTGCAGGGACATCAGCTTCAGGGAGGTGACAGTTTCCAGAAAGTCCCTTAGAAGCTACATGGGAGTAGGAGATTGGGGAGTGGAGAGAAGCTGGAAAGCTGATAAGTAAGGGAGAAGGAAATGAATAAGAAAAAAAAGATGTAAAAAGGGACAGCGGATAATCCAATATCATTAATTCATGAAGTTGCTTAACATATGACTTGCTCTAGCATTTGCCCTATTATATAAAATCAATATAAAAAAGAAGTGTTATTGCTATTATTCGTAGCAGGAGTAGTAGTAGTACTATCACTGGAAGTCATATCTCCTGTGTCCAAATCTAGATATTCTTTGAAAAACGAAATGGCGGCAAAATCATCTGCTTTGAAAAAATGTAGGCTTTTGTTGCCGAAAGCGTCGACTTTTCATACCATAACGCCAACTGACAACTCAAAAGTGGTTTTTCTTATCTCCAGTCCCACCCCAGATTGGTGAGAAATCTTTGATCTCTCCTGTGGACTCTTACAAATATGGCACCACCCAAACGTTGACTTGCACGGTCTACGCAGTCCCTCCCCCCAGTCACATCCTCTGGTATTGGCAGCTGGAGAAGGAGTGCACCTACAACCCCAGGTGAGGAGAGCCACACCCTCTTTCTTCCTGCCCTCTGGCATTTCTTAGAGCCCAGCTCCGCCACAGACTCCAGCCTAAGGCTGTCTCTAATAGGAAAGCTGTCCCTCAGGTGGTGCTCTTAATCTCCACCCATCTTTCTCGGTCTTGGGTTGTAGCTGTCTTGCTTGGGGTAGCCTGCCTTGAGATTAGCTAGCTTTTTCTCCGCAGGTCAGCCCAATGTACAACTCTCCAGATGCAGGCTCTTGGCTCACTTTGCTAATTGCCAGTCTTTGGTTTTTCTTCTTATTCCAACGGCCCGGTGAATACCACTTCTCTCCTTATCTGGGAGAAGGTTCACCTCCAGGAAGTGCTGCTGGAGGCAGGGAGCATTAGACCTCGCTGCAGCCCGCCTCAGAGGCTCGGGCCCAGCTTATCAGGTTCTAACACAAGTCCAGACATCCTTAGGGAAAAAAACACACAAAAAACCCAACCACAACAGCCACCTACACCACCCTAAGCAGTTCACTTCCTGTTGTTGTTTTTGAGATGGCCACTACTAGCTTCTGCCTCAGATGCTGACCATTTCCTACACAGAGGCCACAGTCCCACAGAGATTACTCTAAGAAGTCCAATGGTTTCTTAGTTTCCTTTGAACTAAATTAACTTGAATTGTCTTGTCGATCCAATTTATGAATGGAAGTTTGTTCCCAGAATAGCTGCTTCCCTCCTGTATCCTGAATGGATTTACCTGGAACCTCTTCCCTCATTGCTGAGGCCTATTTTTAATTGGCACCAAGTCTTGTAACCAGGCAGGGTACATTGAAAGTTATTTCTAAGAACATAATAACCAAAGTCTGACTCCTTTTCTTACTATTGACGTACATTAAAGAAAAATTTAATCATTACATGATCTGTTATCTCTCTTACAGTCAAGCTGTCTTAATGACAAATCCATACACCTGTAAAGAGTGGAGAAATGTGGAGGATTTCCAGGGAGGAAATAAAATTGAAGTAAACAAAAATCAGTTTGCCCAAATTGAAGGAAAAAACAAAGTGAGTTTGAAGTTCTTTATTTTGCAAATGTCTCTCTCTCTCTCTCTCTTTGATGGAAGGCTGGCATGGAAACAGGGTATAATGATATGTGAGTAATATTGGAGAAGGATAATCAAATAAATCGGATGGTAAAACACTAGCATATTAAGTCAGTTTGGAAACACCATTGACTTTTAGAAGCACCACTGAATTATTAATAGCTTAGAGTAAGCTAAAACACAAATGCTATTAAATCTAAGCATCTGTTATAAGGTGATTCTGGTTTTACAAGTATGAAAATGAGAAAATATATTATATTAAAGCACAAGGCACCCAAAACCCATTTTGTACAATGTGTAAGTTAAGCCAGCATAATATACTTGCATGCATTTATGAGTGGTCAGTGTAGTAGAATGAATGCAGTAGGCAGGACACAGTGGTTATGGGTGGCTTCATTTTTTAGTCTGAATGCATGTGCATAAACAGAGCCTCCATTGTTTATGGCCTGGGATTTGTTTTTTTTCACAGACTGTAAGTACCCTTGTCATCCAGTCGGCAAATGTGTCAGCTTTGTACAAATGTGAAGCGGTCAACAAAGCTGGGAGAGGAGAGAGAGTCATCTCCTTTCACGTGACCAGTAAGTGCTGCTCTCCAAGGGGTGGGCTGGATCTCTCACCAAGTGGGTGCTAAGCTGTCCGATACTCTAGATCATGGTTTCACACAAGCTCATAATCACAAGTCCTGCATCATATTTATGTCTCCATCATCAGAGTCTAGCACAGTGCTCTGCTTATTGGGGTTCAACCAATACTAATGGGCTTGCTGCTGACGTGTTGACAAGGTTGGGTTTTCTGGAGGCCATTGTAATGACATAGGAACAGTGGCCTCTAAATGCTGCTGATTTTGTCTGTTCATCTTAGTTTTATGGCCAAGCTGTAGCTGATATTTGATAAATATTTGTAAAAAATCTATTTACGTTTCTAAATAACGTATTTCTATAAAATAATATTATTTTGGACCTGAATTGTCCATTTTGACTGTCTCCTTATATTACGTTGTGTGAGATTGTTAGAGCTTCACTTCTCTTGGTGCTGTATAGCAAGTCTGAAGGCAGCAGGAACCCCATAGGGGGCCTCCCAGTTGAATCATTATCTTCTAACCATGAGGTTTACATTTCAGAGGGTCCTGTAATCACACTGCAGCCTGATACCCAGCCCACCGAGCAGGAGAGCGTGTCTTTGTGGTGCAGTGCTGACAGAACTACATTTGAGAACCTCACCTGGTACAAACTTGGCCCACAGGCCCTGCCTACACCTGTTTGCAAGAACTTGGACGCCCTTTGGAAAATGAATGCCACCATGTTCTCTAATAGCACAAATGACATTTTGATCATGGAGTTCCAGAATGCATCCTTGCAGGACCAAGGAGACTACGTCTGCTTTGCTCAGGACAGGAAGACCAAGAAAAGGCATTGTGTGGTCAGGCAGCTCACAGTCCTAGGTAGGGAGACAACTCTGATCTTCTGGGGGCCATTGAAATGCCTTAAATGTAGTGATTTGAGAAGCTGAGTGAAGACTCCTGCCCTCTAGGAACTTATAAAACCAACTGGTGTTATCTTATTTACTGAAAGTCCTTGAGGCAAAAAGAACTAATAATGGTGAAGTGATGGATTAAAAGGAGAAAATAGCTTGGTTCTTTCCAACCCTAAAGGCGGAATAACTCACTAGTATCTGCAAGGGATTAGCCTGAACCAGGGGAACTTCTGCCATATTCTTGGGCACTCATTTATTTAAGTAGACACACATGTATGAAATCTCTAGTATGCGCTAGGAGGGTGCCAGAAGTTCACAGTGATGAGCAGGTGGACAGGAAGAGAACACAGACAACCACCAGGCTGTCATACACAGTGAGGGCTCTGTCTGTGAGGACGGGAGTTGTTTTCTGTGTTATTCCTTGCTATGCTGCAGTCATTAAACATTGTGGCACATGCTAGGTTCTCGGTAAGATATCTGCTACATGAACAGTGCAATGGTGGGGTTGTTTGGGACGTCTGAGAGCCTGTGAGAGTGGTGCTGCACTCAATGCCTATCCATCTGTGTCATCCTTGTGGTTGCGAGTAGTTCAAGGTCTGATATTTTGGTGAGCAGATAGCTTTGTGAATTCTCCATGAAGCTACTCTCTAAATCTCATCTCACCTTAGGCCTTACACAAAATCTGTGCAGCCAGGGCTCTGTCTCTGGGGAGATCAGGCAAACTTGGCGAGTTTCTCTTCATGTCATCTCCCTCCATTTTCTCCTCTCCTTAGTGTCCCTTCCCAGATTCTAAGATGCATGTGTTCTGGTTTTTGTTGTGTGTGTTTTTAATTGTTAGAAAGAGTAACAACTTCCCACGTAAACTAATCTATACCTATGTTTTAGAGGAATAATATCTTCAGAGGCCTTGGCATATTTTAAGAGGTATCTTTAGACAGACATTAGGAGGTGTTTTGCTAGTGTTAAGTCTTAGGTGTCAAAAAAAGAGATGTTTTTTGGATGAAATCATCCCAGGGCTCTTCAAAACACATCACACACCTTATTTTCTGTTCACCTTGGTAACTGGTCTGGTTTTAAGCTACTGGAAGAATTCAGAAAGAGATGGGCAAGGAGTTCCTGGCCTTGCCACTCCCAGGAAATAGGTGCTCACAATGAGCTGGTTTGCTTCCCTACGGACTCCCACGCTGTTTCCCAAAACATATTCTTAGAAATTGACTAGAGATCAGGAAATTGGCTTAAACCCCAGTGTAGTTCACTGTTGAGGTAATCTCATTTTGCTAAATCTTGAAAAAATTCTTCCAGCAAGATTCCTTCCGTTATTTAATTGGTTTGAATAAGGTATTTCCATAGCACTTTGGTGATTTATAGGAAAAGGGTAAATCTAAAGTTTTTCTGTACATGCAAACAAATACCCATGGGCTTACTTTTCTTTAAGTCTTTGACTTTCCTTAGGGTATTGGTGTTTTGTTTGTGTCTTAGTGGAAATAGCATTGGACCAGACTTTTAGGTGCATCAGATTCTATTAGTTCACCTTTTTACTTAGTTATAAAGACTTGGGCAAGTTGTTTAACCCCCTGAATCACAGTTATTTCAGCTGTAAAATATAACTAATACTCCTGTCCTGCCCAGCATAGGACTGGGAGTAAACAACAGAAATAGTATAAAGGGTTTGTACCAAATACAAGGCAGTCTTTGTTTGTTGAATTATTCTGAAGCTTTGCAATTTCCAAGAGAAGCATGGAAGAATTTTAGGGTGTCACCAGCTAGAACTTTTCTGGGAGGGAAGCCATGTCTGATTAGAGGAAAAATCCATAAAGGCAATAACCTTTATCCTGTGAAGTGATTACCAGCTTGAATCACTAATGTGAATGTTCAAAGAGATGCAGTAACCTGTCTGAACCATCCTGATTTATTGATTCTTTCACTTTACTCAGTGACCAACGGTACTGGTATCACCCTCTGTGTGTTTTCAGCTTAGTAAATCAACAGTGTACTGTTTACTAAGTTTAAATGGTATAACAGTTTACTGATACTCAAACCATTTCAAAAGTTATACCTAACTGTTCTGTTTTCTTTCTGTGTGCAAAGAGCGCATGGCACCCATGATGACAGCAAACCTGGAGAATCAGACGACAAGTATTGGTGAAACCATCGAAGTTTCCTGCCCAGTGTCTGGGAATCCCCCTCCACAGGTTTCCTGGTTTAAAGATAATGAGACACTCGTGGAAGACTCAGGTGAATAGAACATGTCTATCTCTCCTTGGCTGCAGAATTTTCCTGGAGATGTCCAAAATCCATATTAATATTTTTATTTGTTTGAGGTAGAAATAAACAACCATCTAAGTGTCCCTGGTCTGGCTCATTTCATAGACTCAGAATCACAGTATTCAGAGCCTTTTTGAATTCTTCTGGAAGCCAGGTGTGATGAGTCAGCAGTTGATTATATGGACTCTTTGGAGTTAGATAATAGCCAAGATAAAGGGCAGCATTTATATTTAATTTTTTTTTTCCTGAAAAACTCCACCAGGCCACATCATAAATAAAAGCCATAATTTTCTTCCTCTCGTAGGGATCGTACTGAAAGATGGGAACCGGAACCTAACTATCCGAAGGGTGAGGAAGGAGGATGAAGGCTTCTACACCTGCCAGGCATGCAATGTTCTTGGATGTGCAAAAGTGGAGGCATTTTTCATAATAGAAGGTCAGTGGGACTTCCTAGACACATCAAATGGTTTTAAAAAATTAGTTTCTTTCTTTTTAAAAAAAAATATATTTTATTGATTTTTTACAGAGAGGAAGGGAGAGGGATAGAGAGTTAGAAACATCTATGAGAGAGAAACATCGATCAGCTGCCTCCTGCACACCCCCTACTGGGGATGTGCCCGCAACCAAGGTACATGCCCTTGACCAGAATCCAACCCGGGACCCTTGAGTCCTCAGGCCGACGCTCTATCCACTGAGCCAAACCGGTCAGGGCTTGTTTATTTCTTATACTCATACACTTTGGGTGGGAAGATTATAGTTGATTTTTAAATATTCTTTGTACTCTGTAAATTTTCTATTATAAGTATATATTATTTTAATCAGACAACATAATCACTGTTATTTTCATTTTGTTTGCATCACATTTCTGCCCCTGTAGTTCTCATGGTGGAAAAATTCTTAGCCAGGCAGGCAGAATATCCACCTTCCCCTGATTCTTTTTTTTTATTTGAATGGCTCAGTGAAATTGTTATGGAATTACACTTCTATATTTATTGGGAAAACCATTAGAATTACTGCCGAGTGATGAAAATAAATGCTATCACAAATATGTTCATGGTTTTCATTGGACTAAAAACAATTAAGATTCATTTGTGAACAATAGACCATTGCTTTTCTGAAATGAAAAATTTGGTGTTCTTATCTGAACTTGAAAGGTAACTTGTCTGTGTATGCAGGAATGATGTGAAATCAGGCATTTTCTCAGATGGGAAAGGCAATTTGTGACAGCCTATTTTATCTTTAGGAGTGTATTCCTCTTTTTTTTTTTTGTTAATAACCCATCAGAGGGACAATAAAAGCATATTATGTGGGTGGAGGAATGGTATGCAAGGGGAAGAAAAAAGGGTGGTGACAGGTGGAGGAACTGATGGATTTTTATGAACTCACCCTAACTTGTCTCTCAGAGTACAAATTGTAGTCCCTTTAATCTATCAAATCTCTGTTGCCAAGTATTGCATCTCAAAACCATGACTTGTTTTCAAATATCTAGGCTTAATACCATTTCATAAAGTGCACTTGCAAGTAAAGATTTCAAGTGCATGAAATAGAGATTTCAAGTGACATGGTGGTTTTGTCACTTCCTGAGTGCTTCATGTTTGGGGGAAATTCTAATGGAGACATCCATGTCTATCCTTTGCTCTGCCTCACCTCGATTAGTTGGTTGTGTCTGGTTACCAATAGCTAAGTAGGTAACATTGGCACAGGGACTAGATTTACTTCTCACCCAAGGAAAATATTACGAAAGGAAGAGATAAATAATTTTCCTGCTAAGTTCCCAAATGTTATTATGAGAATATTAATACACAAACTTATATTGACAATTGAATCTTTGAACTTTTTACCATGTATAAATGAGCTTTCAGATCTCTACAATAGAGAATTACTTGAATACATCCACCAGGGAAACACAATCTACTTCCAAGCATCCTTGGTGCTTGCCTCTCAACTGTTAACTCCTATTTTGCTAACTAATTAATTACTTGTCTTTCTGCCTTCTTAAGGCTGCCCTGGGCCACTCACAGCTTGTGGCCGGTTTGATGCAAGCTGCCCTCATCCACTGGGCCTTGAAGTGATAATTGCTTCCTTATCACCTTTTTGCTAATCACTCTTAGCAGAAAGCATCCTCTGGGCTCAATTTCTCCCACTGAGAGCTGTCCTCTGGAGTGATGAGCTTCTGCAGCTTTCCTTGTAGACCTGTAGCTTTTTCTTTTCTCTTTCCTTTCCTGAGAGTTTTCTTTACATATATATATAATTTTTTAGTTACAGTTTACATACAATATTGTATTAGTTTCAGATATACAGCACAGTGATTAGACATTGATATAACTTATAAAGTGACACCATTCCTCGTTATTACAACATTATTGACTATATTACCTAGGCTGTACTTTACATCCTATGACTGTTTTGATAACTGACAATTTGTATCTCTTAATCTTTTCCCCCATTTTCACCAACCTCCTCCCATTTGGCAAACGTCAAAATGTTCTCTATGAGTTTGTTTCTATTTTGTTTGTTCATTGTTAGTCTTTCTCAAAAGTATACAGATCAAAACATAGATTATCAGAGTAAAACCAGACATTTACTCTGGTTAATTTACTTTCCCCCATTAGAAGTACCTTTCTTCTCTATAGAACATGGTCTTTTTTTCCCCCCCATCGAAGTCTTCTCTTCTTTCAAACACTTTCTATGGTTGTTTTTAAAGACATTGCTATTTCTATCCTTAATTACTTAAGAATTTTATTGTTGGAAGTTTTCATGAGCAAAGTTTTACAAACTTTAAAGTATCCATTAATAGTAGTATAAACTCCATCCAAGTTAGAGGTGTGTAACTTTTTATTCAGGATTTTTCCATGTTGGTAAGCTTGAGATCTTGCTTTAGAGTTGAGCTTTGTCATCTTATATCAAAAGATATGAGTTTCCAGCTGTTGATGCTCATTCAGTTGTGTCTTTCCAGGTGCCCAGGAAAAGACCAACTTGGAAGTCATTATTCTAGTAGGCACTGCAGTGATTGCCATGTTCTTCTGGCTACTTCTTGTCATTGTTCTACGGACTGTTAAGCGGGTAACAAAATAATTTCTCTTCCATCCCATGCATGTTGGTTTTTGTGATTAATGAAAGCTGACTAGGGCTTTCTGAGTTGCTTCTTCCCATTGTTATTGGCTCAATGGGCACAGTTTATTTCAATACAATAGCATCTTGCCCACTTTCTTTTGGCTGAACCACTGGGTTTTAATTGATAGAAACCACTAGAGGAGAAAAGGGCTTGGACTGTCTAGTGTAATTAAAACTTAATAACTTAATTCTGAACTTATTTGGGAGTTGAGGGGACACTGGAAACAGGATTACAATAGGACTACTCTCAAACTCCATGAGTTTTATTTAAAAATGAGACATCAGGAATGGGGCTTCTATCAAAACAATAACAAGCACGCAAAACAACAGCCAAACCAGAGTGTGTGTGACTGAAAGGAGTAATGCTTTCCAGGCCAATGGAGGGGAACTGAAGACAGGCTACTTGTCCATCGTCATGGATCCAGATGAACTCCCCTTGGATGAACACTGTGAACGCCTGCCTTATGATGCCAGCAAATGGGAATTCCCCAGAGACAGGCTGAAACTAGGTATGCTTTCAAGTTACTTTAATTTAATACTGGATTTATTAAGCCATCTCGTCTTTCTTTAGGATGGTGACAAATCTAGTCTTTGCAAATGTTGGATTCTAATTCAGAAATATTCATTTCATTGCTTGAATTTGAATAATTACCCTTTAGTCACTTAGAAGTAGGGTCTTTCATAATCATCCAAAGCAGGACATTTGGAGAGGGAAGGGGGTACATACTGAATAATTAAACCAGGACAAGGAGTAAACTGGACTGTTCATGCTAAACGGGAATGTATGCTCCCTGTGCCTAGTTGGAATCTCTGCATATCCCTTTGGTGGTGTACTAGCCCAGATCTGTTTTGTTGTTGCTGTCACTGTTGACTGTAGGTAAGCCTCTTGGACGTGGTGCCTTTGGCCAGGTGATTGAAGCGGATGCCTTTGGAATCGACAAGACAGCAACTTGCAAGACAGTGGCCGTCAAAATGTTGAAAGGTAAAAGCAAAATTATATGGTGATGTAACCCTCTATCTCTTTCATCTGGTCTTTACACATGATGGAAAGGCTTGTATCAGCGGCTCTGTGGTTAGGTGGACCCACTAGCCAAGCATGCAGTCAACTTATTTACCTTTGTGAAAATTGGAAATAAAGTTCCTCTTTCATAGCTTCATGCCAGGGTACATGGCCAGGGAGGCAAAGTTAGGGATGAGTTTTGGCAACCCCCCTCCCTACCTTGCCTGGGAGTCCTTGTGCAAAACACAGCTTGCACAACTGTACTGAGTGAGCCGCCTGGCTAGGGGGGAAAAACACCTTGGTTACGTAAAAATTGTTTCTTACTTTATTATGGTGCATCAGTAAGATAATTATAGACCATCAGAACATGAAAATACATTTGATATAATAAATAAAAATAGTAGAGTACGAAAACAGCAAGCTCCCTAGAATTGGAATGTGTTAAATATTCCACATAGAAAAGATAGTATGAAAAAGAAGGATAGTGTGCTAGGATAAAGGATTATGGGTGATATTTAAAAAATTAAAAGCTTTGTGAACAATTACTAATCCCAATAGTAATGGAAGTCTGGTCTTGCCATTTTAACTTGGGGAAGTGTGATGCATACAAAACCCTTTGCTCCAGTTGTGATGTGCTTTTGTTGATGGATACCCTGTGTCAATAGGTCTTAATGGCATTTCCAAGCCATCTCTCTCCTTTTTCCTGTTCTCTCTTGTGGCCAAAGGGATATGTAATTTTGAGGTGGCTTATCAGGACTTGAGGTGTGGACCTTGTCTGTGAATTACAGGGAAGTGTACTGGTTGGTGCTGGATCAAACTTACAGTCTTAGCCTCATCAGCCTCGTTTGCCAACTGGCCTTGCCAGCTGGCCCTTGTTAAGTTTCCTGCTCAGCACAGATTGGTGGGAACTTCAGCATAGCCCCAAACACAGGAGGATATTTAATCCATGGTATTGCTTCCTTACGAGGAAGCACGAAATAATCAGGCCCCAAGAAGCATAGTAAACCTGGTATATGAAAATCCAATTTTACAAAACAAGAAAATCTGGGCACAATTCCATTTGCAGATGTATTCTCCACTTTGCAAAAGAGTTCACAGTGGGTTCCTTTAAATATCAGACATTCTGAGTGCACTTAAAGGAAGAATTTGATTTGGAATTAGAAAATAGAATTTATACTTGACTTCCAGGGGAATGCACTAGTTTGCAAATAGGGCCACAGTTGTATCATTGCTGGAGGGAAAGTTGCAGAGCTTCATCAATCCTCCCAAGGTAATGCCCACACTTCTGATTTCCCTCTTCCCCCTGTATTTGTAGAAGGAGCAACACACAGTGAACACCGAGCCCTCATGTCTGAACTCAAGATCCTCATTCATATTGGCCATCATCTGAATGTGGTCAATCTTCTAGGCGCCTGTACCAAGCCAGGAGGTGAGTATCTGTGGATGGTTCTGGTTTGCCCAATTGGGGCATATGCATCTCTGCTGGTCTTTGAGGGAAACCACTCAACTCTCATGGCCTTGATTTCCTTAACTCAGGATAGTTTGCCAGATTTTCAGATACATATGAATATATTTCATGGAGGTTAAGTGGGCGCTATAAATAATTCTGGGTCTTTCTACGAATTAAAAAATGTCACATAACTATAATGCAGTTTGCTACTTGTGCAATAGGTGTTCAGAGGAGAAAAAGAAACTTCCCCAAAAAATTAAAAACAAGGGACCTTAACAGTAGTTTCCCCTAAAATGGAGTCATCTTAGGTGATTGTATAGAAAAGCAAGTGGGTGCGTTTTTATTTTTTATTTTTGTCAATCTTGTGGAATTGCCTTTTGGAAAAAGCAGAGCTACAATATAAGGGGATTATGACCAGCCAATTCCTATGATCCTATCCCCAGTGAAAGGTTGTAGCATTTCTATGATATTTTCAGATTCAAAAAATATGTTAAACACTTAGTGAGAAACGTGAGTGAAAAACATTTTCCTTTCTTGACATTCTGTGCTGTCCACAGGCCCACTCATGGTGATTGTGGAATTCTGCAAGTTTGGGAACCTATCAACTTACTTAAGGAGCAAGAGAAATGAATTTGTCCCTTATAAGGTATGTCATTTCCTAACTCAACTCTGGCTACATTGCATAATGGAGGAAAATTCAGAGTGGTACAGAATCAATTTTTTTTTTGGTTAAAATTCTGTGAAAAACTTGTGAGGAATCTTCTTGAATTACCTCCTGGGTGTTGTAACCTCCTCTTTTACCTTCTGGGGGCTGTAATCTTCTCATGTTTTATTTTTGTGACTTTAATCTACTGACGCATTATAGATGGGGCCTGAGGAGGGGAGAAGGTGGGCGTAATTACAGATAGGAACAGCTCTGGATTAGTCTCTCTCTCCCCCTTATTTGACCCTGGTGAGTGGAAATCCCTCTGTAAAGAGCACTCTAATATTAGAAGTGTGTCTGAGTGAAACTTGAAATAAGGCATTTAGCTCTGTGAGCTAAAAAGAAGGAGCTAGACTTTGTGGAAGAAAATCTATTATATAGAACACTTGTCTAAAATTTTAGCCTGGAGACTTCATAATCTTGACATTGATGTCATTCTGGTCTGCTTTTTAATAGTTAACAATTGTTTCCAAAGCTTACTACATTTTAGAGATCCCTTTTGTAGTCAAGGAGTTTGTTCATGTGTGTGTGTGTTTTTTTACAGACCAAAGGGACACGATACCGTCCAGGAAAAGAATACGTAGGAGAAATAACCATGGATCCTAAACGCCGCTTGGACAGTATCACCAGCAGCCAGAGCTCAGCCAGCTCTGGATTTGTTGAGGAGAAATCCCTCAGTGATGTGGAGGAGGAGGAAGGTACCAGCCATTGCTTTCTCCACAATTCACTCATGCTCTTGTAAGAATAGACAAGGTGACAGGGTGTAACGAGAAATTTTGCCAAGGGAAAAGTCCAATACTACCTAATATTTGAATTTCTAGACTGGCTCCAGTTAGTCTCCCAAAGGTGAAGTGTGGAAGTCTAAATAAGCAGCAGGCTAGACTGTAAGACAAAGCCTGGCTAGCCTGAGAAATCTCAATCCCCAGGGGAACCAAGCAGTGGGCAACTGTCAAACCAATGCCCTTCAAATATTGGCAGGAGAGACTCAGAGCTATGTTCTAGAAGGGCAAAGGAGGCTCTCTGGTGGCTGATGAGCCTCCCTGTTGCCCAAAGCAGTTCAGCCCCCTACTGATTACTTCACCAGCACAGCAGAAGTTCAGCTAGTTATACCCAACCTTCTCCAAGGCAGGGTAAGGGCCATCTGTTGTTTCTATGCCACCCTACCTGACTTATCAAGTCTTCCTTTCATCCAGACTTCCTCAGAGGATTCTTGGTAAATACACCTTTCTTTATCCAGTTATGCTTCCTAGGATATTGTAGCGCTCTTTCTGAGTAGTGCTGTGTTCCCAGCTGCACTTCCAGGACATTTTCTGACTCCAGGATACACCGTCTATCTTCTTCCCTCAGAAGGAGCAGAGGGAGTTCCATGGATGTCGAGATAGGGCTTCCTGACATCTGCCTCCTCTTGAGGCATGAGCTCTAAATAATCTAGTCGTGAAATAGTGGGAGAGACTCACTATTTTCCTTGACCTGAGACCATGGGTAGTACTGAAATCCAACTTCTTTCCCTTAGAAGCCTAGCAGGCAGTGTGAGCCTGGAAGGTGGTCTAGACGAGTATGGGAAGGTTGTCTAGACCTCAGGTAACCAGACCCACCCTGAGTGAAGCCATCTCTGTCCTATCCTTCTCTCTCACAACATGGTAGCCAGTGAGATGGAAACTCAAAGAATTGAGGTAGTAAGTTGAAGTAGAAAGAGTGTAGGATTTTCCCTCCATTTCTTCATTTGGAAAATGAAGGATTTTCAATAATTATACACAGCCAGCTCTCTGGGTCTAAGTGTAAAAAGTCATTGAGAAAGTGGTTTGAAGCCTTTTTAATACTTACAAGGTTATTACAGTTGATTTTTCATTTACTTTGGTAATTGTCTTCAGGAAAGTAGCCATGTCTTATCTTATCTGATGGAAGTTAAGAGATGTTGAAACACCCATTAATGTCTTAGTGTTTATTTGTACCAGTTGCATGGATGTAAATACCACCAATTTACGTAAATTTGCCCTTTCTCTTCATGTTCCTATCATCTTTCGTTCCTATCCTTGAAGGAAGAAAGCATCCTTGTAGGCCAGGTTTATTGTGTTTACAGCACTTTCTCATATTGAAAGTGAGAGAAGTCAATATATTTCTGGTATTTTTAGTTATCCGTTGTAGATTATAATTTGACCTTTGTTCTTTGTCCCAGGACAAAGCCTGGAGAGAAAAGATTCAGTGACCCTGAATATTGTTGTTTTATTTTTAGAGTTCTTGATATGAAACTATTGTTTACCCCTCTGGGTACATGAAAAAAACAACAGTTTAGAACAGTACATTGAAAAAGTCCTCTTTCACCCTGTTATCTGTGTCAATTTCACCTCTATTCTGTCTTCTGGATTTGCTGGTTCAATTTGGCTGAAATGTAAAAACTATTTTTGCTAAGGGGTATGATGAAGGCTAATAATACTGGTATTCAGCAAATTTACAGAAGAAAGAGGCATTTTCTTTCTTCTTGTATTTCCTGAAATTTAACTCCCAAGTTATAAAATGAAGATTGCTCTAACAAACTTATAAACCAATAGCTTCTGGTGGAAATACTGATCTCTGTCTCCTGCACCTTCTGACAGTTTCTGAAGATCTGTACAAGAACTTCCTGACCTTGGAGCACCTCATCTGTTACAGCTTCCAAGTGGCTAAGGGCATGGAGTTTTTGGCATCTCGGAAGGTAAGACAGCTCAAGGGGAAACAGAGTGCCTCTTCAGTGCATAGATTTGGAAATAAGACCTCCAGTGCCAGGCACTGGTGTTTGTTTGGGACTGTAATTCATTCACTACTCCTGGGACTATTAAGAGACTCTATTGCGGAGGCCCCCCCCCCCTTTTTTTTTTTGCCTTTTAAGGGAATATAGAGATTTTATGAAATTAATTTATGTGATTTTTGAGCCTCTGATTATTGAGCATCTCCAAAGTACAAGCAGTCTTTTCAGCACTAAGGATACTGTCTGAACAAGTAGGCAAAACTTCCTAGCTTCATGGAGTTTACATTCTCACGGGTGAAGCAAAGAGTAAAAATATCAACAGGTAAAATACATAGTAAGTCAGATGGGAGTAAGTGCTATGGGGAAGAATAAGTGGGAAGGTTATGGAGTGTGTAGGAGTGGCATATTTGTGTGCACATGCTCTTATGTTTGTGTACATCAATTTTAAACAAAGTGGCCAAGGAGGGCTTTATATGTATATGACATTTGAGCAATGACCTGGAAGAGATGAGGGACTGAGCCTTGCAGATATGTTTATTTTTAATTTATTTTACATTCATCACCATCCATCAAAAAAGTATTTGTTAGTAGTATAATTAGAAATCAGGAAGGACAGACTTCAGATGAGAGATTAAAAGAGCTAAAATTAGAAAAGTAGGCCAAACAAAGGCAGAGGTGGGGACGTGACAAGTTACAAAATATTCCAAAAGTTGTAAACACCAGGGAGGGAGCAAGGTTGGCTGAAGTCACCTCTCTGGAAAAAAGGTACAATGGCTGGTTTGACATTAAACAACAAAAAAAAGTTCAAATTAAGTGTCAAGAAAAATTGGTTGGCAAAATGCATTTGCTGCAGCAGCCTCCTGGGAGAAGAAAGACTAAGTTTGGGGTTTTTTGGTTTGTTTATTTGCTTTTTGTTTTTTCTAAATTAGAGTAAACTTCCTAATCCACTTATTTTTTCTGAAATTTAAAGGCCATGACAGCTTTCAGAGCTTCAGGATCTCAGATATATCTGCGGGGAGCTTTTGTCTTCCCTCCCACAGGGAAGGGAGAGAAGCGGGGTCTTCCAGGATTTTCCCACAGACGAAGGCCCTTTGCCCTTCTGATTTTTTAAAATTACTTTTTTAAGGCCAGAGCCTGCCATTTAGTCAGGGCTTCTTTCAGGGACTGGGCAGGGAATGGGGAGGAGGGAGATCCCTTAGTTTTCCTTGCATCTACCCAGTGATTTATTGGATATCACTTGGTTGTTGGGCTAAAAAAGGAAGCTCTCAGGTTGGAAAGAAAGTAGGGAGGGCTGTCTATTTTTTGGAATCTCCTGTTGCTTAGTCATGCTAGACGATGTGCTTTTAAATATGCCTCATTCAGAGGGAAGTACTACACTGACGTTAGGTGTGAGGTGCCGGGTGGCCCAGTAACACTTCTGCACTGGCCTAAGAATCCGCATCTATGGCTCTTACTCATTTAAAAATGTTCCCCTTGACTCTGATTCTCTCACAAATCGACCAGGTGGAGCTAAAGCTTTGCAGTAGTAGGAAGTTAGATGAAGTTGGGGAATACAGAGATGGGAGAAATGGGAGAGGAAAAGAATAGAAGGAAAGCCGAGGAGAGTTGGTTTTCCTTTTCAGTGCACCAGAGAATCAACCTGGCTAGTGAGAAGCTGACGCTGCTTTTGGAGACCTTTATGATAACCCTACACTTTGAAAACAGGATGAGCCCCACTGGGCACTGTTTATCAGCGCCAGTCCAGCTTCAGTGACATATGGAATGGGGAAACCAACAAAGGCACCAAACCAGTGAGAGCCCCTTGTTTCTGGTTTCCGTGCATTCATTCAAAAGAAACCCCATTCTGGGCGTCCCTTAGAATAACATGTTTCAACCGTATATGGACCCGGGCAAAAGGGATGTGTGGATGTGACCAGAAACACATTCTTAATTGTGTCCAAGAGAAGTCTATTTATGTCGCTCTCATCATACTATAACTTAATTATTTAACTCCAAAGTCTGGGGCTGTTTATGGAATAAACAGATGTGCATCTCAACGAACCTCAGACTTTTCCCCTGAAGTGTTGATAAAAGATATTAACCCGGTGCTTGTTAATCAGTTGGTTTTGTGATGTGGGTTGTTTTTTGTTGGTTTTTTTTTTTTAAAGCATGAGGTCACAACAGATGTAGAAAAGATCAGCTGTGCTGAGACCTAAAGCACACACGATTCTTTTTGCAGTGTATCCACAGGGACCTGGCGGCACGGAATATCCTCTTGTCGGAGAAGAACGTGGTTAAAATCTGTGACTTTGGCTTGGCCCGGGATATTTACAAAGACCCTGATTATGTCAGAAAAGGAGATGTAAGTTTCAAAGATGAACCCAGTGACCTCTTAATTTGCAGAATTCAAACTCCTCTTTGCCAACTTCAGGATCTGTGTTCAGGAGTAAAGGAAGTGTTTTTCCTTTTAGACACTTGCTAAGTTGGAATCTGATTCCTTGTCTTCTACCTTCTTAGGCACGCCTCCCTTTGAAATGGATGGCCCCAGAAACAATTTTTGACAGAGTGTACACAATTCAGAGTGACGTGTGGTCTTTTGGTGTCTTGCTCTGGGAAATATTTTCCTTAGGTAAGTCGCTTCTCTTGGTCCTTCCATCCAGACTCCAAATAAAATGATAAATCAGTGGCCTGCAATCACCTTTCTCTGTCTTGTATTCAACCTTTATGGGGTGAAACTGACTCGCAAGCTTTGTGTTGTAAAAATCTCTTAAAAAACCAAAAGGAAAAATATATAGGTGATGAGTATGTTCAAGAAGCAGGTTTGGGGCTTTCTACCTGAGAAAATCAAATAACAAACATCCCATTCCTGTTTTATTCCAGGTGCTTCTCCATATCCTGGAGTAAAGATTGATGAGGAATTTTGTAGGCGATTGAAAGAAGGCACTAGAATGAGGGCCCCTGATTATACCACGCCAGAAATGTAAGACTTTCAAAGTATCCTCTGATTCTCTTTCTTTGCTCACAAATTCTCCCTGCCTAGAAGACATGGCATTATCTGCACCTCCTTCCTGGCCCAGTTTGTGTCCTACTTCTTTGTTGTAGTCATTCCTTGAAAATCTCAAGCACAAAGCTATCTCTTCTTGAAATGACAGCATGAGATCTATACCATTCTATTAGTTTTTTTTAAATTATATCTTGATCTGTAATTTTCCTTTCTGTACACACGCGATGCTCCAAGTATAGGGGAGCACCAAGTGTCTTATGTATCCCTATTGAGCATCTTGGCTCCTGGTAGACTTTTTGTAACTGTTTACTTATCCAAGTGCTTATTTTCAGCATCAGATCAGGAGGAAAGAGGCAGTTAATGACATCAGTGTTTTGCTTCTCTAGGTACCAGACCATGCTTGACTGCTGGCATGGGGAGCCCAATCAGAGACCCACGTTTTCAGAGCTGGTGGAACATTTGGGAAATCTGTTACAGGCTAATGCTCAGCAGGTTTGTGACCTCCATCCAATGAACTTCTGTAAAGAGTACTTTGGTGTTCAGGGCTTCTCTACTGCCTAGACCAGTGGTCGGCAAACCGCGGCTCGCGAGCCACATGCAGCTCTTTGGCCCCTTGAGTGTGGCTCTTCCACAAAATACCACGGCCTGGGCGAGTCTATTTTGAAGAAGTGGCGTTAGAAGTTTAAGTTTAAAAAATTTGGCTCTCAAAAAAAATTTTAATCGTTGTACTGTTGATATTTGGCTCTGTTGACTAATGAGTTTGCCGGACCACTGGCGTAGACCTTATCATGGCCACCATGCTATATTCTCGGCCACTGAATAAGAAGCTATATTCTTTTTGGCTTCTAGTCCTAATTCATATCCTGGCAGCAGACCACTCTTATTCCTACCAATGCATCTTTTTAATCCTTCAGATGCTCTTCTAGAGTAACGACAACAACAAAGTTGATGTAAAGAATATCAACAATGGATGGAATTTCAAGGAATTTTTAATATATTCCGCAGGCAAAAACACATGGCTTTATTTTTCCCCAGTGAAAATCCGAGGCCCCCATGACATCCACAGGAGGGTTTTAGACTGGTAGCCTTCACCACTAGAAAGTTAATCTCCAGTCAACACCTCTTACTACAGTGAAGAGAAGCCAATTTCCTCCTACTTTTCTTCTGAACAGCTGGGGGGAACGATGGGTCAAATCTGTTTTTATCATAATCCTTCCAACTATTTAAAGGTATCATCTTGCCCTTTATTTCTTTCTTTTTATGAAATAATGTTAAATTGGGCGACCTTTGTTTTTAGAAGACCTGTTTTCCCGCACATTTATTGCTTTTCTCTAGACCATGATCAGTTTTTCCATTGCCTTGGAATGTAGAGGCTAAAATTGGACGACATGCCCTTTAAAGGTCTTGGCCTGTGTGGGTAGGGCTTTGTGAACAAATGATTTCCCAGCTCTGCGAGGCCCTGCGTGTTCTGTTGCTGCATCTGTGCCCACAGCCTGCTTGGTCTTCATTGTGGCCACAGTGCTCTGTGTCCCCTTACCCATCTGCTTATTCATGAGCTCCTTGCATATACTTGCACGCGCACATCCCTTTCAAGTGTCCTTTTGTTTTGACAAGAAATTTTTAATGTTGTCTTAAAGGTTTACATTTCCGACATGAAGGCAACCTACCCCATAACCAAGAAGCTCCCTCGGCCTTTGTGTTTTCATGAAAAGGCCCTTGGAGGACTGCAGCCATAACAATAGCACTCTGTGTTTATTGTTTCAGGATGGCAAAGACTACATTGTCCTTCCGATATCAGAGACTTTGAGCATGGAAGAGGATTCTGGACTCTCTCTACCCACCTCACCTGTTTCCTGTATGGAGGAAGAGGAAGCGTGTGACCCCAAATTCCATTATGACAACACAGCAGGAATCAGGTACTATATATGGCCAACATACCCTGTATATGGGGGATGGGGGCGCTTCAATGTCACCTTGGGGAGGGGGTGGAAGGAAGACATTTCATAAAGCTGCTGCATGCCACTTCCACACTAAAGCGTGGTCCTGAGGCTAATAGAAAGAGAAGTGCTCCTTGAAGAAGGCCCGGGTAGGTGTGTTTCCACCCATCTGTAGCCCACATTGCCGCCGTAGCTCTTCCTTTCAGAATTGTAAGCCCTGCAGCTGCAAATAGCTGGAATGCCACAGTTTGTTAATCTCCAGAAAGAGAGACCAATTTTACAAAGACATCTGTATTTAAATTATCCCCATGTACTCTTTTATTAATGTGAATTAAATGGCTCCGGAAAGATTCAGGAAGGAGGAGTTCTGTGCATATATGAAAACACACTTATGCCTCTGGGGCTAGATGCAGCGTGCCAGGGGGATGTGCCCTGAATTAGACTGGACAGCACGTCTTCAGAAACCCCTCCCAAGTCTGATTTTCAGGGTTTTATTTGCATAATGAGACTTCTGGGCTTATTTAAAACACGTGCACTGCAGTCCTACCCTGATTTGTAAAGGGGCTCCGAAGGCAGCTTTCTTTTTTCTGTCTCCCCGCACCTGTGCATGAGGGAAAAGTGGATATGGTTTTCTACATTCTGATACGAAAATTGCCTTTTACGAAGCCCAGAACTACTTCCCTTTGCTTTGTTTCTTCTCGCACCATGTTGGGTGTTTTCCTCCTACAACTGGACCCCCTGACAGCATGGGCCCAAGCTGCCCTGGTGTTGTGCTGTGGCTACAGGGAGGGACACAGGCCTTGAAGCCCTTGGCCAGGTTGCCACATAGAAGATGAGGAGGCACCTGGACAGTTTGTGCCATGGAATCGCACTGAGCAGTGGAAACTCTGTTGAGAGAGAGGAGAGCTCAGAGTGATTGGAGGCCAACAAGTGAACTGCCATTCCATTTTGTCAAGAACTCTTGGCATTTTTCAAACAGCTTTTCCTTATGTTATCAGATTTTGCACACATGATAACTCTTAGCGTTAGGCAAGGAAGAAACTGTTTGTTACCTTTTTTGATGTAGCTATTGAACGTGAGGTTCAGAGGGATTACCTGGGGGGAATACAATACTGTGATTCAAAATCCAGATAGAAGTGGCTTGGATGCCCAGGTCAGTCCTTTAGTAGCTGTGTGCCCTGGGGCACATCTTCACTATGACAGAGGCCAGACCCCTGGTGTTCAAAAATGATTGTTTTGAGAATTACCGATATAACGTATTTCCAAGGGAATACACTGGCACTTAGGGAGCACTCTAAGAAATTATAGTTCTTAGGTGAGCTGCTTAAAATCACATCCCCAAGATGAGTCCATTTTCTCTGATATGGAACTCAGTGCCGCTTTCTCCCTCCCCAAAGAGGGGCTCTCAGAGAGAATGAGCAATGGAATGAATGCCTACAGTTCCACTCCTGAGTTAAAAGAAGTCCTAGTTCAAGTTCAGCTGGCCTCCTGGTGTGGTAATTATTCCCGCAACACTATTGCCTTCTTGTGGATCAGAAAGCCATTTGATCCTGAAGTCTGTTCCTTAGGTTTTCTGTGACCAGGGGTAACAAGGACCAAGTCGGCAGCATCTTGGCTCGCGTGGGCACTTTGCATATGGTGCTGAGAGTGGATGAAGTCATCTTTGTGTAATGGAAGTGCCAAACGCAGTGCAGGATCTGAGACAGGGCTGCTAACATTTATCCCCAGAAGCGTGGACAAATGTGACATCACACTCCAAGCACAGGCCTGGCTTCTATTTTCTGCCTGTGATTTTTGAATTGGTCTTTCCAGTTCAGTTTCTCTTTTATCCAGCCATAATTTGAAAAATAAAATGGAAATTGGAATCTTTTGTCTGCGTGCCCTCCCAATCGCCTCCACCTTTTCTCCTTTTATAAAAATAAGACGCCATGGTCACATTTTAATCATCTGGGTTCAAAGAAAGGCGGAATGGAGGCATCTGCACACGGCACACTTCATTTTGTGGTTCTGCTTCCCTGGGGAGAGAGAGCCGAGGCTGGAGTACCTCTCAGCGGACTTGTTTCCTTCTCTCCCAAATTTCCAGTCAAGTAGAAAAGCTGAGGAGTCACTCTCACTTGCTTCCTCCCTCTACTTTTCAATTCCATTGCATTATAAATAGAGCTGGACAGAGGCATCACTGTGGGAGCCAACCTCATGATTTGCTGCCTGGTTAAAAATATGTGTTCAGCATTTATTTAGAGAAAGGCTAAGAGGTGTGCGGGGAGAAGGGTGGGGAGGAAGGACCACCGGTGTCTAGACTTAGCTTTGTCTCTTGTTTCCCCCGCGGATCAGCTCTGGCCCCGAGTTTGCATGCTTCTTGCAAGAAAACACATATTAATTGCACTCATCTTTCTTTGAAGGCAGTTTGGGGACCATCTGCGGTTGCTCCATCATTTCCCCTGGTAGTTTCACGTCCCACTCCAAGCAGCTTATCAAAGATTTCTTTTCAGTTCTCTCACAGAAAAAGGGTTTGGCACACAGCATCTTCTTCATTTTGGTTAATTGCTGGTGATGACTAAATGTTCCTTGAAGATTGATGCTTGGGACAGCCTGCTAGCTAGAGGTTTCTGAATTTGGCTCTGATTTTAGACAGCTCGAAGCAAAACTGTCTTTTTTCCATCTTTTGTCTATCTTATACCCCACAGACCTCTTCTCCCCACCAAGTCTCATCACACAGTCTGGCCACACATGGGAAAGAGCAGTGCTGTGCACATACTAGGTGCTTAATAAAAACTTGAACAATCATATGCACTGCTCTCTTCTTCTTTTTCCTTCCTGATACTTTTCCAAGGGAGTTAACATAGAGCAGGGCGAAACAAAACAAAACAAAAAAAAGCCAACAACAACAAAAAACAACACCTGCATGGGCTTCAGTGTCTAATACCAAAGTGTGAATCCCAGTTCTAGCCATTTCCTCCCTGTGTCTTAGCTGCCTCATCTCCACATGGGAAATAGCACACATACACACATACACACACACACACACTCACACAACCTATTTTGTAGTTTTGGGAGGAGCAAGTGCAGCAGTATCCATGAAAATGACTTTTTAACTGTGAAGGGCCATCAACCTTTGGAGTAGTTACTGGGCTTAGAAGTCAAGGAGCTGCCTTTTCTAAGGCAGCTCTACATCCTGACTATCTCTTGAATCTGTCCACTTCTCTAAATCCTGTAAGCATCACCTTTCTTAAGGCAGGCAGGCTTCTCTTCTTTCTCTCAGATACGTGGAATTGCCCCCTCATTGGTCTCACTGGCTCTGGTCTTACCCTCCTCAACCCTAGAGAGAGGTGCCGTTTGTGAAGATGCCACATGACAATGGTTGAGGAGCATTTAGCACAGTGCCTGGCACATGAAGGGATTCCTGAATGAGTGAGTGAATGAGTGGTTGACTATGCTTCCAATAGTTTTTAGCAACTGTCACTTTTAGGGACCGAACTTAGGAGAAGGGGGCTTTTTCTGTCTCCATGTATATCGTATCTTGTTTCTTGTGGAGTTTCCTGAGTGAGGATGTCACTGTGAACTTCATTGGCTCCTCTCTGTAGGAGGAAGAACAAGCCTCCTGGGGCAGGAGAGGGAGACTCGGTTTCAGTTCTCTTCCTTTGGCCCAAGTGAGTCCTCACTCCACTCATTCACAGAAAACATAAGGAAACACAAGTTAGTACGTCCAGAAGGTTGCCCATGGTGGAAAGTACGCGGGGAAAAGAGTGAAGAGTGGATTTGTTGTCCCTCCCTGCGAAAAGGACTCTCCTGTTCTCCACTCAGGCTGTCAGTCGTTTCAACCAGATGGCTCAGACTCACCGAAAGTCACAAGGCAGGGAAGGAGCACCCCCTGAACACAGGAGATGTTATCTGACAAGTCCCAGTCTTTGGGCTCCTGAGGGAAACTGGCACCCTTTTGAATAGAAAGGAGGAAAAGAAGCTTTGGTTGACAGAACATCATTCTTTCTAAGAATACTTACCATATACCATTATTTACCACCTCATTCATCCTCCTTATTAATCTTTCTGATTGATGGAGGGAAGGCAATGGCCAATACATTTTAAAGATGAAGCAACAGAGGCATAGAAATATTTATGACTTTCCCAAGTTTATGTAGACTTTGAAATAGACAAAATATCTTGTGACTCTGAACCACTGCCCTTTCCTAAGACCAGCAACTCTGAGGGCTGGAAATAGGGCTTAGTAAGACTCAGCCCGCCCCTCTCTGCACACGAAGCTGCTATTATATGTAGACAGAGGTGATTATCTTCAGATCCTGCTGGGTTCAGCATCCCATAGTGATGTCTGAAGGTGTTCCCTTACTCATCTTCCACTGGACGTTTGCTCTGTAGACATTATCTAGAAACATTTTCTTAGGACATGGCCAGGAAGCTGTGAAACACTCCGTGATACGGCGAGAACTCAGTGGAGCAGTTGCATGCAATGAGGAAGCCAAGCAGAAGGCAGTTGATCATTTAATTTGCTGTTGTTGTCTTTAGTCTAGCCCTCGACCTCAGAAGTATGATTCAAAGGAACAGGGGCTCATCTAGGCCCCTCAGTTAGATTATACTTTTAAATGGACTTTCACAGGAAATTAAGCCTTCAATGTGTGCTAGCAGAGAAAGATGTTGTTTTGTTTTTCTTTTCCAAAGGATGTTTTGAAGGTCACTGTTAAACTTGTGGTTGAAAGATAATGAACTTAGGTATCACTTATGGTATCTGCAGCCAAATATACCACCACTAAAATATAAATATTTGTTCTTTTGCAGTCAGTATCTGCAGAACAGTAAGCGAAAGAGCCGGCCTGTGAGTGTAAAAACATTTGAAGACATCCCATTGGAAGAACCAGAAGTAAAAGTAATCCCAGATGTAAGTACATCTTTTTAAAATAGTCTTAGAAATAATACAAAGGATGAAACATTAGCTAAATAAATATTAGCCTAAGCATGAGAGTCTTGGAGGCTCATTATAAGGCTTTCCTTGAGGGTCTGTGTCATGGGGTCACTACTGAAATGAAACTTAGGCCCCCTTGCTTTTTCTATAAGTAAAGCTCCTGGTTCAAGGTTCAAGATATTCTACCTTCATGCCTAGTTGCACTCAAATGTAAATAGTATCACTGAAAAAAGAGGGATGGAAATGGGTTTCTCAGCTTCTTCTTCCTAAATTCTCCTTTTCCCCTTCCGGGTCTACTTCTGGGATGCAGTTGCTCCCTCTTTCAGCTTGCAAAGTTTCTGGCTATGACACCTTTACCTCCCTTTGCAGAACATTGGAACATGTTTTCTGATAAATGGGTTAAGAAATCGGTTTAATTAAATAGTAGGTCAGTGTACACACTCAATCAACTGTGCCATCTCATTGTCTTTTAAAAAGGACAACCAAACGGACAGTGGTATGGTTCTTGCATCAGAAGAGCTGAAAACCTTGGAAGACAGAAACAAATTAGCTCCGTCTTTTAGGTAAGGTTCAGCCAAATAGAAATGACAGATTTCAACAGGAGCTTAGAACTTTCAGTGTAGGTGCAGAGGTTTTGTGTTTTGTGTCTTTGTTGGTTGGGAAAATTTGCATAAACCTGAATAATAAAGAATTTAAACAATTAAAATAAGTGGTAAGTCTAAAAAAGAATTTGAAATAAATTAGAGGATTTTTAGAAGATTTGTCTGGTACTGGCTAAATAACAAAGAGGCCATTATTAAAATCTTTATGGACTCTGAAGAATTTTTAAACCTGTATATAAATGTTGCATCTATTCTTAAGAAGCATCACATATAAATAAGATAATATCAATTTGTTTAAGATACTTAAATATTATTGGCTGAGTTTGCCTACATAATTGCGGGAAAAATATTAACTTTAGTTTTGAATATCCATTTCTCCCATGTAGTTCCCTAGGAGCTTGTAGTTGTTTTAAATAGATGTGCCTAACAAATAAATGAAAATCTGTATTTAAAAGAATAATAGGCCGCAGAGTAGTTATTTATTTGCTAGTGGGTTCATTCTAAGAAAAAACAGAGAAGATTTTTACCTACGTATAATCTGTTGTATAAAATGGGAACACCCCTGGGTTACTGAGTGATGTTCATGTTGAAAAAACCACACACATTAAAATGTGCAATTGTGCTATTTTGTTTGCCTTAAGGCCAAGGTAAGAAACTGTGAGAGCCAATCATGTTTTATTCACTGATTCAAAATATATTTATTCAGCAATGACTATGTGCCAGTTACCATGCCATTGCTTGAGACACAACTTATTTTATTGGGGTTGGATTGAAAGAAAAAATTGCATTTCTAGTGATTTGAAATAACTTTTAAGCCATATACGAGCACGGAGTTAATAAAAACCATTTTGCAACTTTTAACGTGAATAACTTGGTAAAGCACTTATTGAGGGGAAAACCCACATCTTAGAATGGCGTAAGAAATGTAAATCTTGACGTTTTAGGTCAATACAGCCTATACGTCTCAGCTTTGACATAATTATCATCTGTCATGATTCCACACCATTGAAAACATTCTCTTCTTGCTGCTGAGTGATCCAGGTCCTCAGTCCTTCCAAAGAATGTGATTTTGATGAGTAAAAAAGCAGTTTCTGAAAATTCTGGGTTGATTGCACACACACACACCCACACACACACACACACACACACACACACACACACACACAAAGAATGTGATTTTGATGAGTAAAAAAGCAGTTTCTGAAAATTCTGGGTTGATTGCACACACCCACACCCACACCCACACACACACACACACACACACACACACACACACTTATTAAAGTTTAAGGCTGCTCGAGAACTCTATTGACACCATACACATGCCTTGAATCCCCTAGTTGACAATGTGGGGAAAGCACAAGTGGACTTTCAGAACATCCCAATTTCCTTTTATATCATGCAAGAGTCCCTTTGGCTCCTATCATTGTATACAAACCTGTCACTCTACAAGGCCATAAAAATGCCCCATTGGTTGGAGCCTTTGCATAAGTCAGGAGAACTGCCTTTCAGCTCATCTCAGGCTTGAAAGATTTGGACCGGAATAAGAGGACTTATCTGCAAGGACAAATGAATGCTAGTACTGAAAATAGACAATGTCTGAGTAAACCTGATAGGTTGATTAACAAGTGGGAGAGATAGGGGCTGGTGTCTCCAGGGAGATTACAGCCCACATAGAGTTGGTAATGGGGTTTGGGTAAGAAGCCAAAGAACTGCCTTCTCTCTGCCAACTTATGCAGTTGCCGTTTTTTCCACAGTGGACTGATGCCCAGCAAAAGCAAGGAATCCGTGGCATCTGAAGGCTCGAACCAGACCAGTGGCTACCAGTCTGGGTATCACTCAGATGACACGGACACCACCGTGTACTCCAGCGAGGAGGCAGAACTTTTAAAGCTGATGGAGAGTGGACCGCAGGCTGGCAGTGCAGCCCAGACTCTCCAGCCCGACTCAGGGACTGCACGGAGCGCTCCTCCTGTTTAGAGGGAGGCGCCCAAACCCCCCACTCCTGGAAATCACATGCGAGGTGCTGCTCAGATTTTCAAGTGTTGTTCTTTCCACCACCAGGAAGTAGCCACATTTGATTTTCATATTTTTTTAAAAAAGGACCTCAGACTGCAGGGAGCCAGCCCCTAGGCATTTCCTGACAAGATGCCTGTGACCCAAGAATGTGTTATGTCTTCTCCCAGTGTTGACCCTATTCTCTTTTCCATTCATTTAAAAAAACATGTATGATGCTCCCTGTTGAGGGTCTCCCCACAGGTTATAACAGGAGAAGTTCAAGAAATGGCTTCGTCCTTCAAAAAGTAGCAATACCTGGGGCGCTGACACCTCTGTAAAACAGGAGCTGATCCAGGCAGTGGAAGTGCGTTCGGTGTTGAAGATGGGACAGACCGTTAGGGTTGAGGCCATCTGAGAAGCTTTGTTTAAGATGTAGGTCCTGAGCCAAGACTTAATGTGGGGTTTGGACTGATAGAAAGGAAGATGTCGGCTTGCCTGGAGAGCCTACTGGAGTCTGCAAATGCATTGTGTTGGGCTCTGGTGGAGGTGAGCATCGGGTGTGCAAGGGAATGTAAAGGCTTCAGACGAACTTGCTGGTTTTAGGAGGTTGCGTGATCGTCCCAGTTGGGCTAAATGCAAGTTCCTTGTGCTGTTTCCGCCTCCTAATGAGAGTTCCTTCCGGACTCTTACGTGTCTCTTGGCCAAGCCCCAGGAAGGAAATGATGCAGCGCTGGCTCCTTGTCTCCCAGGCTGATCCTTTATTCAGACACCACAAAGCAAGGACATTCAGAAGAGGCCCCCTGTCGTGTTGAAGAATTCTGACTGTACAAACCAGCTTCGGGTTTCTTCTGGATGAATACCCGTATATCTGTCCCGACATGATGCGCCTGAGCCTGAATGCAGGAGGTTCATTGTCAAGCTGTGGTGTCAAGGCCTCAGAAAGGAGTTTATCCTTCTGTTCCTCTCGCCTCCTGTGCCATCCCCCTCCCGTTCACCCCGACTAGTCAGTGTTTCAGTAATTTGGCCTCTACACCCTAGTCAACGCTGATTTGGTTTGTTTACTCTCTAAATAATTATTAGTCAGATCTCAAAATTATTTTATAGCCAAAGTTATAACAACACCTATTGTATTGTGTAGACTTTTAACATGTAAAGCTATTTCTACTGTTTTTTTCCCTTGTTGTTGTTTCCTTTTTAAAAAACAAATTGTATTTTTCGTTTGGTACCATAGTGTGAGATGCTGGGAACCATGACTAAAACATGCTATGGCACATATATTTATAGTCTGTTTATGTAGAAACAAATGTAATATATTAAAACCTTATATATAGTGAACTTTGTACTATTCACATTTTGTATCAGTGTATGTAGCATAACAAAGGTCATAATGCTTTCAGCAATTGATGCCATTTTATATATATAAAAAAACACCGAAAAACTTGAAGGAATCCGTTTGCAAGGTTGACTGTATCTATCATTTCTCTCACTTCCGAAATGAAGGAGGGGAATCAGACATAATTTTTATGTGGTGTTTTTTCATTTTTACTTGTTCCCTTATTCTTCTTATAAAGGATATTTTCATAAAATGTTTATATACTTTATAAACCAATAAATGTATTCTTAGTAAAAACATACAATGTTATAATATTATCCTAACTATTTGAGGGCACATACTTCTGAGGTAGACTTGCTCCTGACCCCCCCACCCCCCTTCTTCTTCAGGACACTAATAACTCATGCACACATGCATTCTCATTGTATCCCAAACAATTTTGGGAGTCTGAAAATATGGACTGGGAGATATATGTGCTGAGTTCCCTAACAGTATTTGTGACCAACCATGAAAATTAGAGGGTGAGAGACCCAGAGATAGGTGGCCAGACCCAGGCAGTGCAGGGAAGCATGGAGCATATGGATAGTGTTCCATAATATCTTACTCTAGACTTAGTGTCAGGACATCAGATCCAATGATGTCATTTCCAATGATTAATTTTGCCTGAATTCAGTAAGTGGAATTATCTAACAAGTCATTGACACCAATGAGTATCCCTATTCTTTGTGATATTTTTATACAAAATGTTGGAATGTTTAGTCAAATATGCCTATGTTTTTTATATGGCTTCTAGGTTTTTTAATCTTATTGAAGAAGGTCTTCCCAATTCTAAAATAATCCCAAATTCTAAATTTTCATTTTTTTCTTTACATTTAAATTATTTGGGATTAATTTTTGTATATGGAGTGAGATAGGGGTCCAGCTTTGTGTTCTTAAAGCAGTTGTCAATAATGGCAACATCATTTATTAAATACTAGAGGCCCAGTGCATGAAATTTGTGCATGGGGGAGGGGGGCTTCCTTAGCCCAGCCTGCACCTTCTCGCAATCTGGGACCCCTCGGGGAATGTCTGACTGCTGGTTTTGACCCGATCCTGCAGGGATCCCTGTGGGATCAAGCCTAAACTGGCAGTCAGACATTCCTCTCACAATCCAGGACTACTGGCTCCTAACCACTCGCCTGCCTGACTGCCCCAACCACTCACCTGCCTGCCTGATCACCCCTAACCACTCACCTACCTGCCTGATCACCCCTAACCACTCACCTGCCTGCCTGATTGCCCCTAACCACTCGTCTGCCTGATCACCCTAATCACTTGCCTGCCTGCCTGATCTTCCCTAATCACCTCTGCCTCAGCCCCCGCTGCTGCAGCTTTATCCAGAAGGATATCCGGAATGACATCTGAAAGGTCATTCGGCTGTCCAGTCTAATTAGCATATTACACTTTTATTATTATAGATACCTCTTTCCCCTCCAATCCCCCAGGGTTGGGAAAATATACATTGCAGCACTTTTTCAACCCTATCATCTCCCTGAGACATTCTGCACAACTTTATGGTGAAGAGGGTGGCTATGGATGTGTGGTTCCTGGGCACAACACTTGCAGATTGGGCCGTTGCCCGGGATTAGCGGTCTTCTGACAGATGTTGTGAAACTGTAGGTCAGGCCTGGCCACTTCTTTTGCGTTATTACAGTGCCATCCAGTAAACGGATAGGAGAAGAGTCTAGGTTATTCAAGATAGAGGAGGCCACAGAGAAAAACAGAATTTTCTTCATTTTAGGAAAAAGAGATTTTATTTCTCATGAGCAGCCCCTGGCACTGTTTCCAATGCCAGGAATTTGGATTCAGTTAAAACTTCACACTTTATAAAGAAGTCCTTCCAGCACCTCAGGCAGAATGATTAGGAGGTGAGGTTTGGCCCGCTCCTTCCTCTCTCTTCTGTCTTCTACGCCCCTTGTTCTTAGCTTCTCTTCTCCTCATTCACCCCATGTATTAAGAGAACTTTGTGGCTTTCTTAAGTGTTTCCTGCATGGTTCTATTTTCAAAGCTTTAATTGTGTTTTAGATGAGGCCAGGACTGTCTCCCCTTGGCTCCTGCCCTCTCTCCTCTCTCCCTTTACTTACTCTGTTCTTTCCCTCCTCTTAAACTCCTCTGTCCTCTTAAACTCCTTCTGTTTCTCTCTTTGCACTGTTCTACTCCTCCACAACCCCCACCCCCACCTCCACCTCCAGCAGACCTTCTCCTCAACCACATCAACAGGGAAGAGGAGAATTGTAGGAGATTTACGTCCATTACTCCTGGACTAGGCTTTCCTCTTAATGCACATTTCTTTGTCCTCTTCAGGGAAAGGAAAGAAGAAAAGTAAAAATCTCAAAGCCACAACTTTGTAGTTAACAGAACCCGATTTCCATGTCTCCTTTAGCTTGTCTTTCTTTCTGCCTCTTACTCAGAAATGTTTCAACGAGATGATAAAATGCAGGTAAAGCCTGAAAGCTAAAGCCCTGGAGACAGTGGTTTCCATACACCTCTCCACATCTGCATGCCCTTCTCCCTTAATGGCAGTAGAAGCCATGGCCGTGCCCTCCTGGGTGTGTGGTGAGTAGAGCTCAAGGGGAGGTTCTCATCTCTTCTTACAAAATTGCATTTGCTACATGAATCTCTTCCATGTCAGGGTTTAGACATAAGTGAAAATCTAGGCAGTCTTTGGGAAAGCAATTTTAAGCCACCTTTCTTTTTGGGGGCAGAGGGATTACAGAATGATCTTAGGTGAATAATTTACTTTATTTTGAATGAAGAGAAGTAGAGGAATCTGGGAAGAGCAACCCAGAAAGAAATTTAACAGCCAAGTTGGTCTGACATTCTGGAGGGAAAGTCATAGGACATAACAGCCCAGCAGAGGGTCTGGCCCAGAGATAAGGATGCTGAGTTAGGAAAAAAGTTTCCTAAGAAAAAGGAAGACCTGATAAGACAAGGGTTACAGTAAACTGTGATTGATATCAAGTGAATGTTCATGAGAAGACCTCTCATTGTACCCTTCTTCACAATACAACACAAGGCCCTTATATAACTGCTAGACACCTGTACAGCAGCATTAAATTCAGCAGCTTCACTCATTTTGTTTGTTTGTTTAAAAATGAAAGAATGGAAATATATGGTTTAGTTGTTTAATTTAGCCCCACCCATCAATTAGTCCAGGTACTTTAGAACCTATACTCAGTGTACTTACCAGTAGCTGGTGACAGCGAGCCCTCCTACCTTCATTGTTTGACTCTCTCAGCTTTTAGATACCCTGCAAAAGGAAAATGGTAGGGAATAAGAAAATCGGACTTTGCTCTAGTTTTGACCCATTCTTTGCTCTGCTTGTGCTGTCCCTTTTTCAGAAAGTGACATTTGGGGGGAATAAATTCAGGAAAGTGGGTTGAGTTCTTTAGTATTGAATGTACTCTCATTGCTGGACTCTCGGCCCCTGCGCAGCTCACAGGATATGGGAGTGGAATGACTCACCAAGAGCCCTCTGAACTGCTGCTCTGAGGAGAGGTTTAATGGGAGCCTGGCGCTGTGCTGTGTGGGTGATCTCTTTAAGCTGAAATGACTTATCCTGACATAGGGGATCAAAAACATTCCATTCATTGCCACAGAGAGAACATAAATGGAAATAAAAATCCAGATGCAAAGTAGAAAATTCAAGCTGGATATAGAGTGACCAAAAACATCTCACATTCATCCCCCAGGTTAACAAGAAAATTAGCAGACAGTATCCTGCAGCACATATTGGGAAAAGCCAGGCCTTCCATAGAACCAAGTATCAAAGACTCAGCCCTTAATAGTAAACTTTAAGTTAGTAATATTTTGCTTATTTGTTTGTTGTTATTTAATTCTACTTACAAAATGCTTACAATGTGCCAAGTAATCTTTTGAAAAACTTACTAATATTAACTCAGTTAACTAATAGGCACCCTAAAGCAAGATGTAGGCAGCACAGTACACCAAGCCAGAGTAGGATACATAAAAGGATCCTCATTGATGGTTTCACAAGTGTTTGTTAGGCATTTACTATGTGCCAGGCACCTTAGTAGACAGTGGTCAAAAATATTTCCTTAGCTGCATGGGTTAAGGGTTAGTAACAGAACTCCGGAGAAGAGAAACGCCAATCTTATTTTAGAACTCCCTACATATTCTTATCATCTAATGTCAATGATTGAGCATAGTGCTCATTATTGACTCATTTTTTATTCAGTCATTCTTCAATAAAGATCTGAGTTCAAGAACCCTTCTAGATATTGTAATACATAGATTCTACCATGCTGGCACTTAATCTAACTTTAGAGTCAGGATGCAAGTAAGAAGCCATCTCACAGAAGGTTGATGAAATCAGCTTCTTTTTGTCTGGCTTGCCTTATGTGGCAAAGCAAGATGAGATTCTGATAGTGCTCCAGAAGGATTCCATGTTGGCACATGTATGGCAACACAGAAGGAATCTTTGGTTTTATCGTAAATAACATAGTGTCATCCTTGACTTACTAATCTACATTTTAAACTTTTCCAGGGGCTGCAAATCCAAAGCACAGAAAGAATAAATGCCATCACTGTCATTAGTTTTACAAGGAATTTTTTAGTAGGGATTGGTTTACATAATGACTTCTCCTTGGTCATTTTAAAATGTTATCATGTGCCATGCAACATTTCTTCAACACATCCTTTTCACATATCAAAGTGTGAGCCTATGTAAACCACCTTGAGAATCTTTTAAGCAGACTGTACTTCAAATCAATAGAAATGAATTTTCTTTTAGTTCAATCATCATGGATAAATCATGATATATTGCTTTGCTTTCCCCCCCTCCCCTGTCTGATATGGCTGGCATATTGCCTTGAGGACCTGTCATGAAGAGAGAAAAAGATCCTCATTCTTCTCTTATCCCCGTACTCATCAGTGAACTTCAGTGTTCTGCCCAGCTTTTATTCTTGTGCTCTTTTGTACTGGAGGACAGCTTATTGCTTCTTTAGCTGAGTAGCAAGACAAGAGGATGACATGCCAGAAACCATTTCTGAGTCAGATCTTACAGAATTTGTTAATAATTTTCACTTTAAAAAGGTGTCAAAGAATTAATTTTGGGTGACATATATTAGCACAGGCTTAATCACAACATAATACAGTTTTTCAATAAATATATAATATGAATTTAACTTTCATTATGTTTCTATATTTCATGGTGATAGACATTGCAAGAAGCTCTGTAATCACTGATACCTGAGCAGCTTGAAGAGCAGAGAACTAATGATCATCTACCATATGCCAGGCATAGAGCTATGCACTCCTCACATATTATCTCATTACATTGGAGATAATATATGAAGACTGATTAGTTCAAGCCGAAACTACTGCTCTCCCTAGTTCATTAAGTTTAAAGACTTGTGTAAGGATTCTCTTAGCATGAAAAACAAAGTGATGGATGGCATGTGACTGGGAAGAATATGGTGTGATACAGTCCAGATTCAGAAAGAGCCTACATGTACATTGCTGCTGGGATTGCAAATTGGTGCAGCCACCATGGAAAATAGTATGAAGTTTCTCCAAAAAACTAAAAATAAAACTACACATGACCCAGCAATCTCACTTCTGGGTATTCACCTGTAGACAACAAAAACAATAATTTGAAAAGATATATGCACCCCTATGTTCATTGCAGCATATTCACAATAGCCAAGCAACCTGTGTCCATAGATAAATAACTAGATAAAAAATATGTGATACAGCCCAGATATCTGCAGGAAGCATGTGCTGTCAGAGTGACCTCCTGCACCAGGCCTTCTCACCAGCCCTCTGGATCTCAGCATACAAGGATCCAGCTCCAAGATACCGCAGTGAGTTCAAGCCGGGGGAAACCTGTGTCCCACCCCCACCCTGGACCCTGGAACAGTGCTGCTATCCTGATCAGGAGCCACCTGGCACCCACTCCACCACAAACCCCGGGACCTGCTACCAGGGCAACCTGGAACAACCTAGAGCATGCCCCACTCTGGGAGAGTGCAGACTATGTGACCCAGAACAACTGGTGCCCACTCCACCCTGGCCTATAGGATAGCCCTGCCAGGGTAACATGCAGCAACCCATGCCCAATTCACCCTGGCCAGGAGGGGCAACCCAGCTCACACTTCACTCAGCGCCATAGAGGAACTCTGACTGTGTGACCAGAGCAACCCACGCTTGCTCACCCAGGCCCCTGGGACAGTCCTGCAGGGTGACCTGGAGCAAGCCAGTGTGCCCAGCCAGGGGCCACAGGACCATGCTGCAACTGCACTGCTAGAGAGACTTAGGGTGCCACCCGGCCACGGGTGCTGGGGCTGCACAGCAAATTGCATGCCAGAGGGTTCTGGGTAATCAAAGGGAGTCACACATCAGAGGAACTGTGCATGCACTCTCACCACCCCAAGAATCTGAAGCAGACAACTGAGAGACCAAATCTGTGGGAGGAGATACAACTCAGAGCAGAGACAATAAAGGCATGAGACTCAAAGCAGACCCAGCCTCTAGGCTAATAAATTCTGGACTATTGCCCTGATAGGGTCTTCAACCTCTCAAACCTAAAGCAGGTGCAAGGGCAAGAAAGAGGCAGCAAAAAAGGGGAGACAAAGAAAGAACACCCTCACAGCAAGAAAAGCAGGAACTGCCAGAAAAGGAACTAAATGAAATGGAAGCATGCAATTATGTTGGAAAAATAATTCAAAGTAAGGGTTAAACAGTTCATAAACTGGATGGATGAGAAAAATTAACAACTTATGTAAGAATCAAGAGGAAATAAAAAATGATATAGCTACAAACAAACAAAAAAACAATGGAAGGTTTTAACAGTAGACTAGAAGAAGCTGAGGACTGAATTAGTGAGTTAGAAGATAAGGCAGAAAAACACTCCCAATATGAACAGCAATTGGAGACAAAAAATTAGAAGCAGAAGGAGAGCCTAAGGGAGCTTTGGGATAACATGAAACAAAGTAACATATGTATAATAGGGGTGCCAGAAAGGACAAGAAGAGGAGCAAGGATTAAAAAACCTATTTGAAGAAATAATGAGAGAATCTTCTCTGATGTGGGGAAGAAAAAAGTCACACAAGCACAGAGAGTCCAAAACAAAATGAACCCAAAAAAATCCACACCAAGACACCTCATAATTACAATGGCAAATGTTAATGACAAACAGAGAATCTTAAAGGCTGCAAGAGAGAGACAGAGAGTTACCTACAAAGGATATCCTATTGGATTATTAAATGATTTCTCAACAGAAACACATCAGGCCAGAAGGGAATGGAATGAAGTATACAAAGTGATGTAAAACAAGGGACTGAATCTAAGAATACTCTCTGTGGCAAGGCTATCATTCAAAATTGAAGGGGAAATCAGGAGCTTCACAGACAACAAAACAAACAAACAAAAACAACAACAACAACTAAGGGAGTTTATCATTACCAAGCCAGCAATGCAAGAAATGCTAAAGTGACTGTTGTAAAAAGAAGAAATAGAAAGGGAAAAAGGAACACAGGCATAAAGAATAAAAATGGATACAAACAAGTACCTATCAATAATAACCTTAAACGTAAATGGACTAAATGCTCCAATAAAAAGTCATAGTGTGGCTGAATGGATAAGAAAAAATGACACATATATATGCTGTCTACAAGAGACCCACCTCAGAACAAGGGACTCACACAGACTGAAAGTGAAGGGATGGAAAAAGATTTTTTCAGGCAAAGTCTCTCCAAATTCCAGATGATAGAAATTATATCAAGCATCTTCTCAAATCACAATGGCATAATATTAGAAATAAACTACAATAAAAACAATCATAAAAATTGAAACACTTGGAGGCTAAATAGCATGTTACTAAACAATGATTGGGTTGCCAAAGAGATCAAAGAAGAAATAAAAAACATCCTGGAAACAAATGACAATGAAAACACAACAATCCCAAATCTATGGGACACAGTGAAAACAGTCCTGGGAGGAAAGTTCATAGCATTATAGACCTACCTAAAAAACAAAAAACAAAACAAAACCCAAAAACAAACAAAAAAACAAGAAAAATTGGTAATAAATTTGCTAACTCTACAACTTAAAGAATTAGAAAGAGAGCAACAAGAAAAGCCCAGGGTGAGCAGAAGGACAGAAATAATAAAGATCAGAGTGGAAATAAATGACAGAGAGACCAAAATAACAATACAAAAGATCAATAAAACCAAGAGCTGATTCTTTGAAAGCATAAACTAGATTGATGAACCTCTAACCAGGCTCACCAAGAAGCAAAGAGAGAGGACTCAAATAAACAAAATCAGAAATGAAAGAGGAGAAATAACAACAGACCCCACAGAAATACAAAAGATTGTAAAAAAAAAAAAATACTGTGAACAACTCTATTCCAACAAACTGGTCAACCTTGAAGAAATGGACATATTCTTAGAAAAATATGACCTTCCAAAACTCAATCAGGAAGAATAAAAAAATCTGAATAGGTTGATAACTATGGAGGAAATTGAAGCAGTAATCAAAAAACTTCCAGCAAACAAAAGCCCTGGGCCAGACGGCGTTACAGGGGAGTTTTACCAAACATTCAAAGAAGAACTAAAACCTTTCCTCCTCAGACTATATAAAAAAATTCAAGGGGGAAGAACACTTCCAAGCTCTTTCTATGAAGTCAGCATTACCCTAATCCCAAAACCAGACAAAGACACTACAAAGAAAGAATTACAGGCCAATATCTCTGATGAACATCACTGCTAAAATCTTCAACAAAATCCTAGCAAATCAGATCCAGCATTACATTAGAAAGACCATATACCATGGCCACATGGGATTTATTCCGGGGATGCAAGGATGGTACAATATCTGCAAATCAATAAACATGATACATCATATAAACAAATTAAGAGGTAAAAATCACATAATAATATCAATTGATGAGAAAAAGCATTTGACAAAATGCAACATGCTTTCTTGATAAAAACTCTCAGCAAAGTGGGAATAGAGGGATCATGACTCCACATAATAAAAGCCTTATATGACAAGCCTACGGCCAACATCATACTCAATGGGAAAAAACTAAAACCATTTCACCTAAGATCAGGAACAAGACAGGGATGCCCACTCTCACCATTCCTGTTTGATATACTACTGGAAGTGCTAGCCATAGCAATCAGACAAGAAGAAATAAAAGGCATTCAAATTGGACAAGAAGAAGTAAAACTGTCCTTATTTGCAGATGACATGATATTGTACATAGGAAACCCTAAAGACTCTATCAAAAATTGACTAGATTTAATAAATAAATTTGGCAATGTAGCAGGATACAAAATTAACACCCAGAAATCTATAGCTTTTTTTAATATACCAATAATGAACTCATAGAAAGAGAAACAAACAAACAAACAAAAACAACCTTATTTACCATTGCAACAAAAAAAATTAAGATATCTAGGAATGAGGAGGTAAAAGACTCAGAAAACTACAGGACATTGAAAAAAGAGATAGAGGAAGACATAAACAAATGGAAGAATATACCGTGTTCATGGATTGGTAGAATCAACATGATTAAAATGTCCATACTACCCAAAGCAATCTATAGATTTAATGAAATCCCCATTAAAATATCAATGGCATATTTCACAGACCTAGAACAAATGCTCCAAAAATTCATATGGAATTTAAAAAGACCCTGAATAGCCTCAGCAATCTTGAGAAAGAACAAAGTTGGAGGAATCACAATACCAGATATCAAGTTATATTACAAAGCCACTGTTCTCAAAACCTCCGAGTACTGGCACAAGAACAGACATATAGACCAATGGAACAGAACAAAGAACCCAGAAATCGACCCAAGCCATTATGCTCAATTAATATTTGACAAAGGAGGCAAGAGCATACGGAGTCAAGACAGTCTCTTCAATAAATGTTGTTGGGAAAATTGGACAGATACATGCAAAAAAAAAAAAGAAAGAAAAGGAAAAGAAAAAAGAAACTAGACCACCAATTTACACCATACACAAAAATAAGCTCAAAATGGATAAAGAACTTAAACGGAAGACAGGAAACCATAAAAATCTTAGAAGAATCCATAGGCAGCAAAATATCAGACATATTTCGTAGCAATATCTTTACTGATACAGCTCCTAGGGCAATGGAAACTAAGGAAAAATAAACAAATTGGACTACATAAAAATAAAAAGCTTCTGCACAGCAAAATAAACCATCAACAAAACAACAAGAAAACCCACTGCATGGGAGAACATATTTGTCAATGTTATATCTGGTAAGGGCCTAATCTCCAAAATCTATAGGGAATTCATACATCTTAACAAAAGGAAGATAAACAATCCAATCAAAAAATGGGCAAAGGAGTTAGACACTTTTCGAAAGTGGACATACAAAAGGCCAAGAGACATATGAAAACAAACTCAAAGTCACTAATCATCTGAGAGATGCAAATCAAAATGACTGAGATACCATCTCACACCTGTCAGAATGGCTGTCATCAACAAATCAACAAATGACAAGTGCTGGTGAGGATGCGAAAAAAAAGAAACCCTCGTGCACTGCTGGTGGGAATGCAGACTGGTGCAGCCACTGTGGAATAGAGTTTCCTCAAAAAATTAAAAATGAAACTCCCACTTGACCCAGTAATCTCACTTCTAAGAATATATCCCAAGAAATTAGAAACACCAGTCATAAAGGACACATGCACCCCTATTTTTATAGCATAACAATTTACAGTAGCTAAGATTTTTGGAATATAATGAGCAACATAAACTGATTAACAAAAACAGATCCAGAGACAGAAGTATCGAACAGACAGACAAACTTCAGAGGGAAGGCAGCGGGGAAGGGGGTTAGAAAAAATGATACACACACACACTCACACACATAAAGAATATTACTCAGCCACAAAAAAGAATGAAATCTTGCCATTTGGAACAGTATGGATGAACCTAGAGGTTATTATGCTAACTGAAATGAGTCAGAGAAGGATAAATACTGTATTATTTCACTTATATGTGAAATCTAGAAAACAAAACAATCAAACAAAACAAAACAGAAACTGACTCATAGATTCAGAGAATGAACTGATGGTGGCCAGAGAGGATGGAGGATGAGAGAATGGGGGAAGGGGAATAAGTACAAACTTCCAGTTATAAAGTAAATAAGTCACAGGGTTGGAATGTGTAGCACAGGGAATATAGTCAATAGTATTGTAATAACTTTGTACAGCAACAGATGGTTAATAGATTATCATGGTAATCACTTTTCAAGGTACATAAATGTTGTACACCTGAAACCTATATAATGTTGTATGTCAACTATCCCTTAATAAAAAAAAAAAAAAGGAAGAGCTCACTGATCAGGATTCAAAATTTGACCCAAATTAATTTGATTTCTCTCCACAAATTTTGGGATGGGGCACCATGGCTTTAGCAATTGCTTGAAGCTAACAAATATCAGTTTGCCAAAATCAATTAGAAAATGACCAATTTGCCAAAAGTCAGTTTGTCAAATGATCAGTTTGCCCAATGAATAATATCAAATTAAATTCATCAATAAACCCAAATTGTTAAGAATTATTTATAAACTTTACAACAATTTGTATTGACATTTTCTGTGTAATTATAATGAACTTATTCTCTATCTGTCTTCCAAGCAGAATTTTATGGAGTGTTCATTTTTCAAGATTTAAATTTCTCATGAATATATTTAATCACTGTCTGACTCATTCAAATTCATAAATTTCAGCATAAGATTATATTATATATTTGCCATTAACATGGGAATTCCACACCAATCACATCAATATGAAATGTTGATTTTTTTCTTACCAATTGCTAGAAATGTAAAATTAAGGCTTATTTGCCATTTGAGGCATTGTTAAAATCACATTCAAAAGAATAAACTCAAAAGTGTCTGGAGCAATCCCATTATACTAAGAATGCTATCAAGACAGGAATTTTTGTCTATTTGATTCACCCTTAATTTCCAGTGCCTGACAATAGTAGGCACTCAATATTTCTAAAATGCAGCAATAAAATTGGTCACTTGGCAAATAGAATTTCAGCCAATTGGCTCTCAGCAAATTGATTTTTGGCATTTTAGCCTGCTCTCCTATGCACCAGAAAGAGCACAAAAACTCAGGGGCTTTTGTTGACTGTGTTTTCGGGGTATGCTGATGTTTTCCAAAGAGGTGAGGGAAATTTTAAGCTTTGTAACAAGATAAATATGTGGAGATCAAGGGCAAGAAAGATGTCCCATTGTCTCCAAGTTGGTCAGACCCACTTGAATTCTGTCACTCCATTCTTGTAACCATATTTAAGAGATAATTTGACAAACTGCAGCATACCAGGAGGAGGGTGACCAGATGGTCTTACAGAAAGAATGGCTGGGAAACTGGATAGGCTAGAGAAGATTTAAGGCATATGCCAAGGATCTCTTTTAGTAAATGAAGAGGCTTCCATGGGAAGTACTGTTCTCTTTTGTCTTCCCAAAGGGAAAATTAGGTCAATAGATAGAAACCATGAGAGTGGCAGACCCTGGATCATCTGATTCTGAATCAGGTTCTCTTTTCTTTGTGACTCATGGATTCCTCCTTCCCTAGAGTAAGCAGAGACTGCTCTGTAAGGTTGCAGGAGAGGAGTTAAGAAGTTGAAAGGAGCTAAGGAAACAGAGCACCAGTTGGACCAGGTGGTCTCCAAGTTCCCCTTTATCCCAGCATATTAGAGATTGGGAAGTAGGCTCTTGAGTAAGACATACCCATGTATGGATCCATGTTTGGAGCTGCGTGATCATGTGCAACTTACTTGACCTCTCTGAGCCTTGGTTTCCACATACATAAGGTTGTTTAGGATTACTTTAATGGATGTAAATCGCTTAGTACAATGCCTGGGACAGTGCACTCAACAAATGCCTTACCTATTATTATTATGAATCAATTAAAAAGAAGGGGTAGAGGTGAAAATGGCAGCAGAATAGACAGACGTGTCCCGAGCCTTGTCCTGGAGCAGATAGAAAACAGCTGAGGATCGCATGGGGAGTGTTTGTTGGTGAGTTGAGGGACAGCTATACTCCAGGAGATGGTGGGGGACTGCTGGACAGGGCTCCTCTGACTGGGCAGCCCCCACTACTGCTGGGTTCCCTCCTGGAGTGACTGGCTCGTACGCGGAGACCGCACCATCTTGAAGGGGAAAGTGGATGTTATCAGAAGCCTAAAAATCTACAACTGTGGCACCCACTGAACAGCTGCAAACCCCAGAGCACCAGTCCCCAATTGGCGTAAACATGCGGATTCAGAGGAGCTCTACACTCCACCACATAAAGGTCAGATTTCACCTGGGATAAGGTGAGGTCTCTGCTCCCAGAAGGAGAAATCAATGACTGCACCGTGGGAGCTGGAGGACCGGGGGAAGTCTGCACCTAGAAAAATCCGTAGTTGTTGGGGCTGGCGTGATCCATGAATGTGGAAGGGGGTCCTCAGAGCTGCTAACAGAAAGGAACTCTAAAAGCAACCCATTTTGATTTGACACAAAAGGACAGCCTAAAAATTTTAAAAGTGTGCTGGCTGCTTAGACCCAAGGGGGAAAAAAAAGACTGCACAGACTTGCACGCAGCCCCGGAGTTTGCACACTTAAGCTGGCTCTTTTTGTTTGTTTGCTGTTTTTTTGTTTTACTTTTAAGTCCTTGCTTCTGATTACTAAGCCCAATACATAGGATCACCCAATTGGGGACAACCTAAGAGACTGCAGGGGAAAGTTGTTTTTCTGGAACCTGGGGATCAGAGTGGAGAATAACCATCAGAGAACCAGGGGCAACCCACTCCCACAAACCGGTACTGAATGCCACAGGGAAAGCAGGATCTAAGCACTGGCTAGAGAGGACCTATCGACCCAGAGGTCAATCCAGAAAAAATGCCACCCAGGGGTTGAATCACAAATTGACTCTTGTGTAAACACAAACAAAGGAATACAAGAAATTAAGACACCTGCCTGTTTAAAAATCAGGACTGGCTTACAACACTGAGGAGCAGTGGAAAGCAGGGAACTGTAATACTGTCTTGACTAGGAAAAAGGCGTGCCAAACAGAACAGTAGAGGAAGTGAATGACCTTCACTACTGCATATTTTTTTTTTATTCTTTTTCATCTTTTACTTAAGAAACTATTTATTTTCTTTTTTCCTCACTTGATTTTACCTTTTGAATTATTACATTTTTATTTTCAATCAGTATTATTACTACTACTATTTTACCTTTTTTAAAAAACGTATCATTTTATTTTCTCTTTATTTTACTTTGCGATTAGTGTTCTACATTCTAGTTTCATCTTCCCTTTAGCATCATTTTACTCTATCTTAACTTTACCTTTATGCCATCACTCTTTTCCTAACTTTTCCCCTTTTGTTGTCCTGTTTCTCTTACCCTTTTTCTGCTTTAGATTTTCCCTATTCTTTCTTTTTACCCCCTGTTAAAATTTCACCGTACTTATATATCTAATTTCCAATCCCCTGTTCCAAGTCCATGCACACCTCTCTCTTTTCTGTCTTTACTATCCAAAAAATTGTTTTTCTCTCTGTCCTTTCATTGTTTTTTGCTTGATTGTTGATTATATTGATTTTTTATGCTTGTTTGTGAGATTGTTTTGCTTATTCTTTTTTTGTTTGTTTGTTTTGTTTTTGTTTGTTTTTTTTGCTTCTGTTTTCCCTTGCCTCACTTGATGTTAGTTGTTGTTTGTAGTTTGTATTCATCTCCAGGTACTTGTTTCTGGCATTTGTTGGGATTAGTGGCTGTTCTATTGGAGTTTTCTCCCCGTATAGTTTGTTCCCCTCTTCTTTTGTATTCTCTTTCTTTTCTCTCTTTTTTTCCCCCTTTTCCCAATTTCATTTTTGCACTCCTTTCTTTTCTTTTCTTTTCTTTTCTTTTCTTTTCTTTTCTTTTCTTTTCTTTTCTTTTCTTTTCTTTTCTTTTCTCTTCTTCTTTCACTCCTATTCTCTAATTTGCCTTTCTCTGGTGGTCACCTTTATTTGGGGTTATTAATATCATAAATACATTTCTGTTCAGTGCCTTGTGCATTATACCTGGTTGTGTTGTATTTTGTGCGTTTAAATCAACGCAGGAGAGAGAACTACATAACCAGACACCCGGAGAAGAGAGACCATGGGGAGACAAAGAAACAGCCCGCATATAAAAGAAAAGCAGGCATCACCAGAAAAGGAAGTAAACGAAATGGAGGCAAGCAACCTGCCAGAGAAAGAATTCAGAGAAATGGTCATAAGGTGGCTGAAAAGAATGGAAAACAAATATGACAATATGTGTAAGAACGAAGAGGAAATGAAGAAGAACCAAGAAGAAATGAAAAATGATATCACTGCTGTAAAGAACTCAGTAGAAAGCATCAAGAGTAGACTAGAAGAAGCAGATGACCACATCAGTGAGCTAGAAGACAAGGTAGGAAAAAATACCCAACTAGAGCAGGAGGAGAACATAAAGGAACTTTGGACAACATGAAAACAAAACAACATCCGCATAATAGGGGTTCCAGAAGGAGGGGAAACTGAGCAAGGAATAGAAAACCTGTTTGAAGAAATAATGACAGAAAACTTCCCTGATATAGGGAAAAAAAACCCACACAAATCCAGGCTCATAGAGTCCCAAGCAAAATGAACCCCAAAAGACCAATGCCAAGGCACATTATAATTAAATTGGCAAACACCAACGACAAAGTAAGAATCTTAAAAGCAGCCAAAGAGAGACAGAAGGTTACCTACAAAGGAACCCCCATCAAACTAGAGACTGATTTCTCAACAGAAACTCATCAGGCCAGAAGGGAATTGAATGAAATACACGAAGTCATGCAAAGGAAGGGTCTGAATCCAAGAATACTGTACCCAGCAAGGCTATCAATAAAAATTGAAAGTAAAATCAGGAGCTTCACAGACAAAAAAGGACTAAGGGAATTTATTACCACCAAACCAGCAATGTAAGAAATGCTAAAGGGTCTGCTATAAAAAAAAGAAATAGGAAGCTAAAAAGGAACACACGGGTGAAGAATAAAAATGGCGACAAATAAGCACCTATCAATAATATTTTTAAATGTAAATGGATTAAATGCACCAATCAAAAGACACACGGTAATGGACTGGATAAGAAAACATGACCCATATATCTGCTGTCTACAAGAAACCCACCTCAGAAAAAAAGACACACACAGACTGAGGGTGAAGGGATGGAAAAAGGTTTTTCAGGTGAATGGAAATGAAAAAAAAAGCTGGGGTAGCAATAATTATATCTGACAAATTAGATCTCAAAGTGAAGGACATAACAAGAGATAAGGAAGGCCACCTCATAATACTGAAGGGAGCAGTCCAACAAGAAGAAATAACTCTGGTAAACATATACACACCCAAATACATAAAAAAAAACTCCTGGAGGATATCAAGGGAAAGATAGACAGCAATACAATCATAGTAGGAGACTTTAATATCCCACTATCACCAATGGACAAATCCTCTAAACAAAAAATCAGCAAAGAAACATCAATCCTAAATGACTCACTAGATCAGATGGAATTAATTGACAGCTTCAGAACATTTCACCCCAAAGCCACAGAATATACATTCTTCTCAAGTGCACATGGGTCATTTTCAAAGATAGACCATATGTTGGGACATAGGCAAAGTCTCTTCAAATTCAAGAAGGTAGAAATCATATCAAGCATATTCTCAGATCATTGTGCCATAAAACTGGAAATCAACTACAATAAAAACAATCCAAAGAAATCAAACACATGGAGACTAAACAGCATGCTATTAAACAATTACTGGGTTACCAGAGAGATCAAGGAAGAAATAAAAAACATCATGGCACAAATGACAATGAAAACACAACAATCCAAAATCTATGGGACACAGCGAAAGCAGTCTTGAGAGGGAAGTTCATAGCTCTACAAGCCCACTGCAAAAAACAAGAAACAATGGTAATAAATTACCTAACCCTACAACTCAAAGCATTAGAAAGAGAGCAACAAGAAAAGTCCAGTGTGAGCAGAAGGAAGGAAATAAGATCAGAGCGGAGATAAACGACATTGAGACCAAAAAACAAACAAACAAACAAAAAAACAATACAAAAGATCAACAAAACCAAGGGCTGGTTCTTTGAAAGGATAAACAAGATTGATGAACCTCTAGCCAGGCTCATCAAGAAGCAAAGAGAGAGGACCCAAATAAACAAAATCAGAAATGAAAGAGGAGAAATAACAACAGACCCCACCGAAATACAAAGGATTGTTAAAAAATACTATGAACAACTCTATTCCAACAAACTGGACAACCTGGAGGAAATGGACATAGTCCTAGAAAAATACAACCTTCCAAAACTCAATCAGGAAGAATCTAAACATCTCAATGGGCCAATAACTATGGAAATATTGAAGCAGTCATCAAAAAGCTTCCAGCAAACAAAAGCCTGGGGCCAGATGGCTTCACAGGGGAGTTTTACCAAACATTCAAGGAAGAACTAAAACCTATTCTCCTCAGACTATTCAAAAAAATTCAAGAGGAAGGAACACTTCTAAGCTCATTCTATGAAGCCAGCATCACTTTAATACCAAAACCAGATAAAGACAGCACAATGAAAGAGAATTATAGGCCAATATCCCTCATGAACATAGATGCCAAAATCCTCAACAAAATTCTAGCAAATCAGATCCAGCAGCATATCAGAAAGATCATACACCATGACCAAGTAGGATTTATCCCTACTTGGAATAAAGGAATGCAAGGATGGTACACTATATGCAAATCAATAAACATGATACTTCACATAAACAAATTGAGAGATAAAAATCACATAGTCATATCAATTAATGCAGAAAAAGCATTTGACAAAAATCCAACACCCTTTCTTGATAAAAACTCTCAACAAAGTTGGAATAGAAGGATCATACCTCAACATAATAAAAGCCATATATGATAAACCCACAGCTAACATCATACTCAATGAGCAAAAACTAACACCATTTCCCCTAAGAACAGGAACAAGACAGGAATGCCCACTCTCACCATTCCTGTTTGACATAGTACTGGAAGTATTAGCCATTGCAATTTGACAAGAAGAAGAAATAAAAGGCATCCAAATTGGAAAAGAAGAAGTAAAGCTGTCCTTATTTGCAGATGACATGATAGGGTACATAAAAAAACTGGAAGACTCCATCAAAAAACAAATAGACTTAATAAATGAATTCTGCAATGTAGCAGGATATAAAATTAATGCCAAGGAATCTATGGCATTTCTATACACCAATAGTGAACTTACAGAAAGAGAGACTAAAAAAGCAATCCCATTTACCATCACACCAAAAAAAAAAATTAAGATACCTAGGAATAAACTTAACTAAGGAGGTAAAAGACCTATACACGGAAAACTATAGGACACTGAAAAAAGAGATAGAGGAAGACATAAACAGATGGAAGAACATACCATGTTCATGGATTGGGAGAATCAACATCATTAAAATGTTCATACTACCCAAAGCAATCTATAGACTCAATGCACTCCCCATTAAAATACCAATGGCATATTTCACAGACCTAGAAAGAACTCTCCAAAATTTCATCTGGAATAAAAATAGACTCCAAATAGCCACAGCAATCCTGAGAAAGAAGAACAAAGTAGGTGGGATCTCAATACCAGATTTCAAGCTGTACTACAAAGCCACTGTTCTCAAAACAGCCTGGTACTGGCACAAGAACAGACATATAGACCAATGGAATAGAATAGAGAATCCAGATATTGACCCAAACCACTATGCTCAATTAATATTTGACAAAGGAGGCATGAACATATAATGGAGTCAGGACAGTCTCTTCAATAAATGGTGTTGGGAAAATTGGACAAATACATGCAAAAATATGAAACTAGACCACCAACTTACACCATTCACAAAAATTAACTCAGAATAGATACAGGACTTAAACATAAGACAGGAAACCATAAAAATACTAGAGGAATCCACAGGCAGAGAAATCTCAGACATATGCCGAAGCAATTTCTTCACCGATACCGCTCCTAGGGCAATGGAAGCTAAAGAGAAAATAAACAAATGGGACTACATCAAAATAAAAAGCTTTTGCACAGCAAAAGAAAGCAGCAACAAAACAACAAGAAAGCCTACTGTATGGGAGAACATATTTGCAAATGTTATCACTGATAAAGATTTAAACTCCAACATCTACAGGGAACTTACACAACGTAATAAAAGGAAGATAAATGATCCAATAAAAAAATGGGCAACAGACCTAAATAGAGTCTTTTAGAAAGAAGACAGAAGGAAGGCCAAGAGACATATGAAAATATGCTCAAAGTTATTAATTATCGGAGAGATGCAAATCAAAACAACAATGAGGTACCATCTCACACCTGTCAGAATGGCAATCATCAACAAATCAACAAAGGACAAGTGCTGGCCAGGATGCAGAGAAAAAGGAACCCTCGTGCACTGCTGTTGGTAATGCAGACTGGTGCAGCCACTGTGGAAAACAGTGTGGAGTTTCCTCGAAAAACTAAAAATGGAACTCCCGTTTGACCCAGTAATCCTACTTCTAGGATTATATCCCAAGAAACTAGAAACACGAATCAGAAAGGATATATGCACCCCTATGTTCATAGCAGCACAATTCACCATAGCTAAGATTTGGAAACAGCCTAGGTGCCCGTCAGCAGATGACTGGATCAGAAAACTATGGTACATCTACACAATGGAATACTACGCTGCTATAAAAAAGAGGGATTCTTACCATTTGCAGCAGCATGGGTGGACCTGGAGAGCATTATGTTAAGTGAAATAAGCCAGGCAATGAAAGAAAAATACCACATGATCTCACTCATTTATGGAAAATAAAGAACATTATAACCTGATGAATATAAAGATAGATACAGAGGCAGTAAAGCACCGAACAGACTGTCAAATTACAGCTGGAAGGCTGTGGAGTGTTGGGGAGGGAGGGAAATAGATCAACCAAAGGACTTGTATGCATGCATATAAGCACACCAATGGACACAAGACACGGTGGGGGAGGGGGGGAGATAAGAGCATGCGACGGGGTAGGGGAGGATGGGGGAAGGTCAATGGGGAAAAAAAGGAGATATATGTTCTAATATATGTAATATTTTAAACAATAAAATTCAAAAAAAATTAAAGGGAATGTACTATGTTTACTTTTGTTTTTTCAAGAGGTGATAACCAAGGTTTCAGTCTCAAATGGTTAAAGTAGTTGCTTCTAAATGCTCACCAAGTTCTCCTGAGGGCAGGGAAATTATTTTATTTTGTTTTCAAAATAGCTGCTTCCACAGATGACGCCCAAACGTATACACAACACTTCAGTCTTTGCCATGGACTCCAGACTTCTGCTTTGTTCAGGAGTCAGGGCGGAATGGAGACAGGAAGAGGCTCTGAGACACAGGGACCAAGGAGCTGGAGTCCAGGCTGGCTAAGCAAGGAAGTTCCTCCGTGAGTCACAGGCTGCAAACTTACAGTAGGGCCCTCTGGCTCTTGGGCTTCTCACACCAGGAGACATTTCCTGTTCTTTGCACTTTCTTCCCTCCCCCTCCCCCACAGGAGTTCCTTAAGACAAAGTCTTTAAGTGAATTGTTAGAACCCAAGGGAAGGAGTGTGTTTAGTGTCTGCCGAAGCTGGAATCTCCCTGGCCTTGAGAAAACTGTGTGTGAGGCAAATTGTTTCTCCTGCTGGAGCCTACTTTGCCATTGGAGCAAAAGGAAGCCACAGCATTTACTTGTTTCCTCCAGAGTTGGAGGCTGTAGCTAGCCAAGTGTTACTACTGAATGAGTCCTTTTCCAGCTCCCCTGGAAAAGGCAAAAACTTCCCTTTGACTTGGGATAAGGTGCCCCATAATGCCCTGGGATTTGCTCACTCAAGCTCCACTCTGCATGGAGCTCAATACAGGAAGTCCTGGTCACCTGGGAGGAGGAGATGATGTCGGTCGCTCTGTGCAGACTCAGCCTTTGGCAGGTTTATGGAGGATGGAAGGCAGGGAACCCTCCTTGGCTTTGGCCTCTTGGCTGGATCAGGTTGGAGCTTGCTTCAGCCTGCAGACTGATTAGGTCCCAGACTTTCCTGGGGTCATCTGGAAACGCCACAGGCCCTCTAACACATGGCGCTGATAAGGATCTCCCTCTCAGAGATAAGGAGCTGTTTAAGGGGATCTGAGGAAGCCTGATTTTGTTTCCGTAAAGCTGCACAATGTAAAGTGTAATCCCTACACAGATGTAATTAGCTGCTAAACATATTAAGTCGTGAGGAAGGGGTGCTCTGCCAGCCCATAAATTACTGTGAATTTGCCCCAGGGGAACCGAAGGCAGGTATCTTTTCCTGCCAGATCATTAGCAGGGCCATGACGATGGATCAAGAGGCTGAGTTTATGGTAGTTTCAGCAACCCCTGGGCTCCACAGGAAGAAGGACCTTTGGGGGAAGCCGTAGCCATAAATGACCAAAGGCCCGTGGGCCTTTTGTGTCCCTCATACAAAGGAGGGGGCAACAGAGTGGTCTCTGAGAAAGGCTTTGAAGAAGTCACATCAAGGCTTACTATGGTAACCAGCTCACTTAGTGTTCTCTGCTAACACAGGGTTTGGCACTGGGGTAAGTTGCCCAGTGATGTTGGTGAAGGCTGAGTGGCCCTCCAAAAGTGCCAGGTGGATGCCTGGCAAGGCACTGAAGCTGAGTCTGTCAGAAGGAAGGAGACTCTATGTCTCATTTCTGGCCAAGTCACTACTAAATGGCCCTCGCCTTATGTGCCGGTGGCACCTCCATATTCCTTCCATTGATTTAATATAAATAATGATAACAGCAACACTAATAATCGATAATTATTAAGAGCTTGCTCTTCGCTTAGCAGAGTACTACAGTTATATATCTATTATCTGATGTATGTCTCATAATGTATGTCTATGAGCTAGGTATTACTATTGTCACCAGTTTACAGATGAGAAAACAAAAGTTTAGGCAGATTATTTGTACAAAATTACACTGTTCATGAGTAGCGGATCCAGATTTTAATCCCAGAAGCTAATTCAAGAGCTTAAACTCATAACAAATACTTTAGGGCTCATTAGAAACATCTCTCCATAAGTCTTGTGGAGAAATCTTCCATTCCTGACTCCAAAGATCAACCAAAAGTAAAATGTATTAGATGAATATGTTGGTAGAGCCTTTAACAATATGCTCTTTTGTATCCTCTCTCATTGCCTGCCTGGTCTAGCCTGATCTTCAGAAATTCATTTGGGCTTCTCTGTCATAGCTGACTTTATGTTGTTTGGAAACTTTTTTATGTAGATGGTGAAAGAACAAAGCGATCGGTGAACAGCACCTGTGATCATTGCCTTTGTGTCTTCAAATTTTACAGAGATGGGACCTTTCAGGCAAAAAAACCAACAACTGGTGTGGAATACTGGGGAAATGGCTGCAATTAAAATGTACCACATAATGATTAGACATTTATATAATTTATGACGTGATCTCCCAATAAGTTTGGTACCTAGCCGGCACCATACATAGTTATTACAATATTACTGACTATATCCTCTATACTGTACTGTAAATCTTGATGATTATTTTGTAATTACCAATTTGTACTTCATTTAAAAAATATGTTTTCATTGACTTAGAGAGAGAAGAAGGGAGAGGGAGAGAGAGTGAAGCATCAGTCGGTTGACCGGTGACCTTTCAGTGCCTGGGAGGATGCTCAACCAACTAAGGCACACCAGCCAGGGCCCAATTTGTGCTTCTTAATCCCTTCACCTTTTTCACTCAGCTTCCTCAACCACCTTCCCATCTGGCAACCATCAATTTGCTCTATGTAGGTATGAGTCTGTTTCTGTTTTGGTTGTTCATTTATTTTGTTCTTTAGATTCCACATGTAAGTGAAATTATATGATACTTGTCTTCCTCTGCCTGACTTATTTCACTTAGCATATTACCCTCTAGATCAGTGGTTCTCAACCTTTCTAATGCCGCGACCCTTTAATACAGTTCCTCATGTTGTGGTGACCCCCCAACCATAAAATTATTTTCGTTGCTACTTCATAACTGTTTGCAAAATTACAGTTATTAAGTAGCAACGAAAATAATTTTATGGTTGGGGGTCACCACAACATGAGGAACTGTATTAAAGGGTCGCGGCATTAGAAAGGTTGAGAACCACTGATATAGATCCATCTATGTTGTCACAAATGGCAAGATTTTATTCTTTCTATGGCTGAGGAATATACATCCTATCTAATAAAAGAGTAATATGCAAATTGATCATCTCTCTGCTATATCCACAAGCCATGCCCACCAGCCAATAAGGAGTGAGTATGCATATTAACCCAACCAAGATGGCTGCGGCCACAAAGAGAGCAGGAGGCTTGGGTTTCCTTGGCAATGGAGGAAGCCAAGCTTTCCGCCAGCCCTGGCAGGCCCAGGTCTCCGCTCAAGGCTACAAAGTTTCAATTATAGAAGATAAATAAATCCCAGATACCAGGGCCTCCGCTTGGGTTGCCGGGGGGCGTGGCTGGCCAGAAAACCACCACAGGCCCCTCACCTAGGCCTCCCCATGCCCCAAGGGAACCCCCACCCTGATCTGGGACACCCTCAGGGCAAACCAACTGGCCCCCACCTGTGCACCAGGCCTCTATCCTATCTAATCCTATCTAATAAAAGAATAATATGCAAATTGACCATCACTCCAACACACAAGATGGCTGCCCCCATGTGGTCAAAGATGACTGACCCCATGTGGACACAAGATAGCCGCCACAAGATGGCCAGCAGGGAAGGGCAGCTGGGAGGGACCAGGCCTGCAAGGGAGGGCAGTTAGGGGTGACCAGGCCTGCAGGGGATGGCAGTTAGGGGCAATCAGGTTGGCAGGGGAGCAGTTAGGCATCAATTAGGCTGGCAGGGGAGTGGTTAGGGGATGATCAAGCTGGCAGGCAGAAGCGGTTAGGGGCAATCAGGAAGGCAGGCAGGCAAGCAGTTGTGAGCCAGCAGTCCTGGATTGTGAGAGGGATGTCTGACTGCCCGTTTAGGCCTGATTCTATCCCTCAAGTGGTCCCAGATTGGAGAGGGTGCAGGCTGGGCTGAGGGACAGTCCACCCCCCCCCCCCACTGCATCCCCCGCTCTCCCGTGCATGAATTTTGTGATTTAAGACAGTTCAGTAAGTCAGTAAGACAGGTCAGTATATATATGCACTAGTGGTCCGGTGCATGAAAACTCATGCACTGGAGGGGGGTCCCTCAGCTCAGCCTGCCCCCTCTCACAGTCTGGGAGTCCTCAGGGATGGGAGGCGACACAGCGATCAGGGGAAGGTGATGCCCCCATCAGACCTCTGCTGCTGCCACTGCTGGCAGCGCAAGCCTCAGCCAGCCCTGGTTACCTGCGCCTTAGGCTGGCCCTTGGCGGCTGGGGGACTGAGGGGACTGGGGGACTCCAGAGGCAGGTGCACACAACAGCTAGGTCTGCCTTGGGGTGGGCCCGGCAGTGCTGTGCACCTGCCACTCTGGCAGGGCTGAGGGGACTGGGCACCACCATCTTGTGTCTATGGGTGCTGCCATCTTTGAGGGTGTGGCAGTCAATTAGCATATTCCCTCCTTATTGGCTGAGGGTGCCACCATCTTTGTGAGGGTGTGATGGTCAATTAGCATAGTCTCTCTTTATTAGATAGGATATACTGTATATCATATCTTTATCCAATTGTCTATTGATGGGCACTTAGGTTGCTTCCATATCGTGGCTATTGTAAATAATGTTGCAATGAACATGAAAAGAACTCATATAATTTATTTCCAAAAGAAAAAACAAACAATCCATTTAAAAATAATGGCCAGAGAACCTGAATAGACATTTCTCCAAAGAGGACATATAGATAGAAGGCCAATAGACATATGAAAAAATGCTCAATATCACTAATCATCAGAGAAATGCAATTTAAACACACAATGAGATATCACCTCATGCCTGTCAGAATGGCTATCATCAATAAATTAACTACCCTAGCCTGTTTGGCTCAGCGGATAGAGCATTGGCCTGGGGATCAAAGGGTCCCAGGTTTGATTCTGGTCAAGGGCACATACATTGGTTGCAAGCTCCTCCCAGGCTTGGACCCTGATTGGGGCTCTTGTAAGAGGCAACCAATCGATGTGTTTCTCTCACATCGATGTTTCTCTCTGTCTTTCCTTCTCTCTTTCATTCTCCTTAAAAATCAATAGAAAAATATCCTCGGGTGAGGATTAATAAAATAAAAGAAATTAAACAAGTGTTGCTGAGGATGTGGAGAAAAGGGAGGATTGCAAATTGGTGCAGCCACTATGGAAAACAGTATGGAGATTTCTCAAAAATAGGACTACGTTATGACCCAGCAATTCCACTTCTGAGATTCATCCGAAGAAATATTAACACTAATTTGAGAAGATATACTAGTATGCACTTCTGTGTTCAAATTTGAGTTTTTTAAGCAAAATCTAGAGGCTCTTTCCTTAGAATTGGCCAGCTAGCATTACAATAATCAGCTCTCTGGAGTTAGTTTCCCGCCCCTTCTTCCCCCAGGATAAGATGCTTAAGGGTGAGTGGCTGGCATACTACCTTTGTGGGAATTGCCATTCTCTTTCTCTTCTTGTCTCCTCTATGCATCTTCCAATCAGAAATACTTGAACTCGGAAAATGTCTGATCTGAGATTCCAGTTTGCATTCACCGCAGAGGCAAATTGCCATGTGCCTGCTTAGTGATGCAACTGCTCTCTTTCAGATGCCAGTTGGATCTTTGATCCATTGACTTGTGATGGGAACTTTCTAGAGACTGAATCACTCTCCGTGGAAGCTTTAATGACTTTTCTTAAATGATAAGAGATTCTCCCACCAGGCACTTAATTAAAAGTTAGTCCCAGGTTACTACTGACTTCGGCAACCTGCTGGGGCTCTTATTCCACAGTCTGCCTGGGGCCCTGCACTCTTAAGTGTTGAAGGGAACAGTGTGGCTCTCATGAGCATTTAGTGCACCGGATGAGAGCGTTTGTGCAATAGACGTAGGATGGCAAGAAAGGAAATGGCTTTGTGGCCAGCAAGGACCAGTGGGACTGGAATCAAGAGTGACCAGGTCAGGCAGGCTACGCTGAGACAAAAACACAGCTTACTCCGTATCTTATCAATAGCCATTTTGCGTGATTTAAGACAGGTCAGTATGACGTTTTTTTAAAAAGTGTGTGTGGGTTGAGTGGGGCAGGCATGAACAGAAATCTAAATGCTGTCATACTCACTTCCAGAGTCCCCAGGAGATAACGTCCCACCCGCAGCTGTGTGGGGGCACTTAGGGTAGCCTTGCCCTAAGACAAAATAATAATCACAAGGCAATCTTTACATTTCCTGATAAAGCTCCCCCTCTCGCTTACCAGCCGGAGCTGATGGACATCACATTGACGTTAAGGGCTAAAAGCAGCAGGGAGTGTTGAGATAAACCACTGCAATTATTAACTCGCTTGCTGTTTAATGGCACAGAAACCCTCAGTAGCGGGGTGGGCCTGACCGGTTCCCACAGTGATCCTGCCATCTTGCGGTCCTCGCTTGTGCTGGTTCATTGGCAGCCAGCAGCTTGTGTTCATTGTACAGCCATCTCCGTGAAGGGTGCAACGTTGGGCCTCCTCAGACTAGTTTGATGCCAACACCTGGTTAAACAGAGTGGTGGGCCAGTTTGAAAGTTGTCATTCTATTTGGGGGCTCTCTGATTTTTTCCCCCACCTTTTATCCCATGAGATTCCTGTGTTAAGCCCCCTCCCCTAATGTGCCCATCCACTGCTCAGACATGGTGCTTGGGAAGTCTGTGTTGAGGATTGACGCTGTGGCAGATTTCCTTGCTCAGAGCTGGTGGAACTCTTTTAAGCCGGTACTATTTATAACAGCCTCCTTGCTAAGGGTGATTTTACAAATATACTTGCAAACTCTTTGAACCAAACTCTTTGAAGCTCGCTGGCAATTTATAAAAATGGAATATATGGAGATTCTAGAGCCCTGTACTTTCCACCATCTACCAACCAAACACATAAGATATTCAAACATTGTACTCACTTGGCAGTCATACCTGAACTCAACAGTTACTAACTTACAGTGAAGCTGTCATGTTAGAGGTAACGCTTCACAAAATACTTTCTGAAAACATAAAAGATACTTTTTATGAAATGATTGAGCAGGTTCATTCACATTCTCGATCCTTAATGTATTATGCATATGCAAAGTCACATGAAACAGGCTTTGGGTGGGTTTTGTTAGGTCCCCAAGAAACAGCTATCACTAATGGTGAACTTGCATCTCAAGAGGCACCTCTGTGAGAAAGCCCTCAATCACATGCCTGCCCGGAAGGTTTAAGGAAAACAGCAATGGGAATGGCCACGAACGTGTCTCTATCAGCCAAAATACATTCAGATGGGTATGTTCCTGAAGACCCTGACTTTACCTTAAAATAACATGGGGGTAAGTTTTTAAAATCTTCTTAGAAACTCGATACACAGTGAAAGTTAAGAACCACTGGTTTAAACAGTAAGAAGGTTGATAACCGCACACAACAGGAAGTGGACAGAGGGAGTGGGCTTCCGCAGCTCTGGGACTTCACTGGGCACCCAGGTAGTTTCCATCTCTCTGCTTTTCCAACCTCAGGACAGTATTTTATGCAGGAAGCAAGACACCGCAGTTGGTGCAGACTTGATGACTGATGTAAGAAAGAAAAGGCCAGACCTCCTAATAGCAAGCAACTGGTCACTGGAAGCCCACACCCCAGACTTCACCTGATGGCTCAGTGCTCAGAGCTGGCCCATTTCTGAATCAATCACTGGAAAGGACAATGGAATAATCCCTAGATCAATCAGGAACCCCCTTGGAAATGCAAGTAGGACGGCCCAAGCCCATGGCTTTGCCACGAAGCACACGACTGTGTTCCTGAAGAAACCAAGGTTTGACAGGAAGGAAATGAAGTATGGGTGAGGCAGGCAACTCAAGTGCTCACCACAGTATCAGTCACTGTGAGTGATGAGGTGACCTGCAGTGACACATTTGGTTTTATTTTTCTTTTCAGATCATAAAAGTGTGTATGTTCTTTATGCAAAAATTTTAAGTTCAAGAAATTAAAATCACTCTTTCCTTTCTACCTAATAATATATATATCTCCTAGGTATTATATATATTAAGCAGGTACTATTTTTAACAGCCTCCCTGCTAACAGTAGGCATAAAATATTTATGCCTATTAATCCTGTTCCTGGGAATTTATACTAAGGAATTAATCTAAATTAAACAAAAGTAGGAGAAGGCTATCCTTGCAAAGATGTTACTGCAGCATCCTTTGTAAACAATAAACTTTTAGAAAAAATCTGAATGCTTTAGAAACACGTTACTGAAAGGGTTCTTAGAGATCATCTAACTTTTATTTTTCAGATGTAGAAAACTAACATCCGGAGAGTTAAAGTGACTTCCTCAGGATCACACAGTGAGTTGAGGTGTTAGGATTCTCATTCCAGACTGTAGCAGGTGACTTCTAAAAGTTCAACTTATACCTCGTAAAATGTTACAACTTTGGTATCATGAATACTCAATTCCTAATAACAAAATCTTTTGGGGGATAATAGAACTTTCAAAATATAGTTTAAATCTTCTCGCACAACTTACTTTTACAAATATAAAGCCTTATCAGATGTTAAAGCAATGAAAAATTATATATTTTATATGAGCTTAGTTATACAATGCCTACATGATATCATTACCTTTAAAATTAGAAAACAAAAGTACTTTTTATATGAAAGGATACTTGAAAACAATGCTATATAAGAAAATCTACCTGTTCTGAGCAAAGCAAAACATTAATCACTATTTTTAGCTTCCTCTCAAGCAAAATAGGAATACTCTTAATTTAATTTTTTTAAATTTTAAACTACAGTTTACAATCAATATTATTTAATATTAATGTCAATTGTTCCGTCCATCTATTCTAATATGTAAAGAAATATTAATAAAGGTGAACTTTACAAAATAGCTCAAAATCAGTGTTTTAAAGCACTACTTGAGGAACAACTATAGATATTATGTTGAGAGACAGATGCAAGTGACAAAAGGGTACCCATGGTTAGAATCCTTATAGTTGAAGTTCATTTATATGAAGTTCAAAAAATAGGCAAACCCAATTTATATTGTTTTGAGATATATATGTAAATAGATAGATATAGATATAGATTAGACATAGACATAGATATACATATACATATATGGATATAAGTATAAAACAAGGACCATAACTCTTTATCACTAAAGATTAAATAGTGATTACCTCTAATGAAGAAGCAGAGGAACATATGTGATTGGGGAGTGTCATGTGCGATCTTCTGGGATGCTGACTATATTCAATTTCTTGAATTATGTCATTGTTCTCAGAAGTGGATCTCTTGGGATTTGGGTATTAAGATAAACATTAACTTTGTAATTATTATTTTAACTATATATTTTGTGGCCTATCAAAAATTAAATATATAAGAATTTAATTTTATATTTTGATAAATTTTTATATCTAATGATATGTGTTTCCAGGGATAGAACTGTAATTTATAATATTGAACCTATATGAGCATGAGAGTCTACTTGTAACATTTGGACTATGGCCTAGAATTCAATCACTTGTCCTAATTCAGGTCCATGTATCAGTAGATATTCATTTCTTATTGATTGATTGATTGATTGATTTTTATTTAATTCTTTATTGTTTAAAGTATTACATGGGTCTCCTTTTTCCCCACTGACCTCTCCCCAGTTGTCCCCCGACTCCCAGCACATGCCCTCACTCCCCTACTGTCTGTGTCCATGGGTTATGCTTATATGCATGCATACAAGTCCTTTGGTTGATCTCTCACTCCCCCACCCCCCCCACCCCACCTTCCCTCTGAGGTTGGATGGTCTGTTTGATGCTTCTAAACAAGAGGCCAGCTGGGTAGAGAAGTTTTCAACATGAAGGGGAACATTGATGGTGAGTGGTGGATCTCATGAAAGACACATTTTAGGTATTTCCTGATTCTCTGCTGGATGAGCTTCTTCCTCAGGTCTATGGCTCCTATGTCCCACATAGGTACTATTCTTGTGCTTGTTCATGAATGGTCATGAGAGAGCAGGGACATTTATACATGCCCAGTGTTCAGACAGACCTTTGGAGGGGAGAGAAACAGGGCTCTGTAGTGTTCATAAAGGACTTGGAGAAACTACAAACTCCACAAGTGGTCCTCTCCTGAGAACAGATATTAAAAACAGAACAAAAAAAATCAACAACTACCTATGCTAGGGCAACTGTTTCTACTAGAGGTAGGTGGAGTTTTCTGGTTGGACAAGCTTGTATTTGCCAGAGTGAGGAAGGGTGAGGAAGAGAGAGGCCAGAGGCCAGAGAGGATGTGTTTCCTTCCTCCTTTTAATTATTTAGGCAGTTACTAGACATACATATATACACACACACACACACACACACACACACACACACACACACACACCATGGTCTACAGTAGGTGCTTGCCAACAGTAAATTCTCCATATATGCACAGGGGGAAAGCAAACCAATTAGATTCTTACCTTTCTAAATTTATTTTTGTGTTCTGTTGCATTGAACACTCTTTTTAAAAATATATATTTTATTGATTTTTTTACAGAGAGGAAGGGAGAAGGATAGAGAGTTAGAAACATCGATGAGAGAGAAACATCGATCAGCTGCCAAGGTACATGCCCTTGACCAGAACCGAACCTGAGACCCTTCAGTCTGCAGGCCAACGCTCTATCCACTGAGCCAAACCGGTTAGGGCTGCATAGAACACTTTTACCTTCTGCTGTGCTAGGCATTATAGTTATTAAGTTTTAGAGTCAGGCAGCTTATACTTGAATGCTTTGGGTCTTACTAACAGTATATCCTTTGGTAAATTATCTTAGCTAAATACTGATTTTCTCATCTCATTCTTACCATTCAGGATTATTGCAAAGATTAGCAACAATTAGTAAGGCGCTTAACATCATCCCTAGCTTTATAGTATTTGCTCAATAAATGGTAGTAGCAGTAGCAATTATTGTTTGGGTTGTTCTCTTGCTGGGAAAACATATTAACCACGTAGACAAAGATATAAAATTATACATTTAATCAAGACCTTGCTGGGGCCCTGACTGGTTTGGCTCAGCGGATAGAGTGTCGGCCTGCAGACTGGGAGGTCTCAGGTTCGATTCCAGTCAAGGGCATGTACCTTGGTTGCGGGCACATCCCCAGTGGGGGGTGTGCAGGGGGCAGCTGATCAGTGTTTCTCTCTCATCGATGTTTCTGACTCTCTATCCCTCTCCCTTCCTCTCTGTAAAAAATCAATAAAATATATTTTTTTATAAAACCTTGCTGGGAAGTTGTTTCCACTGGTGCTGGGTAGAGAGAGCAGTTGAAATGTATGGATCATTTATCTTGAACGTTACCGTAAGATTTCCAATAGAAAGGATCTTACTTCATTTATTTGTTTGTTCACTAAATATTTAACAGGGCTTTACTTTGTGCTAGACACTGTACTGGAAATAAAATGGTGAGCAAGACAGATATGTTCCTACTTCCATGGGGTTTATGGTACAGGGGAATTTTTCCCCCTTGTGTCCTTTTTAGGGCCATTAGGAAACATTCTTTTGGCTATATTAGAATAACAAGATCCTTTGAAATGTCCATTGATAGACCTTATCATCTCAATAGACTTCTCAGTCTTAGTGTTTTTGGAAGTAAATGTTTGCTGCATTTGGTATTCCCTACCTCAATCCCAAATGGGCCACCAGCCATGAACAGGCCATGGCAAATTCAGGTAAGGAAATCTCCAACTTCAGGAACCTGGACATTTCCGATCTATTCTGGAAGGATTTGAAAGCCACTTAATATAGATATCCTGTAAAATTCCATTCTACTGGGAATGGAATAGTCGGTTTTGACAGAAGCGTTTTCCTCTGTCTATAAAGCAAGATTCACCGAAAAGAAGGAGCAACTCCCTAATCACTCACTCGCTGTTGGCCTGCCCCTTTCTCCTCTTCTAAATAAGTTTTTGGCTTTTTAAAAAATTTCCAGCATTTTACTATGAAAAATTTCAAACTACAAGATAGTTGAGAGAAGTTGACAGCAAACACCTGTACACCCTCCACCTAGAGGCTTCTATTAACACAGAATTATATTTGCTTTATTATGTATCTATGCATCTACTTATCCCTCTCTCCATCCATTAATTCATCTTTTCTTTATTGCATTGCAAAGTGAGTTGCAGACATCAGTATATATGTGTGTGTGCATATATATATATATATATATATATATATATGCTTTTTTTTTTAGCTGAATAACATCAAGTAGAGTTCAATATTTGCAGATTTTTCTTTTGATGTAAAATATACAAACAAAAAGTAAATCTTAATACATCTGAAGTATATATTTGTTGATTTTGACAATTCATGAACCTGTGTAACCCAAACCTCTTTCAGGATATTGGATAGCACCATCAGGCTCAGGAAACTGGTTTATGCCCTTCCCAATAAAACTCTGCTAACCCCCCTCCCACCAAAGTCAACTATGGTTCTTATTCCCCCCCCCCCCATATTAGTTTTCCCTGTTCTAGAATTTTGTATAAATGGAGTCCTACAGTGTATACTCTTTGTGTTAGGCTTTTTATACTTAGCATAATATTTTTAAGATTCAGTCATATTGGTGCATGTACCAATAGTTCATACCTTTATATTACTGAGCAGTATCATTTTATGAATATGACAGTTTGTTTATCTGTTTTCCGATTGATGAACATCTGGACTGTGTCCGGTTTTTGCATAGTATAAATAAAGCCACTATGAACATTCTGTACAAGCCTCTAGTGAATGTATGTTTTTATTTCTTTTGGGTAAATACCTAGGAATGGAGATGCTGGGTCAAGGATAGGTATATTTTTAACTTTATAAGATACTGCCAAATTCTTTATTTAAGAAGTGTAAAATGGATGTACCATTTTACACTTCTTAAATAAATGCATCAGAGTTGTTTTACATCGTGGGTTGGTAAACTTTTCTGTTAAAGGGCAGAGAATAAATATTTTAGACTTTGTAAGCTATATGGGCCTGTTGCAACTATGCAACTCTGCTATTGTTTTGCGAAAGCCATAGACACTTTATAAACATGAGAGTGTGGCTGTGTTCCAATAAAACTTTATTTACAAAAACAGGTGGTGAGCTGGCTTTGGCCTGCCGGCAGTAGTTTGCCAATTTAACTCTGTCTTTACCAGCGTTTGGTGTCAGTCATTTAAATTTCAGCTATTCCAGTTAGTGTGAAATGGTATCTCTTGTGGTTTTAATTGGCATTTTTTCTGACGATTAATGATACATTTCATGAGGTGTCTATTCAGACTTTTGCCATTTTTTAGGATGTCCAGGCCACTCTACCAGAGACAGAGACCACAGGAATTCTGGGTGGAATCAGACATGAGTGGGAAGAGGTCAACTTGGAGTCTTGTTCAGTCTGGCCTTCCGATGATTCCAGACTAGCCCAGTCATTATCTAATTGCAATCCCATAAGCACCCCAAAAAGAACCACTCTGTTGATGAACCCAGTCAATTGACAGACTGTGAGAGATAAGTTATTTTAAGCCACTAGGTTTTGGATTAGTGTGCTACTACATAACGGGTAACAGGAGCCTAGATTACTAACATGTTCTCTTCCCAAGTCTTCTAAAACAGACGACTTCAAAATAATTAAACTGTTGAACACCATCATTGCAAGTTTTGCATGTCTCTCTTACATTTATAATTCTTATAAATGATATTTTAGAGATGTTTTAAGTTTACATCATGATTGAGAGGAAAATATAGAGAGATCCCATATACACTCTGCCTCTACCCACAAATGGTACATTTGTTACCAAGTATAAACCTACATGAACACATCATAATCACTCAAAGTCCATTGTTTAGGGTTCACTTGTGGTCTTGTACATTCTAAGGGTTTGGGAAAATGCACGATGACATGCATCCATCATTATGGTATCATATGGAGTATTTTCACTGACCTAAAAATCCCACTCCCTCAGGCAACCACTGATCTTTATACTGTCTCTGCAGGTTTGCCATTTCCAGAATGTCATATAATTGGAGTCATACAATACGCAGTCTTTTAAGATTGGCTTCTTTCATTTAGTAATATGCATTTAAGTTTCCTCCATGGCTTTTCCTGGCTGATAGTTCATTTCTTTTTAAAGCTAAGTAATAGTCCATTGTTAGGATATACCACAGCTTATTTGTTCATTCATCTGCTAAAGGACATCTTGCTTGCTTCCAAGCTTTGGCAATTATGAATAAAGTTACAATAAATATCTGTGAGAAAGTTTCTGTGTGGACATACATTTCAACTCCTTTGGATAAATACCAAGGAGCATGATTGCTGGATTATATGGCAAGAGTAGGTTTCATTTTGTAAGAAATTGCCAAACTATTTCCCAAGGTTACCGTACCATTTTGAATTCCTACCAGCAATACATGTGAGTTTCTATTACTCCACAGTCTTGCCAGTACTTAGTGTTGACAGTGTTCTGAATTTTGGCTATTCTAATAAGTGTGTGGTGGAATATCATTGATATGTTAATTTGCATTTCCATGATAGCATATTATGTGAAGCATCCTTTCATATGCTTATTGGCCATCTGTATATATTCTTTGGTGAGGTGTCTGTTAAGGTCTTTGGCCCATTTTTAAATCAGGTTGTTTGTTTTCTTACTGTTAAGTTTGAAGAGTTCCTCATATATTTTAGATAAAAGTCTTTTATCAGATGTGTTTTTTGCAAATATTTCCTCCCATTTTGTGACTTATCTTCTTATTCTCTTGGCATTGTCCTTCACAAAGCAGAAGTTTTTAATTGTAATAAAGTCCAACTTATCAATTTCTTTCATGAATTTTGCCTTTGGTTTTGTACCTAAAAAGTCATTGCTATTTCCTAGCCAGTGGTCAGCAAACTCATTAGTCAATAGAGCGGCAAACTGCGGTTTTGCATTTTACCTTCAGGCCTGTAATCCAATTGGAGTTAATTTTTGTGAAGTGTGTGGGATCTGTGTCTAGGTTAATTTTTTTGCATTATGGATGTCTTGTTTTTCCTGCACCAGTTATTGAAGAGACTATGTGTGCTCCATTATATTGCTTTGCTCCTTTGTTAAAGATTAGTTTACTGTATTTATTGGGGCCTATTTCTGGGTTCTATATTCTGTCCCATTGATCTATTTGTCTATTCTTTTGTCAGTACCTTACTGTTTTGATTGCTGTTACTTTATAGAAAGTCTTAAAGGGTAGTATCAGTCCTCCAGCTGTGTTCTTCTCCTTTAATACTGTGTTGGCTCTTCTGGGGCTTCCGCCTCACCATGTAAACTTCATTATTAGTTTGTCAACATATATAAAATAACTTGCTGGGATTTTGATTGGTATTGCATTGACTCTATAGATCAAGTTAAGAAGAACTCATATCTTAACTACATTGAGGCTTCCTATCCATGAACATAGCATATATATTTAGTTTTTCTTTGACTTTGTTCATCAGAATTTTATAGTTTTTCTTATATTGATTTTGTATACATTCTGCTAGATTTATAAGTATTTCAATTTTGGGGTGATAGTATAAATGATACTTCAAAAAATATGCAAAACTTTGAAAAAATCTTCTGAGATGGTCTTGGTCATCTGATGGAAGCAACATAGCAGGTTTGTGTATGTGTAGGATATCACATGCAGGAAGATTTTGTATGAGCTGCCTGGCTATGCTGACTCCATCAATGAAGTGGCTTCTCACCCCAGTGAGCCCATCATTCTCTCATCATCCAGTGACAAGAGACTGTATATGTGGGAGATTCAAGGAAGGTATGGAGTGGAAGTGTCTAAGGCTACTTGACCCTGAGACCTCAGATTCCATAAGTAGCATTGAATGGTGCCTAGGCTAGCACCCTTCCTTCAGATGAAGATCATTATTAGCAAGAAACAAGGAGGTGCCCATATTCCAACACCAGCATGTATTCCATTTCACCAGGCTGATTTAAGCAAGCTTCCAGTGGCTTCCAAAAAGCATCTACCATATCTCAGGAACTGGGGTTTTCCCTCTGTTTTTTCTTTTTTTAAATAAGATTTCTCCAAGGGACAGACATTGATTGGTTTGCAGGTTCCTGTTTTTAATCCAGACTGAAGATAAGGAATGTGAATAAAAATTGTTTGGGGGATTTTTTTTTTTTTTCCCAATGAAGAGTCATGAAATCCATCAGCTATAGCCACAGATATTAGTAAAATAAAGGTCAGTGGTGGTGATTGTTGGGGGGGAGGGGGAGAGATAGGTGTAGAAGAGGGTATAGAGGGGATAAATGATGAAAATAAATTAAATTTAATTTAATTAAAAATATATAGAAAAGAATTTTAACTAATAAATATAGGAGGAATTACATCACTAGAAAAAGAAGAAAAAAATGTCCATGGAAGTGAAAATTGTGCATGTTTGCATTTTTATTCTCCTTTATTTTTCATTAATCTTACGGATTGGAATGCAAAGGAAGAAGAAATTCATGTTGTCTTACTAAGGTTGGCCACTTTCAGCTGAATCTAATTTGTTTGGCAAAACTCCTCCAATCAGAGAGCAGCATCTTGCCGCTACTTTTCCCCAGGATACCTCAAGTTCTGAGGGTATACTCCCCACAGGAAAATTACTTTCTTTAGGCATCCTCTGTACTGGCAGAGCTTGGGAAACACTCATGGGAAAAAAAACAACCAGAAAAAAACAACAAAAATCAAGCTGACAATGCCAAGGATGTAACAGTGACTCAGGTTTTTCTCAGTGTGGTAACACCCTTTAAGGCATTCAGGCTAAAGGAAAGGAGAGGCTACACGAGGAAGGTGAATTTGGAATAGGAAAGCATGGGTTTTTTTATATTTATATACATATAAACCTCCTTTCCCCCAGTGGTTTACATGGAAATTCAAGAGCAACTGTTCTTCTGAAAGCTATTTTAGGATTTCACTCATCTTGTTGACATTTGGATACAAACTTGGCAGTGCAGGTAAGCTGGTTCTCTGGTGGGAAAAAATCCCTATTTGTGGTACCTGTCAAGTTTCATGATGTAAATACTGCCACCCTGGCTGATTATAAGCTACCAAAATGACATCACTGAGGATGGCACTGGAAAAGCCATGAAGAGTCAATCAGCTCTTCATTCAGAGCAAGCTGCCTCTGACAGCACAGAGCCTGAGGCTGGCTCATGCTTAGAGATAATTGCTATTGGCAAATTCACCGCTTGTTGAAAATAGACGTCATCGAGTTCTAGAAAACACTCCTTCTTGCTCTATAGCCTGTATTTTGGTCATTGTTTCTCCAGCTTTTTGAAGCAACTCAGTAAATCTCAGTGCTGGGGACCCCTGGCCCTTTGACTTAGATGAAGAGTGATGTCTTCATCAGATTTTGAAAAGGAATGCTCGTACGTTTTATTACTGGGTTGCTGGTGCCTAGTACTCTCTGTTCCATGGGCCATCTCTCCCACCTCCTGTGACACATTCCTGAAAGGACTCCAGGAAAAAAAAGGTTACAGCCTCGGCCAATCAGGGTTTTCTGATTGTGCAATGTCCTTCCTGAGAAGCCCGGGCTCCAAAGGCAGTCATCTGAAATAGGAGCAAGAAATGGTGCAGGCGGCCTGCGGGAGGGCAGCGCGCAGGCCAGATGGTGGAGAGCTGGGACAGAGTAAACCTATAGGAAATGGCATCCATGTGTATCTCACCAGTTTTATGGGTTTAGAAAACCTGTCAAAATGTTCATCGGAAAGAAGAAAGGAATGAAAGGGTGGTTGCTTTGCTAAATACACTACCTTCATTTTAATTAATTTTTGACGTTTACAAAGCAACTTTACAAATGTTATCTCATTTGCTCCTCACAGCAGGCTGATGAAACTCCTAATAATAACAACAACAATAATATTGTTAACATAATAATATATTCCGTTGGTATAATATGTAATATTCTCTAATAAATATTATGATTAATGTGATAAATATGATTATTTCCCCTTTACAGATGAAGACATTGAGACTCACAGAAGATAAATGGCTTGCTTAGGGCTACCAGATGTTAATGATACTAGAGGAGCTTGAACTCCATATGTCTGATGCCAGGCTAGAGCTCTCTCTATGCCAGACAGTGTATCTACTGTATGTGATAGAAGTGTCAGAATGTTTAAACAAGTCTGAAGTTATGCTACTGTCCAAGAAGTTTCAACAGGCTCCTGAGGTCAGATGTTCTCCAAGGTATAGTTCAGTAACACCTCACTCATTGAGGGCTGGTGGGGAAGCAGATATTCTGCAAAAATAAGATGTCTATGTAGTTGTTCACATAGCTTAAGCTTCCAAATTTCGAATGAAATCTTTTAAAATTATGTTGCATATCACCCTGTGTTCTTAAATATAGAAGGCCAGGCATAGCTTATTTAACTTTTTCTTATTGCAAATCTCAATTTTTCTAGACTTTTCTTTAATTCCTGCCCTCTAGGAATCTACACTACAAGGTTCCAGAATGCTCTGCTTTTTGGAGTCCCTGTTTCTTTTTTGCTTAAGTGATGTGCTTACCTTTAAGAGTCTGTTAAGGAGTGAGAAACCAGCCCAGATAGCCATGTTGATTAGTCTTGTTGATCAAACAGGAGTAGATAGGTTTTAAGTAAAGTCTTGGATAATCCTTCTAGGAGTAAACACTTTCTATCATCCTTGTGTTTAAGGGTGTGGTAGGGGCTTTTGCTGTGCTATTCAGATCCTTTTACTAGTCTGTTATCTTCTTACTCAGCTGCTGTGAGTATTGGTGACTAAGGTTTCTCTTGGCCACCAGAGCTACTCCACTCCGAAATGCCTGGGAGGTTGTCCTCTACTTCTGTATGTGGTTTGCAGCGTGATACTAATACAGTAGTATAAAAACCTATTCCTTTGCCTCCAAATGGGACAATTCTGTGAGGCTATCCTGTCCCAGAACTTTCTATGGGAGTGGGCTAAGGCCTGTGTGCAGACTCACTGTGCTAAGATCTCAGAATAGAGATTTAAAAAACACAGTCTCCCTTGACCTTACCTTTTTGAGAAGCTCAGTCTGAGGAGGAAACTAATAAGTAAGTAGGCCATCATAATAAATGCTATTACTGAAGTCGGAACTCATTCATTCATTTAAGAAATATTTCTTAAGCATCGACTATGTGCTAGTCTTTTGGGGCCGAAACATCCTAGAGCAAAGGATTGTGGATTCCAAAGGCTGGAGATAGCTTTTACTTTGGAAACGACACTGGAGGTGGTTTGAATAGAATGAGCAGGCGTTTACCAAGTGAAGAAGGGTAGGAAATGTATTTGGATGAAAGGACCATGTCCTAAAAGGGCATGGTGTTTGTGGGAACTAGGGAGAAGTTTATTATGGTAGGAGATGAGGAGAAAAAGGCAGGGATGGGTGTGAAAAGCTTTATCTGCAAGGCTAAGAATCTTGGGTTTTATCCTGTAGGTAATTTGAAGCCAAGAGAGCCCTCTGAAGCTAAGAATGTGGCCTAGTACATTTCAGTGAGAACAGGACTGTCATCCATAGGGTAGATTATGGAGGGGAGTGGGATCTCATAACTTGGTAAGCAAATGCCTACCTGAGGTGTTTGTGTGAAGTGCTCAAACTATCCAGTGGTATGTGTATGACAGCCCTATTGACTTGTGACACCATGGCTTAGCTATGGCCTCTATGGTGAATCCATGTCTCCACCAGAAGGAAAACAAAGAATTCTTTAAACTCTTACTACTAAAAATCTGATTGTAAAGGAACGCAGAATTCTGCTGCTGGGTGCTCCTTGTGTTAGAGGTCATTAGCTGTTTATACATGACTGGGTAGGATTAGGAAACATCCAAGAGAATCTCTGTCCCCAGGCTCCATACTCTGTCATCATTGCCTGAAAGGCCACCATCACAGATCCATTCCTTATGATTCACCAAGCTGTCACTCATTCTGGGGAGAAGAGAGGGCAGCAGGAGGATGGTGGAGAGAGGAGGGATCGGGGGCTCACTGTGGCACAGGGGAATATGAAGTAGTGGGGCTGGGAAGGACACTGGAAGAAAGGGAAGAGGCAAGAAATCCCAGCTTGAGGAAAACAATAATGCTATAGTGGGCAGGTTCTTTCTACTCAAGTTTACATAAATAATGCTCAATATCAACTTTTTAATTATTTTATTATAGGGAGGATGTATTTTCCCCAAATACAGACTAAGTAATTCCTGCCTGTTTTCAATAATGATGATAATTATAATCACAATAATAATAATAATAATAATAAATAAATAAATAAACATTGAAGAGCTACTATATTCCTGGCATTGTGCTATGAGTTTCCCAATTTATGCTTATTTAGTTACTTCTCCACCAAATCTATGATGGAGGTATTGTTAGTACTTATTATATAAGAGCAAAGTAAAGCTTAGAGAGGTTATTTAACTTGCTCAGAATCACACAGCCTATGAGTGGCATACCCAGCTCAACCTTTCTTACTCCAAAGCCAGGACTTAAGCAATGGTGCTATCTGGTTTTCCCAGCAATAGCTATTTACTCCTTCCCCACCTCCTCAATGTTTTTGTCCTTCAAGGGCCATTTCACGTTTCCTCTGTTTACTTCATTGATATTATTGAGCGCCTTTTCCCTGTGTTGTGTTTTCCTCTTCCTCCATGAAGCTTTCCCACACTGATTTCTACCTTGTTTCTTTCCTTATTATTTCTTCTTTTTTTTGTTTCACTGAAGTTGTATATACACTCATAGTTCAGAGTTGAATAGTTTCATCAGGTTTATTACTAAAAGCAGCAGAGCCCTCCATCATTTCCTATTTATCATAAAGAGCAATCACGTTCATCTCTTTAGCTAGTTGGTACTTATTCGTGTCTCTAAATAATGCTGATATTGCTCCTTCTTGATTTTTTTTTCAGAGTTAGTCATCATATACTGTCTTCTCAGCATGGAATGTGAGCCTTTAGCTTTCTTTTGCATTTCTGTACTTTGCCCTCATATGCATCCTTCACCTTCCTTCCACTTATCCTCGGAATATAGTTATCTCATGATTTTTAGTTAGGTCAACATTTAGTTAAATCAACATTATTATGCCTTCCTATACACTATGAAAAGTTGAATAATAGGTTACTTCCCTCTCTTAACTTTCATTTTCCTCCAGAGTGTTTTTCTGTGTGCTTGCAGAGTTTTCTGTGGAGTTTTCATGAATTTAAGGGCAAGTTCTTTGCTAGTTATCGAAATCTTCCCTCAAGATGTGCCAGTGCAACAGTGAAATTGAATCAATTTCCTTCTTTAAAAACCCTTGAGCCTTTAAATACTTTTGAGCCTTTAAGGTAGGAAGTGAATCTTATTATGAATAGATTTGAATTATTCTCTAAATATTCTCAGTGAATTTATTTTGTTTTCTCTCCCTCGAAGATTTAGAGCAATTACAGAGTCAGGATCAACTCATCAAGATCCCCGTCTTCTCAATAGCACCCAACACAGTGTTGAAGGAATGTAGCAGGATGCCCCTGACTGTTAGCACATCCAATGGTTGCATTTTTAAGAAAGAAGAGATGCATGTGTGGATCTGATAAGGTCTGAGGGATATCTGGAGAAGACGCCCCATGAGTGAGAATCAGCTATGTTTATCACTTAAATCCACAGCAGCAAGCCAAGATAACAGTCACAGTCTGTAGACAGAAGTTCATGAAGATCATTGCTTGGCAGGTCAGGGTAAAGGTCTCTTTCTTTCAAAATATGTGAAGGGGCAGGAAACGTGTGCACCAGGTGTTTTGTGTTCCTGGCTGCCTGGGAAAGATAATTCTGCCTGCTCGATTAGAACATTGTGCTCTACACATCGGGTTGTTTTTCCAGCAGCTATTTTCTGCCCATAAAAATGAGCATCGCTGGCACTCAACTTCTTTCCGCAAATCCCCTGGGCTACAAACAAAAACAAAAGGTATCTTATATTTATACAAAGCTGTCCTCAGAAAAGCTCAAGGACCTAAGCGAAGTTTGTTTTCATATACAAGAGTTCTTATATAATCCCCAGGAGGAAACGAAGCACAGGGTGACAGTTGAGTTAGGTATGTTGTCATTCCTAGCTCACAAAACAAAAAAGGGAGGCCCTATGGCATGACAGGCAGACAGCATGAATCAGGACAGGAAGTGTGTCTTCCCCATTTCCTGTCTAGGGTACTGCACACTGGGCCACACTACCTTGTCAGAAATCTGAAAACCCGGAGGAGATGACTGGAGAGGAAAGATTGGAGAGAAAGCTCAGCCACGCCAGAAGGGATACTGCAGTCTCATTGCCATTTGGATTCTACAGCCCCTAGAGTGAGTGTCCCTCTTGTCCAATAGTAACATTGATCCTGGGGAGAATTTTCATCACCCTCATTAGGAGATGTAGGTGAATCACAGTAGATTTCAGAGGTCTGGGTGGTATGGGGAAGAAGAGCTGTCTGAGCAGAGGGTATTCTGTAAATTTTATTGCATGCTTGGATACAAAGATGAGTAAGGCATGGAGCAGGAAGTCAAACACAGGGTGAAAAGATCTGAGCGCTGGATGGATACAACAATGGAAAGGCAGTTCCTTTTGGCTGTGATTTGAGTCAGGGCTTCATGAGATTGAGAAGGGAGCATTTTTTCTGGGGCTTGAAGGGTAAGCAGGAGTGGTGTTAAAGGACATCTTCCACACTGCGTGGAGGTGATAGCTCCATACTAAAACCAACTGGGCAGCTTTTAGAAAACACCCATCCATAAATAATTGGATTATATCGATCTGAGTTCAGCTGGGCATTAGTATTGTTGGAGAGCTCTCAGGTGATTTGACTGAGCAACCAGGCTAGACAACCAGAGAAAGAGGGTAGCTTTGGAATGAGACAGCTTTGTGACCTTGTGACCTTGAATAAGGCCCACTGGGAGTGGTGTGAGTCTCCCACAACTTCACTGTTTCCTCCCACTTCTACCCACACCATTGAAGAAACTGCCGTGAGAGAGTTCCTCCTCTTTGACAAACTTCCCTTGACTGAAAAAGCCTGGACTGGGAGTCAGGAAATCTGGATTCTATCCCAGCTCTGCACTGAGGTGCCATATGGGTGTGCTGGGTCACACAGGAGATAAAGCAAAGACACTTAGGATGACTATTTTCAAGACACTGGATTAGGGACTCAACTAATCTCTGGGCCTCAATTTCCCCATCTGTTGAGGTTTCTAGATCAGTATTGTAGGTCAGAAAGTCTATTTAATAGACTATGACTAGAATTATTTTAAAAACAGACATAAAGCATAGTAGAAAAGTGGAGTGCTCTGCATGGAATAGGGCAAGTATTACAAAGTAAAAATTTGTTTCAGTTATATATGTGTGTGTTTACTAGTACTGGGTCATGATGTAAAATACACTTCATGTAAGTTAAAAAGTTTGAGAGTGATCTCTTGTGAAGCACATATACTAAAATTGGAATGATTCAGAGAAGATTAGCATGGCCCTATGCAAGGTAACAAACTCATGAAGCATTCCATATTTTTAAAATGATGTGTTTTTTACCACAAATTTTAAAAAAAGTTTGAGGAACGTGGGGTTAGGTGCTCTCCATGGATCCCCTTCTTCTACTCTGTAGCCCATGACTACTCCAGCCCACCGTGAACTCACCTTTTTCTGACCTCCTTTTAGTACCATGTAATTCTGCCCTATAATTTATTTTTTTAATTAGAGACATGGTGCACAAAATTCCATGCATTGTAGGGTACCTAGGCCTGGCCGGTGATCAGGGCCAATCAGGGCCTTCCAGCTGCCAGCTGCTGGCCGGGGTCTTCCTTCCCCGGCTGCCGGCTGCCCGCTGCGGGCTGCTGGCTGCCAGCTGCCGGTATGGCCTTCCTTCATTCTGTGCCACCTCCTGGTGGTCAGTGCAGACACTTTGCATATTAGCCTTTTATATACATATATATACATATATATACATATATATACATACATATATATATATATATATATATATATATATATATATATACACATACATACACACACTAAAGGCCCGGTGCACAAAATTCCTGCACAGGGCAGGTGTGTCCCTCAGCCAAGCCTGCACCCTCTCCAATCTGGGACATCCCTCTCACAATCCAGGACTGCTGGCTCCCAACTGCTTGCCTGCCTGCCTTCCTGATTGCCCCTAACTGCTTCTGCCTGCCAGCCTGATCAACCCCTAACCACTCCCTTGCCAGCCTGATTGATGCCTAACTGCTCCCCTGCCAGCCTGATTGCCCCTAACTGCCCTCCCCTGCAGGCCTGGTCCCCCCCAAGTGATCTCCCCTGCAGGCCTAGGTCCCCCCCAACTGCCCTTCCCTGCAGGCCCGGTCACCCCCAACTTCCCTCTTCTGCCGGCCTGGTCACCCCTATCTGCCCACCCCTGAAGGTTTGATCACCCCCAACTGCCCTCCCTTGCAGGCCTGGACCTTCCCAACTGCCCTCCCCTGGTGGTCTGATCACCCACAACTGCCTTCTCTTGCAGGCCTCGTCCCTCCCAACTGCCCTCCCCTGCTGGCCATCTTGTGTCCACATGGGGGCAGCCATCTTGTGTGTTGGAGTGATGGTCAATTTGCATATTACTCTTTTATTAGATAGGATAGAGGCCTGGTGCATGGGTGGGGGCCCGCTGGTTTGCCCTGAAGGATGTCCCGGATCAAGATGGGGGTTCCCTTGGGTCATAGGGTGGCCTGGGCGAGGGGCCTGAGGTGGTTTGCAGGCTGGCCACGCCCCCCGGTGACCCAAGTGGAGGCCCTGGTATCTGGGATTTATTTATTTTCTATAATTGAAACTTTGTAGCCTTGAGCGGAGGCCAAGGCAGGCCAGGGCAGGGGAGAAGCTTGGCTTCCTCCATCACCAGGGGCAACCCAAGCCTCCTGCTCTCTCCAGCTCCATGGCTGCTGCTATTTTTGTTGGGATTTATTTATCTTCTATAATTGAAACTTTGTAGCCTTGAGCGGAGGCCAGGGCTGACCAGGGCGGGCGGGAAGTTTGGCTTCCTCTATTGCTGGGGGCAACCCAAGCCTCCTGCCTGCTCCAGCTCCATGGCCGGACGCCATATTGGTTGGGTTAATTTACATACTCGCTCCTGATTGGCTGGTGGGTGTGGCTTGGTATAGTGGAGTGATAGTTAATTTGTATATTTCTCTTTTATTAGTCTAGATGAGGGAGGCAGAATGGTGTATGGTTAGCTAAGTCTATGTTTGAATTTAATTTCTTCACTTCTTAGTTAAATGACCTAGGAAATGTATCCACCTTCTCTCAGCTGTGGTTTTCTCATGTAAGTGATAACACCCGGATACATGATGGTTATAAGATTAAATGAGATGCTATAGGTAAAATCTTAAAACAAATCACCTTGTTCATAGAAAGTGCTCAGTGTATGACAGCAGTTATTATCTGATTTCCTGTCCCATTCAGATTTTAAGGCACAGTCTGTAATTTAGTGCCTGGCACATACAAAATTATAAATACCTTTCTTATCTGATTGGAAAAAATAAGGATTCCAGGCTCCAGAAGACACTCAGCTGGAGAGCTGCCATTATCTTTTGGTGCATCCCATTAGCATACGGGTATTGGGAGGAGAGGCAGGCAGGGCACTCTGTATATCCCCTACCTACGTCTCTTTTGGCCTTTTCTTCTGACGTCTCTTTATGATTTTCATTTGCATTATCTTGATTACTAACAAGTTGAGAATCTTTTAATATCTTGAGTGGTCATCCATTCTCTTTTGGCCTGTTCCTCTGACATGGTCAGTTGGATGTGGAAAGGCAAGGCAGAAGGAAGCAGATTCTGTTTACAATTGTTTTCCAGGATAAAAAAACCATGACATTTCAATGCCATCAAAATCAACAGACAGCTGGAAACTCAGGATCAGCTGTGTCACAAATTGGGCATCTACCTCAGAGGTCTTCAGAAAAAAGCACAGAACAAAGAAATGAGAGAGAACCAGTGGCCAGAACCCTGAGAAACTGGGTTGTGATTCAGACATTACCCCAGGAATAAACTGCTACCATCAAACAGTCAACAAATGAACAACTCACTAGCTTAATAATTGCCTTAGAAATAGGCTAGGAACTAAGGCAGAGTTTTGTAAATAACTCATTTCAGGAAATACCCACTAATCAATTAGTAGGGCTTCCATGTAATAGTTTCCCAAGATTTATAGGTAGTAATCATGTGAATTGGATCATTGATTCTAGCATGAGATAAGCAGCAATACTGGTAACCTAATCTACTTAGGTTATCCAAGTAGCTACAAAGAAATTAGCTCTTCTGAGTGGAAGCTAGCCCATTACAGAAGAGTGAAAAGAAACCCATTTATCATGGCAGAGCCTCCAACCAGCCCCGTCTCCCTGGAGCATTCAGCTATGCTGAGAAGATGTTGATGGAGAAGGGAATAATGATCCATAAATAGATACATGGGAAAGGGGAGGGTGATGGGGAGTGTGAGGGAAGTCTCATGAAATCACACAGGGGAAAAATGGCCTCAAAATGCTAAAAAGTGATAACAGTATAGTTATAGGATTACATAAATTGTGTTACAAAGAATAGGACTGTGGAAAGTAGCATTTGATGCTAATGTTGTGTTTGTTTTTTTCTGGAAGAAAACAGGATCTGAAATTGTATGTTGAAAAAGAGAAGAAAATGTATGTGAATATTGCAGCCCCACCTAAAAATATGTTGCTAACACAATGGTTTTTCAGGAAAGAAAAGGCAAGGATGCCTAGAAATAGCTGCATCTAATCAGCCCCCATCCCAAGCAATCAACTGAAGTCCAGGAAATTCCATATGTAACCAGAAGAATAGACATCCTGGAGCATTTTGCTACAGTTAAGATTAGCGGAAACAGCCCCCCAATCAGTGCCAATAACAAAGAACAACTAAAGGTGAAGAAACTGCTGTGGGTCCCTGGGCCTCCCTTCTGGGAAGGTGGTGACCACGGGGGTGAGAAGGATGAGAATTAGGACACAGGCAGTTGTGAGGCTGTGCAGGCAGCCCTTTGTTCTGGTACCACCTCTTCAGCAGCACAGAGCAGTGTGTTTCTCCAGGAAAAATAGTGAAAACAATGGCTCAGCCTATGCCCCTCAATTTATCTTAAAAATCTTTTAGAAAGTTCATGAACATAGCAATGTTTTATGATTAACCCTTTTTGGGTCTTGTTTAAGAAATCCTTCCTAACCCAAAAGTCATAAAGATATTCTGTATTTTCTTCTAAAACTTTTAAATTTTTCCTTGTACAATGAGTGACTCTTTCTCTATGACACTGAAAGATAAACAAAAAAGCAAAGATCAAAAAGGAAATAAAATTTACTTCATTAAAATTAATAACTTATGCTTACTGAAAATATCATAAAGAGAGTAAAATATCAGCCACAAACTGGGAGAAAATCTTAACACTACATAAGTCAAAGGACCAGAATCCAGAATATATAAAGAACTAGTGGCCCGGTGCATGAAATTTGTCCACATTAAAAGGGAATTAATTAGAGGAAATATTTTAATATTGCTATTTGCCCTTTTTCTATAATAGAAGTGTCAGAGGAGAAACCAAGATGGCGGCATAGGTAAGCACCTAAACCGCTGCCTCGCACAACAATTTCAAAACTACAACTAAAAGACAGAACGGACACCATCCAGAACCACAGGAAAGCTGGCTGAGTGGAAATTCTACAACTAGAAGGAAAGAGAAAAGCTCACGGAGAATTGGAGGAACAGCAAAGGGTTGAGGTACAGATAAGGGTCTTTGTGCGCACAGAGAGGAACGGTGGCTGAGAGCCTGGCTGACTTTCTCTGGCGGGAGGGGGAAGGAAGCCCCTGACTGCACTGAACCCCAGTTCCAACTGCCCTGAACCCCAGTTCCGAGTGAAACCCTGTGGACCCAGTCTCATACAGGGGGAGCCTGGACTGTCAGGGAGAGAGAAAGGCACTCGGATACTCAGAGACCCGCGGGAGCCCCGGTGGGCAGGGGTCTGGAAGCATGTGCGCGAGTGTGCACAAAGACTGCGGAGGTTGCCACAGGCTTTCCCTAGCAGAAGGGAGTTGGAAGCTCCTGACTGCACTGAACCCCAGTTCTTACTGCACTGAACCCCAGTTCCAGGCGAGCCCCTGGGGACTCACGCTCTTGCGGGGGGAATCTGGACTCTTGGGCGGAGGCTCAGGAGGCAAGGAAGGCAGAGGTCTGGAGGCGCACATGCGCGAGCGCTCGCAAGAGCAGGGCTGATGGGAAGCCAAGAGTGTCTGCTCCACCCTGAGACTCCACCCCATCCAAGCTGAACACAGAGGCTTTTGCAATTTGGCAAGTCTAATCCTATAAGGCTGTCTCCAGCACCGAACTTCTCCCAGAGTAGACACAGCTGATCCTCACAGCCAGCTGGCCTGGAGGTCAATTCCTCCCAGTGATACCAACAACAATCAAGACTTAACTATAACAAGGCTGTACACGCAGTCCACAAAGAGGTGCACCAAGAGTGTCCACCTCAGGTAACTGGGAGGCCGACCCACTGGGCCATATAGGAAACCTAGCACACAAAGCTACCCTACCAACTCAGGGAAGCAGTGATAATGCGGCGACAAAGAAACAGATCACAAATGAAAGAAATGGAGGAAAACAAATGACTGGATATAGAATTCAAAACCACGGTTATAAGGCTTTTCAAGAGTATCCTAGAAAAGGCCGATAAACATAACGAGACCCTCGAAGATATGAAAATGGACCAACTAGAAATTAAACATACACTGGCTGAAATAAAAAATATTATACGGAGACCCAACAACAGACTAGAGGAACGCAAGAATCAAGTCAAAGATTTGAAATACAAAGAAGCAAAAGACTCTCAACTGAAAAAGCAAAAAGAAAAAAAAAATCCAAAAATTTGAAGATAGTGTAAGAAGCCTCTGGGACAACTTCAAGCATACCAACATCAGAATTATGGGGGTGCCAGAAGAAGAGAGAGAGCAAGATACTGAAAACCTATTTGAAGAAATAATGACAGAAAACTTCCCCCACCTGGTGAAAGAAATAGACTTACAAGTCCAGGAAGCACATAGAACCCCAAACAAAAGGAATCCAAAGAGGAATACACCAAGACACATCATAATTAAAATGCCAAGAGCAAAAGACAAAGAGAGAATATTAAAGGCAGCAAGAGAAAGACAGTTAGTTACCTACAAGGGAGCACCCATATGACTGTCAGCTGATTTCTCAACAGAAACTATGCAGGCCTGACAGGAGTGGCAAGAAATCTACAAAGTGACGAATAACAAGAACCTACAACCAAGATTACTCTACCCAGCAAAGCTATCATTCAGAATTGAAGGGCAGATAAAGAGGTTCACAGAGAAGAAAAAGCTAAAGGAGTTCATCACCACCAAACCAGTATTATAATAAAATGCTGAAAGGTACTCTTTAAGAAGAGGAAGAAAAAAAAAGTAAAGATAAAAATTATGAACAATAAAGATAGATATGATACATATCTATCAACAAGTGAACCTAAAAATCAAGGGAATTAAAAACCTGAGGAACAGAATAAACTGGTGAATATAATAGAATAAGGGGCATAGAAAGGGAGTGGACTGATAATTCTCAGGGGGACAGGGATATGGGGGCGGGGATTGCAGGAAGAGACTGGAGAAAAATCGTACACCTATGGATGAGGACAGTGGTGGGAGGTAAGGGCAGAAGGTGGGGTGGGAACCGGAAGGAGGGAAGCTATGGGGGAAAAAAGAAGAAACAATTGTAATAATCTGAATAAAGATTTATTTAAATAAATAAATTTAAAAAAATAAAAATAAAAAGACCAAAAAATAAATAAATAAATAAATAGAAGTGTCAGAGATAAAAGAAAATTAGTAAAATGTATATGAAAATCTTCCTCCTGTCAGAGTCTGGGGCATGCCGCGGGACTCAGAGTCAAGTCCCTGCCCACCCACGTGAGCCTTAAAATTGCATGAGACCCAGACCTGGCTGGCCCCATCCCTGTCAAACCCCACCAGGTCGGGGGAGAGGGTGCGCAGCCTCAGATCCCCCATCAAGCCCCACCAGGTAGGGGGTGCAGCCTCAGGTCCCCTGTCAAGCCCTGCTGGGTGGGGAGCACAGCCTCAGGTCCCCCGGCCTGGTGCCGGGGCAGGGGCATGACCTGAGGTTCCCCGGTCCAGTGCCAGGGTGGGGAGTACGGCCTGAGGTCCCCAGTCAAACTCCACCAGGCAGGGGCATGGTCTGAGGTCCCCTGGCCTGGCGCCAGGGCAAGGGGCACAGCCTGAGGTCCCCCATCAAGCCCCACCAGGCGGGGGGGCGCAGCCTCTGGTCCCCCACCCCGGCCCGGCACCACACAGCCTCAGGTCCCTGCTGATTGCTCATTAGGGCTCCTTATGGGAACCCTGCCTCTGCAGTGGGCGCAGCCATCTTGTGATGGCGTGAGGGTCAATTTTCATATTACCTCTTTATTATATAGGATGCATATAACCTGTTTAAAAATGTACAAAAGACATGATAAGGTAATTCACTAAAAGAAATGTGGATGACCATTCAAGATATTAAAAGATTCTCAACTTTGTTAGTAATCAGGAAAAGGCAAATGAAAATCATAATGAGAACATTTTACATACACTAAATTAGGGGTGGGGAATGTCCAGCCCACAGGCTGTATAAGGCCCTTGGAATCATTGGGTCTGGTGCTGCCAAGGCATTAGGGGTGAATTAATTAGATGTTTGACCAAATATAGCAGGCTGATTTTTAAGTTGATAATTTTGTATGGCCTGAGAATGATGTTATAAATATCCAAAAGGCTCTTGGCAGAAAAAAGGTGCCACCCCCCCCCCCCCCGCACTAAATGGACTAAAAATTTATGAAGTTTGACAGTGACAGATGTTGAGAATGTAAAAAACAATCTCATACAGTACTGTTAGGACTGGAAAATAGTACACTTTCTTTGGAAAAAACTTGGCAGTATCTAGCACAGGTAAAGATTACATTTCTATGGCCCAACACTTCCACTCCTAGGTGTGTGTACTCTAGATAAATTCTTGCACATGTGCACTAGGTGAAATTTTAAGACAATAAAAGCACTATAAATATTAGCACAAACACAATCAAAGCTGAACAAATATTATTTGGTTATACCTACATTGTAGTTAACTATTTTTAGAAAGCAAGCATATGATAAACACAAAATTCAGGAAAGTGGTTATTTTGAAAGGAAAGAAGGAGAATGCGAGGAGGATACAGCTAGTTTCAGTTACATTGTTAATATTGGATTCTTCAGTTGGTCAGTGGATAATATATAATTCATATATTCCATTATAAGCATAGAATATTACACAATAAATTACTTTTTATTTGTGTGTTTTTTAAAGTGAACAAAGACCAAAAATCTCAACTTTTTTCTTCCAGTTCACTAATTCTGTCTTCCATTGTTTCTAATGCCATATCAGTTCTCTGGGTCTTTAGTCTCATTTGTTATGTATTTTTTACTTGAAAGTTTTATTTTTTTTCAAATCCACCTGATCATATTTCATAGTTTCTGGTATCTTATTATACTTCAGATATTCTATTTTTATTAAGTATATCAAACCAACTTATTTTATCTATACTAATAAAAGGGTAATATGCTCATTGGACTGGACATCTTCCAGACAAAGCCACAGTGGCAGGGGCCAAGGCAGAGGCAGTTAGGGGCAATCAGGCTGGCAGGGGAGAACAGTTAGGGGGCAGGCAATCAGGCCAGTAGGGGAGAGCAGTTAGGGGGCGATTAGGCTGGCAGGGGAGAACAGTTAGGAGGCAATCAGCCTGGCAGACAGGGGAGCAGTTAGGTAGAGGCCAGTAGGTAGAGGCGGTTAGGGTCAATCAGGCAGGCAGGGAAATGAGTGGTTAGAAGCCAGCAGTCCTGGATTGCAAGAGGGTGCTGAGGGATCGCCTTCCCCTGCACCCCCACAATGAATTTCATGCACCAGGCCTCTAGTATTTTATAATTACTAATTCCAATATCAAACATTTTTGTAGCTATAATATTTTTGTTTGCTATTTCTATTTATTCTCCATCAAATGACTTGTTTCCTCTTCTGCTTTATATTTTTATATTTTAGTGAGTTTATAAATACCCAAGGAAACTATTTGAGGCTTTGGTTTAATTTATATTTATCTAGGAAGGCATTGCTAATAATGAGTCACTTTAAATTAAATTCTAAAGGTAGGTGTTTTGGGACCACATAGGTAGTGTGAATTCTAGATTTTGGCTCTAAATCCTCATGAGGATCTCCGATGAATAGGAATTTTCAAGGTAGACCCTACCTAGAGCCAAGGTTGAAAGGTTGAGATAAGAGATATTTTTTTACTATTTTCCTTTGTGGGATACATTTTCTTCTTTTGGTTTACTCTTGCATTAAAGATGTCAACTCCTAGGTCCTGGCCTGTTTAGCGATCTTTTTCTGTCCTCACCTTGTTCAGGTCCTAGGTATTGTATGCTGACTCCTGCTTGATTCCCATTAAAATGATGACTCTACACCACCAGGGATAATTAATGGGACCCATTACTTCAGAAAGGTTACCTCTGAAAACTTGTGCTTTATTGTAATTTTCAGGCTCTTATAATTTCCTTTATTTTCCTGACAGCTCAGATAAGCATTTTAACATCTTTTATTAAGAATTTTTAGGTTTTGTGAGCTAGGAGGCTGTTGTAGTACTTTTTCTTCAATATTGTGGGAAGTGGAAGTTTTGGCCTTATTCTTAAATACTCTAATATACAAAATTTATATTGTAAGGTAAACTGAATTGAGGAACTGACATAGTCCTTCCTCCTCCCCCACCCCCAGGAAAAATCCTCTGAACACATCAGGCTCAAACAACTGAGCTATTGGGGGCAAGTTATCATCTTACCACATTACAGACAGCATGGCTGCTGCCCCAGTGCAATCCTGGCCAACATCTTCTAGTAGGAGACAGACTGAATGTAGAGCGAGTGAAAAAGGAGCAGTGTCTTTCATGGATAGGCACCTGGCATGAAGTATTTATTTTGAGCTTCACAACAACCTAATGAAATGGGCAGCATTGCTTTCATTTTATAAATAAGAAAAGTGAACCTAACAGTGTTAAGTGATTCATCTGAAGGACACAGAAGGAGCTGGAATGTTCTGAGAGATCATCCAGATGTGTCTCCCTAGAGCATCTTCAGAGGACCTGTGGATACTCAGCCATCCATTCATCCGTTTGTGAATTCATTCGAGATACCTTTCTTAAAATTTGCCATGTGTAAGACACTGTGCTAAACACTGACATAAAAAAAAAATGAGTAAGACCAAAAAGCTTAAATTCTCACATGTGAAGATACATAAACAATTATAATATAGTACAGTAAGTCCAATGATAGGGATAATGAGAATGTTGGGAAGAGCTCATTGAAACCAGCTCAGGGATAGCTTTGGGGTCAAACAAGGGAAGGTGGCTACTGACAGAAATGGATGGTGAGATAAAGGTAGAATTATCAATAACAAGAGAAGATGGAGCAGTCTTTCTTCTTGAAGCTGACCTTTCAGGAGCCAATCATTCCTTTTTTTTTTTTTTTTTTTTTTTTATTCTAAAAAGAAGAAAGTAGCAGCTCAAACTACTGTCTATAAAGAGGATTTATTATTTCTAGTTACCAGGAACCAAAGCTGTTGCAGTGCAGGGTCAGCTCACTTACTGGAGGGAACAGATCAGTGATGGTTTGCTTTTCCAGCTTGTGATCTCGGGAATGGAAACATTGCACAGGGGAGAGACTCGACTGCTACAGTTACTTTATAACTGCATTTTCCTCTCAGATTGCTCAAGTCCTTATATCGAGAGCTCTAATCCAATTGTATCAGACCCCATCTCTCTACTGCCCAACAAGTTTCCATGCTGGGTCTTGCAAAATGAAGCTATAAGCTTTTCTTCTACCAAAGGTTTGAATCGATGTCGGAGTTAATCCAGTTACCCTGGGCACTCTTAAACCCTTCGAAAAGTAGATCTGTCTTGCTGCCTTGTTAATGGTGTGAGATTTCCCTCTACTCAGCAATGTTCTTCACTTTGTTCGTTATGCCTACTTGGGTTTACTAGTACCTTTGTCTGAACCAACATGATGGGCAGACCTTTTGGCAAGTGGACTGTGTTTATTTCTAGGGATTACAATGTGGGTCATAGACACTGAGACTCAATATCCCCTGGGAATCCTTATCCCACTCTAGTTGTTTGTTCTGAAAACAAAGCTGTCATCAATGAGCCTGGAAAACAGAGCCCAGAGCTTTAAGGTTGTTGTAGCAGTTACTTGATATTAGAGCTAAACTGAGTATGCTCAGTGGTGTTAATTGGGGTCAACTTCCAACATGCTTTTGAGGTCTGTGATTGCTACCACTACAACCTAAGTCTCTTAAAGGCAGCATAATTATCAGTAGTCCAACCCAAACCCTAGTCTCTCAGATAAGTCACTCTCCATCATAATGGAATATATAGTTTGAGATCGGGGTCTTGCCAAACTAAACTTCTGTTGAGTGATTTCTAGTGAGTCTCTTATATCCATGATTCTTGGCAGTACAGTTTGGACAGGGCAGAAAGACTTGTTTCAAATCCTTTTTATAACACTTTTTAAATGTGTGACTTTTGGGCAAGTTACTCAAACTCCTTTACTTACTTCGTTTTCAAAGTTGGGGCAATAATGTTCCCAACAATGTTCATTTCAGAGGTTTGTTGTGAGGACTAAGTGAAATAATGTATGTAAAGCACTTCACCTGGGACATGGCTTAGAGTAGGTGCTCAATAAATAGTGGTTGCAGTACTGATTGCCTTACTGACAAGGGTATCATGGCCTTGTCTGACTGATTTGCTGACTGATTGCCAAGTACAGATTATAGAATTAGGTTCAAAATTGTAGGGAGAACAAGTCAAGTTGGAGATTAGTAGACTGATTTCCTACACTCGTATTTGCCCAGTAGTTGGCCAAATGTTTACAATATCGTCAGAAATGTGAAGCCAAGGGGGCACTTGCAGATGAGACAAGTGCAATTGTTTTACAGTCGTGGTCGTCTCTGTGGCCACAACTGAATTCATCAGTCCCCCCTGTGTAGCATGTCTTTGCTCCTTGCAGCTCCTCTTTGCTTTCCACGGCATGATTCATGAGATCACTCTGTCCTGAGTGTCAGAAGTTGGGTCCTAAAGCACCAAGGGAACAGTGTCGAGTGTGATAGCGAAGGAGACATGCTGAAAAGTGACCATAAGAAGAGCCCAGCTGGATACTGTGCTGGATACTGTTCTGGGAGCTAGACAATGATGGCCATGGATAGCATCTCTGTTCTCAAATTGCTCACCACAGTTTAGTGGGTGAGACAGACAGGCACACAGACAATGCCATTGCAGAGCAGTGAGTGTCACTTAGATTTCAGTGTAAGATTCTAGAAGCTATAGCTGACCCTCCTGGGAGGTCAGAGAAAGGGGCACCAATGCTGAGAAATAAAGATGTAAAAAAGAAGTCAGCCAAAAGAGTAGACATATGGGATGTAGGGTGATGCTGGAAATGCTAGGAAGAAACAAGAGAAGAGAAATTTTGCAAAGCACTCTTTGCAAATGAGTGAAAATGAGAGATATTTGAGGAACTGTTTGTGCAACTGCTATTGGTGCCTCTTTGGTGTCTTATAAGGGGCTTTGTCATCTAAGGAAGACTGATTGGTGACCTGCACTGGGATGCAGATAATTCTGCCCTGAAGACCCCACTGTGAGAGCCAAATCCTTTAGTTTCATCCCCCTTTCTCCTCCCTCAGCTCCCTAAACGTTTTTCTGCATCCCATGTACATTGTCAAGGAGCTTTGCTACAGTGTGGGACTCAGGGAACTAACTCACAAAGGTAGGGTCTGGATGCGATCCATGACCTTCCTCATAAGGTCCACCTGTTCATCAGGCACAAGCACTTGCTGGCTGAGCTTCATGCTGTTAAGCCCCATTTTGGCCCTGGACCCTAATCCCTTTGCTGGTTTCCCTCTAAGAGAAGGTTTTTCTTTCAGCCCCTGTGCTCAGAAAAGGAACCATAGTACTTTCTTCCTCCATCCCAGTTCTTTCAACCTTAGACGACCTGTTTGCAGCCACCTGGATCCTGACTAAAGAAAAACTTCCATAATCCACCAGTCACAAAAATATCTAAAATAGGAGTCAATCTCCCTTCTTTTTTCTCTCTGTCTCTCCATCCACTCCACTCTCACTCTGTCTCTTCTCTCTCTTCTCCCACTCACCTCTTCTCCCTAACCACCACCTCCAACACCACATGCAAAAAATTCTCTGTTGTCCCTCTCTTCAACTTTCAAAGCTTTTATGATTGTTTTCCAGTTTTTCAGACTCTCTGCCTTTTCTGTGCAATCTCAAATTTCTATCTCTTTTTCAAAGTGTAACCAATACTTATTGAGAACCTAATATACACTAGAAATACATGCTTTATGTATACATGAACTCATTTAATCCTCTAAAAATTATGTGAAGTAGATATGATTATATCTGATATTTTTTTAAATGAGGAAATTGAGGGTCAGCTGTATGAAGTAATTTCGCCAAGATCACCAGCTAGTGTATAGCAAAGAATTCAAATCAGGTCTGATTCAAAGCCCATGAGTCTCCTTTTGTATTTTGTAAATTTTTCCTAATTATGAGAGCTTATGCAGTTTTAAATATATTCATAAAATTGGCATACATATATGCATGTATATATTTTTCCAGCTTCATTGAGATGTAATTGTCATATAACATTGTATAAGTTTAAGGTGTATAATATGATGATCTGATGCCCTATATATTGCTAAATAAGTGATTACCACAATAAGGTTAGTTAATACCTTCATCACCTCACATAATTACCTTTCCTTGGTGTGAAAATATTTAAGTTCTACTCTTTTAGCAAATTTCAAGTATATAATATAGCACTGTTAGCTATAGTCTCTACGATGCACATCCAATCTCCAGAACTTATTCATTTTATAACTGGAAATTTATATTCTTTGACCAACAGATTCCCCACCCCCCTTCCACTCTCTGTCTCTGTGAGTTTGGCTTTTTAAATTCCACATATAAGTGATATCATACAGTATTTGTCTTTCTCTGCCTGACTTATTTCACTTAACATAATATGCATATATATTTTATATATGTAATTTTCTACAAGAAAGTAATCTCAAGCTAAGTTATAGTCAAGCTATTCACATTCTTAACAGAAATATAAAATCATTCCACTGAAACTCTTTTAACAATAAATCCTTTAAAAATATTTGTCAGTTTGTTGATAAATAATCACTTCACTGTTTAGATTTATAATTCTTGAATTCCTACCAAATTGAATATTCTTCAACAAATGTTTATTAATCATTTATATTTCCTAATTTTCTTCTCTTTAAAGCAGGAGTTGGCAAACTGCAGCCCCTGGGTCAAGTCTGGACCACAGTCTGTCTTTGTAAATAGAATTTTATTGGGACACAGCCACTCCCTGTCATCTATGTCTTGTCTGTGGCTGCTTTGGTGCCTTTCTGCAGAGTTGGCTAGTTGCAACAGAAGCAGTATAGTCTGCAAAGCCTTCAGTGTTTACCATCTGGACCAAACAACAAAGTTTGCGCACCCCTGCTCTTGAGCATAGACTCCTGTATTGTCAATATCCTATTCCCTTTACCTTGGATTTTCAATACTTGCTGCATGTCTCGAGTTGATTTTTTTATGCTACTTTTATCCTCAGTAAGAGAGATATATCTAGATGTTATGTTTGCAGGATGTGGGAATTTCCCTCAACTGTTTTTGCTGACCACTGGCCTGCTAGTCAAGTCCCTTCTCTGGTTTACAGAAATGTGATTGCACATTTTACTGCCTACTTTCCATGTCTAGCTGGTACTCATGTAACCTGGCTCTGGGGTCCCATGAGAGGATCTTCTATCTCCACCCACAGTTTGTTTCTCTGGTAGAAACCATTCATAAAATCATTGGTATTTCTATTACTTTGATTATAGTTTCATTTGGTTAATATAGCAGATATACCACTTACTAACAGAGTGAATTTGGGTAAATTATTTTTGCTTTATGTCAGTTTCTTATCATCTGTAAAAATCACAGAGATTATGCTATGGCCTTCCTCATGAGCACTGAAAGAGACAGTGTTCACTGGGATACCTATGAGCTCCTCGACATTTCCCAGCCTTCCTTGCTGTAATTGGGGCCATGTGACCAGATGACTGGGAGGGAAGGCTAATGCAGTTAGTAGCTGGTTTGCCTTCTGCATCCCTGTCCTCTACCACAGTGCCTTAGAGTGGTAACATTATATGGAGGGAGCCTCAATCCATGAGTTACTAGATGGAAGAGAGTCTCTGCTTATCTAAATCAGACTTTGCATGAGCAAGAAATAAACTTGTGTTAACTATATAAATTGTTGAGTTATTTTATCTTTACCACAATGTACCTCTTGCTATTATAATTCATACAGGGTTGTTCTAAACACTAATTAATGCATAAAGAGTACTTGGATTTGTGACTAGCATACAAAGTGCTGTAAAAAATGTTTTCCTTCCTTACTCATCTTATTATTATTTAAAGGACCATAATTCTTAGCTTGGACTCACACCTCTATCATTCTACTCATTACTCTATTTATGAAGAACTGTCCTCATAAGAATGAATTTACTATACACACTCATCATCATCATCATCATCATCATCATATTGTTTTAGGAAGGTTAATAGTCTCTAAATGAATTAGAAACTTGGAGGTGGGTTGGGATAAGGAATAGTTCTCTCACCATCTCAAAAGATAGCTACCCACAGATTAAATTCTGTTTAGACAGAGTCTGTGTCTCTGAGCAAGAGTATGAAATCTATGTGTATTGCTACCTTCTCTCAGGTTGCTGGGGCTGCTCTGTTTCATGAGGAAAAGCACAGGAAGACTATTTTTTTTTTTCAGTATACTTCCATTTACCTTTCAGTTAATAGAAATTTCTCCCCAATTCTGCAGTAGGCTGTTTTTACCTTTCAGGGTTAATCATTTTCATCCTTTTCCAAGTCTCCATTGATTCTTTATCAAACCATAAGTCTTATTTCAGGTCTCCACTGGCATTCGCTCAGTCATGCCTCTCACACAGGTTACATTCAGTCCACACATTCCCAATAAAGTTATTTTCATTCCTAAGCTGTTTGCTTTGATTACTCTTTCACTAGTTGGAACATGGAACACAGGAAAACAGATGTGATTAAAAGAGTTGCTAAAGTTCTATATTCTCCTCCCCCCAAATTGTAACTCCTTTCAAATAGCAAGCCATCTCTTGTTTCTTCTTTGATATATCATGTATGCATGATCTAGCTCTCTTATTTTGGGAAAATATAACTCTATTATTCACTGTCTGCATCCCGAACCCCAGTGTATATCATCTCTTCATGCTGTTTTAGAGTTAGTCGAAGTATAAACAGGACAATGTGGTGGGATTGCATCTTAAAGAAACCTCAGATAGGACAAAGGCCCCATGCTTACCTCTTTAAAGCATTATCTTGGCCCTTTCCCTGTTTAGTCCACACAAAGATCATTGTCCCAAAGAGAGGTAGTGGAAGTAGGAGGGACTCTGGACACTCTCCATTCTAGATCTAAACCCTGGGTAGAAACTTATTAGCTAGGTGAAATTGATAAAACTACTTTGCTTCTCTGAGCTTCGGTTTCCTTTATTGTAACCACACATGTCATTGAAAAGGTTAAATAAGGAACTATAAAAATATTTGACACAGCTGGTTTTCCTTCTTTCTTTATTTTAATTGATTAGTACTTTTGTGCTTTAATGTCAGAATCTCACAAAGAGACATTTCCCCCCCACAAAAGAGCAGCTTTGTGCCACCTTTTGACAAAGGTTTCAGTGCCCCTCACTGAGGTCCAAAAACCTGACCCTCCTTTCAATGAATGTTGGAAGAAAACAATTTTTCAACAAAACAGATGATTTTCCTCCTTTGTATGCAGTCCTTGGATAATGCAGCCAAATCCTCTGATAGCTCAATCTTGTCTGACACAACTTTTTCTGAGCACCATGAATGGAGATCACTGTTGCTTCTGTTCCTCTTCCTGCCCATGAAGGTCTCCTCTTGTTCATTCATCTCTTTAAGGTTTGTGATCTCAAATTCCTATTTTATTTACTTATTGTGGTTATTGATGGAACTTCATATCCCACTAGTAGTCCTTGGCCTGGAGAATCATGAGATTTCCTTTAATCTTTTTTAAATGATGTAGCCATTTTATTGGGGTATTCAAATGTCTGATAAAAATCAGGCTCCATCCACCAAAAATTTTGTGGTCATAGCTTGGTTATGGACCTAATGAGAAAAGTAGTTTTCCAAACTTCCTGAGATGAATTTTAGTGCTTCTTATAATTTGTCAACCAGCTTATCCAAGCCAGATTCTTAAAGTGTGTAGATCTTCCTTTTATCATTGTTGGCCTAGGACCAAGGCCTTGAGTACATTTTGGAAAGCTGACCCACAATCCCTGACCTTGGACTACAAATACACTTAAAGGTAAAGCTTATGTATTGGTGTATTTAAAAAACAATATGGAAGGACCATTCCCTCTTGGCCAGCCTTTTGATTTTTCAGGGAAAGGAGCCATGGAGACACTTTTCTCATATCTTTGTATCCCTTTCAATATTTAAATATCCTGGGCTTTATATCCCAAAGTGGCCCATATCAGACTATAGATACTTTGCTTTATCTCAATTGCCTTCAGGAAAATGATCCAAGAAACTACACTCATTGGCATCTTTCCTTGTAACTCCTATTAGTCTAAGTACTTTAATATTAGTAAATGGTGGAAGATTATTTTATGATTTTTGTGAATAGCATTGTAGCTTACTGAAAGGCTTTTTAACATAATCATTGCCTCCTTTTATTTTTAAATCTCTAGAGTTGCCATTTGTTTTTTGAAGTTACTTTAAGGATCATCTTTCAGAAGGAAAACAACCTAGTATATAAACCACTTCTGAGTCTGTTTATCCGGAGTAGAGGGTGAGGACACTTTTAGGCATGAAGAAAACAATTAATTTCATGGGTATTAAGATGTAGGACCGGAGGATGTTGATGCCAATGCCCTCGGGAAGGACAGGAGGCCAAACTGAATATTGCTGAATTTGTTTTCTGAATAAATATTTTAAAACATCCACCCTTTATTTTCCATCTCTTGACCTGCACACCTGATTAAACATTTTTAAAAGTAACTGCAAAGTCAAATGATCAAGGATCAGCTACAATTGCACCTCCTGGAGAAGGGAGTCAAGTGAGGTGGGAGAATAGCATGTGGGGAATACTAGGAGAGGGGAGACAAATGGGACAGCCAGTGAAGTGTCTCAGGAGAAGGCTGAGGACGTCATTCTGGAATCTCCCAGGTCTGTTGACTAGGCCAAGCAGGTTCAGACTGAGGCAAGAACTCATAAATAACTCTGGTAGTGAGTTAATCGTTTAACGAATACAGAAACTATGCATGGGCCTCAAGGTAAAAGGTTAACAGGCAGGGTTTCAAAAACAATTTCATTAAGTAGTCGGTAGTAGTCAACAACTAATGTCATGTGTTCCTACATTCAAACAAGAAATGGGTTCAAATGAACTAATGCATCCTGGATTCAAAATTATAAAAAAAGAGATGATTGGGAGATGGAGGAAAACTGAAATCTCAAGATATAAGTAAAAGAATCATAAAGCACATAGCAGATATTGAGAAGTTAATCGTGCATATGTTGATCTTGTATAGATAGTGGTTCTGGGAAGGACCTTGTCTTCATCTTTCTGTTCCTCACATGGGGTCAATTCAATAAGTGCGAGTTGAATTCCACTCAGCTCAATGTTACACTTGCATTGTGGTTGTATATTGTGGTTGTGCAGGAAAAAAGTTAAAAAAATTATTTATAGTACCACAAATTCCATAAAATGAGTTTAATTCACTTGTACCTTCAAAGAGAGAAAAAATGAAAATATGATACACTCATTAATTAATAAAATTAAGGTATATGTTTTAAGGAACTGGAAAGAAATCCAGATGTTAAGTTTTACCTCCCAAAATCAAGTGAACTGAAAATGGATTGCCAATCACTGCCACGACCATAACAGTAATAGCAAATACAGGAGAAACACTTCCAAGTATTTTACACATTAATGCATTGAATCCTCAGAAAAACCTACAAGATAAGATCATTGTCCTTATTTCACAGAGAAAAAACCACTGAGGCATGGAGAGGTTACATTACTTGCTCCAGGTCATACAAACAGTTAGAGGAAGAACCTGGATTTGAATCAATGCATTTAGGTTCTGGACTCTGTGTTGTGGATGCTTGCTTAATTATTTTACTACAGTATTGTGAAACAAACTGGGAAAAGGTAAGAAAAATATTATAAAATTATGTTGTACACCTAAAAGTATTAAAATGTTAAATATCAATTATACCTCAATTAAAAAAAATGAATTACATATATTCTTACATTTATGAACTAACTAGTAGCCCTGCATACGAATCTGTGCACCAGTAGCTCTCTGTGGGGCCTGGCCTCTCTGCGCCCGCTGCCCAGAGGCCCATCCGTGGCTGGGCACAGAATGCTAGCCTCGTTGCCATGGCGAAGAAGCAAGCATTCCGCCAAGCCACTCTCAGCAGCCACCCCCCTGGGACTAGGAGACTCCGGTGGGGCTGAGAGGACTGGTCACCATTATCTTGTGGCTATGGGCGCTGCCATCTTTGTGATGGAGTGATGGTTGATTTGCAATTACCCTTTTATTAGATAGGATTTTCTTGACAATCTTTTAAGAATCTTAGTAAGAATTCTTAGTAAGAATCTTCCATCAAGAGACCTTAACTTACATAAGTAAAAATAATAATAATAAATTCTCTTTAAAAGATAATGACAAAAGAAAAAAATAAAAAGGGAAGGAGAACAAGAGCAGTGAGTGGTGTTGGGTTTCCAGGGTAAATCTCTCTAAGAAGGTGACTTTTGAGTCAATCCTTAAAGAAGCTGAACAGGGAACCCTGCGGGTATTTGGAGGAAGAGTTTTCCAGTAAGAGGGAAGTGCAAGTGCAAAGGCCCTAAGGTGGAAGCATGCCTGGAATATCTGAAGAAGGAGTTCCCATGACTGGAGTAGAGGGAACAAAGGTGTGATTCATAGGAGATAAAGTGAGTGGGGTAAATAAGGAGCAGATTATATAGGCCTACATAAATCATAATAATGATTTACCTTTTACTCTGAGGCCACTGTGCGTTTGGAGCACAGTGACATGATCTGACTAATGACTTACTTGGGTTAGTGTGGCCAGAGAATGGCCATGAGGATAAGAATGGATAGGAGGCAAAGGCAGAAGCAGGGAGACCTGTTAAGAGTAGGGGGGTAGCAGTGGAGATGGTATTCAATTTCGAATATTTTTAAAATAAAGAGCCTATAGAATTTTCTGATGGACAAGATGTGGAGTGTAAGAGAGAGAACTCACGAACAAAATTGTGGATTTCTGCTGGAGTGACTGGATTGCTGGGGGAACTTCCTTTTTGGTAGCAGTGGAAGAAGAGCTATCAAGGGTTCAGTTTTAGAAGGGATAGTTTGAAGGTGTCTAAGTATTCAAGTAGAAGCACAAGATCTGGGGTTTAGCAAATGCTAGACACAAACAAGTTGGAACCATAGCACAAGGATGGATTAAAGCCATAAACTGGATGAGATCACCTAGGGAGTAAGCTAGATAGCAAAGAAGGTCAAGTTACTGATCACTGAACATTCAGAGAGTGCAGGGATGAGGAGAACCAGCAAAAGAATCCAAGAAGGCCTCGCCAGTGAGGTAGGAAGAAAACAAAGTGAGTGTGATATTTTAAAAGCCAAGGAAAGAAAGGGTTTCAAGGAGAAGAACGCTATCAACTGGGTCAAATGCTGCTAATAGGACAAGTCAGATGAGGTCTGAGAAATGAGCCCAAGATGTAGAAACATGGAGGCCATTGTGACATGGAGAAGAGCAGCAAAGGTCAGAAGGAGAGTGTGGCTAAGTGAGTCTGAGGCTGGACCAATCATTATTTTAGCAATGTCATTCTCTTGGCTTGGCATCTTCTTAGGTGGATTCCTCAAGGGGGAAAGATTCCTTTTTAAAAAAGTGCCTCCATGGAGCTCTACCTTTCCATAGCTTTCATCATGCATTCATTTGTGTATTCAGGTGTTTTCTTGCCAATAAATGCATAGTGATTGATGCTTCCTTTGGGCAAAGGCATGGGAATGTAGAGAAATAGGACATATCATTCCATTGTCAGGATACTGCCCAGCACACTTTGCTTTCCTTCACTTCTGGAAATATGTTTCACTGTGCTATGAGTATAGCTGAGGTCGTCTCACCTCCAACCAAGAGTGGACAGATGACCTAGGCCTGGCCAACCAGAATGCTACATTTCCTCTGCCACAGTGATTGGCTCAAGGCCAGCAGACACCATCACACCAAGAGCTCCACCCTCTTGCACCTGGCTTGGGAAGGACTTGGGGAGGAGGGAGCAAGTGGCTGGAATGGGAACAAGTCTTCAGCTCCCCCTAGAGGACCCAAACTGTCCACCTACATAAGGCAGGAGGTTGTGTACCTTCCAGAGGGCCAATGGCAGGCTCTCTTCGCAAGTGGACAGTTGTTACCACAGGGAGATCCCTAGCAGAAGGGCATGCCACACAGGGAACCTCCCTTTCTGACGTGGCTCCCAACAGCTGACTCGGTACTTCATTGGAGCGACCTCCAGAGCAGCCTGGCTGTTTTGCATTATCAGCATCCATTACAAAGCCACATGATAAATGATGGCCTGTTTCCTCACTTCTGTTTTTGAGGGCACCACAAAAGGACATCACACTCAGCAGGCATGCCGGGCCAGATATCCCCTGCCCCAGCCCTCCCACCCCTGCCATGAGGAAGGTTCTCTCCAGTGCACGATTGATCACAGGAATGGCAGGGGTCCAGATGAAACTGGGGAGAGGAAGGATGGGCAGTGGGATTAAAGTGGATGGAAAAGTTAAAAGAGTGAGAATTTTTATTTTTGCAATGTGTCCCTCTGCTAACCATTATTTCAAAGCTTCCTGAATGGAAACGAATCAGGAAACATCAGTGGGACTAATAAAATCTTACTGGGGAACAGCTGGGGATAGCATCGGTGATCATTAATAATACTACTATTGTGTGGAACCTTCTTTGGTCATACATAAACTTGGCTAATACTCTTTTATCTTTCAATGTCCCCCAGTTTTCTTTTTTGGACAAAAAAAAGAGTATGATTCAGAGAGTTAAGTGACTGGCCCAAGGTCACCAGCAGTGGATTAAGACAGCAAAAGGTTGAAATTATGTTGCTGTAATTCAGTTTCTTTGCTCCTCCCAGCTGGGTGTGCTTAGTTTTCCTGGACGGTCCTGGTCCCTTGCGTTACCACCTCTGCCCTGAAGGGGTAGGGGGTAGGGAGTAGTAGGGGGTAGGGGGTAGAGGGACCCAGCTGGCTTTCAGTCTCAGCTAAAAGGGCTAACAATGTTACTTTCCACACTCAGCCAGAGGACGGACGCCCTAGGACAGATCCCCATGGCTTTCTCTGGAGATTGACCTGGTTGACCGGGCCTGAATAGTGCGTCAGATCTTAAAGAATTCATTGACTTTGATCCTCTTCCCCTTCTCTTTGTGGTAGGAGCTTTTGATATCCTGGTCCTCAATTTAAAACGAAATTCACATGGACCTTAGCTTCTCTTTCTGTGCAAAGTTCATTCATTCATCAATCAGATGCATTTATAAAGCAGTAGTATTTATGGAGCACTCACTCTGTGCCAAGTGCCATGCTAAGTTCGGGAAGGACAGTGGCACAATCCAGTTTAAGGGTTAGGAAACCCTTCCCTGAGGAAGGACTGGCTACGCTGGGACTTGAAGGATGAGCAGGCTTACGCTAGGTGAAGCAAGGGCTGGAATAGCCTTCCAGGACAGCAGGTCCAGATACCTGGAAGCAGGAGAAAGCAGGGCCCCTCGGAGAAATGCCAAGGTGCTCAGTTAACGAGGACTCCGGAAATACAGACTACAGAGGCATGACACGGGTTAGGGTGTTGTCTTTCTCCCAAGAACAATGGGTAGCTAGGATGGTTTTAAACACGCGTGCTTCTAGCTTCGTTTCTCTCTCTCTCTCTTCCTCTCTCTCCCTCTCTCTCCCTCTCTCTCTCTCTCTCTCTCTCTCTCTCTCTCTCTCTCTCTCTCTCTCTCTCTCTCTCTCTCTCTCTCTCTCCCCCCCCCTGGAACCAGAATAACTCTGAGAGAAAATCAAACGCTTTTTGATAAATACCTGAGTTCCCAGGCCCTGGCCACTGCTATGCCTCTTTAAGCAAAGGTGTGGATTCCCCCCAGGACCTTGGATCACAGTAAATTAATCTGCCTTGTTGGAGAGAAGAGGGGGGGCAGACCTGAGAGGTGTAGATTATCCCCTGGCTAATCTACAAGACTGGCCCTGAACAGAAAATGGTTAAGAGAATTCCAGTGACCAAGGCGACGCAGGGAAGGGGATTAGGAGGGAACAAGCATGGCCAGGAAGGAACAATCCAGTCCTAAAATTCTGTGATCCCAGGCCAAATTCCACGAGTGCTTCAGAAGGCACCGAGCCATGCTCATAACCGTGCGGGGAACGAAAACACGAGGTCGCGGCTCCTGCTCTCCTGCTGATTTGTTTTGGGTGTGCCCTTTAGATTCCAGCTCTTACTCTCCACTCAGGGAGTGGAATCCTGGAATGTGCTCCTTTTTTTTTTTTTTTTTAACCTTTTACCTCTCCTTTTCATCCAGCCCACCCCCGTTCCAAAGAGCTGCCCCTGTTGGAACCATTCTCATCACTGTTTCTGCTGCTTGAATGTCATCCCCTCTGCTGCCCAGGAGAGGCCTCCGACAGAAAAAGAGAGGGACGCCAAGTCTTATATGGCTAATCATAACGGCCCTGCCTGAGGACCTCTGCTCGGGCTGCTGTGTCAGCCTGGACACTTTCTCGAGGTATCTGCTTGGCTACTTGCCTCACATCAAGTCTTTGCTTATCTATTACTTCCTTATCAAGGTTCGCTCTACCTTATTTAACACCACCCATCTGCCCAATCCCCCTTACCCTGCTTTCTGTTTTTCTATTCATCTGTGTTATAATGGACTCTGTAATTTACTTATTATCTATGCTTATTGCCCTTTATCAATCAGGAATATAAGCTCACCAGTGCATAGGGAGATGCCTGGCATGTGGAAGTGCTCATTAATTGAGCGGATGAATGTTCTCTCAGCAGGATGAGGTGCTGTTTTCTCCATTCGTCCACCCTGTGTTGGCAGTGTGACATTAGCAAGGTGTGTGGTGGTACGTACAGGTATCATCTCTGTTCCAGGGTGTTCTCAATATTCAGTAAATTCTCTTCAGATGCGTAGGAATGAAACCAAAGATGAGGACTCAGTCTCTGACTGGCGCCGAGATCCAGGAGAAAAGGTTCTCGGTGCCAACAGACACATCTATAAACAAATGCTTTTAAAATAGAAGCGAGAGATGGCTGAACCCTGAGAACTGTCCCTGAGGTATGCACGCGCTTGCAGGCAGGAGGTGGCAGGCCAGCAAACACTGACCACGCTCCAATCAACAAGGTCAGCGCACAATTTACAAGGAGGAAGTCATCTATTTTTACTATTGCAATTGTTTTCCTGTTTTCCTTTATTCGGTATGTTAACACAGGAGACTGATTCCAAGAGTTTTGTTTGAATGCTTGCCTCTCTTATTTTTCTTTTTAAAATTTTGATGCAGCCTTGTATTTCCAGAGAGCAACTGTTTTCCCACTATTTAAAGAAAGCGCGGAGGAGTCTGGGCCACCTGACAGGCTGAACAATGCTGGGCTGATGTGAAGTGGAAGGGTCTCAGACGCGGGGATTCCGCATGGCCAGGCTGAAGGTGAGCTCTCTCCTGGGGAACAGTGGACAGGGTTTGCAGCCCTGAGGAAGGGGTGGCTGTGTGCTGGGCGCCAACACAGGGAAGCAGCAGGCTCCTTGCCAAGCTGGCAGGGCTTGACAGGAGTCCCCAGTAGTCCAGCCCCCACCCCAGTCCTACCTCGCCACCACGGAGCTGCAGGGAGACATTCCTTTCATACCCAAAGCCTCCAAGCCCCTCCTGGATGTATTTTTCTGGCCAATTATCTGTCATTCAGCGGAGGTTTTGTAGGCCTTGTATTTTCCAAGCACCCAAATTGTAGTTTCACAACTATTTGATTGTAACTCAGCAATCAATCCTGTTTGCTTTGTCCTTGGATTAGCCCTTTGCAGGGCCGCGATTGGCAAAGCCTGGGCTGGAACCGAAGCAAAGGCAGTCTAGAGATTTCCCAAACACAGATTCTTTATTTTTGTGCAATTATGTGTGAGCTCCACCTTGGCTTAGCTAAGCAGTTCACCGGGTCCCAAAGCCCCGAGGTTTGTCCGCTCCTCTGTGTGGCTGCAGGACTAGGACCTGAGTGGATGGACTCTTGGTCCTTCTTGGAGTTTAGGCCCTGGTCTTTAATCTGCCTCCCTGGCCCTGGGTTATATAGTATCTCAGCGCTCTCACAGGAGTCTCAAGGAAGGCACTTCCCTCTCTGGACTTCCTCCCTTGACCTTGCAGATGTTTCCGTAATCTCTCCTGGAAATCTTAATGGTCCCTTGCAAGTCCTAAATTCTTGCCCCCAACCTCTTTCTATGTCCCGTATTTGGTGTCTCTGAGTCATATTCTGATGTCTAGGTTGTGTTCCTTTTTGCTGGTAGCTGGCTCACCTATTTTTCTGGTAATATCAGCAGACTCCTAAGGGAAATGGTTTCATAGAACAGAAGGACTTGATGCTCACTTATCCGTCACAAATACAATAACCATGCCCTGGCTAGAGTGGCTCAATTGGTTGCACTGAGGTTGCTGGTTCAATTCCCCGTAAGGGCACTATCCCCGGTAAGGCCCATGCTGGAGGCAGCTATTGATGGTTCCCTCTTGCATCAATGTTTCCCTCTCCCTCTCCCTTCCTCTCTCTCTCTAAAAATATTTTTAAAAAGATAAGAACAGCATTGTAACTAAGATAGACATGACCCAGAATGTTTTTTACTCAAAATTACTTCAAACATTAACCCATTAATCCAAATGGAGTTGAGCAATGAGCTTGCTAATTACATATTGGAAGACAACCCGTTGAGGTTAAATAATTCATTGCTAGTCAGAAGCTCAGCAAAGAACTTTCACCATCAATACCATCGCCAGAGCAGGAATTATGTTTCAAGAAAACAAAGCTTTCCATTTTATAAGAGCCAAGCTAATAGCCCCTTGTTCTAGACACTTAGCACTGTTATCTCATGCATCATGCTTGAAAAAATTATATGATAAGTCAGCATTGGCTTATCAATATCCTACATCTTGTTCAATAAGCAATTAGGAATGCATATCACAACATAAATTTAAAATTGAATAACAGGGCCAGAGAGATATAAACTAGAATAAATACCAAGTGAAGAAGAGCAAACAACAGGAAAAAATCTTACACAATTACGATAACTGAGCAGTAAATTTCCCTCAGAGCTTCCTGGTGGCCAAAGTAAAAAAGGTAATGTGATCACTTATCCAAGTGTTATTGTCCACTAAGAGAAAATTACCTTTTCCTCAAGAAGCAAAGCATTTTGCTTTTAGTTCTGAAGGAGATGTCTCATGAAAAACTGCAGCAAATGAAGACACATTGCATGAAGTTTTCTATTTTCTGGCTAAAGCAGCTATCCATGCAGTGAAACCCGGGGTAGGTTGCAGAACTTCTCTGAGCAGAAGTTTTCCATCACGCCCATCTATTCTAGGGGATCTATTCCAATAAATGATTCCAAAGGCGCTCTGGGAACATTTATATATATCTTTGTCCCCTGGATCCTTAGCTCAATGAGGGACACACGTAAATACACAGATAATTCTCATACAAAACTAGCTTGTTGTCTTCCTGAGTTTGGGCTGCTATAACAGAACACCATAGACTTTGTGGCTTAAACAACAGATATTCATTTCTTACAGTTCTGAAGGCGGAGAAATCCAAGATCAAGACACTGACAGATCCAGTGTCTGGTAAGGACCTTCTTTCTGGTTTGCAGACAACCATCTACTCCTTGTATCGTCACATGGTGGCGAGAGAGAAAGAGGGAGCCAGGGAAAGAGAGAGAGGGACACTCTCCTGGCTCATTGCACCCTGATAGCCTGGCCTGAGATCAGGGTGGTGTGATTGTCCAACAAAAGGCATGTGTCTGTTGTAAAAAAATAAAGGCTGCTGGTAAGCTCAAAGTCACAAACGCCTACTACCTACTGGTTTTCCCTTTTCAAACATGTCTCCTATTTGCTAGCCAGGATAATTTGGTTTCTTCTGAGGTTCCTGCAACCCAGATCCAGTTGTTCTTTCTAAGTGAATCTGGGGGAGACACAGCAGACATACATCATTTAATTTTACCATTACTGAAAGAGAAACAGTTAACTGTAAGGAAGCAACAGTTCTGCTTTCTTTTCTGGCTAAAGCAGCTTAAGTTATAAAATGTTCCCTAGTACATCACTGCTGTTACCAGTGGAGTTTGGTGGAAAGCCTCCTTAAGTCCTGCACTCCTATTAGCCACCAAAGCCTGCTGGGGTCACTGGACCTCAGATTGAAAAACAAACATACACACTAAGAAGCTCACGGGGAAAATTCATCAGCTCTTGATATGAATTATGGCATAAGACCAAGGCACACTTTCACATATAGCCTGGTGGAGGGACCTCCTTGAGGACATGGGGTGCACCCGGGGGGCGAGGGGGGGACTTGGGGGCTGCATCTTTGACATACATTTCCCTTTTTCTCCCAGCCCGATTGGATGTTCACACTTACTCTGTTTCACATGGCACGTGTGGGAGGACAGGCAGCTGGATGGAGCTGGTCAGATGGAATACGCCTCTCCACTCAGACCACACGGAAATATCCAGAATATTTGTACCAGTATGGGAATGTCTGAACAGTGGCACAGAAAAAGTGAAATTTTTCAAATGTCACTTTCCACAATGCAAATTTTCTGCACTGCATGTGTAATGTCATCATTGCCATGCATGCCTGAGATATGTTAGCCATTGCCCATTGATACAGTACGGACTTAGCTGCCTCATTCTGTTAGGCTACAAATCATGTCTCCCTTTGTCTCCAAAACCTGGTTGAAAATTTTTGCTTAAGATGTCCCTTTCGAACTTCAAATTCAAGACTTCTATATTCATCTTTTTAAATCTCCATTTCCTTCTCTCTATTTAATTATATATCAGTCTGTTTATCAATCTATCTTCCCCTTAATAAATATCTACTGAGCAACTTTTGTGCATTTGGCCCCAAGGAGGCCCTTGAGTTTGAGATGGGGAGGAATCGCAGACATGGGCCCTGCCTCATGGGACATCTGTAGGATAGAGGAGACAGATGTTACTCAAATCATCATAGACACAAATAAGGATTTATAACCAGGACAAGAGCTCAAAGGAGAAATAAGCTTAGCGGATCCTCCTTCCATAATTACTCCTGAGTCTATTCCTTCTCTTCCTTCAGCATGGCCACACACCTTGGCTAGGATTTCTCATCTCATGTCTAGATCTCTGTATTAGACTTCCTGTTCTAGTCCTCTACTTAGTACAATGAAGACTCATCATTACCAACAGACCTTGGACTTTTTGCGTGGGTACCTCATTCTTTGAATTGTCTTTCTTCTTCTTTTTTTTTAAAAAAATATTTTATTGACTTTTTACAGAGAGGAAGGGAGAGGGATGAAGAGTTAGAAACATCCGATGAAGAGTTAGAAACATCTGATGAGAGAGAAACATTGATCAGCTGCCTCCTGCACACTCCCTACTGGGTATGTGCCTGCAACCAAGGTACATGCCCTTTACCAGAACCAAACCTGGGACCCTTCAGTCCAATGCTCTAGCCACTGAGCCAAACCGGTTAGGGCTGAATTGTCTTTCTTTATTTAACCCACTCATCACGTTATCTCTCCAAATTGTACCACTCTTCAAGACTCAACAGAAATGCAATCCCTTCTTTGAATCTGTCCTGTCATCTCCAGCCAAAATTGATCTCTTGCTTCTTCCCGCATGAAGCAGTCTTTGTCCACATCATTTGGATGGCACACTTTACAGACCACGGTCATTTGTGTGCATATTCTCTCCTATTAGTTTGTAAGTGCCTGAAGGTCAAGGACTCAATGGCGTGGCCACTGGTCATCCTTTTGGATGTACCAACATCTGAAGTCCCTTTCTATATTTTGAGACTTGAGTCTTTGTTGGAAACCCCTCCCACTTCCTACTGTAGAAGTTCCCAGGCACTCATGGCCCAGCTTTCCTTATAGTTAGGATGTGTTCATGTGACTTAGATTCTTCCAAGTAGATACTTCAAATGAGGCCCTGAATGGAGAACTAATGATGCAAAGCAGCAAGAACATCAATGATGCTCTCTGTTGGAGGTGGCGGTCTAATAGAACCAAGTCCCTCCATAGCAGTGGTGGTGGTGCTGATGGCATCCTTCAAGGCCCATGACAGTGGAGTCAGTGGCAACCATTTCCTCACCACACTGGGTCTGTGAAGTGACCTTAGGCTTTGTCCCTGTTCACATAGCCACACGTCCCCAGGATTCTGTGAGCTGGTCAATATCTTTTTATGAATCCCTTTCTGTTGAACTCAGCCAGAGTCTATTTTAGCCTCTGTGTTAAAGATATTAACACAGAGCCTCAATCACTGCAGGAACTTTGTAAACATTTGTTGAGTGAATAAATGAATGAATCTCCTATTGATACTGGAATAGCCAAAGTGTGTTTCCTCATCCATAAATTGGTTAATAATTCCTACCCCAAAGGAATGTTTTAAAGAGTTAATGAGATAATGTAAGCACAGCAATTAGCACATAATGAATAAACAGTAAAGAACAGTTATTATTGGATCTGAAATATGGATCTGATGATGGTGATAGTAAATCATTAAATACCCCTTGCTCTCACAGGAGGAGACAATGTGAATAGGTTCTCCCTACTTACATGTCCTAGACTTTTAAACTTGCCTCATTTAATCCATAGTTAAACGTTGGTTGCCATTTTGTTTGCATGTAATCTGCAGGTTGCACACCTGGGTTTGTCACCTGGCTGGACCAGTGAATGCAGTCTGAGTGAGAAAATCACCTGATAGTGTACACTAAAGGAGGTACTTCTTTTGACAGCACTATGTCACCTTGAGATCCTCAGAGAAAGGTCTTGTTTGCTGGAGGAGTCCAAGGTCAGGAAAACCAAGGTTAAACAACTTGGCACCAAATCTTGAACACAAGAGGTTTTTCAAAGAACCAGAGTGCCCCTTGCAGGACAACAGAGAAACTGGAAGAACAAAGGAATGATCAGAAAGGCAACTCTGTAACTCACGGAAGAGAAAGCAAGAGAGATTAACTGAAGGACTTGTATGCATGCATATAAGCATAACCAATGGACGCAAGACACTGGGGGGTGAGGGCATGTATGGGAGTGAGGTGGGGGAGGGGGCAATGTGGAGATACACATGTAATACCTTAATCAATACTAATAATAAAAAAAGAGTTCAAGCAAACAGCAAGTTGAGAGCAGATTCCAGCTGACCAGACAGTGCGGAAGCCAAAGGAGATGGCAACTGGACTCTGAGACCATTTGTTGAAAACAAAGGACAGTCTTAAAACTGTGGGTCAAATGTTGGTCCTTCAGGGCTCTATCAAATGGATGGTTATCATTCTCACATTCGTGTACCCAGGTCAGCATTATTTTCTTTTTTCAGTTACACTCGACATACAATATTGTATTTTTCATATTTTGTTCATCATATATTTCTTTGCATTAAGTTTGACTTTAAAAAATATTACATTAAAATGTTATTTATCTTTACTGTTGAGGTTTTGTTTTTCCGGGAAGGGGAGCTTACACTTTGCTCCTTACTTGTCTCTCTGTGTTCTCTGTCTTGATCATACCAAATTGCACAGAAAATACTCCCACATATGAGCATATTCTTTCCTCAGAGCAACCAAGAGGTAGGTATCACTATCTTCATTTTATGGTGAAACAAACTGAACCACAGATAAAGTAAGTGTCTTTAAGCCGAAAGTTCATGCAGCAATTGAAAATTGTAACCTGTTCAAGTTGAATTTGAACACAACCTGCATTTGTTCCACCAAAACATAATTGCACTCCTGGGCAATAATACCAAGAACAGCATAGGGAATCAGGTGAAAAAGGATGGAAATGTATGAATAAAATACATTCTAAGAAGTTATTAATATAATTGAAACAGATCACAAGATGCTTAAAGCAGGATGATTGTAGGGGTCCAAGCAATTGCTTTCCAAGGAGTACTTGACATGCACCTCTCAAAAAGTAATGTTGAATCAAATGTTCCCAGGACATTCTCTGCTCCTAAGAAACATCTTTCTCACCAAATTCTCTAAGCCATCCGCTGGATTTGACAGGCAAGCCAGTTCAATGTCATAAAACCCTTCTTGTGTTCTCCTGGTCCATCATAGCAACCTGCTTTAACTATTCATTTCTCCCTTAGTTAAAGCCAGGAATTGGTTTCCCTTGGATACACACCATCAAAGCCATTTTTAATTAAATTTCTGAGAAACTTGGCAGACTGAAGGGAAAACAATTGACTAGCCAGGCAACCTTCATGAGAATGATAGCCATAAGTTCTGCAGAAAAATTGTTTTCATGATTTCATAATTATAGCTCATTCTCACTCACATGCTTATTTACAGGGAGTTTTCTGAGGCACATAGGCCATCGCCTGAAAAACTCAAGCCAGTTGGACTTGGGCCACAGGTGTAAACACCACTCAGGAGTCCTTGCAGCCCAGACTTAGGCACTAAGGCCATTCAGGAAAGACGAAGCTCTCTTTCAAGTGCCGGTGTCATAGTTTGAAAAGTGCAGCATATTTCTGAGGGGACCGGTGGATAAATATGCCACGGAAGACCCCAGGAAAAGACTCGGCAATTCTCTCATACAAGTGTTTTCAGTCTGGGTTTTAGTGATGCCAAGGAAGTTCAGAACTATCTGTGGATTGTACCTCTCCTCGAGCAGTCCAATTTTTAGTGCTGACACAAAAGACACGAAGGAGCCTTAAAGAATATTAATAAATTAACTGCATGTGTGAGAAAATATTTTGTAAGAGAAATAGTTGTGATAGTGGTACTATCTTTAGATACCTCTAGGGAATTCATGGTTATTAAATGCTCTTGAAAAACATAAATGTTCCCAAGGGGAAAGGCTCATGTAAATTCAATGTCCCCAGTGAACTGTTCATTATTTCTTTATTAAACAAATGCTGATGGTTCGGGCAGTGTCTGGGAGCTGGGGGTATAGCAGTGATGAAGGCAGGCAAATCCTTGCCTTCTTGAAGCTTCCACTCTAAGGAAGAGACAGATGATATGAAAACAAACAATTGACCAATACGATTTCAGGTGCTCATGAAGAACAGCAAGTCAGGGTGAGGGGAGGAGACTGATGGGTGGTGAGAGCAGGCTGTTGTAGGTGGGATGTTCAGGGAAGTCCTTTGCAAGGAGGTGGCATTTGAACCAATATCTGAATGATGATGGGTGAGCCATATGAGAATCCGGGGGAGAGTCCTTCCGAATGTGAACTCCATGAAAGCAGGAACTTCGTGTTCTTATCTGTATCCCCAGATACAATGCCTGACACACACTAGACATTTAATATATGCAAGGCTAGTGCAAAGGCCTTGATGCAGGAACTATTAAAAAGAGCAACGCGGCCTGTGTGGCTGGAGCTCAGAAAGCAGGGGAAGGGTTAGGAAGAGACACTGTCATTTTTTTCTGGCTCCATTATTCTTAAAGCCTCTTTTCGTCTCACAAGTCCCTGGTTTGGGTAGATAAACTATATGGTCACTTTCCTAATAAGCTATGGTAAGAAGTTTGAATTAAACTGTGAGGGGAAAGCAGTAGAAGACTTCGAGTAGGGGGGTGGGCAGTGCTATTTCTTATGTTAAAAAAGATATTTTTGCTGCACATCTATTTAAATGGCCAGAATCCAGAACACTGACAGTACCAAATGCTGAGGAGGATGTGGAGCAATAGGAACTCTCGTATACGCTGGGGAGAATGCAAAAATGGTGCAGCTACTTTGGAAGGGAGCTCCGAGGTCTCTTACAAAGCTAAACAGGCTCTCACTAAGCAATCCAGGAATCTCTCCCTTTGGTATTTACACAAAGGTGTTGAAAACTAATATCCACACAAAAGCCTGCATTGCACATGAATGTTTATAGAACTTTGATTCATAATTAATGAACCTGGAAATAACCCAAATGTCCTTCAACAGATAAATGGATAAATAAACTAGTGCATCAAGACAATGGAACATAATTTAGCACTAAAACGAAATAAGCTGTTAAGTCACAAAAAGACGTGAAGGAGCCTTAATGCATATTACTAAGTGAAAGAAGGCAACCTGAGAAGGCTACATACTATATGATTCAAACTTTAGAAAAGGCAAAACTAGGAAGACAGAAAAAAAAATCAGTGGTTGCCTGGGGTTGGGGTGTGGGTGGGATGAATAGGAGGAGCACAGAGGATTTTTAGGACGGTGAAAATATCCTGTAGATACTATAATGATGGATATATGCCATTATACATCTATCCAAACTAATAGAATGCACAACACCAAGAGTGAACAATAACGTAAACTATGGATTTAGGGTAATAATGATGTGTCAGGGTAGGCTCATCAGTTGTAACAAATGTACCACTCTGGTGGATGCCTGTGTGGAGGAAGGGCATATATGAAAACGGTATTTTCTGCTCAGTTTTGCTGTGAATCTAACACTGCTCTAAAAAATTAAATCTTAAAAAATATTAGCGAGGCCGGAGGAGAATCCAAGATGGCGGCGTAGGTAAACACCTAAACTGCTGCCTCGCGCAACAATTTCAAAAATTCAACTAAAAGACAAAACGTCTATCACCCAGAACCACGGGAAAGCTGGCTGAGTGGAAGTTCTACAACTAGAAGGAAAGAGAAAGGAGCATCGAGACGTGCACGAGCGCTGAAAAGCTGAGGTACGGAGGCGCGTGATCCAGGCTGGCTGCGGGTGTTGCTTTTTTCAACCCAAAGGGAGACAAGCCCCCGATTACTCTGAAATCCAGTTTCTGGGGAGACGCGGGGGACCCAAACTCCTACGGGGAGAAGCTGGACTGTCTGCCAGTGACGGGGGCTTACTTGCAGAGCTGCGCGCAGGAATAATTGTTTACGGCACTGGGGCACGGGACTCCAGGACGCCCTTGGGGACACAGAGCCGGCTAACTAGCAGCCATTGCTGTTTGCCATGCCCTAGCCTAGTGACACCCTGAGACCCCGCCCTGAACAACCTACAAACCCACCCAAGCTCCAAGCAGCAGCGTTAGCAGAAGAAAGCCCCGCCCTATCGCAGCTTAACCTAGCAAACTTGCAGCCTGGGTCAGACAGCTCCAAAACCTCCAAACCCCAAGCAAAGAGGAGAAAACTGTAGCTCTCACTGTAGCTCCTGCTGGATGGCCTCAGACAGTAGCTGACCTGCACCCCATTGGAGATCCAGAAGCCAGTGTACCTAGTGGTCAGACCAGAGTGAGACACCAGATTTCAACTCCTCACATCCATAAGTGACACATTCAAAGGCAGACTCAGTGAGCACCAAAGCCCCACTGAAACAAGTCCTGCCCCTAAGCGTGTCTTCAGCGCAGCAGTTCTTCCATTATAGACATAGTGAGTGCTCACAGCTAATTGGCCTGGAGGTCAATTCCTCCCAGTATACCTACAGCAATTAAGACTTTAACTGCACCAAGTCTTTGCACTCAGTCCACAAAGGGTGTACCAAGAGTGTCCACATCAGGTGATTGGGGAGGCTGAGCTACTGCCCCCTATAGGTCACCTACCACACAAAGCCACTCCATCAACACAGGGAAGCAGCCAAAATGAGGAGACAAAGAAACATGTCACGAATGAAAGAAACGGAGGAAAGCAAACTACTGGATGACATAGAGTTCAGAACCACATTTATAAGGTTACTCAAGAATCTTCTTAAAACCGCTGAGAAACTTGATGAGACCTTCAAGGAGCTTAATGAGAATGCCAAAAAAATGGAAAAGGATCAGTCAGAAATGAAGCATACACTGTCTGAAATAAAGAATATACAGAAACTCAACTGTAGATCAACGTACCCCAAGAATCAAACCAAAGATCTGAAATATGTGGAAACAAAAAACATCCAACCAGAAAAACAAAAAGAAAAAAGAATCCAAAAATATGAAGATAGTGTAAGGAGCCTCTGGGACAACTTTAAGCGAACCAACATCCGAATTTTTGGGGTGCCAGAAGAAGGGAGAGAGCAAAATATTGAAAACCTATTAGAAGAAATAATGACAGAAAACTTTCCCTGCCTGGTGAAAGAAATAGATGTACAAGTCCAGGAAGTGCACAGAACCCCATACAAGAGGAATCCAAAGAGGACCACACCAAGACACATCATAATTAAAATGCCAAGGGCAAAAGACAAAGAGAGAATATTAAAAGCAGCAAGAGAAAAACAGTTAATTACCTACAAGGGAGTACCCATACGACTGTCAGCTGATTTCTCAACAGAAACTATGCAGGCCAGAAGGGAGTGGCAAGAAATATTCAAAGTGATGAACAGTAAGAATCTACAACCAAGATTACTCTACCCAGCAAAGCTATCATTCAGAGTTGAAGGTCAGATAAAGAGCTTCACAGACAAGAAAAAGCTAAAGGAGTTCATCACCACCAAACCAGGATTACATGAAATGCTGAAGGGTATTCTTTAAGAAGAGGAAGAAGAAGAAAAAGGTAAAGATAAAAATTATGAACAACAAAATGACATCAAATACATACCTACCAACAAGTGAATCTAAAAATCAAGTGAATAAAAAATCTGAAGAACAGAACGGACTGGTGAATATAATAGAATCAGGGACATAGAAAGGGAGTGAACTGATGATTCTCAGAGGAAGCAGGTGTGAGGGGTGCGGGAAGAGCTTGGACAAAAATCTTACTCCTATGGATGAAGACAGTGGCGGGGGGTAAGGGCATGGGGTGGGGTGGGGAATCAGGTGGAGGGGAGCTATGGGGGAAAAAATAGAGGAACACCTGTAATAACCTGAACAATAAAGATTTATTAAAAAAAAAAAAAAAGAAAAGAAAAAAAAAATATTAGCGAGGCCAATCCAGCTTTATCAATCATCATGATCATCATCACCATTATTATGACAATGATAGCACACCATTAAGAAAGTTTTATCTCCAAAAAAGCAAAGACGATTCAACATCAGAAAATCAAAGTAGCTCACCACATAGACTAAAAGAGAAAAACTGCATTATTGTTGTAATAGAGCCAGAGAAAGAAAGCACTTGATAAAATTTAACAACTATTTATAATGAAAAAACATAAACTCTTAGAAAACCAGATCTCGAAGGAAATAAATATACTCATTTTATAAAGGTCATATGCCAAATGCTTGCAGCAAACATTATGTTTAAAGGAGAATTTCTGGGAGAATTCCATCTAAGATTAGGAACAAGACAGGACTCACTACCACCTGCCGCAGTTTAACTTAATATTGGCGGTCCTGGATAACTGCACTGTACGAAGGAAAATAAAATAAGAGGCAAAAGGATTTAAAGGGAAAAGAAATCGTTGTCATTTGCCATGGACAAGATCATCTACATAGAAACAATAGACTAATCAACCAACTAGTAGAGCAAATGTGTTTAGCAAGGTTGCCAGATAAAGTTGTAAACATCAGTAGCATTTCTCTACATCAGTAACAACTATTTACTAAATAGAGTTATAAAAAATAGAAGACTCTTCACAATAAAAACTATGAAGTATCTAAGGACTAATTTATTAAAAAAACATTTGATAATCTCTTTGGTGTACTGTGTAGGTAATATTCATTCTATGAGTATTCATCAAGCTGTAAAAATAAAATTTAATGTACTTTTCTGGGTAGAGGTTATCTATGACTAAATAAGCAGCTTCTGCTTCTTTTTTAAAGAATAGCTAGGAACATTCTGAAGAGAAAAAGGAAGATAACAAGGGGGACTAGACTTACAGAAATTTAAAAGTATTATACAGCGAAATAATTGAAACAATTTGATTTAGAACTGACTACTTAATATCTCAGTGGAGAAAATACGAAACTCTATTAAGGGGTATAAATAAGATATGAGTAAGTGAAGAGAGACTCCAAGCTCTTGGATGGGATGACAATATAATAAAGGATGTCAGTTCTTTGCAAAGGAACTGTAAATTCATGCAATCTCAATGAAATTCCAGCTAGATTGTCTTTTTAGAAGCTCAACAATTTTCTGTAAATTTGATAAGGAAGTTTAATGATCCATGAGTAACAAAGTCAAGTCGACTGTGAAAAAGAGAGGAAACGGTGGGGGGTGGGGACTTGCTCTACCGCCAAGTCATAGTTATAAAGTCAGCACAGTTCTGATGAAAGAACAAACAGAACAGTGAAGCACACTGGGGCTCAGAGAGAAGACTGTATTCCTGCCTAACACTGCACAGGTGAGTGGACTCCAGCTGGATGAAGACCTAAATATAGGGGTTGGTTAAAGACACAAAGTTAATAAATAATATTTAGGAGACCATTTTTGCTACTGAAATGTGAAGATGAACTTCTTAAACAAAACTCCCAAAGTACAAAGCATAAGGCACAAATCAATGGATTTAACAACATCACAAAGAAGTTTTCTATTCAATGAAAATAATGATGGGTAAAAGCAACAGAGAATGGATGGGGGCCAGGGGAAGGGATTCCAATAGAAATATAACCAAAGGAAAAGAACACATCATAAGAAGAAACATAAAATACTGTAATATCAAGCCTATGAAGAGGTTTACCAAATATGCAAATTATAACAAAAATGATCGTTTCACACACACACCAGATTAGCACAATTTACAAAGCTGGGTCTCATGCTGATTGTCGCGCAGAGTAGGGCCGTAAAGACCCTCATGCCCTCCTGGAGAGATGGTAGACTGGCGCAGTCATGCTGGATGCACTGCCTCTATTGGGTCTAATTAAAAACAAGTATGTCCCATGATTCAGCCATCCTGCTGGGGATCCCAAAGGTTGGCTGTGGGCAGGTTATCTGGGTGCCTGTCTCAGAGAGAGTTTGAATAGGTTCATATGGATATATATATTTGAAGATGTGCATTGTTGTATAGGGAGGCAAAGGCAATCTGGAGGCCCTTACTGGAGAATGGAGAAGTATTTGTTGAGGATATACACGAGGGAGTACTATAAAGTGCTTAACCAAGACAATATACGTATGGCAACATGAAGAGACCTCGAAAGCGGAATGCTGAGTGAAAATGTGAGAAAGAGAATGAGACATGTGGTGCAATGCAATGTGTGTACATTGAAAATACCTGAATACAAGGCACCTATATTTGTTTTATAAGAAATATGAAAACACGTGCATACCTACCCGAAAGGAGCGTCGTGTTGAACAGTGGTGATGGTGCACGATGAACTGAGGCTTTCTACTTGAGATCTAACATTGAATTTACTAAAGAAGAGAGGGAGGAAGGCAGGCAGGAAGGAATCCGAGTGGAGGGTGACTTATCCAGGCCCTCCTGCTGGGCCAGTTAGTGTCTGGTGAGCCTGGTCCAGAAAGAGGGTCCACCCTCGAAGGCTGGCCTCTAGGAAGTGGCTTGCTGAAGAAATAATGGAAAGGGAGGTGTTTGGGGCAGATCCATTCAGGGAAGCATCCAGCCAGGAGAGCGTGGAGACCAGGCCAGAGATAGATGGGCACAGTCTGAGAACCCTATTGACCAGGTCAGGTGCTAGCAGCAGCGCGGCTTCTGCGCGGCTGGGAACATAGACGGGTACGGAGTTGACCCACGGGACCTGACAAAGGTGTGGAGGGAGGCAGGAGAGACAGCTCTGGAACAAGCCTGAGGACGCTGGGCAGCAGCGAGGGCACTCTACTCACGGCTGCTTCCAGCCCACACTGGTTCAATGGGACCCAAATTGGCCAATTTGGCCAATGGGTGGAAGGGTATGTTGTAGAACCAATCATTGAAAGTGAATTTAAAATGTAAAGGAAGGCACAGAGCTGCATAGTTAGAACTAAGTCACAGTAAAAGAATTAATAAGGTTGCCCATGTACTGAAATGCTTCCCTAAAGGACATGAAAATCTTGTAAAGAAGGCTCTGGAACAATTCTCCATGTGTGCATACTGACGGCCCATCTCTATGTTTTGAGTTTTCTATAGCAAACCCACCTGCCTGGATATTACTCCCCAACCTCCATTTCTCCATGCGTCTCTCCATTTATCATGCTCCTTCCAGAGGCAGAGGCTTCACAATTTTTCTTAACGCGAGTCTCCATATTCTAGGTTGAGCAGTCATGTAATAATTTATTTTAATTGTTCACGTTTTTGGTCTTTAAGGGCCAGTAAGTGCTCAGTAGGTTGCCACGGAAACCAGCGCACATTCTGTCAGGTTTTATCAATCTTCCCTGTCCAAAATCCTCCCGTTGATTTGACCATCGAGGACCAGAGGCCCAGACTAAAGTTGGGTTGAGCTCCAAATGTAACCCAATGATCCCCAGAATCTCAAAACATCACACTGGGAAGCAAGGTGACCACTGACCATCTACCCTTCAGGGACCCTACACACATCGGAAAGGGCAGCAACTGTGGATCCTGTAAGCAGACTTTTCCTCCATCTCTAGTGGGTGAGAAATGTCTTGTCCATGCCTAGACCTTCTGAGTCTACCTTTCAGGGTAGGTACAGGTACTCATCATGTGGCCCTCAGGGACTCTGAGGGATTCCAGTTATGGCATACTGTATAGAGAGCGGGCTCAGTGCCCTGGACACAGAGCCTGGCAACTATCAGAAGGGAGATGAATACATGGTTTTAAAGCAATTCAATAGTAACAACATTCACTTACTCATCTCTTACAGCAGAGAAACACACTATCATCGAAAGTTGGCTTTTAAGAAATGTAAGGCTGAATTTTTCGTAAGATATTTTAATCGATCCCATGTGCAATTACAAGACTACTATGCCATCGTCCTTAATGTGTCCTGCCCCCCCCCTCCATTTTTACCACCTCCCCCATCCCTACAAGGTGGCACCACGGATGTTCTAGGTGGAGCCATGTCAGCCTTGCTCAGGGCTCACCAGCAGCCCAGTACAGTGCCTGCCCCATTGGAGGGACTCACCAAGTATTTGTTGAATAAATAAGTGAATAACACCTGGCTGCCTGTTTCTCTTTTAAGTGGGTTGTTGACGCAGCAGTTCTCAGACTTCTGGATCTCTCAGACCAGGAACACTTCCAAAAATATGTTTCAGGACCCGCATCTCGGTGCCAAGTTAGAGTTAGAACTAACAGCAAAACAGAACAAAGTAACATAAACAGCTCTCTGGTGACCACTTCATAGAAGGAAGGCTTTTCAGAAAAGTAGGCAAGATCTAATCTAAGAATAAAAGTAAATTCTTCAACTGTTTAGCTGTTTGAAAAATCTTTTATTGGGTCCTTCTTTCTACTTTTTCATCACAGAGCAGTGGAACTCGTCCTGAATCAGGACTGGTTCTCACCGATGTTGGGAAAGCAGATATAATTGATCCTCTTGCCTAAAATATTATCAGGAGTAAATCATGTCCTCCTTTTCTGTTCTCTGCCCAGTGTCCTGTATCAGCTGGCTTCTAGTTTGCAACCTTAAACATTTTCCCCATTTTTGTTTCATACAATTAATGAGATCTACACTCCTCTCCACTATAGTTTACCTAAAATACTTTCAGTTGCAATTCTTTCCTTTTCTTCTTTTGTTCTTGTGGCTATTTCAAATTCAATATCAAATTCTTTCTATTTCATGAGAATGACTTTATGAAGTTAGGTTTCCCTTATCTTTTGTCATCTTTGAAACTTATTGCCAATAGCTGGTATTCTCATAATTCCTTTAATTCAAGGAGCTTAACATGCTTTGGATAGTATCTGCTAATCCTCTAACATAGCATTTTCTACTTAGTGGAAGGGGAGGTAGGCATTCCGTATTAAGGCCCAGCCTTGGTGATTTGGGTGTTAAAGTTTTTCACCCAAAAAGTTTATCAACTTCTACCAGTTGCAAACTTCTCCTTGGAGACTATGAAATTGAGTCATGGGTCAAGGTTGCCCGGAGACCTAGGGGAACTGCTGCTTGTACAGAACAGCTTAGCTGAAAGGCCCAGAGAGTCTGCACCTCTCGTGTTCTACCTCACTTTTGTAAGGAAGGAGTAACTATAAGAAAATATTTGCTGTTAACAAAGATAAATTAATTTCTCAAAGATAAATTAATGATACCGTGAAATATATTGTTCCTTCCTATAAATTCAATATCATGGTAGTTGTATTCAGAGTTTTGTTTCATTTTGCTTTTTCTAGAAAGTGAACTTTCACTGGCTGGCTGGTTCCCAGTGGTCAAAGATAGCATACTGTGCTAAGATCGCCACCTAGCGTTTGACTTTGAAGTTACTCCTATACCAGAAGAGAGCTAATTTTGAGCTTTTCCTTGTCTATGAGAGAGTATGTTTCGTATTGTGTTTTGCTGTGCTGATTGTTCATTTTGATCTTTGCTTTGATTGTCTAGGTGAGTGCCAGAGCACGTAATTTCGTTTTTGTTGGTTTTTAAGTGAGGATTGATTTGAAAATCTGAGTTTAATGTCCCTGAAGATTGATCCTTCAAGTCTCAGCTTTCACCACTTCCAAGAAGCCTTCTATGATTTTTCTTCAATCCCATTTTCTACTGATGGTCACTCCTTCTTTGCATGTTTAAAGACTTCACACATTTCATAGATCTTGTGACTGTGGATTGTAACTGGCTACTCCCCCGTTTCTCATTCAATAGGGTGTATGTTCCTCAAGGGCAATCATTCGGTCTCTTGCTTTGTGTTATACCCAGAATCTAGCACAGGAGCTGCTTGATCAAAATGTGTTGAATGAAATGAATGAATTAAAAAGATTTTCTAAATAAGATTAAAGAGTAAGGCTATTTTTTTTCCTTGTAACTCTCAGCTTTCTTTTATGCTCAGTAAAACATTCTATATTTTTTAAATAAATCTTTATTGTTCAGATTATTACAGGTATTCCTCTTTCCCCCTCCATTGCTCCCCTCCACCTGATTCCCCACCCTACCCCATGCCCTTACACCCCGCCACTGTCTTCATCCATAGGTGTAAGATTTTTGTCCAATCTCTTCCCGCACCCCTCACACCCTTTTCCCCCTGAGAATTGTCAGTCCACTCCCTTTCTATGTCCCTGATTCTATTATATTCATCAGTCCATTCTGTTCATCAGATTTTTTATTTACTTGATTTTTAGATTCACTTGTTGGTAGGTATGTATTTGTTGTCATTTTGTTGTTCATAATTTTTATCTTTACCTTTTTTTTCTCCTTCCTCTTCTTAAAGAATACCCTTCAGCATTTCATATAATCCTGGTTTGGTGGTGATGAACTCGTTTAGCTTTTTCTTGTCTGTGAAGCTCTTTATCTGACCTTCAATTCTGAATGATAGCTTTGCTGGGTAGAGTAATCTTGGTTGTAGGTTCTTACTATTCATCACTTTGAATATTTCTTGCCACTCCCTTCTGGCCTGCATAGTTTCTGCTGAGAAATCAGCTGATAGTCACATGGGTACTCCCTTGTAGGTAACTAACAGTTTTTCTCTTGATGCTTTCAAGATTCTCTCTTTGTCTTTTGCCCTTGGCATTTTAATTATGATGTGTCTTGGTGTGGTCCTCTTTGGATTCCTCTTGTTTGGGGTTCTGTGCGCTTCCTGAACTTGTAAGTCTATTTCTTTCACCAGATAGGGAAAATTTTCTGTCATTTCTTCTAATAGGTTTTCAATATTTTGCTCTCTCTCTTCTTCTGGCACCCCAGTAATTCAGATGTTGGTATGCTTAAAGTTGTCCCAGAGGCTCCTTACACTATCTTCATATTTTTGGATTCTTTTTTCTTTTTGTTTTACTGGTTGGGTGTTTTTTGTTTCCTCATATTTCAGATCTTTGTTTTGATTCTTGGGGTCCTTTGATCTACAGTTGAATTTCTGTATATTCTTTATTTCAGACAGTGTATGCTTAATTTCTGACTGGTCCTTTTCCATTTTTTTGGCATTCTCATTAAGGTCCTTGAAGGTCTCACTAAGCTCATAAAGTTTCTCAGCAGTTTTTAGAAGATTCTTGAGTAACCTTATAAATGTTGTTCTGAACTCTATGTCCAGTAGCTTGCTTTCCTCCATTTCTTTCATTCGTGACATGTTTCTTTGTCTCCGCATTTTGCTGCTTCCATGTGTTGATGGAGTGGTTTTCTGTGGTAGGTGTCCCAGTGGCTCATCCTCCCCAGTTACCTGAGGTGGACACTCTTGGTGCACCCCTTTGTGGGCTGAGTGCAAACTCTTGGTGTAGTTAAGCCTTGATTGCTGTTGGTACACTGGGAGGAATTGACCTCCAGGCCAACTGGCTGTGAGGAGCCGCTGTGTCTATAATGGAAGAACTGCTGTGCTGGAGACACACTTAAGGGGCAGGACTTGCTTCAGTGGGGCTTTGGTGCTCACTGAGTTTGCCTCTTGAATGTGTCACATATGGATGTGAGTAGTTGAAATCTGGTGTCGTCTCACACTGACCACTAGATACACTAGCTTCTGGATCTTCAATGGGGTACAGGTCAGCTACTGTCTGAGGCCACCCAGCAGGAGCTACAGCGAGAACTACAGTTTTCTCCTCTTTGCTTGGGGTTTGGATGTTTTGGAGCTGTCTGACCAGAGCTGCAGTTTGTTAGGTTAAGCTGTGATAGGGCAGACCATTTATATGCAAAAGCTGCTGCGTGGAGCTTGGGTGGGTTTGTAGATTGTATGGGGTGGGGTCTCAGGGAGTCACTAGGCTAGGGTGTGGCAAACAGCGATGGCTGCCAGTCTCTGCATTTTGCGTTTCCAAGTCCCTGCGTCCTGTGCCCCAGCGCAGTAAACAATGATTGCTGCGTGCACCTCTGCAAGAAAGCCACCCTCACTTTCTGACCCAATGGCAGACAGTCCAGCTTCTCCCCGTAGGAGTTTGGGTCCCCAGCGTCTCCCCAGAAACTGGAGTTCAGAGGAATCTGGAGCTTGTCTCCCTTCAGATGGAAAAAGCAGCACACCCAGTCGCCCACCGCCAACCCAATTCGCGCGCCTCCATACCTCAGCTTTTCAGCGCTTGTGCATGTCTCAATGCTCTTTTCTCTTTCCTTCTAGTTGTAGAACTTCCACTCAGCCAGCTTTCCCGTGGTTCTGGGTGATAGACATTTTGTCTTTTAGTTGTAGTTATGAAATTGTTGTGCGAGGCAGCAGTTAGGTGTTTACCTATGCCGCCATCTTGGTTCCTCCTTCAAAACATTCTATCTTGAAATAGCTGAATTTAACAAAACTAACAATTTTATGTAAGATCTTGTCATGATAAGAAAAATCCTGATTTTAAAGCAAAACCTCTAATTCAAAGGTGAATGAAGAAACTCTGATAATGTTTGCCTTTCAAAATCAGATTCCTTGCTCTGTCTAGTAACTTTATAAGATGTTTTTATCTGAACAGAGTCCTAATCAGCTCTAACTGTTTAAAAATGGGCATTTGTTCATTTATATTGGGGACTAGAGCACCAAACTAGGAGAGGAGTAGGAATGGGGGAGTATGGCAGAAGGCAGGGCTCCTTTAAGAAATGCCCAAGTCTCCTTCCTAGCCCCAATGCTGATCTGGGATGAGTTCCTAAATCACTTTCCTAAATTAAAAAATTTAATCCTCTCGCTTCTTAGCAGAGATGTTCCTATCTAAGCTTAAAGTAATTAATCCCATGTGTGATCTTGGGTAAAATTACCTGATTCTCATTAGCAGGAGTCCTGGAGTATCAAAATACAATTTGGGTTATAAAATTGAGACAAATCAAACACACACACACACACACACACACACACACACACACACACACACACAAACTCATAAATGCTACACTGTGTCTCCCAATTCCTCTTCCAGAGGAGAGGGAGTTGAGAACAAAAGATTTGAAGTCATAGTCACCTGGGCTCAAAACTTGGCCCTGTGATTTGTTTGATATACAAGTTTGATAACATTAATTAAATTGCTAAGCTTGTTTCTCATTTATAAAAGGGGGTGCATAGGCACAGCACCAACTCAAAGGACAGTTGTAAGGATTAAATGAGGTTTGCTATGTGTAGCATGCATAGAGGACTGTTTGGCATATGAACAAGTGCTTAATACAAAGAGGAACACCAATAACAACTCACCATGGGCACTTCTGCTCCCAAATCCTCCAGTGTATTGGCTTGTGACCTGAACACAAGACACAGGGTCTATTGATAGGTGGCCACCAGGGACATCTCTCCCAAAGGCCAGCACTCTGGGGTCTTGCTCTGCCAGACAGCACCACCGCTGAGCATGCCAGCAGCTCCCATTCTGCAGGCCTTCATCTAGCTCTGATTGCCTCAGCCATGCCTCCCTCCACCTCCACCCTCCACCCTCCAACTTCTTACCCTTCAACATCCCAGCTCATTTTACTTCCCTTCTTAGCCTTGCCTTGGCACCAAGAATAACAGGTGAGTCCCTCTCAGAGCACAGGGCACACTTTATGGGAGCATTCAAAGTTCTCTGTCCCCCTGCTAGCCTGGGAGCTCCTGGAAGGCATGAACCAGGTCTTCTCCATCTTTGTCTCCCAATATTTATTTTATACTTGGCATTTAGTAAGCAATCAGAAAATGTTTATGTGAACAAAATGCTCAGAGTTGTGAACATTCATATGCCCTGATGCAACTTGAGGGAGTCACTCCACCTCTCGGCCTCCCTTGCTCCATTCTTGTTAAATCACTAAAGAGAAGTGCAGGACTAATGACCTTTCAGCACAGTCTAAGCACCTAAGCAAGCAGCAGGGAGGTGTGAGCTGGGAAATCACCAGTGCAAGTGGTCCTTGAATAGAGACAGAAGGGTGGTTCTCTGGGGTCCCTCCGGATGGCCAATGTGCAGCTGTGGTTTGGGGTGAGCTTAGCCAAGTACCTCGTCCTTTGATAAAGACAGCTCTCCCCCAAAGAGTGGTTGTGGGGAGGCAGCCCCCTTCCCCCCCATGCCTCCCACCGCTTCCTCGGGATGTAGATAGATCCACTGGTGGATTTTGCATTCCAAATTTCCCGCCACTATTATGTTTAAAGAGTAAAAAAAAAAAAATACATGAAGTTCAAAGGAATTCAAGATGGGATGGATCTATAGCACCCATACTGCATCTCAAGGAATATGCTTTTGGAGCTGAGAGGTCAACCTTACAGAGGGGCCACTGTCTCACTTAAGAATGTATTTATGTCTGTGCCTAGGAGTCAGGTGGGAAGTCCTGATTGAGATCTTTTTCTGCCCTGGAGGTTACACACCGTGGAGATGGTGTCCTGATGGGAGAAGTCTCTGCATGTTCATTCAACTGCCAAAAGAGATAATTTTTGGTGTAAGACTCCCCAGTTGCAGGGGATTCTGGACAGGTTTAGGTCCTAAACAGTCAGGCACTATAAGGGGGAGGTCATGGCCAAACTTATTTGGGGAAATGTAGTAAAGAGAAGCCATTTCTTCACTTCTGTCTCCCTCTGGGGGATGGGAGGGTAAGCAGGAAGGGTTCCCATCCCCAAAGTCCAGAGAAGGCAACCTCCCAATTACTTACAGAACTGTAGGTTCTGCAAAAAGGGGTGACAGCCTTTGCCCTGGTTTGCAGCCACCAAGCTTCCTGATCTATCTTATCCAACCTGAGTGGGGTGCAGTCTGGCCGAGAAGGAGGGCAAAGACCACTCTCTCAGGAGCCGATTTCTGAGAGGCCCAGAAAATGTCTCGAGCCTGTGCCCCTTGATCGCAGAGAGTATGTGAGCTTGTATCTAGTTATACTCTGCTTTTTCTAAAGGTACTTAAAGCAACAGCAGTCTATGTAAGGTCAGTTCATTTACAGATAAACTGAGTGTCTGTGAGCAGTAGCACGACAGTCCTTACATTAAGAACTGCTTTAGCGCATGCACTTACTTTGCCCATTAAATTTTAACATCACCCATTATTGCCTTAGCCAAAGGGTGCATAATGGATGAGAGTCACAGAAGAGTTCATCATTTTCTTTGTAAGTAGGCTGCTGTTAATTAATTCATATTTTTCACCAGCAATGATATGCCCACAGAGTCTTCCCTGGACATGGTCTTTCTGACACTCCCCTGGATGGGCTCGCTGGTGTTACAGTGTCTAGAAAGGGGTCACTTTCTCTTCCCTAAGTTGACAGTGACAGAGCAACCCCGCTGGAGCTCATGAAAGAAGCCCCTCTGGAGAAGGCAACTTAACATTTTTTATTTTGAAATAAATTTAGATTTTCAGAAGAGAAAATAACACAGAGCACTCCCACATGCCCCTCACCAGCTTCTGCTAATGTGAACAGCTAACACATCCATAGTACATTGGTCAAAACTAAGACGTTAGCATTGGTACAGTGCTGTTGACTAAATAAAGGCATTGCTCAGTGAAAGGGGTTCCCTCACCCAATTCCAACTGGTGTGTACGTGTGTGTGTGCGTGCATGTGTGTGTGTGCGTGCATGTGTGTGTGCGTGTGCTCATGTGTGTGTGTGTTGGGGGGAGGGGGTCTTCCCACACCAACAAGCAATTCTCAGACACCAGCAGGGTATCCCAATATTCAACTCAGCGTAGATGCTATTGACCTGGGATAATCTGAGGGAGAGTCAGATTTCCACAGGTAAAGGGCTCAGCCCCACTAGACTCCGCCCCCTCCCCCCCCCCTTCCCCCCCCCCCCCCCGCACTTCAGATGATAGTTGCAAACCCAGGCTGTTACCAATACTTCTGACCTATAAGCTATAGATCACAAGTCCCCAGATCCCCTCCTTGGGTTTGATTAGTTTGCTAGAACTGATCACAGAATGCAGGAAAACCTGCTTACTCCCTAGATTACCAACTTATTACAGAGGATATTAAAGGAGATGAATAGACTCAACAGCTAGATAAAAAGACACGTAAGGAAGTCCCGAACAAAGGTGTCTGTCCTCCTATAGCTTGGGGCTGGCATGGTGGCACGAGGAAGCATTTTGGTTCCCCACTAGGGAGGCTCTCCAAAAATGACTGGAGAATTGTCCTTTCTGGATTTTGTGGAGGCTTCTTTACATGGTCAGGATTGACTAAATCATTTGCTTTTGGTGATTAAGTCAACCTCAAGCCTCCCCTCCCCAGATAACTGGGGGAGGGGGGGCTGGAAATTCCTTCCTTAAGCACATGGTTAGCAACCAGCCCCCACCCTTGGGTGGGGTCCAAAAGCCAATCATTAAAATACAAGAGACACCTTTGTTACTCTCATCAGGAACTTCCAAGGGGATTGGGAACTGTAAACCAGGTACTGTGGATGAAAACCAAATATATCTGACAAATGTATTTCAGTTATCTGAGTGATCAAATATGTGTGTGTGTGTGTATCCTATATAATAAAACCCTAATATGCAAATCAACCTAACAGTGGAACACCTGACAGAACGACCAGCAGAACGACCAGCCACTATGACATACACTGACCACCAGGGGCAGATGTCCAATGCAGGAGCTGCCCCCTGATAGTTAGTGGGCTCCCACATGGAGAGCTCCGCACAGCCAGGGGCTGGGCTCAGGGCTGGTGAGGGCAATGGTGGTGGCAGGAGCCTCTCCTGACTGCTTCAGGTGGGAGGTAAGGAGCGAGAGGTCCTGGACTGGGAGAGCCCCAGACTGTGAAAGGGATGTCTGGCTGCTGGCTTAGGCCCAATCCCCCTGGAGGCGGACATCTCCTGAGGGGTCCTGGGCTGTGAGAGGGAGCAGGCCGGGCTAAGCGACCCCTCCCCCTCCAGTGCACAAATTTTGTGCACCGGGCCTCTAATATATGTGTGTGTGTATATATATTCTTATAAATCCCAATATTGTATCCAGTGCTCCACTAATGCCCTTTCCTGTTCCAGGATTCAGCCCAGGCTACCAGGTTGCATACTGCTGTCCTGTTTTCATGGTCTTGGAGGAGATAACTCTAAGATGAGGAGTCTCTTCCTGAAGTCTGGCTCTCTGGCCTCTGGAGACAACGTGCAGTGCAGGCCCTTTAACCTTTCCACCAGAAGGTTACCAGTCACCCTGAAGGTCCCCAGAACTACCTACCCAGTTGCTGGCATCCTTCTCCAGCTCATGAAGCCACCCAAGATGGACGATTGGTCCCTCCATTTTCATCTGGAGGGACCTGGCTAATGCAGCAGTGCCAGGATTCCACCTCCACTGGATTCTGGAGATTCAGGGGCCCAGCAGCCACCTCCCATTCTTTCCCCTCTCCTTTGCTCCCAGCTCCCGCTTCTCTAGGAAGGCATTTGCCTCTCTGCTCTCAAATTGGTTCCTCTCTTTTCTCCTGCTCTGCTCTGTATACAAGGGGCCAGTCTCTGGGACCATGTGCCTAGGCCTCTTTGCTGACTGCAGTGCCATTAGCTTTAGCCAAGTGGAGGCAGTTGCAGGGGACAGGAACCCAGAAAGGAGGGAGATACCCTCTTTCCTCTCTGCGCTGGGTGAGCGGCAGCTCTGGCAGTGGCTGGGCAGCCCATAGGGTCCCTTCTCCTGCTGGGGGCCCTGGCTCTGGCAATGCCCCCTCTGCCCTTTCTCATTCCCACAGTCCAGGCTGTAGCTACTCCCTACTGTTGCTAATCTCTGAGTTGCTTCAGTATCCCCTTTGTAGCTCATTTTTAAAAATAAATTCTCTGAAAGACACCACATAGAATAGATTATGTTTTCCTGATCTGGCTCCAATTGGCACCAATAATCCGGTCTTCACCTGCACCCCCTTCCCCGGGTCTAGCACAGGAGGGAGTAGGGACTAGGTTTCATGAAAACTGCTCAAGGGATCTGTCATCACAGGTGGGAAAGGGGCTCCTGGGCTCAGTGGCAAGAACGCGGGCAGAAACTCTATTTCCTCCCTTAGCTTTAGGTTCTTGCCAATAACCCTGAAAGGGACCTGGTGACAAGCATTGGTTCATGTTAGATTAAACCAAGAAATTGCCGCATTCAGGTATTCTGACTATGAAAATGACCATCTCATGTGACTCCACTTAACAGAAAAGGAAGCAGGTAGAAAAACAATAAGTAAATTGTTCATGATGCTTTATAGTCAACAATAAAGCTAACATTTACTGTGTGTTTACCATGTGCAAGGCACTGAAACAGTAGTAACGATGGCAAACTCATGTGCGATGCCTGTTTTAAGTGTTTTATGTATATTGAAACAGCCCTGCAAGGTCCATACTGTTTGGGGCACGGAGAAGTTAAGCCACTGGCCTGAAGTCACACAGTGAGTAGCAACATCAGGACTTGAAGCCAGGTGCGTGGCTCTGAAGCATGTGCACTCCACTTGACATCGTCTTGAAGCAGATGTTGTTGTATCCATTGTACGGGCAAGGAGGCTGTGAAACAGAGAGCTGGGATAACTGGCCTGAAATCACACGACTGCCAAGCTTGTATGTTCCCCCTCTTCCCTGTCTCCTCTCTGCCAGGTTTGTCCTTTGAGGTCTCTAACATTGCACTTCACTGGACTCCCTTGTCTTTGCCTACAAAGCATAGTAAACCATGTGCAGATTTTAACACATCCCACCTGCACATCCATCTCTTGCTGCATTTACTGAGTGTCCTTCCCTGTGATGCCCTGGGGCTTACCTGTGTGTGTGTAACCAATTCAGAAAGAAATTAATGTGGTTTGTGTTAAGACCCCTGCTAGGGAAGAGATCTAAATATCTCTTTGGACTGTTAGACATACTCAGACCTATTCTCAGCTCTCCACTTCCTCCTTTAAAATATTGAGCACTTAAAATGACCTTGGTTAAGGTCATTTTTTAAGTGTTTTATACCTGTACAGTGCCAAGAAGCATGGGCATTACAGTATTTTTTTCTGGAAAGTAGACTTCCTGTCTGCCCTAGGGCAGTATCCCCAGGATATTTTTCTTAACCTAGGTAAGACCTTTATCCTATCAATGTTGAATGGCAGGGGGTGTGGTATTTAAAGTAGCCACAAGAGGGCACTATTTCTTTGTCCCACAGGCTCATGGGGCCACAGATGTGAGATGCTATTCCGGACACAGTAATTAAACCACATTTAGTGCAATTTACCAAAAATAAGCAAAATGGTTTGTTTGGTGGAATAATAAATTCTATCATTTCTTTAACCTCCAAATACAAAGAGAGAAACTTCTTAATAAAATGAATTTGTTTTCCACAAAGCATTTACAGGAATTTCTTCCTTTCATTTCTATTTGGATGATGGCATTTGAAAAAACTTTCATATTAAATTTTCTCCCCACCTTTTTTTCAATTGAGTGTCCTAATAAATCTTTCTGGAAAAGTGTGAGTGACTGAAATGTCAATCTTGAGCATTTCTGTAAGGCTGGATATAAGTCAGGAAAGCAAAAAAAGCCCATTTGGTATTTCAGCATAGGGAACTTAATATGGAGAGGCGATCACACAGGTGTGAGAGGGCTGAAGGAACAAAAAGGGACCATTGAAGTAACCAATGTCAGTACCTCTGGAAGTGGCAGCTACTCACAGGGCTGAGGAAACAAAAGGAAGGGGTAGGGGGTATCAAAACCTGCCTGCTCCAGGGAAGGACGTTGGCTGGGCTGATACCTCCCCGAGGCTGTCTGGCAATGGTGAGAGCAGATGGACCCTGTCAATGCTGGGCAGAGGATCCTGGTGAAGGTGATGTTGGTAGAGGCAGTAGCACCCTACCTCACCTCTACTTTTCTGATGTCCCTCTAGTGCCCCCTGTTGGCAGAACATAACTGGAGTCAACTGTCAAAAGAGGAAGATCACCCATGCATCACTGAGCTGAATACAGAAAGGTAGCTTCTGAGGCCACTTCACCCCCTGGCTACTCAGCTACTACTAGTATATATACTTTCTCAACTTTGAAGTCTCATAATATTAACTTTTTGCCTTGGCTATAGATGCTAACCTTTTCCATTCCCATTTGCTACTGCACATGGACGTACTAAGAAATACTCCCGAGAACCCCTTGGGTTCCAGGTAGAGTTCTGGTGTCATAGAAATCTGATCTATTTTACTAATCAGGATCAACCAGCATGATAGCACCCTTCTCCACCTGCTAGCTCAGGGGGATGAGGAGCCCCAAATGGCCAGTTAGAAGTCTCAACTTCCAAATCAGTGGAGTCGTTTTTGTGTCCCTTGGTAGAAGCAGTTCTCCACTATGCAATCAAACCTCCGAACCAGAAGAGGTCGAAGTTGCAGGGACAGAAAGCGAACATTCTGACGGTGGATATTAGGTGTCATAGTGAGAGAAGCCACTCCCACCCTTGATTCCTGGAACCCTATGTCTGGTTATGGGAGAAACAGGACCACATATTGCTAACTGACTCAAAGTATATGTGACATCCTATAAACTGGAACCCTGACCTCCAGGTTATTCTTCCAAATTGTATTGTAATTGAGTCTTCCGTAGGCCATTCATTCCACTTACTATCAGTCCACTTGCTCCTGGGTGATGGGACATGTAGTGAGACCAGTGAATTCCATAGCATGAGCCTCATGTCACAAGTTTTCCCCCTGCAAATCGAGTTCCTAAGTCAGAAGCAGTGCTATGTGGAATTCTATTCATGTGAATAAGGCATTATGCAAATTTGATGATGAAAAGCTTTGGTAAGCATGAGTTTTGTGATGGCCAACACACATTTTGTCAGAGAAAAATGAACTGGATGACAATGTCCTAAAAATCAAGACAGATCTTCCCCCTTTTCTAGACATGCTTCTTTGTTTCAAGATAGCAATTTTTACTTATTTGAGGACTGATATTGTGTGGGCCAGGAGACTTACTGCATGGGGTGAGTCGGGTTTTCCCCAAGCCTACATTCTGACATGTGTCTCTGTCAGAAAGAAAATAGCAGAGGACATTGACGAGGAGATCACACATGCATTTGGTGGCAAATGTTTGTCTGAAGTCAGCTTGACCACAGCCCTAGCACTTATTTTCCTGAGCATTATGATTTTATGAAAAAAATGCTTATTATAATGGAGAAGTATATAAGTGTATTGCTTTACTTAAAAGCAATTTTTCTTCTGTTTGTTTAATATTGTATGATAACACCTTCTACATTGAATGTTAGTTTTCAATGTGGTGATACCTTTAATGTTTAGTACAAATATCAGATCCAATACTGAACTCTGCCTTGTATTTTTACAAGCACTTAAAGAGTTGCAAACTCACTCTACCCCTGAACATTTTAGGACTGAAATTAAAGGACCAAATCACAAGGGAGGGTATATCTGAAAGATACACTCCCAAACATCAGTCTAATTCTAGATGGTCACTTGGTTTCCGGTGGAACAAAACTCACCTCTTCTCCCTCCACTTTGGTTGACTGACTTTTTCACATTTCAGTAGCTTGTTTTGTGGTCAAATTCTCATCACTCTTATGACCGTGGGATGAAGAAAGTTGAACTGTCCTTTAAATATACATATTCATGATTTTTTTTGACAAATATTAATGAGGACCTACTTTGTTGGGTAGGCAACAAGCATACCTGTGCTCTGGATGTTCTCCCAGCCTTAGTGGCCCAGTAGCATCATAAGAACTGGAAGATAAAGGTAACTCCATGTTTCCTCTGCTCAATAGAATCCCATCATCACCCAAATCCCTCCTTGCGGTTTGGGTGTTCTGTGGGGCACATCAAAGAGCAGTCTTTTCTACCTCTCCTCACTTGCAGGGCTGAAAATGCACCCCTGTGACTTTGCTCCTGGGGAATATGTTAGTTACCCCCTGGGGAGCACAAGACTCAAGAGTCATAACCAGAAAACCTGTGTCTGTTGTCAGATTTCAAGAGTGAAGACAATGCCAGAGGCAGGAAGCCAAACTAATGAGGTCAGGAGCTGTGTCAAGTGAAGAGCAAGAGTCCAAGACCTTGCCTTGAATAGGCTACACTCAGGATTCTTCCAGTTGTGCACTGCCAGCTGCTGCTTACATAAATCACAGTATAATCGGCACCCCCTCGAGGTACTCAGTGCCCAACCTGCGCAACCACACAGCCTTGCTGTGAAGCATGATGCACTTCTGCCATGAAATGAAGGGGGGCATGACTTGCAGGATGGGACAGACACACCAGCTTCTTCTTCATCTCTCCATTGTCTTTCATCAGAACCTTTCCATATCAACAGTCTTACCCCATCTCAGAACTATTACTGTGTTTGAATCCTTGGTTTTATACAGAATCTAGTATTTGTCTCAGATTTTTTAAGAAGTTCACTTATTCCTGGAAGAACACAGTCTGTTCCTCCCATGTGGAGCCATCAGCTGTCCTCAATACCTGCTCCAGCCCATAGCTCACATCAGATTGGCCCTCAGTGATTGCCTTTCTTTTATGAGTGGTCTTCTCATTTGCTACACATCTGAGGTATTCAAACTAACTCCTGTTCATAGGGCCTATAGAATTTTTTCTTCAATGTCCGCCCTCGGCTCCTAGTAATGCATTTTCCCCCTGAGGAAATTTAACTCTGCATGCAGTCAGATCCCCTGACCCTTTATTCAGGTCCTATAGGTTTACTCATAGGGTAAGATTGCACTCCCCGCCCCCTCTTAGAAGTTCCATGTGGCATGTGACTTGTTTGGTCAGTGAAATGTGAGTGGATATGACACTTTTGGGCAGATCAGGGCATGAGATGTCACACTTCTTTCCCCTGATGAAGTAACTAAGAAGGCACGTGTCATGATGAAGCCTGCATTATCTCAGTCCCTGAATGACTATAATGAGTACAGCCTGCCTGACAACCCATGTTGGACATGTAACAGGAGCAATAAATAAACTTGGGTTGTGTTAAGAAACTGAAATTTTGAGGTTGCTTATTACTGTAGCATAACCTTACCTATCCTGACTAACATATGGTACCCAAATGTCTAGAACTGTGATAAGTACATGCAACTCAGGCCATTGCATTGAGTTGGACTAAGTCAACGTGGTAGTCAGAAAACAGCTGATGTTAAGGTGGCAGTAAGTATCATCTCCTCAAGTCAGTGCTGAGATTCACCATAGTGACTTCCACAACCTTGAAAGAGACCAAAAGGCAGGTCCTGGATTCCATGATTGCCACAGCGATGTGACTGCAACGGGGGGGCAGAAAGAAGGTAAATGGCACACCAGATGGCAGTGCTGGGGCTTCAGTGGTTTACCTGAGCCAGGACTATGGGATCTGACTCACTCTCTGGAATGACAAGAGCAAACATCGTTTCTGAGTGCAGGGATGTAACAACAGTGCCCAAACTGGGAAGAGTGGCCATGCTCAGGGTTCCTGGTTTGTCGCTGGTCTCCATTGCTCCCAGCCTTCATTTTCCGCTGTTCTCCAAACACCGGGGAAGGTGATCTCAGCCAGGGATGGGATTTTGAGATTTACGACTATAACCAATGAGATCTATTTGGTTAAAATTAAGTTGGCAAATTTTATTTTAGAGCCCCACCCTCCTCAATTCTCAGCCTCTGAATACCCTCCATGATATTGAGGCTCCTTCTGGAAAGGTTAGCTATCAAAAGGCTTCTCTTGAATGTTTGTTAGTTGATCAATACTTCAACAAACAACATTTCAACCTGCCTTCAAACATTTCAACCTGCCTTCACTGTACCAGCGTCACGTGAGAGGCACTGGGATAGAGAGGGGGCAGAATGTCCCTGACTTACAGCCCCGTGCTAAGCTGGCAAGTTCTGGTCCATGGCCACATCCAGGCTGCTGCAGGCTTTGTAAACAGTTTCCTGGAACATTTATTGTCTGGGGCTGCCTTGGGGCTGTATCTGCCAAGGTGACCAGTTGCAAGGAGATCCTAGGAACACAGAGTCCCAAATATCTATTCTCTGGCCCTTTTCAGAGAAATGCTGACCCCTGTCTAGTGGGTTAGCCTTTTGGGGAGTTGCATGTTGGTAGCATTCTCTTAACAGCCAATTCTGAAGGACTCCAGGGAATTACAGAGGAAATTCAGGCAACAAGGAGCTATTCTGAGGGGAAGTCCTGTCTAGCTGTTGTCACATCATCCCCCATGGGCAGCTGCCACTGTCAGTCTAGGAAGTGGACACTTGCACAGAAAAATAAGCATGGGGAAGGCGAGGCCATTCTGAGGGCTGTGGCTGGTCCCCACAGAGGAGGCGACAGCAGGCTCTCCGTGAGGCTCTAGGAGGGCCCTGGGCTTTGGAGTGGCTAGCCTGGCTCTGTGCACAGACAGGAGCCTACTTCACCTTCATTGCTCCCTTGGGTTTTCCGATGACATCAGAGCAGTGTGAGCCCCAAAGAAAGTTTTCCCTGCTCTGTTCCCCACAGGCACAGACAGAAGACGGAACAGGGAGCCTCCTAAGGTTCCATTGATTTGTTAGCTAAGAAAAAACGGGAAAAGCCAAGAGTCAGGCCCAGAGCAGGAAGCTTTACTGCTGTACTGGATCCATTTCCCATGCAGCACGAGGGCTGTCTCCCACGAAGCACCCAGTGTGTCCTTGGGGGAGAAGGGTCCCACCCACAACAACAGAGACAACGGTCTTCTAAGAACTTGAGAACTTGGCCTGTAGTCCTCAAATGGAAGAGAGAATGACACCTAGTCTGCCCACTGGATGTGGGCCTCCCAGCTGGAAACTGGGGACACACTTCTCAGGGAGCCAGCAGGCTCAGCCTCAAGATGGTGCCACCTCCCAAGGCCACGGATGGCACCTCGGGCAGAGACGGGCTGAGGAGGACGCTTTCTCAATCTATGGTGCTCACCTCAGGGCCTCAGGGCCCTTCTTCCTCCTTGGGCATTGCCACGGAAACAGCCATCTCAGCAAACCCAGGTGGAGTGTCTGAGGAGCAAGACGGTGTCCCCACAGGGGCACAAGAGGGACAAAGATGTCTAGGATGTGATCGCATGGCCCTGAGAACCAGGAAGCAAGATCTGCAGGTGAGTAAACAAACTCTAAAGCAAGATGGATAGCATAAAGTCTAGAAAAAAAATTAAATCCTGGACTTTGCAGAAAGATACATCTAGGTTTCGATCACAATTCTGCCACTTCCTAGCTATATGATTCTAGTTATATTCATTGATTCATTCGATGAACATTAATTGAAGGTCTACTATATACCAAGTATACTGAAGGGCCAAGGATAGAGACCAGGCCCAACTTAGAGGAGGTGACCTTCCTTACTTCCTAGAATGTACATAATCTATTGGAGGGAGACTGACAATAAGCATGAAAACAAGTAAATAAAAAATAATTTCAGAGAGCAATGAGAGCTGTGAAGAAAATAGAGTGATGTATGCAAGTGACTCTGAAACAGTGGACCTTTAAGAATCAGTGGTCAAGGGAGGCTTCTTGGAGGAGGTGACATTTGAACCGAGACCTAAGGAAAGAAGCAGCCAGGTGACAATCTGGAGGAAGAGGATTCTAAGAAGGAAGTATTGGTGCAAAGGTCTGCTCATATGAGCCTCTGAATTTCATCTTCTTGGTCTATAAAATGGAGATAATTTACTTAATGGAATTGTTGTAAAGGTTCAGTGTACACTGTATTGAAAGTATTTAGCTCAAAGCCTAGCACTAGGTAAGTATTCTTTAATATTACCAAGTACATCAACACAAGGAGTTCATTCAGATGGGTGTGGGATGAGTGCTGATTGGTGAAGGGCTAGCATTTGACTCAGGCCTAGCAGAATGGGAAAGGTTTGGGTAAACAGATAATAGGTCACATTTCTCTGCCGTTGGTTCCTGTAGCTCCAAGGAGTTTCCCTTTCAGAAGCCTAGTCACACTTCATTAGAATAACATGCGTATTTTTCTCTCCTCTAATCTGTAAATTATACTAAGGCAGACACTTCCTGTTTTTTTTTTTCCACCATTCAGCTCCAGTGCTTAAGTGAGATAATGCATGCCAAGCATTTAGAACAGCCTTTTGTGCACAGAGGAATGAATGACGGTGGGAGGACTTTGAGGTATTAAGTACAGTATGAAGTTGAGTCTGCTTGTTTGGAAACTGGTAATAGACCAGCAAAGTAAGAACCTAGGACTCAAAAAGACTGACCCTCCCCCAAGTAAGAGAGAATTCTTCCTGCCTAATTACTTGCAAACTAGGACATTGGCTTTTTTCCTGCCTTCAGATTCCAACAGAAACATCGGCTCTTCCTGAAACCTCAAGCGGGCCAGTCTTCCTCTGGAACTACACCAACAGCTCTCTTGGGTCTCCATTTGCTGACTGCTGACTCACCTGCAGATCTTGGGACTTGCCAGCCTCCATAACCACGTGAGCCAATTCCTTATAATAATCTCTCTCTCTCTCTCTCTCTCTCTCTCTCTCTCTCTCTCTCTCTCTCTCTCTCTCTGTGTGTGTGTGTATATATATATATATATATATATATGTGTGTGTGTGTGTGTGTGTGTGTACACACATACACACACACAGTCGTATATGTTCTGTTTCCCTAGATAACCCTGACTAACACAAGGGCCTATCCGAAGGGATTCATTTTAATTTAATCATCTATTTAAAGGCACTATTTCCAAATATAGCCACATTCTAAGGTATTGGGATTAAGACTTCAAAATAGAATTTTGGGGGGGGGGTGGGGGAGACACAATTTAATCCATAACAATGAGCAAAGAATCCTTTGTTTATGCCATCATTACTTGTGGCTGAGATTCAAGGTGTAGCTTCACATACCCAGGTGTAGATTTATAAACCAAGTTTGATGTTCTACAATAAGGTGTCTTCCTGTATTTCCTTGGTAGCATGTTACAATTTATTCCTTCTTGGAAGAGTCATTTAATGGTTAGAATGTGAGCTTGGCAGAAAGCAGGTGTCCAAGGGTGTCGGTTTGATGACTAACTTTTGGGGCATCTCCCAACCATGCTTCAGTTTGCCCATTTCTGGCTAATATTAAAACACCACCATGCACCCTTGAGGAGAAATATGGAGTCATCATTTGAGCGGGGTAGGGGAGAGGAGGTTCAGCAGCCCAACTCAGTGAAACGTGACTTCCAGCCGATGTCAGCTGCTAATCTGAATGCATTAATGCAGCAATAATTGGGCCGTATTCGGCAAGCATTACTTTCTTTCACTATATCAATCAAGCTTCATGACTGTTTCAAAATAAACATGCCATCCTCAGATTGCTGAATCCCTGCACTGGCAGCTGGGTCTTGAATGGATCTGGAAAGCTCCAGAGAGGAGGCCGTGTTACCCAGTGGAAGGACTCATTCCTGAGCATGGAAGCCCAGGCAACTGCGTGGGACCTCATTGAGCCCAACAACGTTGTAAAGGATGAAAGGAAGTTGAGCTTTGATTCTGGCTAAGGTCCAAGGAGATGTCACTCTGGGAGCGTCCTCCAGTGCTCCTGCCTTCTTCTGGAGCCTCGGCCCTGACAGCAGGTGGAGAACAGCCTGGCAGTTATGCTCCCCAGATGAACTGCTGCTCCCCACGCCTTGCTCAGGGGGCCTCACGGTGTCCCTGGAGTGAGGGATAATGACAGAGACTATTTCAAAGATTCACAGGCCAGACTGCTGATAAACCTCACAGGAAACGCCTAACAGACTCTTACAAGCGAGAAAACAGGAAAAGGGAAGAGAGAGAGCCCTCAAGCCAGTGAGCAAGAGATGCTTTCCTTTTCTCTGCCTGCAGGAGGGGCAGAGGAAGAAAGAAAACATCTAGAATGATAATGAAGGAAGTCGGGAAAGCCTGGATGAGTTATGCTAGAAAGAGCGTGGGATGGTTCTCCAAATAAGATATTTAACAAGTTGGTGGGACTTCAGCTGTTTCATTCTAGTCTCTGGATAATGCTTTTAGTAAAATAATGGAGGTCGGCGTCACAGTCTCCCATCTCCTCTCTGTCATTGGGCCACTCTGCTATTAACCAGCACCTCCGCTAGCCCAGGCCCTGTGACCCACACTGGGGAGTGAAGTAGGTCTAGTTCCTGTCTCCCCGCCTCTGTTCCTGCCCTTTCTCCTCCCTCTCTTCTTTTCCCTCTGTCTCTGTCTCAGCTCCTCCTCTCTCTTCTCTCTCCCTCTCTTCTCCTCCCTATACCTAGGATCTAACTAACTTTGAAATTAATGTTCTGTTCAGTGGAACCATTGCTTGCTAGCCATTTCCTAATTAATTTCCCAAATAAGCAGTTCACGACTGAGTTCCACATCTTTTCTCATGTTGGTTGTTATGTGAAGACATAAGGGTTGCCCACCCCACCCCACCCTGGGGTGCCTTTCTCAATCTCTCTCTCCATGTTTGCTGCCTCGCAACCCCACTTCCCATGAACTGCTTATCTATCCACAAGCTTAGAATGTCAGCACCTAGAAAGCTTCTTCAGATTTCTTTCCTCTTCCCTTCTGTCCTTATCCTGTCAGTCAGGATGAAAGAAATTAAGTTGTGTAAGTCTGTACATTTCTCTGTGATCCCAGCTCCTGGGCCTCGGAGCTGCCGTATCACCTGGGTGTGGGTTCAGACATGAAAAGCTGCAGGAGTTCTGGGAAACAGGTAACCCCGTGTCCTCAAAGTGTCAACTTTCTAGACCATAACTTAGAAAGCAGAAAGGAAGCTGTGAATCAAAGCTCCAAGGAAACTGCTTGCAGCCATGGTGGCAATGAACCAGAGCCCAATACACGATGAGATTCCTGGGCCGCCTTCCACTTTCAGAAGCTGCATATGGTGTGCAGGTCGCGCGCTGTGCAGCACACGGGCAGAAGGGCTGCTCTCGTCTGCGCTCCAAGGCGCCGAGCCATATGCTCTGTGCAGACCTGTGCCTGCTCCATGGATGGGGGTCTTTTTGTTATGTAATTGCCAAGTTCTTGGCCCTAGGGCTGCACCTGCTTAGAGGGGACATCGTTTTCACATTCTCACAGATGCATGGTACATGCCAGTGATGGTTAGATACATCAGTGACAAAATAACTTCTTTAAAGTAAGTGTTTAAAAAAAAATTTAGGGTATGTTTTAGAATTATTGTAAATTCAGTACCATCGCTTATTCCTTTCAAATGTGAAGAGTATATAATAACTAATTATATATAATTATATAACATCTAATAATATACACTGAGTGGCCAGATTATTATGATCTCTGAATGCATAATAATCTGGCCACTCAGTGTATATCCTATATAATAAAAGGCTAATATGCAAATTGTCCCCGTGACCAGTGGTTTGAATAGCAGGCAGGCCAGCCAACCGCCCATGTCCCCTCCCCGTGGCCAGGCTGGCTGGACCCCACCCATGCATGAATTCATGCACTGGGCCTCATATATATATATACACACACACAGACACACACTGAATGGCTAGATTATTATGATCTCTGAACACATAATAATCTGGCCACTCAGTGTAGATATACTATGTAACATATAATTATTAAAACATAATAGTGTAATAATATAAAAATATAAGAATGATTACTCCCATTTATGTGAAACTCCTAGGTGCCTCTGCACTGGGTGCCTGTATATTTTGTTTGCAATTCTTCCTTCCCTGTCTGCCTTTGTGGTTCACTGTGGGTGGAGTATTCTTCCTGCTCCCTTGACTTTGGCCTTGGCCATGTGGTGTTTTGGCCAATAGGACATGGCAAGAGTTAACAATGTGCCAGTTATAATCGCAGTAAACAGACCCTTGAACGTGAAATAGATGTGAAGTCATGGAGAACTGGGGATTGGCTGCTAGGTGGCATTATCATGGTAACAGTGGATGCCTATAGTACCTGACTTTTTAAAAACAATTCTCACAATCACTCTTTTAGGTGTGTCCACTTCACATAAAGAAAAATCCAGGCTCTGAGAAGTTCAATGACTTGAGTTAATAATTATTGTAGCCAGTATTAACATCCAGGTCCGCTCGATTTCCAACACCTGTTCTCCTGTTCGCGTCCCTTGTGTTTGTCTAGAATACTGAAGCTGTGTTGCCTACAGGTCCTTAACTAGCAAAAATAACACTATTACGGTCAGTACATTTGTGTTCTATTTATGAAGGCAGGGAAAGGAACCAATGAATTTTTGTTTTGCAAGGCTGCATTCAAAGTTATCTTTCTGCTCAACTGTCAGTTCCACATAACGTTCTTTAAAACAGAACCCATCCTTGGCTTTTTCTTCTACTCACCTCAAACTTCCTGTTATTTAAAGTTTTAAGGTTTTAAATATGATTCCTATTTCTCCAGGCTGAGATGACCCGAGGCTGGTGGAAGTGGAACGCGGCATGTTGTTTGTTGTAAGTGCAGTAAGCCAGAGCCACAGTCAGGTCATTGAACTGAAGAATGCCTTCTCTCTTCTGATAGCACTTGGGGCAGGAAAAGCAAAGACACAACAAAAAACCTTTGACATATTGCTAAGTGAAAAAGGCAAGGTATAGAACAATGTGCATTGTACATTACTGTGTACTTAAGAAGCATATACACAGCTGTTTATATCTACAGAGGATGTCTCTGGAAGTCTAGCAACTGGTAATGATCGTTATCTCTGGTAAAGGAACTTGGTGGCTGGTTGGGGAAGGGGTGTAAGATAATTATTTTTCACTGAATATTCCTTTAAACCTTTCTAACTTGGTGTGCACACTCATATTATTACTCAAAATAATGCACACTTTTTAAAATATATATTTTATTGATTTTTTTTTTTTTTTTACATAGAGAAAGGCAGAGGGACAGAGAGCTAGAAACATCGATGAGAGAGAAACACCGATCAGCTGTCTCCTGCACGCACCCCACTGGGGATGTGCCCACAAACGAAGGTACATGCCCTTGACCGGAATCGAACCTGAGACCCTTCAGTTCGCAGGCCAACGTTCTATCCACTGAGTCAAACCGGTCAGGGCAATGCATACATTTTTTAAAGGAAGAAAGTGCACCTTCTCTTGCCTATCCCTGTTTTCACCACAGTTGGATTATAGCTCAGAGGTCTCAGATTCCTTTGTAAAGAGACTAGGAGGGAGGAGCTGGCCCAAGAGGAGGCACGTTCGCTTCCTCTCAATAGTTGAGGTGCTGTGTAAAGGCCTTCAAAGTCTCCACAGACAACAGGTTCACCATGAGGAAGCATGAACTGGAGGGAACCCACTGGTTTCCCCAAGAGAAAGTGATCAGCTGTTTGCATAAAAACCAGACCAAAAAACTGTCCTTTGATCTTGCTCCGAGCTACATTACAGAACATCCCCAAAGTCAAAGTCCTTAGATTTCCACCTGCAAGCCAAGGATGTTTTTCTGTTCAATCCTAAGCATATCACTACAGTTCATTAATTGTTTCAACAAACAGACATCTATGTCCATTCACTTAAAGAAAAAAAAAGGGCAGGGTAAATAAATCAACTCTCAAATCATGTCCCCCGGCAAACACCAGCTGCACCGGAAAGGGAAGGCAGTGCAAGCTGCTCGCAGGCTCTTGCCGCAGGGCTGTCCGTCCACATGCCCAGGGCCTGTTAATGTGTCCGACAGCCCACAGGAAAGAACCCCAGCGGAAAGCAAGACGGCAGAACAATTGTGTGAACTTACCTCCCTTTCTTACTCTGCAAACATCTGGTCCCTGCATGTGTCATTACTTTTATTCAAACCTGCTCTGGGGTTATTGATAAAGAAAATCTGCACCTGGGTGAGGAGGGGTCGTGGACAAACTACCTCTTCATTAAAGAATAGTTTGCATAGACTCACTTTTGGCAGCAAAATAGCAGAGCAGGTTGGTTAAAAGCCATGTTTCTGAAATTGCCCAGCTATGTCTCTGCCAACTCCTTATGAAGAGATTAAAACAAAAGCTGGAAGCAAAGAGACAGTAAGGAAAGCCCTTATGATTAGGGCTACAGAAAAGAACAAAACATGTATGATGCCATCCTGGTACTGGCTAACCATAGAGAAAACCTCTGCTGTTTACCGTAATGCATTTATAAACACAGATGTCAGGGACGACACGTTTATTTTTGTAGTTCCGCCTCTTACGTTTCCCCAGTTGATTCTTTTGCTTATCTTCTTCTACGTCAGAACAGCTAAACAGGATTCAAGTGATGCATTTGGATGGCTTGCTTCCTTGAATTGTGTTTCTATTCATTAATAGGACAGACACTTATTCCTCCGAAGAAGGCAGTTTTATAATTGTCACAACCGTCCTTATTTCATTTCCTTGGGGTACTTTAAACAACAGCCTGGGCTTATTTTAATAGCAATTAAAAATTAGTTAAGTAGAAATGTTGCCTGGAAATCAGCTATTAAGTTTCTGTGCTTGTCATATTTTGACTATATGACTAATTTAAAAGTAAATAGAGCCGCTTTAATTTTGTTGGGCTCCAAAGTTAAGTTGCAGACAGATCTAAGCAGTGAGGACTGTCTGCTTAGTGTATAAGGGTGATCTTTCCTTTCTCTTCCTCTTTCTTATTAGCACCTGAGCCCAGGATGACTGGGGGAATTGGGGGGGGAGGGCGGTGAGCACAGAAAGTCAAGGGAAATGAAAGTGTTCCTGAGCCAAGGCCACCAAAGGAAATTCAAAAGGGTTGAATGCGAAGTCTTGCATTTAGTCTGGAAAAGGGGAATCCATTACACAATTTTAGACGACAGTAGACTGAATCACAAGCAATATACATAAAAGAGTTTTGGGAGATTTGAGAGTTTAGTTAACTGCAAGCTTAATAAATTAAAAATCTTGTAGGACTTATTCTATTTAATAAAGAGGAAATATGTAAATTGACCATCACACCATAACAAGATGGCTGCACCCACAGTGGAGGCAGTGATTCCATAACACAAGATGGCTGTGCCTACAGCAGAGGTGGGGATCCCATAACACAAGATGGCTGTGCCCATAGCAGAGGCTGAGTTCCTGTAACAAGCCTTAAGGAGCAATCAGCAGGGACCTGAGGCTGCATGGCGCTGGGCCGGGGCAGGGGACCTGAGGCTGTGCCCCCTGCCTGTCAGGGCTTGACGGGGACCTTAGGCTGGACCCCCGGCCCCAGCACCAGGCCAGAGGACCCCAGGCTGTGCCCCCTGCCCTGGCACCGGGCCAGGGGACCTCAAGGCACACCCCCTGGCCTAGGCTGGGGGACTTCAGGCTGCGCCCCCTGTCCCGGCACCGGGCCAGACAACCTGAGGCCATGCCCCCCCTACACAGCGGGACTTGACAGGGGTGGGGCCGGCCAGGTCTGGGTCTCTCTCAATTTCGAAGCGCACGTGAGTGGGCAGGGACTTGACTCTGGTTCCTGTGGTGCTGACAGAAGGGAGATTTTCATATACATTTTACTAATTTTCTTTAATCTCTGACACTTCTATTACAGAGAAAGAGAAAATAGCAATATTAAAATACTTCCTTTAATTAATTCCCTTTTAATGTGCATGAATTTCATGCACCGGGTCACTAGTAATAACAAGAACTGTTCTAAATACTTTATAAATATTAACTCTTTACATTTTCACAGCAACTTAAGAAGGCAAATACTATCACTATGCCCAATTATCAGATGAGAAATTGAGACATAAAGAGAATAAATAACTTGCAAATATTTAAATAGCTAGAAAATGCCAGAGCCATAATTCAAATTCAGAGAGTCTGGCTCCAGAGTCCATGCTCTTAATATGGTACCTTGATATAAGCCAGTACTGGGATATAGCTGCTAAGAAACAGACATGGAGTTGGATCCATTTAATGCTGTCACGGGTTGAAACTCATTACAATGAGTATCATGAAGATCAACGTCTCAGTGAAAACAAAAGTAGATGTTCAAAGTCTATCTAATTGTTTCCAATACAATGTGCAAAATGAATTTATAGAACTGTCAAAATAATTAATATTATCCTTATAAATTTGATATGATGATGTTATACCCATAATTTTGTTATTGTGCTTATGAAAACAATATCAACTAGGAATAAAAGGGTAATATTTCAAGTCAAATTAACCTCTTGCGTCTTCTTTTTTAAAAATATGTCTTTATTGATTTCAGAGAGAGGAAGGGAGAGGGAGAGAAATAGAATTGGATTTAACCAGGTTTAGAATTTCACCAAGTTGGTAAAATGAAATAAGCGAGAGGGGCAAGAGATAGAGTATCTATGCAAGGAAGTTATTCTAATCATTGATCAGGGAATTTAAGCTGGGTTAGGAGGCAAGTGAGGGTATGGCAGAGGTAAAGGACAGTGAAAATGTGGTAGAGCCGGTGTATTTTAGATTCCTGTGGGTTGAGGGGTTGGTGGTGGGGGGGGGGGGGCGGGGGGGGTATTAGAAGGAAAGAGCTAGAAAGATAGGAGATGATAGTAGGATAGTGGATTACTAGAACTGAGATCATGTAGGATTTCAATTATTGGGAATGATAACGGCTAGGGTATAAGCATGGTAGTGAACATATAAAGTGAGTGGAGGGTCATAGTATGTGAGGGGAGTGAACAGATAAAGTGACTGGAAAACCAGAGTATGTGAGGGGAAGAGGCTAAGAAGCTGAGAAGCCAAGAAGAAGATGGTTCACCTCCCTGAATGCTGAACCCATGAATTACTATGCTGAGAGGAGTGCTGGAGAGAGAGCGAGACTGTGAGCCAGACGCCAAAGTCTTCAGGGAATGAAGGGTGTGATGTGAGGTTGGTTCATGACCATGACAAGGAAGGGTAGTGAGTGATATAGAGACATACAGTTTAAAGCTGGTGTGAGGGTGGAAAAGAGAAGGAGAATGGTCTAGAAGCAACAACAAGGGGCAAAAATGATGCCACAGTCAGGCAGGAGGAAGGCCAAGGTGCAGCGCCCCAGGGCCTCCCATTGGTGCAGGAGATCCAGATGCAGCTGTAGGCTGAGAGACGGGTGGGAGAGAGGAGGCCTGGGTCAGTGTGAAGAGGGACTTCATCACAACGTAAGAAATACTAAAGGACCAGGTGGGCCCCTGGGCCTGATATCCAGTGACACTGTGGGACCAAGGACACCTACGAAGAGGCCAGTAAGAATCAAGGCAGCTACCCATAAGCCAAAGGCTCCTCCTTCAGCCCATCAGAATCTAAAGGGTATGAAGCTGCACTTGGATGTGATCTTGTCCAAGGGGTGGGAGATGGCGGGGACAGGGGTGGAGGGGCTGGAAGGCAGGGAAACCAGCCCTGCCAGTTTCTTGGAGGAATTCCTGGAGACTCAGAACTGCTCAGAGCAGTAGAGCAGCACTAGGGCCTTGGGTCTTGTTTCTTTGCTTCATTTGTTGGTAAAATGATAAAAACAATAATTTTTTGATTAAAAGGTGGGTTTGATCTCTATTTATCTACCTCCTCTTAAGGTGGGTTTGATCTCTATTTATCTACCTCCTCTTAACCCCCTCACCCAAAGAACAGTGCAGTGAGCTACCAAGTTTTCAGGAGCAGATGACTTTAAAAATACTTTCACTTTAAACATAATTAAAATAATACATGTTATTGTAGAAAACTTAGAACTTAAAAATAAATGTAAAGAAGAAAATGAAAGTTATACATTACCCGTCCACCTAGTGATAACCACCCTCAATATTTAGGTGTCTAGTCATCTATACATGCATTGTACAAAAATGAGATCTTACTAAGTAGTTTTATAACTTCTCTTTAATTGAATGATCAGCATGGGCAGTTTTCCTGCTAATTAATATTCTTATACATAAACTTAATAACTACATAGAATTTTATTTCATAAATGCACTAATTATTCATCCAATATTGTTAGAGAAATTTAAATTGTTTCAATTTTTCACTATTAGAAACAATAGCAGGATAACTACCATTTTAGCTATATCTTTGTACAAAGTCATGACTATTTATTTCCTATGATAATAAGATCCTATAATTGGGTCAATTGTACCCTAGATGGATCAAAGGGTATGCAAAATTTTAAGGCTTTGGATACACAGCGCCAAACTGTCCTCCAGAAATATTCCACCAGATTACCTTCCTTTCAGCAGGATGTGACAATGCCCACATCTCCCCACCATCTCTCTTACTGTTATCATTAAAAGGTCTTTACCTTGGTTGACTTCTTGAGATTTCTTCTGACCCTTAATTTGTGTTTTCATTGTGAGATTGAGACTGTTTTTATTTGATTTTTTCTCTTGCATAAGAGGACTGATTAACCTCTGGTAAGAGGGCTTGGGCTGCCATGTTTAAGCCACCGGAAGGCCTGGACTCATAACAGCATCTAGAGGCCAAAGTGGTTTCAAATCAAAAAGTCCTAGACCAGGGGCCATTTGTGTTGTCCTTGGGTGTTACTCATCTCCCTGGGCTCACGGCTGCTCATCTGTCTTCCTTCCAGCTCTTAGTTTCTATGATCCTTTGTCTTCCTGTTTCGGAGAACATTCCCGCCAGCGCATCTTCCCTAACGATGGGCAGGAAGACCAGTCCAAAGTCAAGTGTGTTTACAAGACACTGGGGGCTGGGGGGAGGGCGGGCAGGTGAAGTCATGTACTGGGGGGTAGGGGAGGTCAGGGGGAGGTCAATGGGGGGAAAAAAAGGAGACATATGTACTACTATTTGTAATACTTAAAACAATAAAAAAAAATAAAATTAAAAAAAAAGAGAGACAGAAAAAAAAACACACAAAACCCAAAGTCAAGTGTGTTTGGACAGAATTCTTCTGCCTCATAATCCTTTCCTTGCAAACGTAAATCCTTAATTGACATTTGAGTTCTATCTTTTGCCTCTGTTCAGGTTCATTAAACTTAAATAATATTAATTGAGCAACTACATGGTTCGTGGTGACACACTAGGCATGACAGAAAGCTACATCCATTCTTCCCGGTCAGGCTTCTTCTTTTCCTTCTCTATAGTAAACGCTCGGTCCCCATGACGTTTCCTTCCTGGTCTCCTCCCCGGAGGATTCAAAATATCATGACTGTCGTCACCTTCCTGCCTCCGCTGCAGCGTGACTCACTGGCTGGTTCGAAGGCCGTTTATTTGACTGTGAGATCACAGTAAACAGAACACAGTAAAAAGAACTCTGATAACGTGGATGAGAGGTTCCTTCTTTGACAGCCCGTTACATAAGACATATTGTTTTGATCATGAGCTCACCTTGAAAACAATGGCTTGTGGTAAAAAAAAAAAAAAAGACTAGGAAGAATGGGGTCACACCTGAATAAATGAAGCGATGTTTGGGAACTTTCAGGTTTATACACCATGTGCTCTGAAAGTTGAGTCATGTTTTTTCTATTGCTCTGAGCTCACTTGAGACTCTTGTGAGCAGGACAACAATGAGTTTAACTGGAGAGGGAAAAGGTCTTGGCTTTGAGCAGATTTTCAGCCCTTCGGTGGGGATTGGGGAACAAAAGTCTGAGTCCTAACAATAGAAAACAGAGTCTGGTGCTTAATGCAGGGCTGGGATTACAGCTTGTGGGGAAATCACCTGTCTTTTTATGTGCTGTTTATCCATTCAGACATGTGTACACGAACACACTGACACGTGTACAGAAACATGCCCAAATAATGCCACAGTATTTCAGCAGAAACATATGGAGAGACAAACACACACATACACGTTTGTTTGTTTTTTAAATGCACATTGCATCTGCAAAGTTGCATAATCTTGTCCTAGAGAGAGGAGTGTGCAGATTTCAGACTAACTCTCTCCTCTGCATATTTGAAGCACAAGCCAATGATTGTTGTTAGCACTGAGTGGAGGAGCCGGTGCCAAAGGGTGACAGAAGAGGAAAGTAATCCCCAGTGTCAGCTGCTGGGTGTGATGCCACGGAGATGCATGCCCTCTGCGCCTGCCAGGCCCATCTCTCTGTTCTGGAAAGTGGAATCCAATGATAAATGTCAATACACTTACGTTGCCACATGGAAGTGAGTTGTAGCTGTCTGGATCAAAAGCAGAAGTGGCAGATCTCAAGATGTGGGTACCAGATGGCACTTCGGAGCCGGCACGTGGGACGGCTGCTGAGTGAGGTTTATTAGCACAGACAAGTGGCCTGGCACCGCTGGTGCCACCTCACTCCCTCTGGGGGTTCCCTCTACAGCACAGCATCCAATTTGCCTTTAGATTAGATGCCCATTAAGCACACAGCCTCCCCTCCCTTCTTTAATGGACTTGTTGGGATGTGTTTGGAGGGCCCTTGGCTAAGGGGTGCCCCCAAAATCTGTTAAAGGGGGGGAGAGTGGTGCAGGAGTGAAGCCTTTTCATAGAAAAACTGTCCCACCAACAAGGCAAAGGGATTTTTATTTATTTTTTAAAAAATATATTTTTATTGATTTCAGAGAGGAAGAAAGAGGGAGAGATAGAAACATCAATGATGAGAGAGAATCATTGATCGGCTGCCTCTTGCATGCCCCTACTGGTGACCTCCTGGTTCATAGGTCGACACTCAACCACTATTTCTTTCAGTGTCATTGAGCTTGAGTGCAATGAGATGTTACATGCATCATCTTCCCACTGTATTGAAGGCTTGTGTTTGGGGAAGTGTTGAGCAGTTCCAAAGCCAAACGGTCTCACTTTCCTTTTTCTATACGGGGGAGGGGGATATGCCTTTCAATATTAAAACCTTATATTTGCATTTTTTTAGCTTTACAGTTTATTAAGCACTTTCACATGTTTTCATTTCTCCTCTCAACTGCATGTCTGTCAGCTCTATTTTGTTGATGCAGAAATGGAAACTCTGAGAAGAGTGGCCTTGCTTCTGGTCACAAAGCTGGTGAGCCCCTGCCCTGAAGTCCAGCCTGGGCCTGACTCTCCTCCAGCAACTACCACTCATCGATGCCCACCGTCTTAGTCCACTTGGGCTGATATAACAAAATGCTGCAGCCTGGAGGGCTTATAAATAACAGAAATTTATTTCTCAGAATAATGGAGGCTGGGAGTCTGAGATCAGGGTCAGATAAGGGCCCTCTTCGGGGTGCAGACTTCTCATTGTAACCTCATATGGAGCTCTGTGGGGCCTCTTTTATAAGGGCACTAACCCCATTCATCAGGGCTCTGCCCTCATGACCTAATAACCTCCCAAAGGGCCCACCTCCTAATACCATTACACTGGGGATTAGGATTTCAACATATGGATTCGGGTGGGGGATATGAACATTCAGACCATAGCACCTACCATGTGATACGTGCTTTTGACTGTTTCAGCGGGTCTCTAGTGTAGGCATTATTGTTGTCAAACACAGATGACAAAATCAAGGCTTAGAGGGGCCAACTTTCTTGCTTGGTGTCACATAGTTGATATATGGCTAAGCTAGGATTTGAACCTATGTCTGCTTTGACACCTACACCTTTCCACTCTAATAATTAACAATAGCTAACAATTATTGAGCAGTTGCTGTTTTACAGGGTCTGTTCTAAATGCTTAATCTGCATTATAACAAGACTGTGAGGTAGGTATTGCTAACATCCCCACTTTACAGACGGAGAAATTGAGGCACAGAAAAGTTAAGTGACTTGCTCAAGACTTCACAGCTGGAGATGGGCAGACCCAGGCTTTGTATTCAAGCAGTTTAATCCAGGACTCACATGTTGAAATCACCACTGTGTATCACTCCACACTATGCCAGCTTGCGTACTTCAGGGCAGTAGGTGTGGTTTGAAAAGGTTTCAGGTATACCCATTTCTTTAGGATTTTTGGAGCCATCCCACACTCTCTCTAGAGTTCATTTGAACTCCTGTATTAGTTCTGGAATCACCTCAACTGTCCAGGGTCTGTTTGGGACCAGAAACAACTAGGGTCTTGCTGCTGAAGATGTCACTGCTGAGGAGCAGCCTCAGCGGGTACTTGGGAGCTCCTGAGAAATGCAGAATCTCTGCGCCAGAGCTGCTGAATCTGAGTCTGCACCATTGGCAACGTCCTCAGGGTGCACACTGAAGTCTTAGAAGCAATAGTCAAAAAGTGAACTAGAGCCTTGAAGGGCATACAAGGTAGTTCTAAACCGCAACCACGTGTTGGGATCCTGGCAAGTGTTAAAAAGTCCTGATGCCTGGATCCCAGCCCCCCAAGATTCTGATCTTTGCAGCCTGGACACCTGGAATTTGAAAAGCTCTCCTGATGATTCTAAAGTGCAGCTGAGACGGAGGGCCGTTCTGGGGATGCTCTGTGTCCTGAGAAACTCCTCAGGGTTCTTTCTCCCAGACAGCTGAACTGCCTCTGGGATTGGGGGATTAAAAATCTTCAAAAGATTCCTTCACATGTAAGTGATCATTTGATTCCTTCACTACCCCGAGCTTATGGTAGTAATTTCAGCAGTGGAGCAGTGATTGTAATAGAACTGGCATTGTTCAGGCAGAACTGGCCTGGGAAGCTCTCCCTGATCCCGCCCTGATGAGAGGTCCTTGTTTTCAGTCACAGGTAAAATAAGCCGCACTCGCCCTGGGTAATTAGTGTGAAGCTAATTACCCTGAGTCTCCTTGTTTGGAAGAGCTGCCATCTAACTATGAGGCTCACGTGCTATTCCAGCTGCCCAGAGAGGCGAGGCCTGATTGGCAAAGGATGTGACAGTGAAGAGCTGAGGTTTGAAGTAGACGCCCACCATGTCCTTGAGGCAGCAATGTGCAAACTGCTGTGCAATAACCTCTGATTGCCCTTGAGCCTGACCTTGCAGTAGAGCCATGGGTTGTAATTAAAATGTAGGAATGCCCGGCTGGCGTGGCTGAATGGTTGAGCATCGACTCGTGAACCAGGAGGTCACGGTTAGGGCACTTGCCTGGGTTGCAGGCTCGATCCCCAGTGGGGAGCGTGCAGGCAGCCAATCAATGATTCTCTTTCATCACTGATGTTTCTCTCTCTCTCTCCCTCTCCTTTCCTCTCTGAAATCAATAAAAATATATTTTTAAAAAATGTAGGAACTGGTTGTCTAGGTAATTTATTTATGGCCACGTTTCCACATAAGGAAATACGTTCTGAGAAGGCAGGGCATTTGTTACACTCCGTGGTATCCTTGGTGCCCAGTACCCAACACAGAGAAGGCGTTTTCTAAGCATTTGCTAAAGAACAGCTGGAGAAGGTGACCTTCGTCCACACCACTTCCTGAATGCTCTCTGGGTCCCAGAAACTTTATAAACATTATCTTCTTTAGTCCTATGACAACCTTAAGAAATAGTTTGTTATTTGTTTGTTTGCTTTTAATTGTTCAGTGAAGTTAAGTAATTCCTCCATTGGTTGTTACTTTCTAGAGTGTGGCAAAACCTGGATTCACTCATTCCACACATTTATTGAGTGACAGACACTATCCTAGTTATTTGGGCTGCATCAATGAATGAAACAGAAAAGATCCCTTACTTTTGAAAAGCATACAATAAATAAGTAAATTATATAATACTAGAGGCATGATGCAGGAAGATTCATGCAAGAGTGGGCCTTCCTTCCCCCTGGCTGCTGGCACTGCCTTCACTCCGGCCCGGAGCCACCTTTCTGCCTTTGCTCCAGCCTGGAGCCGCCTTTCCGCCTTCCCACACTGCCCAGAGGCCTGGAGCGGCTGGGGTGGTGCAGAACACCTGCGTCATTGCCATGGCGACTATGCAGGTGTCCCAGCCCGCCCCTGGCCGCTGAGCAACTTTGTATGCAAATTAACCCACCATCTTTGTTGGGTTAATTTGCATACTCACTCCTGATTGGCTGATGAAGGTACGGTCAATTTGCATCTTTCTCTTTTATTAGTGTAGATATTAGAGGGTATTAAGTGCTATGGCAAAGTAAATAAATAAAGATCAAGGTTGGGGATTAGGAATGTCTGGGAGAGAAAGGATGGTGGAGGAAAGTCCTGATAGTTAGTGTGAAAAGCCACGGCCAGCATGGCCTTGGGTTCAAAGACTTGGAGAAAGAGCTGACGTGCAAATTAAAACACAAGACATGAAATATAAATTTGAAATTATGGAGGAAGCCAGGGAAAGCTTAACTATAGTAGTCAAGTTCCATTGAGTCTCTTTTCCAGTCTGCTTTTATTTACTAGAATACACAATTGCCTTTTAGGAATGAAAACCAACATATCAATGGTAATGTTTAGTAAACAGTAAGATTATCAGGTTGGGAGTTTGCTTTAGGCCATTGAGTCAGCAGTAGGTAATAAAATGCAAATATTCACCCTGTGAATATCAAAGAACCCAAATTCAGCCTTCTGACAGACTTCTCACATTTAATTAATTACTGTTGATCTTGGTTCTCAGCATTTTCCCCTCTTTAATTTCTTAATAGATGTTGATATGCCACTTGCAGAGCTTGGGTTCTTTTAAGATTTTTATTCCACATCTGCAGACTAAAATTAAACAAATAAGAACAAGAATGAGACAGGCCATAGTGGTTATGCTAAAAGGCAAAAGTGAAGGAGTAAATTATTTCTTTAAATTTCTGCCAGGCATCTAAGGAATTAGTTTGCAACTTTGCCTGGGATAATTATACAATATGCTGCTGTAATTCCAAAATATCAAGGGTGGTGTTATTTTTACTTTAAGCACCAAGAAGGTGATTTTTCATTGAAGTTATCATTTTAAACTATATCATTTTACTGGTGCAAGTGCAACAGCTGATTTTCATTGATTATTACTATATGCAGACCCATAGGGCCTTCTATCCACAAAAGAAAAAACTGTTCTTAAGTTTGCTGCTGGTAGGTGCCATTCATAATATTTTTTACATAATGGCTTAGTGGCGGGAGGTCTTAGTAATGTTAAATTCTCTTTGCCTCTCCCAGAAGCAAGCAGTGATAGTAATTGTATTTAGGTTTTCACTTCCCCCTCCTTTCATGTGATGCTAGCCAGAAAAACCTCTCTTTAATTCTACACACAAAGGAGCAGTAGTTTGATTCTGTTTCATATAAAAAGGGAAGCCGGGTGGGGTCACCCGTGTAGTTATACTTTGCCCATATATTTACTATTCTAGGTGGGGGATCATTCCACATAGGGGATTTTACCCAGGGAGGACTTCCCCATTAGCCCTTGGTGAGATTACCGCACTGATGGTTACTGCCAGCATGGCAAGAAAGACATTTTCAGGCATTCTTGGGGTTTGGTCTCTTCACAAATTCATTCAGCTTTCTGGACCGTCTTCTTTATCACTCTCCAAGTTATCTCTGGGCTGCTCATCGTCCACCATGTTCTTCTTCCACTCCTTGTCTTCAGGGTGTTTCCTGGTGCTGCTGTTTGTGGCTGGGGCAGCCAATTGTCTACAGCTGCAAGGTGTGGCTCCAGACGCAAGCTCTTCATTATCTGGCTAGTTCCTCTCTTAGATCCATGTTGCAGTTTAATATTTCTTTCAGGGATCCACATGGTTTGGAGAAATTTTCTGGAAATATACAAGCATACCCTTGGCCAAAGATTAATAATGGATCAGGTCCCTTCCATAAACCAGAAGGTTAGTGTGTGTGTCACCTTGGCTAAACTATAGTACCCAGTTATCTAATCAAACTCTAATCTAGGTATTCCTGTGAAGGTATTCTGTAGCTGTGGTCAATATTTACAATTGGTTGACTTTAAGTGAAGGTGATGATCTGTGACGATGTGGGTGGGCCTCATCTAACCAGTTGAAGACCTTTGATCAAAAACAGGTTTCCAGAGAAGAAATTCTGTCTCAAGACTTCAGCCTGAGTTATCAGCCTTCTCACCTGCCCCACACATTTTGGACTCAAGACAGGACAGCAACATCAACTCTTGCTTGGGTTTCCCTCCTCCCCCCAATCCCTGCCCCTGGCTTCCTCGGGCAGTGGCAGCTGCTCCCTCTAGGCTCCCATGGGCGTCAGTGGCTCGCTCCCGCCTCCCACAGAAGCAGTGCAGCTCTCTCCTGCCTCCCTCCCATGGGCACACTGCGGCTTCCGCCAGCCCCGGCAGAAGCAGCGGGCGGCCTACAGCACGAGATTTTGAGCACAGAGCCACTAGCATTTAATAATTCATGAAGAGAAAAGTAGAGTGGAGTAGTGGTCAAACACTGATAATTACTTATATGTGTTGACTTGTCTAGGCCACATGGTGCCCAAACATTTGGTCAAACATTATTCTGGTTATTTCTGTGAGGGAGTGTCTGGGGGAGATGAACATTTCAATGATCGGTAGACTGAGTAAAGGAGACTGCTTCCCCTAATGAGGGTGGGCCCCATCCAATCAGATGAAAGCCTTAATAAAACAAAGGAGCTCACTCTCCCAGGAGTAAAAGAGAATCCTTCCTGCCTGCCTGCCTTTGAACTGGGACATCAGCGTTTTTCCCTGCCTTTGGACTCCAAGAGAAATACTAGGTCTTCCTGGGGTTCAAGCCTGCTGGGTTTGGGATGGGAACTATGCCATTGGCTGTCCTGGTTCCCACGCCCTCAGATCAGACTGGAGCTACACCGTGGGCTCTCCTGGGTCTGCAGCTCATTGACTCACCCTGCAGACCTTGGGACTTGCCCACCTCCATAATTTGGTGAACCAATTTCTTAGAATAAATGTCTTTACACACACACACACACACACACACACAGTTGGTTCTGTTTGTCTGAAAAACTCTAATATAAGCATATTTACTTTGTGGTTAAACTTGAGTTCAAACCCCAACTTCATGACTTAATCAAGGGGCCTTGGGCTAAGTATTAACATCTTTAAACTTCAGTTTCCACAACTGAAAAATAAAGGCATTGGCAGAATCTCAATGACGAGAATGGGAAGTGACTACAAGATAATCCTTGTAAAACTTTACACTTGGCTTAAATCTAGTTCTGAATAGATATTTCACATTTTCATTAGGGTCAATAAGGTATATCAGGGATAGTTTTAGAGATACACATTTGAATGCTGGGTCTTTCATTAAGCAGCCATGTCACCTTGCGTGCATTGTTTGCCTGGGCCTCGGTTTCCTTATCTGTAAGATGACCACAAGTTAGAGCAGGGCTATTCAGAGTATGCTCCACACATGTAAGCAACCCAAGTGCCCATCAACAGACAAGTGGATAAAAAAAAAAGAAGCTGTGGTATGGGATATTACTTGGCCATAAAAAAGAATGAAGTCTTACCATTTGTGACAGCATAGATGGACCTGGAGGGTATTATGCTAAGTGAAATAAGCCAGTCAGAGAAAGACAAATACCCTGTAATTTCACTTATGTGTGGAATCTAAAGAACACAATAAATGAACCAACAAATTTGAAGCAGACTCATAGGCATAGAGAACAGACTAATGAATGTTAGAGGGGAGGGGATGAAGGGACTAGGTGAAAAAGGTGAAGGGATTTAGAAGAACAATTGGTAGTCACAGGGATTAAAATACAGCATAGGGACTATAGTCAATAATATTGCAATGACTATGACAGTGATAGATGGGTACTGGGAATATTAGAGGGAACACTTTGTAAAGTATATTATTGTCTAACTACTATGCTGTACATCTGAAATCAATACAAAATAATATTGAAAGTAAAATAAACAAATAAAAATAATAAATGGAAGTGTAATGCTAAAAGACAAACAAAACAAAGTATGGCCCACAGTCTGCTGCCCCATCCATGAACTGGCCTATGAGGACAAATCCAGAGAAACATAAAGTAAGCATTTAGAGACTTCCATATAAATTTGAAAGAGTAATTTCATGCCTTTTGAACCTACTAATATAACTTTGGATTTGTATTTTGTATGTCTCTTGTCTTTTTTAAAATTTCGTTATTCTGGTAATTTATTTTAATTTTGTTTTCAAAAGTGTCAGTCCACAACAAATTAGGGGGGAGGAAAACCAACAACTGGTCCTAGCACCGCTACTTTGAGAACTCTCTTAGACTGATGCTTTTTCTAATTTCAATGTAAAAAGGGAACCTGGGAACCCTGTTGGATGTGCAGATTCTGATCTAGTGGGTCTGGGGTGCAGACGGGGATTCTGCATTTCTGACAAGCTCTTGAGAGAAACTGATGTTGCTGGTCCATAGGTCACTCTGAGTGGCAAATCCCTAGATAACTCTGTTACTACAGATTAATGTCCTCCCTTTGTACAAAATGAATTACGGGAGCATGAGAAAGTTAGGGTGATCTGTGAGTTCTTCTAAACCTATTATTTCTTTGGGACTTCTACATACTTTATTCAATTTTAAAGAAGTTTAATATGGCAGTTGGGATGATCACCATGCTATATTCCATTTTTATCTAGAAACTTCAAGGCTAGATAACTCTACTTGGATCATTTCAGTTACGGCAGCTGTCCTTTGGAAACCCTGGGTCTCATTTAGCCAGAGAGGCCTCTACTAGACTTGACACAGTTAGTAGACAGCTAGTAGAATGGGGTAACATCTGAATAAATGAGGTGATGTTTAGAGACTTTCAGGTTTCTACACCATGTTCAGGGGCTCTGAAAATTGAGTCATATTTTCTCTTTTGCTCAGAACTCATATGAGACTCTTGTGAATAGGACTATAATGAGTTAATTGGAGAGGGAAAATGACCTTAAAGAGGGGAGTATAGGACCCATAGGGAAGTGTAGATGAAAGGCGACTAATGAAATACTTTAAAGTATATGTGTATGGGGGCAGGAGTAGAGGGGAGTTGTCACTCTTTCCTGGGGGTTCTAATTATGGGATTTTCAATTTAAAAACAAACATGAGGAGTAGAAGGTGTGGATGGTACTATTGGAGCTTGAGCAGTGGGAGAGAGGTGCCCAACAGGAGCTATAGCCACAACACCTGGCCACTGCCACAATCAGAGCAGTTGGGTGAGGATGACAGAGTGACTGAATACCCCAGCCTCTCTTCTATCTTCTAGTCTCCATACTGGTGGCTTTTATTGGCCACACTAACAGACAACAAGACGGCAAGTGGTTCTGAGTTTTGTATTCTGTGGATGTCAGTCTACTGGGGCATAGAACAAGGCAGGGAACAGTGGAGAATAGATTCAGAGAGGACATAGAGAATAGACAACACAGACTGCACCTGACCCCTCATCTCTGGCTTCTTATAAAATTTCATACACACCTTTACATCAAAACCACTGCCAGAAATTTACACAGCACAGTGCATTGGGACCATATAATATAGGACATACTACAGAAGAGCTGATAGAGTTGAGTTGGTTCAGTCTTTCTGGAGAGAGTAACTTTGAGATGAATTTGTAAGAAAATGAGTGACATGAGTTAGGAGAAAGGTGAGAGAAAAGTGCTTGAAGGAGAGCTAATAGTATGAGTAGCTTTGTAGATGTGAGGAGGTATTCTTGGAAATGAATGCCAAACAAGCCAGTTGGTAGAGAGCATCAGATCCTTATTTGAATGGTATAAAGGGAGCAATAGCTTTTGAATATAGGGGCATGACATAATGGAGAGGGAGGTTAATAATAATAATAATAATAATAATAATAATAATGTGTATTGGGTAAATTAGGGATAAAGTCATCTTCCATAGTAATTTTTCACATACATCATGTCATTTAGACCTCACAGCAATCTGATGGAGATGGTCATTATTTTATACAAAGAAAAACTGAGGCCAGAGAGAGACCACTTTGCCAAATGTGGTAGACTCTGTTATTGTTCAAAAATATTTTCTGTCACTCCTGTGGGGATTCTCTTTATCAGCTCCTCCCTACCAGACAACTTTATGCTTATACTTGTCCCATTGACATCAAGCTTCTGTTTTGTTACTTACTTTTCCCAATGAAATGTGAGTGAAAGTGACACTTGTCACTTCCAACCAGAACCTTTAAGATCTGTTCCCTGTCAATAGAAGCTTCCCTGTCAGCCTTGCTCTTGGTGTGAAGAGGACTTGAACAGATCTATAGCCAATAACCCACAGTGAGCATGTAATGAGAGTAAGACATATTTGCTCTGATATTGTAAGTCATTGAAATGTTGTGGGGTTATTTGCTAATGCAACATAACCTAGCCTATCCTGACTGATAACCAGGGATACCAGTTTCCTCCGGTTCAAGTATTCAGAATTTTCATTTATAGTTTACATTGTACTTGACTTCCCTGTTGTATTTAATACTTGACCTCCTTCATGAAATATTTTCCTTTGTGGTTTCCCTTGACTTTTCTTCTATTCTGTGCCTGTTACTTCTTAAATCCTCTTGGGGTGCCTCTGCCTCTGCTGCATCCTTCAATGTTAATGTTCACCAAAGTCCTGGCCGTGAGTCATTTTATCTAACACATAGTCCCTAGGCATTGACTTTCATGCTCCTGGCTTCATCAGCAAATGGGTGAGTCCTATAGGAATTGGAGTGGGAAGTGGGAGCACCTTTTACTTACTGCTTTGATATCACAGCCATAGGGAGATATTAGATCTTGTCTAAGAGAAAGAGTGTGGGAAAGCACAAGGGCATTTTAATGGATCATCAGACAAAGAAAATCAAGGTGAGTGGAGGTGAGCTATGGAACCATGTGAGGACGAATAATTGAAAAAAGTCAGGATGAGAGTAAGCCTGCCCTTTATACATCTCCTTAGTAGCTTAGAAGCTACGCTGAAGCACAGCCTTTCTAAGCCCTGGGTGATTTCTGGGATGTTGGTAATGTCAGGAGATGGGGAATGTGGATAAGAAAATAGTAAGAAAGAAAACTGTAATGAATTACTTTGAAAAGATGTGGTTTGACTGGGGGTGAGGGGTTTGAATTCTGCAGTGGCTGGGCAGGCGTACATGTCCTCAGATGAGAGAAGCACAGTGTCTCTACAGTAAGAAGTTGGCATCTCCACTTGCCTGTGTTCTGTAGGTCGCAAGTAATGAGGGTGGTGGTGCACAGGTGGATGCAGACATGGAAGGCTTTCATTAGCACCTCCAATTGCGTATGCCCCAAACTTGTCTTGTGTCTCCTCCCCCAACCCCAACCCATTTTCCTTCTATATTCTGGCTCTCCAGAGATATTTGGAAATGCGAAGAGTCAATTTTTTGATGTCACAATGACTAGGAAATGTTATTGGAATTTAGTGGATTGAGGCCAAGGAAGCCAAACATTTAAAAACACACAAGAGAATTCTGTACACAGAGAATTGTCCTGTCCAAAATGCCACTAGCACCTCTATTAGGAAACACTAGATGAATATCCAAGTTGCCCAAGAGAGAAACCTGGAAGTCATCCAAGATCCCTTCCTCTCACCTCTCCTCATCCAGCTAAGCTGTCACTGAGTCCTATTAATGATGCCCCCAAAATATTTCTCAAATCAATGTGCTTCTCTTCATCCCCACTGCCATATATTGGCCGCCAAGCCTTCCTCTTGTCTCTAGGTAAACTAGGCTGCATATTCTAGCTGGCAGAAACCCTGTCAAATGTGTGCAAGGCACACAGAAGATGCCACTGAATATTGATTGGATGAATGAATTTTAACTATCTCTACTGCTTTCTCTTCGTTAGTCAGTGTGAGCATTCTAAAATGCATGTCTGATTGGCTATTCATGTTTTCAAATCCTTCATTTGCTCGCCACCATCTTCAAGGTAAAAAATCAAACACCATATTATAGAGCAGAGTCCCCTTGCCTCACCTTCCAGCATCGTCTCCTGCCATTCTTCCATAAGAACCTTTGGTCCAGATTTTTCAGTGTCATGGGTCCCTCTGACCTTTTTGTATAGTTTGTCCTCTGTTCCAGAAGTATCCTTCTTCCCTTTCTCTGAATGGATAATTCATAATTTGGACAAGCCAAAGTATGATTTCCTATGGGAAGTCTTCCCTGGCTTCTCCTTCCACCAACACTGGGGCTTGGACCTTTACTATACCTCCATGGCATCTCTACTTATTATACTGGGTTGATATTGCTATTCTCCACACCTTTTATCCCCACTAGATGGTGGGATCCTTACAGCTCACAGACAGGCACTATGCCCATAATTTCTCCATATTCTGTGTCTTGAACTGTCCTTGACCCATAATCACCCAATCAGTGCTCCTTGCATGGGTGAAGCAACTAGCCAAAGGCACATAGTCATTAGTGGCCAAATTGAGAAGTCAGTTACTGGGTTGATGCATTAATTCTGAGATAATGGAATATTAGTGAAACTGGAAAGCAATGAGTTCATTCAATTTTTAAAAATATCTATTGAGCACTTACTATGCCCAGGAACAGAGATAAGAAGTATTTTGATGAAAGGTGCAAGAGATCTCAGAGGTGGATTTTATGTGGTTATGGCAGATGAAGACGCATTAGAGGGAGAATCTCAGAGTCACGTAGGTCCCATCCCAAGACCATGTTCTCAGAGGGAAGGTGGCCTGGCCTCAGGAATTTAGAAAGTTGGGTAAGGTTAGCGTGAGTGTTGGCCACCAGTAGAAATAGCACCAGGGACTCCTGCACATCCTGCTTTCCATTGTCCTTCTCCTGTCACGCTGTAGGAATGGTGATGAGTTACCAAAGGAAGAATTTCTAGAAGGAGTAGCCAAGTTTCTTCCCACCTTGGTTATCAGCCAGAAAAAAGGAGCTGGAGTTCCAGGAGGAAATCTTGTATTAGGTCTTGTTGTTTATCAACAGCGCCACCTGGCACATCTTTAGCCACTGGTTTCTGAGTGGGAAAGGGAGCTAAATAAACAGCAGCTTGTCACTTTCAAACACCTGGGTGGTAGGGGAGGACAGGGGAAGTCAGCAAGCTAGGGGCCCAGAGGTTGTCCAAAATCCAAGAACTGGAGTCTTAATAGTGTCTGAGTAGTGGAAACTGCATCCTCCAGTTCATGGGTCCACCGGGACTCCTTCAAGGGCGAGCAGGCAGGAAGCAGGAGCACAGAAGCCAAGACCCAGAGAATACTCTGATCTGCAAACATTACAGGGCCTTCCTGCCTTCTGCTTTGGATCACCAAAAGTGACCTTCATGACTTAAAAAACCACCTCAGGTGCTGGGAAATAGCAGAATGATGACCAACCGGTGGGAGCACGAAGCCCAGTCCTGGTTATGAACTGGACTCAGGAAAAAGGATGGATACATTACAGGCAGGGACCAATTCGGGCGAACAGAAGCTTGTAGAAATGAACAAATCAAGAGTTAATGGAAGCCAGCCAGGTCAGCAAAATGTCACATCCCTATTTTAACATTCATTTTTATTTCCTCACTTAAGGTTTACTAGGACAATGGGACACACCATAAAATGAATTTCAGTAGGGAAAATAAACTTGGTTTGTTACTAAATATGTTGCTTTTGGAAAGTTTATGTTTATATGATTTTTTTTCCTAAAAATTTAATGAACTTAGATCAGTTTGGTTACCCAAGTCTGGACATATTAAATGGTATTTTAATTTTTGTGTGCAAAACAAACTTAGGGGAAACTGCTCTCTTCAGTAAACTTTAAAGTCATTAACATGAAATATAGTTTACCTTCATACAGAATATGCTTTACCATTGTTCTGGAAGTTCCAGAGATTAGCACTCAGGTCTGATGCCTGGATTTGGCTTAGTCTGGCCTTTGGAGCCAACTCCTACAGGCCTTCTCTCTGTGCATTCCTTTTACCATGGGTTCAAGTCCTCAGAGGGTCAAAACTAAATCCCGAGTAAATCACTGCAAAGTCTTTGGCTAAGGGGCCTGAGAAAGAAAACATCTTAGTAGAAAATTATAAGAGGGAGGATATTTACTAGTTATGTGAGCATTGAGTTTGGGTCTTTAAAAGCCAGGAAAAACATGAGCGCCTACAACTGTTTGAGGACCACGTTTCATTGTATTGTTAGTAGTAAGCAAATAGAGTCTTAAGTATTCTCAAGGGAAAGCTCAATTAAAAAGACAAACCTTGGAACAGGCTTTGTGGAAGGCCAAGAGATTTAGATTTTGCCAGTCCAGGAAGGAAGGGATTCCAAAGATAAAGGGCATCCATCGAAAACATCTTGTTTTCAGCTGCTGGGAGCTCTCCATCAGGAAATAAACAGGAATGTGCTGCTTCACTGACAGAGAGAAAGAATGTCTCTAAGACAACCATGAGCACAAGCCCCTAGAATCCAGATGCTCTGGTTTCTAACACCTCCAGAGAAAGGCTATGTCCTTCAAATGCTAAATATAGAAGGGTTGAGAGGCCAATATTTCCCTTGTATTCCTCTCCTTCCATTTTTTATTTACAACTAAATTTTATTTTATTTTTTGTCCCAGACTCTGCCATAGACAACAGTTTCTGGTATATAGGCCAAAAAAAAAAAGTAATTGCTAGGGAAATGAAAATTCTTATATTAAGAGCCTTGTGCTATGAAGTTGCTGATTCTTGTCACAATGCTTCTAACTGAGCAGGTTTGAGATGTGGTCTGAGGAATGCCTGGCAGTGATCGTGACTAAATCCTGGCTATTGCATGTTACCTTCATCCTGGTGTTAGAAGGGGACATAAACTTATTCATGTGGCTGGACTTGCCTTGAAAGCAAACACATATAGCATCCAGGAGGTGAATGTTAGGATACTTGAATGCCTGAAACCGTTAACAAAGCAGCAGCAGGAGAGGTGGTTAATATAAGGGAATTATGTCTGAGATGAAGTATGGCAGGTATGGAGCTACAAGTCTCTCCTATACAGCCTATTGGATACAGTCTGCTTCCTGTGTTTGGATCCCAGATTGTAGTTGTGTGGCTGTGACAAGTTGCATAGCCTCTTTTACTTTGGTTCTGATTAATTGCAACATGGAAAGAAATAACAGTGCATTCCTTGTAGGGTTAACGAAGGATTAACTGAGATAATGCATCTAAGTGGGTATCACTCACACCCAGGGTGAAGGCCATCTGCAGGTAGGCTGGCTTCACCGTGACCATCTAACATTATGCTTCCCCTCCCCTTCCCCCCCCCCCCCCCACATCACCACACCCTCTCATGATGCAATTGCTCTGCCACTTTCTAGTTGTGTGGCCTCAGGCAAGTTACCTGACCTTTCTGTGCCTAGGTAAGTTCTTTTGTGAACATTTTATAAGAATGTCATGAGAATTAAATTAGTTAATATTTGTAAAGTGCTTAGAGCAGCACCTAGCACAGAGTAAGTACTACGTGAGTGCTTATTAAATAAACAAGACTATGTCTGAAACATCTAAGAGTTTAATGCATATTAACTATGATTACAAACTTGGTCACCTTCAAGGAAAACATAATTCAGTTCTGAACTCTTGACTAGAATAAGAACTTGCGAAGTCAGCCAGGGAATAATGGTGAGAGAAAGTGCCTGTGTGTATGCTGGAGAGAGGCTGGGGCAAATGCAAAAACATCTCTTTGAAGATTATCCATTGCTATGCATAATAATCCCCTTCTCAGTGTGGTAGAAGAATGAAATGTAGGCCCAAGGCAATGTTAATTAATATTACTTATAGCCATGTCTTCATCATGATTAAACAGTTCATTTTTCTAGCACCATTGTAAAGAATCGGGGACTCACAATGTAGAATTACTGGACCTTTGAACATGATGGCGGCATTTCTGTAATGTTTCATCTGCTTTGATCCTTAAAATGTTTCCCTTTTTATTTGGTTTTAATGGAGCTCCTGCTGCTGATCAGGAAGCATTTAATATGAAGTTGCCTTGGATTAAATTGAGTCACTGAAGCATGCCTTTGGAAATACAAAGTTGTTTTTTTTCAGTGATGAAGAAACCATTGGCCTCTTCCAAAAGTAGAATGCAGTGAAGTGGCTGCTCTTTTCTTTGACTTCTCCCCAAGATCTGGAAGGAGTCCTGGAAAGGAATCCAGAAGGAGAGAGAGGGTAGGATTCTCCCCCTATCTGTAGGTAGCCTAAGCCTTTCATTCCTGGTCTCCATGGTTGGGTTTGGCCCTTCCACTTGATAATGCTCTGGAAGCGTCCCCAGATTCTATTTCCCTACTCCTGGTGTGGCCAGACAGGTCTGTCGCAGGGCTTCCAGGCAGCCCTCGCCCTCAGAGCGCGGTCCCCGGGAGGGTTCCGAAGTTTGCCAGGGCTCTGCTGAGCAGTGGGTGGCCCTCCATTAGCAATGCCTTTCACAGGTGGAGGTGACGATTTGCACATTTATTTGGACTTTCCTGGGCCAATTCCTCTGAAAGGCAGGATTGCAAGGAGGTTCCAGCTGTCAGATTTTCTCAAACTCTCTGAGCTGTCAAATTTTCTCAATCCTCATCTTTAAAATGGAGAAAATAATAGGAACAATAATAACAATAATAAAACATGTCAAGTCTATTTCTAACAGCTTTATTTATATTAACTCATTAATCCTCACCATTTATGAATTAGGGCTATCGTTATCCCTTTCTACGAACAAAACAGGCCAAGTGGCTCATCTCTTCTCCTTTAATATAGGGCCTCTTCCATGTGCACATGGAACACACAAAAGCCCGTGGTACATGTTACCCCCTTGGCTTGTACTTCTGGGTTTTAAGAACTTCTGGAAAGCACAGGACACTGTAAGGAAACAAAGAGGAAATGGGTTCTTGGATTCTGCTACAGTTTTTTTCTGTTTGATTCTTATGTCACTTTCAAAAAGGATATTAACATGTAGATGACACCCACAGGCAAATCTCTTCAAGCCATATTTCCTGTCTACATAACCCCAGACAGTTTGCAAAGCACTTATGTGTCATTATCACTGTTGATCCTCACAACTGTGTGATATAAGCAGGGACTTAATTTTTACTGGGAACCTTTGTTTTATTAGGAAGCTTCATTTTTTATCAGAAGACTAGAGGCCTGATGCATGAAATTTGTGCACTGGGTGGGGGCGTGTCCCTCAGCCCAGCCTGCACCCTCTCCAATCCAGGACTGTTGGCTCCTAACCGCTCGCCTGCCTGATTGCCCCTAACTGCTTCTGCCTGACAGCCTGGTCACCCCCTAACCACTCCCCTGCCAGCCTGATTGACACCTAATGGCTCCCCTGCCGGCCCGATCACCCCCAACTGCCCTCCCCTGATATTGTGACGACATGGGGGTGGCCATCTTGTGATGACGCGAGGGCGAGATGTCACTTAGGCTTTTATTAATATAGATAGCATAGGCAATGTGAAGACTCTTATTACCATCCTACACATTTGTTTCTTAAGTTTAGCCAGTAGACTACTCAAAGAGTAGTCTCTGAATCACAGCATCAGCATTGCTTGGGCACTTGTTAGATATGAAAACTCATCAACTCTAGGCATAATGAGTCACTGAATCAAAACCTCTGGGGCTGGGGCCCAGGAACCCATGCTGAAACAAGTCCTCCAGCTGATTCCATTGTGCACTCATGTTTGAGGACCACTGTACTATTTGAACCTCTTACAAGAGTAAAAGTTGAAGGAAGTTGAGATAAATAGAGAAATATGTGATGTTTGCCATGAAACGTTTGAAGGATGTGTATGTAGAAGATGAAACAGGTGTGTCTAGTACTACTTTAAAGGCTATTCAATAAACTGAAGAAAGAACATTCAAAGAAAGAACCCTTCTAATGTGAATGTTTTGAAAGGGAGACATTTCTGATCACTAGAAAGATTCAAGCAGAGAGACCGCAGAGTGGGGCAGGAGAGTTCTTGTATTGGGCAGGTAGAGTTGGAGTTTTAGGGGGCCACTGAATAATTTTGTTTCCTCCTGAGAAATAAGAAAAAGGGGTTAGATACAGGAAGTTCAAACATCATTACTAGTAAAGACTGGGGTGGAATGTGTGTGTGTGTTCTAGAATTTTCCCCTGTATAATAAAGCACTCTGAAACAGTGACTTAAAATAATAGCACTCATTCATTTGCTCATGATGTGGGAATTGGCTGGTCTCATCTAGGTAAGTTTCACTTGGGTCTCCCATGTGGTTGCAATCAAGTGGCTGGGCGTGGGAACATTCATTCACAAGTCTAGCACCTGGGCTGGAAGGATTCCAACAGCTGGAGAGGGAACAGCATCTCTCCCCTGCTCCCATATGGTCCCTCCATATGGTGGCCTCGGGCTACCTGGACTTCTTTCACGATGACTGAAGGGTCCAATTATTTCAAGAAAAAAATAACAAAAGCCATGTAGTTTGTGTGTGTGCTTTTTAAACAGCCTGGGAAGTCACACTGTGAATTTCTGCAGCATTCTATTTATTAAGGCAGTAGCAAAGCCCCACTGGGTTCAAAAGGTGGGGGGAAAGACTCCACCTCTTGATAGGAAGAATGTTAAAGAATTGCAGGTATGTTTTAAAAGCACCACAGAATGTCCCCACCTGGCTCTCTAACACATCCCCAAACTGAACTTAGCACCATGCTATAGTCTTAACCCCTTGGAGGGGCACAAATGCTTACTAAATTCCTCTCTGTGGGCAGTCCAAGCTACACTAGAGATCCTGCTCATTTTCATTTTTTAAAAAATATTTTTTTTTATTGATTTCAGAGAGAGGAAGGGAGAGGGAGAGTGAGACAGAAACATCAATGATAAGAATCATTGATTGGCTGCCTCCTGCATGCCCCACACTGGGGACTGAGCCGGAAAACCTGGCATGTGCCCTGACAGGGAATTGAACCATGACCTCCTGGTTCATGGGTCAACATTCAACCACTGAGCCACACTGGCTGGGCCTCAGTGTCATTTTCAAATTCACCAATCAGATAAGTTGCTTCTAGGTTGGGGGAGGGGGAGGCCAGGAGTGCTATACTGAAAGAAGTCCCCACATAGAAACATGAGCCCAGGGAATGGGATTACCTCCTTGTAGGCAGTTGGATTGGATAGAACTTCTTTCATATTTAGCTTTCAAGAAGTTATGAGCTTTTATATCTAAAAGTTGCAGAATAACTTTTACCAGTAAACTTTGGTAATCCTTTTGGACATTTTATCTTCAGTATGTGTCCATTTTATTTATTCTTTTTAAAAAAATACATATTTTTATTGATTTCAGAGAGAGGAAGGGTGAGGGAGAGAAAGATAGACACATCAATGATGAGAGAGAGTCATTGATCGGCTGCCTCCTTCACACTGCCTATTGGGGTTTGAGCCCACAACTCAGGCATATGCCCTGACCAGGAATCAAACCAAGATCTCCTGGTTCATAGGTCGAAGCTCAACCTCTGAACCATGCCAGCCATGGCAATATGTGTACATTTAAAATATTTATTTATTTATTATTTTCTCTTCCCTTCGGGCTGCCTTTAAAAACTTTTAACACTTTATTGAGCTATAATTTGCATGCCATACATTTCACCCAGTTAATCTATAATTCAGTGCTTTTTATTGTATTCACAGATATGTACAATCATCACCACAGTTAATTTTAGAGCATTTCATCACCTTTAGAAGAATCCTGTATACATGAGCTATCACCTCTCCATCCTTCCATCCCCTCAAGCCCTAAGCAATCACTAATCTACTTTTTTTGTCTTCATAGATTTGAATATTTCATCTAAATGGAATCACATAATATATGATATTTTGTGTCAAGATTCTTTCACTTAGCATATTTTCAAGGTCTGTCTATGTTGTAGCATCTATCAGTACTCCATTCCTTTTTAATGGTTGAATAATAGTCCATCGTGTCGATGGCAAACTACATTTTATCACTTTATTAATTGATGAACATTTGGGGTTTCCACCTTTTGGCTATAAACATCTGTGTACAAGTTTATATGTGGGCATATATTTTCATTTCTCTTATGTATATACCTAGGAGTGGAATTGCTTGGTCGTGTGGTAACTCTATGTTTAACCATTTGAGGAGCTATCAACTGTTTTTCAAAGTGGCTGAACCATTTTATATTCCCACTACCAGTGTATGAGGGTTCTGGTTTCTTGACTGATGATCTTCAACCTAACTCTAGAACATACTTCCATTAAGGCATGCATAGCATTGCATTATTATTACTTGCTTGTGCATCTATAGGCTAGTAAACTCATTGAAGTGTATTTTTGGTCTTCTGTCTGCCCAGTAGCCATTCTTTATTCAGGTAATAGCATCCCCCTTCTTTTTAGAACACTGTTCATCCCTTTATCCCCTTGCAAGTCCCTCTGTTTTGAGATATCAAATGGTGGCTTATGTCCAAACTCAAAATTGCATACATTACATATGTTCAGTTCTTTGTATATCAATTATACTTGCATAAAACTGTTTTTTAATTTTTTAAAATTGATTTTTAGAGAAAGAGGAAGGGAGAGAAAGCAAAAGAGAGAAACATCGATGTGAGAGCAAGACCAGGAATTGAACCAGTAACCTTTCAATTCAGGAGATGATGCCTAATCAACTGAGCCACACCAGCCAGGGTGAAACTATTTTTGTTTGTTTGTTTTTTTAAGTAGCTGGCCTTGCCTTTCCAGCCATGTGACTGGCAGCATGTGACCTACACTGGACCAATCAAGTTCTGCCCCAGAATATTTTAACCTGCAACTGTGTAGAGGAGATTTTTCCTCTTGAGTAGTAAATTAGGGAAAGCAAAACCTAGAGTTTCTGGTTGTTATGGTGTCAGCTTCATGGGGAGAGCTGCCAAAACAGAAAAGAAGCTGAGATAAGAAGTGGAAGAAAACATCTGGAAAGTACTCAAGGCTTGGTTCATGTCATCCCAACCATTTCTGCAGTTTTGACATGTGAATCAATGAATTCCCCTCTTTGCTTCAGCTAATTCAAGTTTGGTTTCTATGATCTGCCACCTAAAATGTCCTGTGAGGTTTTTCTCCAGGGTAAAGGCCTGAATTTGTTCATTTTTGTAGCTCAAAGTCTTACATAGACCCTTGCACAGAGTAGGCTCTCAAGATACTTATTTATTGCTTTACAGGAAAATATAAATTGGCTGGATTCATTTATTGAGAACTGTGCTGCTCAGACTAAAATGAAAAGGAAGTGAGAGTGTTACTTAGGTGTATTGGGAGAACAGAACTTGATGGTTTGTACAACTAAATGTAAGTGAAAAAGTAAAACAATTCAAGAAAAATAATAAATCCTCTGCCAACTTGGCAAAATGAACTATAGGAAGTTAGAGATATTTGTTTCCCTGACCTCTTCTCCAATATTTTCAAATTCAAATGTCCTGTTATAAAATAAGAAATTTTCTTTTATAAAATAATATAATTGTGATTTGCTTATTAAAGATGGAAACTAGAGAGCTTAACTTTCCTCCCTGTGCCTTGTTTTATCTCACACCCTGCCAGTCGCAGCTTTGGATGGCAGGAAAAGAGGATGTAGAGGGTTTGCAGAACTGGGGTGATCTTTACCAGCTCACAAGTGCAATTACTCATTCCCAAACAAGAATGTACCTACTTCAGGCAAAAAAATGCAACTGCATCTTCCCCAAGCAGGCCTGGCTGGTTTAAGACTGTGTGTTTTGCTAAATCAAATGATTGTACCAACAATAAGGTCACAAGGAGTCCATTGGTTGTGCAAACCAAGTGTCATTGATTCTTTGTAGCTGAATGAAACCTTGAGGCCATTTGGTTTAATCAACATCAGCTGTCTGATCATCTCCTTGCTATTCTTGAATTAATTTCCAGTTCCTTCTTGAATCCACTCACGAAGAGAAACTTGGTTCTCTAGATAGCCCATTCCATCTACGGACTGTTAGAAAATTCTTTGTTATACTGGACAGAAAGCTGTTATGTGAAGCTGGCTGCCATTGGCTCAAATGCCCTTGCTTAAGTTTGTAGAAAATAAACCTAGTCTCTCTTCCAAATTAATCCTTTTTCCAGTCCCTTAGATACTTGAGACAGCTACCACATATTTCCTGGCAAGAAATCCCAAAACCTTCAGCACTCTCATGGGACACCACGAGGATTTTAACCCCCTTTAGAGCAGGAACTGGGTCAAGGAGCAATTAGGTGCACAGGACATGCAGCTGCATAGAGCCAAGTCATAATCCTCACTTCTCAATGCACTTCAAGTCTACTGTGTGATTTGTGTACATTACTTCATCTTATGGACTTCAGGCTTATCATTTCTAAAAGAAAAATATAACCTCTCTGAACTTTAGTTATTTTATTTGTAAAATGGGGACAATAATAGCTACATCATGAGTTGTCTTAAAGATTATCTGAGGCAATCCATATAAAATGGCTAGCACAGTGCCTGGAACACAAGAAGCATGTTATTGTTTCATATATATTTTAATATTATATATATTAGTCAACCGAGGCTGCCATAACAATATACTACAGACTGGGCAGCTTGAACAACAGAAATTTATTTCTCACAGTTCTGGATGCTGGAAGTCCAAGATCAAGGTAGGTTTAATTCTGAGGCCTCTTCTCTTGGCTTGCAAGTGACCACCATCTGTCTTGCTGTGTGTTCAATGACTTATTTGTGCACACATAGAGAGAAAGTAAGAAAGAGAGAGAAGGAGACAGAGATAGATAGATAGATAGATAGATAGATAGATAGATAGATAGATAGATGAATATATAGATAGATAGCACTGGCAATCAGGTTTCTATTCTTAGAACACTATCAGATTAGGCCCTGCCTTTATGACCTCATTTAACCTTAATTACCTTCCTGAAGACCCTATCTTCTATGGTCACATTAGGGGTATAGATAGATAGCACTGGCAATCAGGTTTCTATTCTTAGAACACTATCAGATTAGGCCCTGCCTTTATGACCTCATTTAACCTTAATTACCTTCCTGAAGACCCTATCTTCTATGGTCACATTAGGGGTTAGAGCTTCAACAGATGAAGTTTGGTAGGGCACAGTTTAGTCCATAGCATCCTATATAATAATCCTATATAACAGAAGGCTAATATGCAAATTGACTGAATGGCAGAATGACCAGTCACTATGACACACACTGACCACCAGGGGGAAGACGCTCAATGCAGGAGCTGCCCCCTGGTGGTCAGTGTGCTCCCACAGGTCAGTGTGGGAGCACTGGTCAGCCAGAAGCCAGGCTCTCAGTTGGCAAGCACAGCGGCAGTGGCGGAAGCCTCTTCTGCTTCCGCTGCAGCACTAAGGACCCCTGGGGGATGTCCACTGCCAGCTTAGGCCCACTGCCCCCAGGGAGCAGCCTAAGCCAGCAGGTGGACATCTCCCAAGGGGTCCTGGACTAGGAGAGGGCACAGGCCAGACTGAGGGACAATTGTTGTGCACCAGGCCTCTAATATAATAAAATACTATATGTCAGGTTCTGCTCGAGAAATGTGAGAATGAATAAAACAGATAAGATCCATGATCCCATTAAGCACTCATTCTATAATACTATACTCCACTTCCAAAATTTAAAAAGAAAAGTATGTGTCCCAACAACGGGGGTCAGTGTCTATACAGACTCTCAGGTGAAAAACCAAATATAATCTAGTGTGGCTCAGGCAGAGAATACAGAGGAAAGATAAAGCTTGAGAAGTGAGCAAGAGTAAGTAAGATTGATAAGACTGGTAGTTCATGTTGAGGAATTCATAGTTTTCTCCTAGGGCCGTGGTTGGCAAAATGCGGCTCGTGAGCCACATGCGGCTCTTTGGCCCCTTGAGTGTGGCTCTTCCACAAAATACCATAGCCTGGGCGAGTCTATTTTGAAGAAGTGGCGTTAGAAGAAGTTTAAGCTTAAAAAATTTGGCTCTCAAAAGAAATTTCAATCCTTGTACTGTTGCTATTTGGCTCTGTTGACTAATGAGTGTGCTGACCATTGTCCTAGGGCAATGGGAAGATATTGAAGAGGTTTAAATGAACACAGGACCCAATATGATTGTGCTTTATTAGGATCATTGTTTGCTGTGCAGAACGTGGGTTGAGGGAGATATAATTTGGTGAGAAACCTAACATATACAAATGAAAGCGTTGTCATCAGGGTGGTGGGGAAAAGTATTAAGAAGTATTAAGAGTCTGGGCACAGACCCTGAGGATGGAATTAGAACTCAAATCTTAATGGTTATTATTCAGCCTTTGTAATAACTAGTAGATACCCAGCTCCCTGCCTATCACCTCCTCCCACCGCCTTTCTATAATCTCCAATTTCCTCTGATGGTTGTGGAAGAGTGAATTTTGGGTGCTGCCGCTAATTAGCATAGTGTAAGATAAGCAGCAATTTAGTTGGAACATTTTAATAATAGTTATTTTCTCTTTTGCCTGTATTTAAAAGTTTTAATTTAATGAATAAATTATCTTCAGAGATCTAAGTTATTTCTAGTTTTGTTGTTTCATCTGATATGTTAATTTCATCAACAGATTTATTTTAATAATGGAAGAAGAAACTAAAAAAAAACTTCTATCTCGAAGTCTAAACTAAGTTGTACTGACATTGTTAATCTCCTAAGGAAGTTTGGTGGAGTGAAGAAATCTTTGCACGGAAGGGTGTAGAGGACATATTTCACAGAACGTTTTTATCCAAAGATGGGACAACTGAATCAGAGGCACCTGAACTTCTTTTGAACAATTGTTTAAAACCACTTGGGATAAGACTGCCTTTTCTTTGAATGACCAGCCAGGAGGTATAACAGCAATTGCAGTGGACTAGTAACCCTGAGAACTAGTTCTCTCGTGGGTTTCATCAACTGGCTCTATGATGCAGCACAGCCAAGGGCTTTCCTGGCTCTCATTTATTCTAGGAAAGCAAAAGAGCAGGAGTGGATCATTTCTAAAGCCTTTACATGCTTGTGCTTATTATGTCCGGTTCTGCTCGAGAAATGTGAGAATGAATAAAACAGGTAAGATCCCTGATCCCATTGAGCACTCATTCTCATGGGGGGCCATACCTAATGAAACTGGCATTCACAGACAGGATGCATTCAGATAGGGTAAGTGTTAAAGAAAATGAAATGGGGTAATAATATATATAGAGAGATGTGCATGTTGGGAGCAACTATTTACATAGGATTGGTAGTTGGGCAAACTTCTCTGATGAGGTTCTTTCTCTGCTGATACCTGAGTAATGAGAGATAGTTATCTATTCAAAGATCTAGGGTAAGAGCATTTCAGGCAACAAGAATACTGATAACAAGACCCCCAAAAGTGAAGGAACTTGGTGTATTCCAGGGACAAGGAGGTGAGTGTGGCTGAATGGTAGTGAATAGAGCAGAAAGTGAAATGAAACAAGGTCTGGAAGGTGGCCAGTGGCCAGATTCTGTAAGGTCTAGTTGGCTGTGGAAGGAGTTTGGATTTTTTTTCAAGTATAGTTGTTGCCCTCTTATCCACAGGGAATATAGTCCAAGACCCCCAGTGGATGCTTGAAACCTATAGATAATACCGAACCCTTTATATACTCTGTTATCTTCTATACATACAAACCTATAATAACCCGAAAAGGTTAATTCTAAGTTAGGCACAGTAAGAAATTAACAGCAATAACAAATAAAATAGAACAATTATAACCACATGATGTAATAGAAGTTATGTGAATGTTCTCTCTCTCTCCCTGTAACCAATCTGATAACCAAGACAGCTAAGTGACTAATAGCATGTAGTGTGGATACGCTGGACAAAGGGATGATGCCAGGCAAGATGAAACGGACAGCAAAAGATTTCATCATGCTACTCAGAACGGTGCCAAGTTTAAAACTTACAAATTAATTATTTCGGGAATTTTCTATCTAATATTTTTGGACTAATCAAGATTGACTGTGCTTGACTTTGGGTAAATGAAAACACAGAAATGAAACATGGATAAGAGGGAGACTACTGTAGTCATGAGCAATTGTGACCCATTGGACAATTTTAGGCAAGGGAGTGACATGGTCTATTTTTGTTTTGTTTTGTTTTATGTTCAAAGATAACTCAGGTGTTGAGTGAAGACGGACCGTTTTAATGGGTGAGGATGAAGTAAAGGCACCATGTGAGCGCCTGCTGTGGTAGCGCAGCTCAGAGAAGGTGGCAGTGGGAGGTGGTGGGAAAACAGAGCTGGGATAGGTTACAGAGCTGGAGTCAAGAGTACTTGCTAAGGGGTGGGTGTTTATGTCCCCAGGATCTATCAGTCTGTTAAGATTCCTTATTCTATACTGCTATCCGAGTTCCCGTCTCTCCCCTCCCACATCTAGGAGGTGACTGATTGGGGTGAGAAAGTGGTTTGTAGTTATGAGACTGACTCGAGTTAGCTGCAGAGACATCAGAGTGACCTGGCATCTGTGAGCATGATGCCTGGTCTCAGTGACTGGATGGAGTGTCCCCTGGGAGAAATAGCACTCAAGGGAAAGCAAAAGGAGGGACCACTAGTGGCAGCGAGACAAACCCGAACCCTTTGATAGAGCAAAGAGTCCTTTATTCTCCTTTTTCCCTTTCAAATTTATCTCCAAGAACTTGGTACAATAAGTTTGGATGTAGTGGAGACAGCTGTTTCAAACAGAATTGAATCCAATTTCCCTGACATTTTTCAGGAATGCCGATTTTGGCATTCAAATGATTTGTGAGTTCAATTAATAAATGGCAGCATTATTTTTGGAACATTTAGTGCATTATATTTTCAGAAGATGCAGTCTATGTAACTTTTAACAACATATAGTATACTCTGCCTTCATCTTTATATAGTCACATCACTATAGTTTTGAGCTACATGTCACTATAACATAATTATATTCCTTATCAGGCTGAATAAAAAGATATAATTCTATTTTTCTATGACTCAGATAATTGGATGTGTCCATTAAAAGAACACACAATACTAACATATCAAGCCCAAGATCCTAAATATACCATTTTCAGCCTAACCCTGCCAAGAATGTTGTCAATATCTTTGGAATTGGACTTTGTCAATAGTTTTCTTGCACAGTTGACTCTGCCCAGGACTTCTGGCCTAAAGATTGGATTCTTTCATTCAACAGGTATTTGAGCCCCTTACTCAATGCAAGGTACTGTACTGGACATGGGAGTGTGGGGAATCACAAAACGTAAGGACATCTTTTTCCTTCATCTAGCTAACTATCCATTTGGGAAGGTTGTGCAGAAAAGATAAAATACCAGTGCAAGAATTTAAAAGTATATTATAAGCCCTGGCCAGTGTGGCTCAGTTGGTTGGGCATCATCCCATACACCAAAAAGTTGCCAGTTTGATTCCCAGTCAGGGCACATGCCAGGGTTTCAGGCTCGATCCCCGGTAGGGGGTGTTCAGGTGGGCAGTTCCACTCTCACATTGATGTTTCTCTCTTCCCCCTCGGCTCCCTTCCTCTCACTCTCAATAAAAAGCAATAAAAAATTCTTTAAAAAGTTATTATAGGACATCTCACAACAGTAGGATATATGATCATATGATAAATAATGGTTTATAACTGTGCTTCTCAAACAGTTATGTGCACAAAAATCTCTTAAGCATCTTGTTAAAATGCACATTCTGATTCAGTGGATCTGGGGGTGGGGTTGGTGTGAGAGTACGTTCCTACTTAATGCGGATGCAGATGGCTCGTGATCAAATTTTGAATAGCCTGCAATTAGACTCAACATCCCCAACATATATGCGGAGGCACCCCAGGTGCCACCATGAAGTCACAAGGGCAGCACGGAATATTTTCTTTATTTTAAAAAAGGACACAGTGGTGCTCATTATCTGCCATGCGAGCTACAAGTAGTTCATAGTCTTGAAATTAGATCATGGCACATTCCTCCAATCTTATATCTTTGCAAAGCTTAATTCTTGGCAGTTACTCTGATAAAAATTTACGGCACAAAAATCTATATGAACAGGCAATGACGGTGGCTGGATCCAATCTGATCTCTAAGTTTGAGAAGTGGGGCAGGCACATACATCTATTTGTAGTTATGGTTATATAAGAATACAATTTTAAATAGCAGTTTTCTTTCCATGTATCACACTATTTCTTTAAGTTGTTAGGACATGATTTATTAAGTTGTTTGGACATAGCTACTTAATGATGAAAACTATTAAATATTTCTTTTGGCCAAGGGATTCCATGAAAAATGGAGGGGGAAGCATTGTGGACAGATCACGAGAATTCTCATTTCATATTACACAGTGTTTTACAAAATATACTTTAAAAAGATATTCGCTTGTAAGAACATGTAATAAATAACTTCAAAAGGCAATGGGAATTTAATTTTTAAAGTGTGCCTTTAACATTTATATAAAACTTTTTTTGTACTCGTTCAATAGAAACTTATCTGGCCACTGGGTAAAGCCAGCAATAAAACTACTGGTCCGCAATGTGTTAAGATGCTGTGGACAGAGACAATTTGGGGAATCTTTGGGTTAAACAGCAAGTGTTATGAATTCAGAGAGGTTTGGAGTGATTGGGTTAGGCCATGAGGAGGTCCTAGAACCTGAGTCGGGTCTGCAGAAGGAACAATATGGCTCCCCAGTTTTATGAAATGCACAAAAGAACACAAACTTAGACCTACATATTTATGCAAAAACCACTCCGCTGTTTGCTTTGCTGTCTCTTTGAATGCACACAGGATTCCACTCAGGACTCTCCTTGTGTTGGGCAGTGCCACTCACCGAGTAGCCAGTAGCCCCATATCAGACTTTCCGTCAATATTTTAACACACCAGTTCTAATCTGGGGAGTGGCTTGCTGCACTGACTGTGTGTTTGGTGCCAGGGTAGTCCTTTCTTGGTGAATAATGCCAAGGCCACCTGGCATTTGTCTGAGTGTCTGCAAACCACAATACTGTTTCTGTGATGCAAATTTTTCAAAGAACAACAGTTCCTGGCTTAGAGGCATTAGTTGTTGTTAAACATACTTTTATTTAATTGCCCTCTTTATTGGTTTCATTTTGGGAACAAGTCTGTTTTGTTTCATTTTTTTCCCCCTCCACAGAATAAGTTTTTCTCTTTCTAAACTGTACTTGAACATAACCATGTTAACAAAATTTGTGGTCAATTTTAGTAATAATTTTATTCTCCAACCCAAATGGTGTTGAGTTCAGAGCCATCGGCAATGGGGAGCTGGCATACAGTGATGAGGGTGAAGAGAAAATGTTGTTTAGGATGGATCAGGAGGAGAAATGGCCAGGGAAGCTGGTGGCTGAGCTCTAGTGTGAGGTGGCAGTGGCCATAGAATGGAAAAGAAAGAGGTGGCTACAAAAGCGAGGCAGAGGAGAGATGGAGATCACACTGGGAATCCTGGAGGTGACTGAGAGAGTGATGGAGAAACATAGGAAAGTCAAAAAAGAAGCTATTTTCAAAGGAGAGGTGAGTTGGGCTTTTGAGGTTACGTTTCAGGTGATAGTGGAAATAAAGCCATTGTGGTTAGAACTGGAGACAGGAAAACAAGGAGCAGAGATCGGGACACCTAAGAGGTGAAGTACTGAGAAAGAATACATCCTCTGAGGAAAGAGTGCGGGGGGTTCAAGGCCAGTCATAGCTGAACCTTGGGAAGCATCTAATCTGATAGGGGAGCAGGATGAAGGTGAACCAATGATCTAAACAAAGAAGGAACATAAGGCTACTGAAGGAGAAATAGAAAGTTTCATTTTTTGGAGGCCTCCCAGGTGTGAAATATGATCTTAGGTGTTTTTCACATGTTGTTACATGGAACACGCACAACAAATTCTGAGATAGATGTTATCTTTCTCATTTCACAGGCGAGGAAATAGGTAAGGTCATTTGGCCTAGGTCATTCAGTTAGTAAATGGAAGGATTGGATAAAAGTTCTTAGTTTGAACCCAAAGTACTTGCTCTTCCCCTAAACCTTTCACGATGTAAATGAAGAGGATTAAAGACTATTAAAGCAAAGGATCTTAACTGTTGGTCTTAGGGGCTCCCTCAATAAGCTTCAGGAATTTTATTAATCCCTAAATTTACATGCAAATTTTTGTTGCAAAAACAATACATTTTTAAAATCCTGATTAGATGGTCTATAACTTCCACCAGATTTCCAAAGAAATTTTGAATTCTTCCCGACATTTAAGAACAGCTGTTATAGGCAGCTGTTATAGTAGAGCAGTGAATTTTAGGGAGTCATGGATAAATAGGTAGTGAGGAAGACAAAAGTAATATGTGACATTCAAGTATTTGGCTCTGAAAGAAAAAAAAAAATGCTATGGTCATTTGAAGAGGCAAGTGAAACTTTTTCTTTTTCCCTCGAGATTGGGAAGCTTTGAGCTAGTTTGGCAACAGAGAGGAAGGCTCCAGTGAGGTGAGACTTGATGACTTGAGGTGAGAGAGGGGACAGGTGCTGACTGAGGAGGAAATTTACCGGAGCCTGAGGAGGGTTGGCATTCTTTCCGGGGAATGTTGGTGGGCTTCTTGCCTCCACTAATCATTGCTGTCATTCCATCATCTGGTTCAATAATATTCTAAGAACATTCTCTTTCAGAAATACGGTGCACAGGAGGGAAAGAAAAGGAGGAAGGGGAGAAAGAAGGAACAGGAGAGACACTCTGGCCTCCCTTCCTTCTTTCCTTCCGTCTCCCTCCCTTTCTCTTCTTTCTAAAGGAGATATGAGCAGAAGAGGAGAGGGAAAAGTAGGGCTGGAAACGATGTATTCCCACGCCTGTCTTTATTCCTAGGTGTCCAGGCCGATTCTGTGACAATGTTTACCTCATGCATCAAGACGGATGGGGACTCCCGGGGACAAAGTCCACACTCGAAGCCTTCAGCGATGCTCTCAATGAAGAGCCCACTCTGTCTTCCAAGGACAGTCCTTTTTGAACTTAGAATAAGGGGGAGGCATCCAGCTAGGCTGTTTTTATTACAAAACTTTTTATCTCCCGGGTTTATGATACATTTAATTATCTATCCCAAATGCCAAATTCTGCTTTTAATGACTTTTTAAAAAAACTTCTTGGTGTAGATACAAATTGGATTTGGTGGTGTGCTTACATAAAGGGAGACTATAAGGAGCACATTATCTGCTTCTCTGTGGAGTATGAGCATTGTGTTTTGGAACTTGTTTTTAAACAGAAATAGAATTTTATTATCATTATCAATAGATGCTCATGGAATATAAAAAATCAAATTTAGTTCATATTTGCAACATCTTGGCATTATTAAATAATTCAGTAAGGAACCATAATATGAAAGTTTCCAATCTTATTATATAAAAAGCCAGGGGCTGTCACAACCAAAACAACCAGACAGACAGCTGAACAGCAGGCTGCATGGGGTGACCAGGCCAGCAGGGGAGTTAGTGAAGGACAACCAAATTACTGAACAGCAGGCTGTGTGGGGCTACCAGGCTGGCAGGGGGAGGGGGGAAGGCAGTTGGGGACAACCAGGCCAGCAGGGGGGCAGTGAGGGACGACCAGGCTGGCAGGGGGAGCAGTTAGGGACAACCAGGCTGGCTGGGGGGGGGGGGCAGTAAGGGGCAACCAGGCTGGCAGGAGAGCAGTTGGGGGTGACCAGGCTGGCAGGGGGGGCAGTAAGGAGTGACCAGGCCAGTGGGGGGCAGTTAGGGGCGACCAGGCTGGCAGAGGGGGGCAGTTGGGAGCAATCAGGCCAGCAGGCAGAGGCAGTTAGGGGTGATCAGGCTGGCAGGCAGAGGCAGTTAGGGGTGATCAGGCTGGCAGGGGGCGAGTAGTTAGGGGCGATCAGGCAGGCAGGCAGGTGAGCAGCTGGGAACCAGCAGTCCCGGATTGTGAGAGGGTGCAGGCTGGGCTGAGAGGACTCCCCCTCATGCACGAATTTCATGCACCTGCCTCTAGTTTACATATATATATATATATATATATATATATATATATATACATATATATACATATATACACACACATACACACACACACATATATATACACACACACACACACACACACACACACGTAGGCACAAACATGCACACACAAACATGATTTTTATTAACATAAAATATATATTCAGGTTCTACTATGTGCTGGGCATTGAATTGTTCTTAATTCCAAGGAGCTTAGAATCAAATAAGCAAACAAAATATACATAAATTAATACTTATAATAAAATAACATTTATTGAGCACTTATTATGTGCCAGAAACTGTTCTAAATGCTTTATACATATTAACCCATTTAATCTTCATCATAAATCTATGCCATAAGTGCTAATTATCCTCCTTTACAAATGAGGAATAGAAGAATGAAGTAACTTGTCCAAGGTCACACAACTGAGTGGAGGCTCTAGGCAGCCCACACTCTTACAGTTATGGAAGCAGATGCCCAGGACAGAAGGGGCTGAGAGGAAGGACTGATAGGAGACAGAGATGCTTCTTGGTGGAGGTGACAAGGATGGAGTAGATGGTGAATTAAGAAAGTCTGAAACAGCAGGCTGAGATCTAGAACTCAGGCAGTTTGGTGATATTGGTGCATGCTATAAGAGGGGTAAGGATGGGGTAGGAAGTGAGATTGGAGAAATGGTCAGAAAGCATATCATGAAAGACCTTGAATGCTGCACCAGGCAACTTAGACCTTGTCCTGTGGCTTATGAAAGACTTAAATACAGAAGAGACACAGCCACATCTATGGGCACAGCACTGAAGCTGGGTATATGAGTGTCTTATTCTCTGAAGTGCTACAGATCCTTAGTTTTCTGTTGTTTTTCAAATCATACTTTAAAAAAAAACAACAACCCAAAGAATCACAAAGGTTTATAAAACAACTAGAGGCCCAGTGCATGAAATTCATGCACGGCACGGGGGGAGGTGTCCCTCAGCCCAGCCTGCACCCTCTCCAATCTGGGACCCCTTGAGGGATGTCCAACTGCCCATTTAGGGCCAATCCTAATGGATAGTCAGACATCCCTCTCACAATCCAGGACTGCTGGCTCCCAGGTGCTCACCTGCCTGCCTTCCTGATTGCCCCTAACTACTTCTGCCTGCCAGCCTGATCACTGCCTAACCACTCCCCTGCCAGCCTGTTTTCCACTAACTGCCCTCCCCTGCCAGCCTGATTGCTCCTAACTGCACTACCCTGCAGGCCTGGTCACCCCTAACTGCCCTCCCTTGCAGGCCTGGTACCCCCCAACTGCCCTTCCCTGCAGGCCCGGTTGCCTCCAACTTCCCTCCTCTGCCAGCCTGGTCACCCCTAACTGCCCACCCCCTCAGGCTTGATTGCCCCCAACTGCCCTCTATTGCAGGCCTGGTCCCTCCCAACTGCCCTCCCCTGCTGGCCTGATCACCCACAACTGCCCTCCCTTGCAGATCTGGTCCCTCCCAACTGCCCTCCACTGCTGGCCATCTTGTGGTGGCCATCTTGTGTCCACATGGGGGAAGCCACCTTGTGTGTTGGAGTGATGGTCAATTTGCATATTACTCTCTTATTAGATAGGATATAAGTTGTAGAAAATTTTAACTTATTGTTGTTCTTGGTTCCTTGATTAGTAAATAATATAGCTTCTGTATCTCTTAAATTAATGAGATTAATAAGCTGAATTAATTAAGAATTAATAAGAATAAATAAAATGAGAGATAGTGAAAACATTCTAAATAATGGGTAAACCTGATTGTCTTCTGTGCTTTGGGAAAGATCATGTTTCTTCAGTGGTTATATGATAATTTATTTCACATCTTTATTTTGCCCCCAAACTTAAGTCTAAGTTTTATTCCAAATCTCAGTTCTGTGCATAATGTGTGATCTGTGTATTTCCTGGCATGTGCCTCTAGGCCCTCCACCTTTCTAGAGTCATACTTACTTTGAACATACACATTAAATAGGAGCTGGCCCCATCTCTCTTATGTATTGTGGAAACACTACACCTTCTCTAAGATTGCCAGAGCTTCCCAGGGAGTCTCACATTATCCGAGTCACCTCCTTCTGTTTTGTATTCCAGCTCCCACTGAATTACTTTCTTTCTTACAGTAATACCTGCTTATTTAGGGTTTTTTCCCTCTTGCCTAAAGAAAAGAGCTAGTTTCTTAAGGAGAACGGCAAACAGCTTGGAAGGTAACAATGTGTTCTTTCCTGTTACAATAATACCTCACATTACTACACTAGTTCCGCGGTGCATTACAGTTTTCAAAACATTTTCACAATAGAGAAGGTAGGATTGCTCTCATTTTAGTGGAGAATGGAGGAGGGAGCAAACATTTATAGACTGTCTTTTCTGAGCTGGGTGTCGTGCTCTGTGCTTCACATGCTTTAGCTCATCAGCACATATAATCAAATTAAGCACAACTTTCCAATCATTTTTCACAACAATTTGCAAGGTAGGCATTTGTATTAGTTATTTGTTGCCATATACAGCTGACCTTTGAACAACAGGAGTTTGAACTGCAGTAGGTCCACTTATATGTAAATTTGTTTTTCAATTAATATACAGTTGACCCTCCATAATCCCAGGTTTTAAATTTGTGAATTCAACCAACCACATATCAAAAACAGCGCTTCTGATCAAAAGTTAGGAGTCCATAGATACAGAAGGTCAACAGTATGCATCGTTCTGCACCATCTATCTATCTATCTATCTATCTATCTATCTATCTATCTATGAGCCTAAGCGACCCTTACAACAGAATGACTGGAATGACCAGAATGATCAGTCGCTATGACATAAACTGAGCAGGCAGGCAGGCAGGTGAGGGGTTTAGGGCGAGCAGGCAGGCAGGCGAGCAGTTAAGGGTGAGTGGTCATGGATTGAGAGAGGAATGTCTGACTGCCGGATGTCCAACTGCAGGGATCAGGCCTAAACCGACAGTCAGACATCCCCCAAGGGGTCCCAGATTGCAAGAGGGTGCAGGCCAGGCTCAGGGACCCCCCACACTATGCAGAAATTTTGTGCACCGAGCCTCTAGTTTTATATAAGTGTCTTGAGCATGCCAGGATTTTGGTATGTGTAGGATTTTGGAATAATCCCCAGCCAATATTGAAGGATGACTGAAGTTAGGTTTTTGGAGAGTCAAAAGTGATAAGTGGATTTTCGACTGTGTGTTGGGGGAGTTTGGTACTCTCATCCCCTATGTGGTTCATTCCATTTCTCATGCAAATCAATTTAGCCAGCTCCTGTAGACTGTCAGTTTTTGCAGCTCTACCATTTCTCATGCTTTGACCAACACAAAATGGCTTGGAACACAATTATAGATACCTTTTAAGAAGACTGGAATGGGGCAAAGAGGAAGAGAGAGAAAGGAGGAAGCTCTTAATATGCATAACACTTTTTGATGCTTGAATATTTTGATAGGGACAAAGAGAGCTGGGATATAAGAGACAGGATCAGAGGGAACACAAAAAGGGAATGGCCAACAAGGGGGCATAGGCTACCAAGGAGACAGAACTGAACCTCACATCACCCTGCTTGGCCCTGGAGGATGGCTGGTTAGCCAGAGATGGGTAAGATTCCTCGGAGAAGGAACAACCTAAGACAGGCACAGTCACAGAGGGGCCATCAGGAGAGAACTTGGGGGTCAACATAGGTGGGGCACAGACCCTCACCTCCCCTCCCCAACTTTGCAGGGGCCTGAACCCTCACCCCTTCTGAGGGAGGTCTCCTGCCCCCATGGCTGCTTTGCTTCCCATGCCCAGCTCAAATCGGGACCCAGGTAACAGACAGAGACTTGGCTGACAACAGTTGCCCTCTCACTGCAACAAGACTTGTTTGAGTTGTCTTGTACCCATGGTGTGGGGAAGTGGATTTTTGATATCTAAACCCAGCCTAGCACCAGGAATGCTCAGGGCCTACTCAAGAAGGCAAATAATCTTTCCCACTAATATTTACAGGGTAAAATAAGATTGTTGTTAGAGTATTAAATTTGACAGTAAAATAGTAGTCAAGTTCTCAGACTAATTTAAATTGGCTAAGTGAAATAAGTGAATATTCTAGAAAAATTAATGGTACTGGACAAAAAGCTGTTCCTAAAGTGTCAACTAAAATTTTTATTGGTAGTTCATCTCATGGTAAAATTGCATAACATGTAATGAACCTAAAGCAGTCATATTTTAGTGCAAAAATTAAAATTTAAAAGCTATCAAGACTACATTATAAAATTTCCAAAAGCCTCCTAATATTTAAATAATAAAAGGGGGGATAGTAGAAGAATATCATGTAAGGAAAAATATCCTGTAAGTAAATTAGATCTAGAAAATTTTTACTTTAGAAAATTAACTTTCATTTGTAATGCTAACAGCAAGACACCCATGAAAAACACACATGGTGTCAAAACAAGCCAAAGGAAAATCATTCGGTCAAAAAATGAAAAAGGATCTCAAGTCAAATTTATAGAAAAAATTTCTTTATTAACTTTTGGTTGAGAATATGTTTGTATATTTTCAGAAAACACCTCCAAGACCATGTGGATTCCTGCAACAGAGAGGAATTGACAGGACTGCTCCAGCCATGAAGACAGAAGAGAAACAGTTCAGAGATGGAAGACGCTGACAACACCTTGGCATACTAACAGTCAGCAGCTGTGCGTCATGGCAGGTTGCCCAGGACCAAACCAGAGAGGGTCGGACCTGCATTACCACCATTTGTCCACCATCCAGAACTGAAATATCATTGCTGACATGTACACATAAGGAACTGTTTGACATTGAAATTGGGACTCAAAAGAACTGTTGGCCCAGAAAGAAACTCACTACAGACTGATTCATTTGCCTCTCAGCATAACAATTATTGCTTGTCTCATTTTTGGTTCTTATAAGTGTATTTCTAGTATCACATGATCTCACTCATCTAGGGGAAATAATGAACAACGTAAACTGATGAACAGGAACAGACCCAGAGACGGGGAAGCATCAATCGGACTGTCAAACCTCAGAGGGAGGGTGGGGGAAGGTGGGGGTGAGGGGGAGAGATCAACCAAAGGACTTGTAGGCATGCATGTAAGCCTAACCAGTGGTCATGGACAACAGGGGGGTGGGGGCATGCGTGGGGAGGGTTTTGGGATGGGAATGGGGGGATGAGGACAAATATGTGATACCTTAATCAATAAAGAAATTAATTTAAAAAATAAAGTTACAAAGAAAGAAAAGAAAAAGAAAAAATAAAAGGAAATGGCCAATTCTACCTGGGAGGATTGGGTTAGGAACATCTTCTTGGAGGTTATCATTAAGCTATGTCTTTTTTTTTTTTTTAAATAAAATTTACCATTTAGCTATTTTTAGGTATACATGTCAGTGTCATCAAGCATATTCATATTGTTTTACACCATCTCCACTATTGGTCTCCAGAACCTGTGATCGTCCCAAACTGAAACTCTGTACTCATGAAAGAATAACTCCCCCTTCTCCTATCTTTGTGTTTGTACTTTTAGTTCAAATCTAATTATCTAATCAAATATCAGAATGTTAGTGCTTCAAGCCTTTCTGTCTTAACATGTGTGAATATATTATAATCCCAGATACCTGTTATGTAAGTATAGGAAACTAAGAAGTTCACTTTGGAAACACAACTATGATTTTATTTATAGACTAGAGGCCTGGTGCACGAAATTTGTGCACAAGGGGGTGGTGTCCCTCAGCCAAGCCTGCACCCTCTCCAATCAGGGACCCCTTGAGGGATGTCCGACTGACGGTTTAGGCCCGATCCTAGTAGGATCGGGCCTAAACCGTCAGTCGGACATCCCTCTCACAATCCAGGACTGCTGGTTCCCAAGTGCTCACCTCCCTGCCTTCCCGATTGCCCCTAACTGCTTCTGCTTGCCAGCCTGATCACCCCCTAACCACTCCCCTGCCAGCCTGATTGATGCCTAACTGCTCCACTGCCTGCCTGTTTTTCCCTAACTTCCCTCCCCTGCAGGCCTGGTCACCCCTAACTGCCCTCCCTTGCAGGCCTGGTGCCCCCCAACTGCCCTTCCCTGTAGGCCTGGTTGCCCCCAACTTCCTTCCTCTGCCAGCCTGGTCACCCCTAACTGCCCTCCCCTGCAGGCTTGATTGCCCCCAACTGCCCTGCTGGCCTGATTGCCCACAACTGCCCTCCTTTATAGGCCTGGCCCCTCCCAACTGCCCTCCCCTGCTGGCCATATTGTGGTGGCCATCTTGTGTCCACATGGGGTCAGTCATCTTTAACCACATAGGGGCAGCCATCTTTTGTGTTGGAGTGATGGTCAATTTGCATATTATTCTCTTATTAGATAAGCTAGAGGCCTGGTGCATGGGTGGGGGCCAGCTGGTTTGCCCTGAAGGGTGTCCCGGATCAGGGTGGGGGTTCCCTTGGGGCATGGGGCAGGCTAGGCAAGGAGCCTGTGGTGGTTTGCAGGCTGGCCATGCCCCCGGGTGACCCAAGCAGAGGCCCTGGTATCTGGGATTTATTTATCTTCTGTAATTGAAACTTTGTAACGTTGAGTGGAGGCCTGGGCCCACCAGGGTGTGTGGAAAGCTTGGCTTCCTCCGTTGCTGGGGAAACCCAAGTCTTCTGCTCTCTCCGTGGCCACAACCATGTTGGTTCGGTTAATTTGCATACTCGCTCCTGACTGGCTAGTGGGTGTGGCTTGTGGGTGTAGCAGAGGTACGGTCAATTTGTATATTACTCTTTTATTAGATAGAATTTAGAAAGATGTACAGCAATATAAATCATCAATATATTACTTGCTCCCCATTGTGGCTAACAGTTGATATTCATTCTTTGGGCATCCTATATAAATAAAAGGCTAAGATTCAAATTGTCCCCTTGGGAGTTTGACCAAGAGACTGGGAATTTGAATGCTTGCTATGACGTGTGTTGACCACCAGGGGGCGGTATGGAACATGGTGGTTGACCAGCGGCAGCAGCAATGTGCTGAGGGAGTGAGGGAAGGAGGAAGTGGGGAGGCTGGGAGGTGGGGATCCTGATTGGCCCTGATCACCGACCAGGCCTAGGTACCTTACCTGTGCATGAATTTCATGCACAGGGCCTCTAGTAATATATAAAAACTAAAGATACATATGCTGAGAAACAAAGGTATAGAGACATGCTACTTATAATATAAAATGTTTTATTTTTTCAGGCCATACTTTTTGAAACAATCTGAGTCTTGAAGATAGCTAGGTGTTTGTCAAATTAAGATTGTTGTGAATTGAATTATGTTTTCTGAAAAGATCTGTTCCAGGACTAACCCCCATACCTGTGAACATAATCTTTTAGGGTCTTTGCAGATGAAATCAAGTTAAGGTGAAGTCATATTAAGTGAGGGTGGAACCTAAATCAAAGACTGATGTCCTTATAAGAAGGGGAAAGTTTAGACACAGAAACACACAGAATGCCATGTGACACAGAAGCTGAGATGGAAGTGATGCATCTACAAGACAAAGAAAGCTAAGGATAGCTGGCAACCACCGGAAGCAAGAAGAGAGGCATGAAACAGATGCTCCCTCAAAGTTCCCAGAAGGAGCCAACCCTGCTGGCACCTTAATGCTGGACTTTCAGGCTCCAGAATTATGAGACAATTAATTTCTGTTGTTTTAAACCAGGCAAATTTGTGGTAATTTGTATGGCAGTCCTAGCACACGAATACAGATGAACATGGAAGAACATAGTAGACAGAAGACTCAGCAGGGTAATGGCCAGGGTTATGAAACAGCCTGGACAGTTTTTTATGGAAGATCCTCAGGAATATTCCATAGGTGGGGCTGTAGACTCCTAGCTCTGCCATTTATACAGTGCGCGCTGTTCTTACGCAAGGTACAGTTAGACCTTCCAAAATATTAGCTGTTTATGTACAACAAGGAAGAATATTTCAGTTCTGAGAAAACACTATTATTCATGCTTGCATTATACATTTCTTTAAAAATTAGGAAGAATTTGTCCTGTTATATTCCAAATGCCAAATAAAACCCCAAATAAATTGCAATTGCCTTATGAAAAGTAATGAAAGGAAACCTTCCTCCTGCTTCCCTTGGTGGTACATTAACACTGACTTGGATGTAGGCTGATGGTAAATCCCTCTGTATCGGTGTCTTGCCAAGGAATTCATATAGCCTTGGGACCTGGGATGATTGGATTGAGAGGGAGGCCAATGAGTTCTCCCCAGGAAGAATTTCAGTGCTAGAAGGATGATAAGCTGCCTTCTAAGGAGAGTGGTTCTGCTTTGATGAGTGAGATGTGTCCTGCAATGGAGCACCAGACATTCTTCTGAGCCCATGCAGGGCTCATCTTTCCTCTAAATAAATATTAAAGCAATATTTAAAAAGTATTTGCTTTGAAGTGACATCAGTTTATTCAGTTTTACTGGGGAAAGGTTGATGGTGGTCAGTGGGGGCAGACAGGCACTTGCTTGCCTCCATCTCTCCTTCATGGAGCCCCTCTTAGTATAATTATAATAACAGCTATCATAAAAAGAGCTCTTCTTATGTGTCAAGCATAGGGCTAAGTAATTGATGAACAAGATTAGTTTTGATATTCAAATCAACCCTAGGAGATAGATACTATTATTACTCCATATGATAGAGGGAAAATGCTGTTTGGAGGGCTAAGAAATATGCCCAAAGTCACTTGATCGTATAAATGAGAGAGCCAAAGTTGAAAGCCAAACTTCAAAGCATCACTAGCTTGTTTTGGGAGGTGACTTCATTAGGAGAGTGATGATGAAGGACAATATAAAAACGAGAATGACATCAGATCTTAGACAGCCTTGGATGTCCCAATAACGACTTTGGACCTCATATATAATAGAACCTGTCTGGCTGGCATGGCTCAGTGATTGAGCATTGACCTATGAACCAGGAGGTCGTGATATGATTCCCAGTCAGAGCATATGCCTGGAGTGTGGGCTGGATCCCCACTGCGGGGCATGCAGGAGGCAGCCCATCAGTGATGCTCTCTCCTCATTGATGTTTCTATCCCTCTCCCCCTCTTTCTTCCTCTCTTTTCAGAAAACATAATTCAACTCACAAAAATCTTAACCTAGCTATCTTCAAGACTCAGATTGTCAACATTGCTTTAATCACACTGTTGTGGAAAGAGCCTTTACACAAAATCATATCATTTGGCCAGGTTTCTCACATGCCTGTTTGTGCATTCAACAAGCACTGAAAACCTACCATGTGCTAGGCAATGGGTGCTTGCAGGGATCTAATGCTTGTGGTACAAGAGCTCTTCAGATCCACACGGTTTCATTACATGCCTATTATACTATTCTACAATGTTTTCATAAATATTAACAACTCCCTTACATGGTCTCTTTTGTATTTGCAGACAGTGAAACGAAAGCAATGACAGGAACCCAGAAGTGAAATATTCACTCAGTGTAACCCTGGGCTAAAATAGTTCTATCATGCTACTTTTTTTGCTTCATAGCTGAATACAAATTTTCTTTACAGCATGTTGATTTGCACAATCAGCTTATTTCTGATTATATAAATAATATGGTGAGTGTGAATCAACAGGAAAATAAAAAATACATTTAAAATTTAATTAAAGTCACATAAACAAAACACTCAGAAAAATTTCCATGAGTATTTTGGTGTATTTTCAATTATATATACATATATTTATTAATGCATATGTATATGTTTAACAGAGTTGATATTACACTGCAAAAACAATTTTGCTTTCTGTTTCTCTTCCTTAACATTCTATTTAAAACATTTTCTATTCCAAAAAAATTTAGTAAAGATAATTTTTACATGACTTCTATTGCACTATTACTTATTTAACCAACCCTCTACTATTGGACATTTAAATAACTTTTGGGTTTTAGCTATTATAAGTAATATTACAATGCCCATTTTTATTAAAATGGCTATAACAGCTCAATTCATAATAGCTAAGAATCTAAAATGCCTAACCACAGAAAAGTAGACAAACAAATTGTATATTCACACAAGAGAATAGTACTCAGCAATATAAAGAAACAAACTCAATAAACAAAACACACAGATGAATCTCAAAAACATTATGTTGAGTGAAAGATACCAGCATGCTATACAATCCCATTCATATGAAGTTCTAGACTGGGTTAAATGGAACTATAGCAGTAGACATTAGACAGTGGTTGCCTCTTGGCTATGCAACTGGCTATGTGTAGGATGGAACATTTTGGAATGATAGACATCTTAGTCTGTTTGAGCTGCCATAACAAAAAATAACATAAACTGGGTGGCTTATAAGCAACAAACATTTTTTTCTCATAGTTCTGGAGGCTAGAAAGTTCAAGATCATGGTGTTGGCAGATTGATTCAGTGTCTGGTGAGCGCCCACTTCCTCACAGATAACACATGCTCCCTGTGTCCTCTCTCTCCACAGGGGAAAGGGGCAAGCAAGCTCCTGGGGCCTCTTGTATAAGGGCGCTAATCCATTTCATGAGGGCTCTGCTTTCATGGCCAAATCACCCCCCCCCAAAAAGGCCCTTCTTCCTAATACTATCATTTATATGTAGGATTTCAACATATAAAATTTGGGATGACACATACACTCAGACAATAGCAATGAAGATGAGATAGTTTATGCCTTGATTGGAAGGGTGGCTACATTTGTCAAAGTTCATTGAGCTGTACATTTAAGATTCATGTATCAAACACAAATTATGTTAAAGTTTTAAAGACTGGAATAAAAAGAAGGATTAGAAATAAGGAGAATTAAAAGATACACCAAATAAATAAATAAATATCCATATAATGTAGAGGGATATACATTTCAGTGATAAAACTATAGAAAAATTCGCAAAAGCAATTATAAAGTTAGTTACTTTAGCAGGAAGTGAGAAGAACAGAGGGGTATCTGGAAAGGCTGTCAAAGTTCAATTTCTTTATGTGGGTGGTAGTTGCAAAGATGTTTGCCATATAATGATTCATTACACAATACATCTGTTTTATGCAGTTTGTGTGTGTCTGTGTTCTATTTGATAATAAGAACATTTTTTTTAATTAAAAAGGAAACCTAGTGAACTGCTATAAATAGTATATTGTTCAAGGAAGTCCTCTGAGAATGTGACTTTATGATGAGACTTGAAGGATGAAGAGACTCTAGCTATATGAAGAATATGGGGAGGACCCAGGGTAAAGGACAACATTAACAGATGCATGTGTGAAGACCTGAGAGGTGGGTGTGAATGAGCATGGAGAACATGGGGAGATGCCAGGAGGTGTAGATGGAGAGGAAAGCATGTACCGTAAACATATGCAAGGGTGTGGAGGACAAAATATAGAGCTTGGGCTTTATTCCATGTGGGAAGCTTTGGTTAGTCTTGTCCTTTGTGTGTATATACTAGTCATCATGGGTGAAGAAGTCATGGGTAGAACCTGCAAAGTATCTGGATTCCCCCTCCACGCAGCTGTCTCTTTTCTGTTGCCCTCTTGTTATGGAATGAATGTTTATATCCCCTTAAAATTCATATGCTGAAACCCTCATCCCCAAAATGATGGTTTTGGAGGTTGGGCTTTGAGGAGGTAATTAGATTTAGATGAGAGCATGAGGATGGGCCCCCATGGTGAGATTAGTGTCCTTATAAGAAAAAGAAGAAAGACCAGAGCACTCTCTCTCCACCATGTGAGAACACAGAGAGAAGGCAGAGTCTGCAAGCTAGGAAGAAGGCACTCACTGGGCAATTGAAATGTCTGGCCCTTTAATCTTAAACTTCCCAGCTTCCATACTGTGAGAAATACATTCTTGTTGATTAACCATTCAATCTATGGTATTTTGTTCTGACAGCCTGAGCTGACTAAGATACCTGCCTTGCAGGTAATTGCTGTTGACTTTAAACAAATAGCCAGATATTTTTCCAGCAAAATGAGTTTATTTAGGAACAACGAAGAATTGCAATTCAGGATATGCAGTTGGTCTAATGGCAAACCACACTTAAGTCCAGAAAAACAACGGGACACTCTTTGTTTATAGTCCATTGGAGGAAACTGAAAGTTCAAAGAATGGCGACTTTTCATTGGCCAAGTTATGGCAAGGAGAAATCTTTTCTCCCTTCTGCTGAGGAAGTAAAGTGGTATCACTTCCTGCCAGAGATGTGAGATAAGTCCTGTGGGGGCTATAGTGTGAGATGTGTGACACACATATGTGAGGATTCTCTCTTCCAGCCTCCTGAGTCCATTTTAAATGAGGTTTCTGTTTATTAATTTCTCCATACCATAGCCAATATTTAAAAACTATAGGCCCGTTGCAGGAAGATTCCTGCGAGAATAGGCCTTCCTTGGGCCTATTCCTGCAAGAATAGGGCTTCCTGCAGCTGTCTCCGCTGCCTCGCTCCTTCCCTTCTCCGCTACCTCACTCCCATCTCCGCCACTTTGCTCCCTTCTGCAGCACTTGGCTTCCTTCTACGCTGTCTTCAATCTTTGCTCTGGTGCCTGCGCATGCAAATTAACCACCATATTTGTTGGGTTAATTTGCATAGTTGCTCCTGATTGGCTGGTGGGTGTAGTGGAGGGACAATCAATTTGCATATGTCTCTTTTATTAGTGTAGATTAGGACTGCAATGCTCTCTTTGGCAGCACATATACTAAAAAAATAAGGACTACAAATTTATAATTAAATAAATTATACTAACAAGATTAAGTACTCAAAACCTATCACTTCCTAATTATTTTACTATTATGTGTGATCTTGAGGTGACATACATCTATTATGCTGCATGATGGAAATCCTATATAAGATGTGCTACTCTGCATCTCTTCCCAATTCCACACTCACTGACTTCACATTGGTAGCTTGAAATTGGTCACCACAGAAGGAATTACCCCTTAATAATCACCAAATATTATAAGTATGCTTTTTTCTCCCTGAAGAACAGGCTGTTAAACATTTACCAGGAAGTACACCACTGGCCACAGCCACCACACCAGACCTCACTGCATGTTGGTAACTCTGTGCACACCTCTTGGGCCTTCAGAGCAAGGGACGATGACAGCTTCTTGCTAATATCTGGATTCTTGTTGGTTCTCTTACCTCTGAGCACACCTCTCAAAATAGTCCCTTCATTAAACTCATGTCAGTGAAACCCTTCTGAGTATATCACCTCTTTCCTACTAGAATGCTATGGGAACCGTTGCCAGATGCCGGTATGTCTAAACATGCAATTGAGAGATGACAAATACTGTAAAGTGGGAATAATTCCTACATAAACAATGATTCTCTGGGCAAATAAGTTTAGGAAAGACAGGGCCTAACAAAATCAGAGTGTTTCTTTACGTTGGGACTTCTCAGAGACTTATGTAGCTAAAATATATTATTAATAAGTTTTACCCTTTTTTGGCCATTTTTTTTGCAAGCAATTGTCCAAGAAGCACACCCGTGAAGTCATTTCAGAAATGCGATGTTTGGACCTACGTTGGAAATTGACCTAAAAAAAGAAGATTCTTTAATAGGTCTCATGATATGTTTTCATTTTTCAGACTATTTGAGTTGATAGCTGTTGTCATCTTTATAAATACATGCTAAAGTGTCTTTCAGCTGTTGATATAGAAGAATAAGTCTTGTACACATAAGTACAATTTTAAATGTCTGAAGATGATCCTTGTAAGAAGTAGAAACCAATTTAAAGCATTTGGAATGGAAAGTGTTTTTATTTTTTTAATTTTAATTTTTTTGAATGTTTTTAAATGTACGGAGGCTTTATGATGTATGTACAGTGACTACTTGAAACATTTCTCAATATGACCTGGGGGTCAGGAGCTGTTGAATTGTCTCTACATTTAATGACTCCAAACTGTTGGTTTTATGTTTTTATGAAAGTACTTTAGATATGTCTTATTATTTCACTTTCTGTCAGGTTGTCAGCCATCATTGCTTACAATTGTCAATGTGTCTAAATCTAACTTCTCTCTTGCTTCTAATTGGCCAAGTTATGGCAAGGAGAAATCTTTTTTAACATGGAAATCCAAATATCCACACTAGTTGGACTTATGCACACAGTCATGGGGATGCTTATTCCTTATGCTCTAGTTTGATAAGTTTACCCAATAAATGGCCTCCACATAAGAGACATAATATGTCAAACTCTGCACAAATTTAAAACAAACCAAAACTAAATTGAGTCTGTTAAATTCTCATAAATGTGTATAGTAATTTTTAAATGCAAGGTAGTAAACCCCAGTCAACAGAATATATTTTGTGAACATTGACCCTTTGGCCTAAAGTCTTCATTTTCATAGGATACCTTTTAAATTACAGAAAATTCTTCATTATTTGGTGAAACTAAATCTATTTTTTTGACAACCATTTTGTGAGTCCCTGGTCAAATTAACTCTGAAGGAAAATTTTTTTTTGCCTTTTTTTCACTTTTTCTTGCCTTTTTTTTTTTTTTAGACTGGCTTTTCAATCCAGGATTGAAACTATCTCTGTGGGATGACAGCTCAGAGAGCACAAACATCTGAAGGAGAAAGAACACAAAAATCACAAGAGAAACCCCCAGGAGCTCTGGAAAGGCACCGCCTAAAGCAACACACACTTATATAGGCTTCCATTATGCATGAAGTTACTGAAGATCTTTGCAATGGCTCATGGGAGACCTATTTACATGGATTTTGTTACAGACACTAACCACATTTTGAGTCAGAGTGGTGTCTGATGTTAAATAAATAACCAAGAATACCCTCATGTGAAAGCGTCTCTTCTAGCCAGGCGCAGTCACTGGTGTGACTCATGACCTTGAAGCTGTGTTTGGACTTGATGGAAGATAGTCACCAGTCCAGCTCAAGAGAGGATCACGGCCATCAACTTCTAGAAAGGTGTCATTCTTTTGGTTAATGCTGAGAATATGCAGTGAGGCATAAATGTACACACACGCACGTTTAGTGTTTTTGTATTGTTTTATTTTTATACTAGTGGTCTGGTACACGAATTCATGCACATTGAAAGGGAATTAATTAGAAGAAATATTTTAATATCACTCTTTATTTGCTCTTTCACTATAATAGAAGTGTCAGAGATTAAAGAAAATTAGAAAAATGTATATGAAAGTAATATATAAATTTATTAATAAATAAACAATAACAACCTGTCTGGGTCCTAGGTGCAGGTGAATGGGATTCCTGGCTGTCAGGCCACTGAAGGCAAGCTAACCAATGGCTGATTCCGCAAGGGATGAGGTTTCCACTGTCCTGCTGTGTGGGTCCTGAGTGTGAATATTAGGCTCCCTCCTCCCTCCTGTCAGAGTGTTGGGTGCACTGTGGGAGCCAGAGTCAAGACCCCGCACACCAGTGCACACCTCAAAATCACTTGAGATGTAGACTCTCAAGCCCCACCCCCACTGGGCAAGACCCAGGGGGACACACACAGGCAGTGTCACATCCCTGGCCAGGGACGCAGGCAGCTTCACCTCAGCACTGGATGGGGATGCACACAGGCCACACCATGCAGGCAGGCAGCTGGTGGCCACTTCCTCTGGGAGCCGCTCCACCTCAGCACAGGGCGGGGACACCATGGGCCTGCTCGCGACTCCCAGCCAGCAGGCCTCCAGGCTGGGTGTCGCCTTGGGCCCATGTGTGCCCCTGTTGGTGGCCACTTCTGGTGGGTGCTGCTCCCAGGACAGGCAGAGTGGCATGCTTGCTTGCAACCCCCGGCTGGGCAGCACCATGGGCCTGCACACTGGTGGCCACTCCAGCCGGGGGTCGCTCCTGGGCTGCGCCTGACTGGTCATGACTAATTAGCCTATCCAGGCTAATTAGCATATTCCCTGTTTCTATATTTAGGTTATATATATAAATGCTATGTTTGGGAAGAATATCAAAAGATCTTTACTTGGTTGAAGGAGATTATTTCCTTAAAATTTGATGTTTACCTTATGGCTGAAAGAAATCTAATTTTTTAAAATATGTTTTTATTGATTTCAGAGAGAAGAAGAGAGAAGGAGAGAGGGATAGAAACATCAATGATGGTAATCATTGATCTGCTGCCTCTTGCATGCCCCCTACTGGGAATCAAGCCTGCAACCAGTCATGTGCCTCAACTGGAAATTGAACTGTGACCTCCTGGTTCATGGGTCGATGCTCAACCACTAAGCCACATCAGCTAGGCTGAGAGAAATCTAATTTAAACTAATACTCTTGACAAATATTTGAGACATTGAGTTTTGATTGACCTACCAGTTTGGGACTATCCTATCCTATATAATAAAAGCCTAATATGCTAAGTGTCTGGTCGCCCAGTCGGCCATTCAACCAATCAAAGCGTAATATGCTAATGATATGCTAAGGCCGCTCAACCACTCACTATGATGTGCACTGACCACCAGGGGACAGACAGTTGACCGGTCTCTATGATGGGCACTGACCACCAGGGAGCAGACGCTCCAAGTGGTAGGTTAGCTTACTGCTGGGGTCCAGCTGATTGGCACTGAGTGAGATGGGCCAGACATGCCCTGGAGCCCTCCCGCGGTCCCTCCCCAGCTGACCAACTTCCCATGTCCCTCCCTGGCCCTGATTGTGCACTGGAGGGGTCCTTCAGCCTAGCCTGTGCCCTCTCGCAATCTGGGACCCCTTGGGAGATGTTGGAAAGCCGTTTTGGCCCAACGGCAGAACAACCGGTCACTATGACGCACACTGACCACCGGGGGAAGATGTTCAATGCAGGAGCAGCCCCCTGGTGGTCAGTGTGCTCCCACGGGGGGAGCGCTGCTCAGCCAGAAGCCAGGGATGAGACGGAAAGCCTCGGTGGCAGCGCTAAAAATGTCTGACTGCCGGACATCTCCCAAGGGCTCCTGGACTGCAAGAGGGTGTAGGCCGGGCTGAGGAACTACCCCCTGAGTGCACGAATTTTGTGCACCGGGCCTCTAGTTACAAATAATGCTGCTAGAAACATTCTTCTATGGTGTTTTCATTTTAGTAATGATTACGGTATTAAGTTGAACACAATCCAAATTGATATTAAGATAAAGTGTAATATATAAGACTGGTGTAAATGTTTCCAATTTTGTGTTAGACATTTATCCGTATTACTATAAGTAAAAGAATTAGTGAAATAGAAACCCAATGTCCAATCAAAGGGTTTTAAATACCAAGGCACATGGGAGTTAGCATGAGCCCATGCCTGGATGCCTGCGAGGTAATGATGGAAGTAGAGGGAACCTCAGAGCTGTTTAAAATCCATGTTCTGTGCAGCAAACCCCAACTGCATGCCCGTCAGTACATGTATCAAACTGAAATCACACTCAAAGCCAAATCAGATATTATTTTAATTGCCTCCTATTCACCTCATTGGTGAGGGAGGGATTCCTCGCCTAGAGTTCCGGGGATGGTTGAACACAAAGCACCCAGCGCTGAACAGACGAGCTGGACTGAAGCTTACTGAACACATATATTCACAGCCCGGAGGAGGCAGACACCACTCACCTACAGGGCACTCAGTGAACAGTCAGGGGCTGCGAAAGGCAGGCTTGTAATCTCAAGAGGGTGAGGTGCCCCCTGGTCCCACAGGGAGGAGGGGTGAATATGATTGATTATTTGAGTAACTCCACAGGCTGGCAGGGAACTGAAACCATTACTCAGGGACACGCAGGACCTGTGCCTGGTCCCCTCGATAAGGAGGGTTGTTTGGCACGGGATCCTTATTCCCCGGAGCAGAGTGGGAGGGGAACTTACAGTGAGGCCATCTGAAGCCCTCCCTATTTCTGCAGAGGTGAAGGGAGCACATAATTTGGGGACTTCCTATTTGGCCTTACACCACATACACATAAAGAACAGGGGTTCCACCTAATTTGAGGACGGGAGTCAAGATGTAACCAAATTCAGCAGCATTGGATAATAGGAGATGACTCCTTTGGATACCTCAGAGAAGAGCTTTTTAAAGGTAATTTAAATTGAAAAAAATTTTTTTCAGTACTTTACATTCTTGCCCTTCAAGGTCTATCTAAATGACTAGCTATCAGCCCTCCACCCTCCCCTTTTCCCATCTAAAGGGTTCGGGTAAGTGCTACAAACACTAAATATAACCTTTAAGGTCTAAGAACAGCAAGCATGAGTGTGTGCACATGGGCAGGCATGTGTGGGAGAGAATTTAGTACATATATTTTAAGTCGATTACCATGGGTTTGGTATGTATTCTGTGCCCTTATTACAGTGGCTTTTTATTTTTTAACATACTATAGTACTCTTTTATGTCCTTGGCTTTGATCGTATACATTGTTGGTAAGCTTTGGAGGGTAGAAATAAAACCTTGTTCATCTTTATATTTTCCCCGGGACCTAGAAGATATTTTTGGTTTGAAAATTAATGTCAATTCAGCCTCTAGGTCAGAGTATACATAGTGCAGGGGGATGCTTAGTAAATGCTGTGCTGTATGATACTGGCACTGATATAACCTTATTACCCACAGTGTGGTCCACGGATCAGCACCATGAGCATCAGCAGCAGCACTGGAACTTGTGAGAAATGCAGGCCCTCCCGTGGCTCCCCCAGAACTACTGAATCAGAAGATCCTGCAGTGATTCACATCCTCCCTAACGTTGGAGATGTCCTGACCTAGAAGACCATCATCTCAACATGCAAAATATAGCTGACATCAAGATGGCTCTCGTCATGATTCAGGAAATTTACTGAATACAAGAAAGTGCTGAGAAAGTTGAGTGTCTTTTCCTCACCCCATTTACTCCGCTCCGGTGTAATTGAAAACGAATTGAACAAGGCCCAAAGATTTCATCAGAGTATGCACTGAATTTCTTCCTTTAAACAACAACAGCAAAGAGGCATGGGAAATGGCTTGGGAATGGGAAACAGGAAAAGAAGGCGACATGAAGAAACTCGTGGTCCTCATGAGTTGAGATGCAATCTTGCCTTATGATGTCCCCATGACTGGCATTCGATCCTTGCAAAGTGAGGAAATCTTGACAGACTGGCTTCTCATTTCCATTTGCTTTCTTCTTCGTGCCTCACTTTTATTGTTTTGTTTTGATTTGCATGGTGTCTGGCTCCAAGATGTTTGGTGTCTGACTAGAAAGTCTGTGGCCAGAAATTTGCTGGGAGAACAAAATTAGATGAGAGAGAAGTAAGAAAACAAGAGCTTGGAGCCTTTCCCTTTGGGGGAGACAGCTACTCACAGACTGCCTTTTCTTTTGCCCAAAACTTGGTTTCCCAAGGCAAGCTTGTACCTATGACTCATTTTGCTCATTTTAAGGTCATTCCTTACAAAAGCACCAAATCATAACATGAAGGTTCTGGGCAAAAAAACACACACCAAAAAACCTTGGAGATTCTATGCTCTGGCAAGCCCTCAACTTCAGCTATTTGAGAAACAGCTATATACCTTTTTTTGTCTTACTAGCATGCCATCTTTACTATCCCTTACCTAATACCTTTTTATTTATCTACAATTTTTAAAAATGTATCTTTATTGTTGAAAACATTGCAGATGTTCCCTTTTTACCTCCCATTGATCCCCTCTACTCTACTCCCCCCACCACACCCCCCTCAGGCCTTCACCACACTATTGTCCCTGTCCATGGGTTATTCATATATACATATAAGTTTTTTTGGTTAATCTCTTCCTTCCTCCCCCCTCCCCAATACTTTCCTTTAAATCAACTTACTTTTACCACTTTTACGTAAATAAAGCTAAATAAATGTATGTCCATGTTTGGAGTTATTTATCAAATAAATTTACTTTAAAAGGGCACTTTTATTAGAACCATAAATATAAACTCAGTATCACTTGTCCTAAATGAAAGAGTGTAGTAAATACTCAAAATAAATGTAAACAAAAACCAAATGTCATTCAGTTCCAGCTGGGTGCTATTGCCTAGCAAAGGCTCTGAGCCAGACTTCTGCTCTTTGTTCAGAAAGTGGGCTGGTCCCTGCCCTCAGGGAGCTTACGTTTCAATGGGGAAGGGAGTCAGATAAGGACAAATAAGTGTGTAAGATAGTGTCAGGCAGTGTTGCGAGGGAGCACATGTGACAAGACTCATGAAAAGCCCAGCTCAATGCCTGGCTGAAAGAGATGCTCAACAGTGTTTCCTACACTGTCCTCAGGCCTTTAAATATACACTGAGTGGCCAGATTATTATGATCTCTGAACGCATAATAATCTGGCCACTCAGTGTATATCCTATATAATAAAAGGCTAATATGTAAATTGTCTCCTCAACTAGGAGTTCGATCAGCAGGCAGGCCGGCCAACCGCCCATGTTTCCTCCCCCAGCCAGGCTGGCCGGACCCCACTCATGCACGAATTCATGCACCGGGCCTCTAATATATATACACTGAGTGGCCAGATTATTATGCGTTCAGAGATCAATAATAATCTGGCCACTCAGTGTGTATTTCCTGTACTCCCTAAGACAACCCTAAATATGGATACTATGATGCTCATTTTGTAGATATTAAACTTGAGGCCCTAAAATTTAATAGGAATTAAGTAATTTGCAAAGTCCCATTGCTATTAAGTGTCGAAGTTAGTATTTGAACCCAGCTTCAAGAACCTTCTTCTGGATATGCAACTTTTCTGAGCACTCACTTATTCACCATCACTGACATCCCCACAGACCTTGGAGAAGCCTTAATTATGACCTGGCACACATGCTTGATCCACGCTTGAATTCATCTGTTGGTGCTATTGTCTTCTGTTTTCATTTTCCATGGGATCCCGTGCTATTGAGAAAGCGGGGGTATCTGCTTCAAGGTGTCAGAGCCTTGAGCATCGGGAAGTTTGTTCTTGTTTTAATATACTTGATAGTAAATTTCAGCTTTAGTAACTTGAGAGCCACCACGATTATCCTTTCAAGTGATACCACATTTAAGTAGTGTAATTTAAGCTATTGAATAAGACAAGAAAAGAAACAGATCTCATGTGACCTTGTCCTATCGGAGCATCCTTGGGCCCTGCCTGGCCTAGCTTTAGGAAGTTAGGAAGAATTGTGTGCTCAGGGCCCTGAGACGTCAGTCTTCCTGGAACACAGGGCTTAGAGTCAAAATCAAGTGGTTCCAAAAAACCCAACCAAACAAAAAACCCACAAATGGTTCCAAGGCAATTTGCATATCCACTCATTCATTTAATTCAGGAGTTGGCAAATCATGGCCCTCAGGCTAAATCCAGCCCTGTACCCTTTTTTGTAAATGAGTAAAGTTTTACTAGAACATAACGAAGCCCATTTGTTTTTGTATTGTCTGTAGCTGCTTTCATGCTACAATGGCAGAGCTGAGTAGTTGCAGCAGAGCATTTATGTCCCGCAAAGTCAAACACGTTTACCCTCTGGCTCTCTACAGAAAAAGTTTGCTAATCCTTGATGAAATTAATTGTTCAGCAAACCTGTTTTGAGCACTTACCAAGAGCCATGGGTTGTGCTAGATAATGATGACACAGAAATGGATCAGAGAGATTTCTTGCCTATGAAGCTCACCGTCAAGGGCAGCATCTAGGGTTAACTGTAGGGAAAGATTTTTTTTTCTTATGAAAAAGTTAAATGAGGCTTGAGAAACAGAAAGAGGAAGGTCACTGTGGGGACAGAGTTTATAGATCACCAAGGATGTTGGGTTTACTACGGGTGATAAGGTGCTGAGGAGTCACTGAAATACTTTAAGCAGATTTGTCAGATTTGCATTTTAGGTAGATGAAGCTTGGTGGCAGTATGAAGGAACTGCTTCATTTGTGATGTGTTTTTTTATTTAATTTATTTATTGTATATTTTTATTGATTTCAGAGAGGAAGGGACAGGGAGAGAGAGATAGAAACATCAATGATGAGAGAGAATCATTCATCAGCTGCCTCCTGCATGTCCCCTACTGGGGATCGAGCCCGCAACCTGGACATGTACCCTGACCTGGAATCAAACCCGAGACCCTTCAGTCTGCAGGCTGATGCTCTGTTCACTGAGCCAAACCAGCCAGGGCTGTAATGTGCTTTTTAGATAACTGGCTGCAGGGAACACTGTTATTTGCACCCCCTCTCCAAACACGCCCCACATTCTTGGGCAATTTTAAAATACAGGACAAAGACAAGATTATATGAAGAAGTTTGATTAACATGCATGACTACATAACATTTATAGGAAGCAGAAGTGTTTGAAACACGTACAGACACTGAGAATTCTTAAGTAAATAATCTAAGTCCAAACCTCTCCTCTCATATTCCATGCCTTTTGTGGATGAGCACAACCCTACGGTGCACTTGCTATTTTTCTATTATTCATTGGACTGATCTTGGAGGTAAGCAGGAAATCCATCTTAGGGCCCCTCATTGAACCCCTTTATCCACCTCTGTTTGCATAGGTTTTCTTTCTGTATTCTCTGCCCTCTGGGAATGTATGATCTGCCTACTACCATCTACCCAAAGTAGTCGTATTGCTAAACCTGCCTGCTATCACTAGGTAAAAAAGAGCATATTAAGTTTTGCTGATGCTACTATTCTAATTGGGGAATTTTTATATTGTCAGAGAGTATCTTACTAACCCCATGGTTCCTCTTTAACTTAGATCACAGTCCAAGTTTACTGTCTGCCCTCTTGGATGTGTAACCCCTGTCCCAGTCCATGGCAAAATCAGAAATGAGGAGGCCAATTAAGAGTCTATTGCAATAGTCCAGATGAGAAATCCTGAGATCCTGAACTAAGGCAGAGGTCGGATGGAGGGGAGAGGTGGGACCCAAGAAATACATAAGGTATAGAGTTGGCAGGACTTGGTTAGTAGTTGGACCCAAAGGGTGAGAGGTAACTTTTATGTTTATAACTTGAGTGCTAAGAATGGTAGTATAATTCCAAGAAACAGAAAATATAGTAATAAAATCAGGTTTTAGGGGAAGATACAGTGTTAAATTCTGAATATATTCTTTGAGGCATCCATGTAAATCCAAGTGGAGATTCCAGTTAGTCACATGGTCAGAATCTGGTGAAAGGTCATAGCTTGGTATACAAATTTAGGATCTGTAGTTCATAGGATGTCTGCACAATGCAAAGATATAAAATTCTTAGGTAATAACATAAGAAAGAAGACTTCATGGACCTTCCCTTTAATCCATTTGGTATGATGAATAAAGAAGAATGCCAGTGAACTCAGATAAATTGACTTCTTAGTGGCTATGGAGAAAAGAGGCTCAGAAATTTATATTCATCCATTTGTTTGGTGTGTGTGTGTGTGTGTGTGTGTGTGTGTGTGTGTGTGTGTGTTTTACTGCTAGAGACAGCCCTAGAGACAGGTTTAGCTAAAAATATCTGCTAAGTTTGTTCCATTATGATTTGCTGGTAGAGGCCTTTTATGATATAACTTATGCTGATGCCAGCCTGTTTGAGTGTGGAGAAAGCCAGTGGGGGTACTAAGTCTCTTGGACTGGGACAGGAAGTACCAATTATCTATAATAATAAAAGCATAATATGCTAATTAGACTGGATGTCCTTCCTTCCAGACAAAGCCGCAGCGGGCAGGGGCCAAGGCAGAGGTGGCAGAGGCCCCCTGCTGCTGTGGCGGCGGGCGGGGGCTGGGGCCAAGGCCCTTGCACGAATTTTGTGCACTGGGCCTCTCGTACTTTGATAATAAGTTAACCCCCACATCCCAGGGGCTTTATACACCAAAGGTTTTTTCTTGTTCACACTACACATCCACCTTGGGTCATTGAGAGGCTCTGTGCCACAGTTCCTCAGGGCCTTCAGGTCAACAGATGCTCCTCCACTTTGTATCTGTACCATCTGAAATATACAGCTAATTCCCCGGTCACTGCAGCAAGAAGCCTGAAAAATCATGCCAGGGCCTCTCACTAACTCAGCCTACAAGGAACTAATGTCACTTCTGCTCCTGTTGCTTTAGCCAGAAATAGGCAAATGGCTTTATTATACTGCAAGCAGGGTGAGAAGTACACTCTACCAAGTTCCCAGAAGGAGAGGAGAACTGGACATGGTAATGGCTACCACATCTCCTCACAACTTCCCCTTTCTGCCAAATAACTCTATTTTAGTATCAATTGAAGAGCAAAATTCACAGAGCCACACACGACAGCACAAGTAGGCTATGTTCGTTTCTGATGGCATTCTTCAGAGGGGAACTTTGGCTCAATATTTTCCTAATATCTCCCCGGTTCCCTACTCCCCACCCCCCCTTCTTTAAGTCATTAAGCACACATTCTGCTCTGATGCTAACAGTGACTATGTAAACATGTGGAGCCTCAAGCCCACAAGATTCTGCTTATGTAATCTGCTACTGCTTAGGAACTCAGGCTTGGGAGGCAGTTGGGACACGGTATCTCACATTGAATTCAATTTTATTAACTCTCCTCTCACTTCTTGGCAAGAGATAAATAAAGCAAAAGTGGCCATTACTAGTGGATGACTTGTTTTAAATGGAAAATTGGTACACAAGGCTTCTTTAATGGTCCGTCCCTATGTGCCAAGATAAGAAAAGAACCTATTACCACTTCTTCTTTACTAGTGGCAACAGTGGTCCTAGAACGTGAGTCTCATTTCCAGTTGCACTAAGCAAATAAAAACTAGAAATTCAAAAAAGTACAAATTTGTAGTCTAGAGAAGGCTAACTGGCTCCCCGAATAGGTCCCTGAAAAATGGTATTTATCTAGCTTTGAGTTGGCCAAAGTGTGTTCCACTGAGCTTTTGTTCCCCAAGATGTTTCTGGAAAAGGTAGTTGCGGAGTTAAATATGTTTAAGGTTCTCTTCACATGATCTCCTCCTCTTAGAGGCTGTTGGTTCCAGAGGCTGTGAAACGTTCCGCAAGGCACTTAGAATGAAGGAAAATGGCATTCTTTATCTCAATGATTTGAGAATGTACTTGACCAGAGAACTCTGTTCTTTTGGCATAAAACCTATAAACACACTGTGGAAAAATGTTCTTTGGAGTGCATTCTAGAAAAGGTCAACCTAGAAAAATTTACTGTGATGATCCAGGGTCCCACTTGATGACATAGCTGGAGCCGACTAGTCTTTTAGAAGTAGGCTCTCTCCAATAAAGGATATAAACCTCAGATAAAATTATTTATATTTGGGGCTTGCTAGGGGAGGGGAGCCATATAGGGGTGTGAGTGGGGACATAAATAAAACAAGAGTGGCCGATATTAGTTGATGACTTGTTTTAGATGGGTATTGGGTATATGAGGCTTCTTTATACAGTTCTCTGCTTTTGTGTTTGTTTAAGATTTTTCCTTAAAAAGTTGGTTTTCAGAAAGTTGATATTAAATCAGAATGCCTTATGACTTATTTATAATTATAGTAATAACTAGAATAAATATATCTTGTTCCAAGGTATGTTCTAAACACTTTACATGCATTATACTTAATCATCATAACACCTGGATGAGAAAGACATTCATTATTATCTTCATTTTACTGAATTTTAAAAAAAGCCAGAGGCTCAGGATATAGACACTTGCTGAGGATCACCCAGCATGTGAGAAAGAAGAAGCAGAGTATGGAGCCAGGTGTCTGACTCCTGGGCCTGGACCCTTAACAAGCATGTTATCCACTAGCTGCATGAAGGACCAGACACGCATGTCCTCTGGCCAGCTCAGCTTTGCCCTAAAGGCCAGCTGTATGGGGAGCCAAATTATAACCAAAGTTGCTTGCCTCATGTGAAGAAAGAATATACATAGAACCATAGACTCTCAGAACTGGAGTGGGCGTTTGCAATCATCCAGACAGCATCTACACCAGGCAACCTCTATCTCTTTGTCAGTATTCTGTCCCAAGGGGCATCAACAAAAGTGTCTTCCCTTTTTATTCCAACCACAATAAGTACCTTTCCAGGAGATGGACACCACATTTAGGGGACCAATACTGCTCAAATCCAATACTGCTTAACTAATTTTAAAACCTTCTGATCCCAAAATTTCTAGAACATATTACTTGCTTATTAAGTACAGAAACTCTTCTATTTATAAATTTTTAAATGAACTGCATCTATTTTGATTGACATTAAAAATGGCCATAGCAACCATGCCGAGCCATTTTTACCTATGAGCACTTTGTTAATTTCTGCTTCGTTTCTGAGGTGTTTCCCCAAAGGTTATTAACCACATCATTCCCAATGAGTATGAATGTGAAGAATAAGAAAGAACTATTGAAAATAAGTGTGCAATTACAATTTGCCTTTTAAATTGAAAGTGGAGAGAAAATGTTACTTATACAGCAGCATTGTGGATTTACTAATAAATTAACACACAAACAGTTTTCCATAAATCAAATTGTGTGTAAGGGAAATTGCTTCCATACTCCAAAGAAAGGGCTATTTTCAGAGCTTTGTCATCAGCAGCAAAAATATTTTTGAGAAACACACACACACACCAACAAATAGTACACGTGCAAGTTCCATTAAGTCAAATAATGTGTATTTGACTGAGTAGTAAAGAGTTTATTTTTATATTAAAGTGACATATCAGCTTTTGTCTTCTAAATCCTGGTGGCATTCCCAGGAGGCCTTACCTGAGTCAAGTTTGCATTTATAAACAACAGCCTTACCAAATCAGTCATTAAAAATGAGAACTATTTGCTTGTGTACATCCATTTTTTGCAATTTTGTTTGTGAACAAAGGAGAAAGTTAATTGCTGTATTAAGTGAATTTGAATTTTTTAAATTGCAATAGGGCACAGAGAGCTGCAATCAAAGAGAATCAAGAATCTCCAAATGTCAGCAACTGTAACATTCTTGTCCCTGAGCCAGTCACTCTGCAGAGGATTTGAGAATACTGTGAGTGACCAGGCCTGGGCCAAGAGCCCTGTCTTAGAGGCAGGGAAGGAAAGGGAGGGAAACTCTACCCAAACCACACAGACTAATTATTATGACATAGGGAGGAGTTATTCTCCAAAGAAAAGGATGTTGAAAAGATAAATCATGTCTATTATTGAGTCCAAACAACAACAACCAAAAAATAGGTCCTACACATCCTATGTAATAAAGATGTAGTATGCAAATTGACCATCACACCCTCACAAGATGGCTGCCTACAACCAGGCCGACAGGGGGGTTAGTGAAGGACGACCAAACAACTGAACAGCAGGCTGTGTGGGGCAACCAGGCTGGCGGGGGGGGGGGGGGGATAGGCGGGCGTGAGGGGCAACCAGGCCAGCAGGGGGGGCAGGTGGGGGTGACCAGATCAGCAGGGGGACAGTTGGGGATGACCAGGCCAGCAGGGAGTGGGTATAGTTGGGGGCGACCAGGCAGGCAGGCAGGTGAGTGATTAGGAGCCAGCGGTCCAGGATTGTGAGAGGGAAATCCCCTGAGGGGTCCCAGATTGGAGAGGGTGCAGGCTGGGCTGCGGGGACCCCCCCCCCCTTCATGCATGAATTTCATGCACCAGGCCTCTAGTATCCTATATAGTATATAGTAGATGCTCAGTAAGAAGCCTAACTAAAATTCTAGAACCCATCCCTTCAAACAAGCCATGTTCATACTGCTGTTTGAGCAAAAGCATTTAAAGAAATGTTTTGCTGAAAGAGGGGAATGAGAGACAGCAGGAGGATGCTTGGAATGGGGAGGTGAAGAAAAGGGGTCTTCTGATGGGGTGGGAGGTAGAGGAGAGGAATCACACAGTCACCACTTCTCAATGTTGCTTGGAACATACTGCTTATCTTTTAGTCAGATGACAAGACTGAGTTCTTTTAAAGAATTGGCCACTTGCTGCATTTAAGCTGTTTACATGCTTAGTTCTTAGAGTCACAAGCAATGGCCTTGATCTTTAAGAGGCTCATTTGCCACAGGCAAAGCAGAGGCCAGATAAGCAGTTTGACTATGAAGAAAGTTGGAAATATAGGACCTCTAGCCTTTCCAAGTTTGAGGACAAAGGGGATTTTGTTTGCTTTTAAAATCCACTCCCATATCCTAGGCAGGTTTCTAGAGAAGAACCTAGGCCCCACCTCCTACCAAAAGCACAGCAAAGCATTCCTAAAAGTGTTGCTTGCAATGTAAGGCCAAGCCCTGTTTCATTTCTTCCCACGCCTTTCCGTTTGACCTCCGGTCCTTCTTTCCCTGGAGAGCAGGCTGAGGTCCCCGAAGAATCATGGCATGTCTGCTGCAGTAGTCCTCAGCCCTTGTGCTCTGTCCTTAACCCTCCAGCTCAGATCTTTACCTTTTTGAATAAAATATGCTCTGTAAGGTTGGCTTCTTTTTATTTTTTAATTATTCTTTTATTATTCTTTTATTGCTTAAAGTGTTACAAATAGTAGTACATATGTCTCCTTTTGCCCTCATTGACCTCCTCCCCCAGCCTCCCCTACCCCCCAGCACATGCCCTCACCGCCCCCCCCCCCCCGCCCCGACCAGTGTCTGTATCCATTGGTTATGCTCATAGGCATGCATACAAGTCCTTGGGTTGATCTCTTACCTGCCACCCCCAACCCTCCCCTGCCTTCCCGCTGTAGTTTTGACAGTCTGTTCCATGTTTCTTTGTCTCTGTATCTATTTCTGCTTCTTGAAAGGTCCTCTATGAAAGCCTTCAGAAATATTCTCTGTGTCCCTTGTGTGAAAATGGGTGTGTATGTGTGTGTGTTAACTTATTTTTTTAAACTTACTTTTCAATTATAGTTGCCATAACAAATATTATATTAGTTTCATGTGAACAATGGAGTGATTAGACATTTATAGACCTTTTAAAGTGATCACTCTGATATGTCTAGTGCCCATTTGACATCATACATAGTTATTACAATACCAGAGGCCCGATGCACAAAATTCGTGTCAGGGGCTCGGCCCCCGTCACCGCAGCAGCTGCCTCTGCCTTGGCCCCCGCCTGCCACCTCTGGGGCCTCTGCCTCGGCCCCCACCTCCACGGCTTCTTCAGGAAGGACATCCAGTCTAATTAGCATATTACGTTTTTATTATTATAGATGATTGACTATATTCCCTATGCTGTACTTTACATCCTCATGACTACTTTTGTAACTGGCAATTATAAGACGATGTTAATAAAATAAAATAAAAAAAGAAAGGCAACTTCTCAGCCTGGCCAAAATCCAAGTCATCTTTCTTACCTAAAACCCTGACTATTCAAGCCCTGTGTTCCACACTTAAATTCTTGCCTTGCTCCAAGCCATTGGCTGATGGTGTAAGCAACATGCTTGGAAATTCAGGTCACAGCCTGACATCCTAACTGTGGGAAATGACATATTCAGTAGGATGTGAATAAAATGCAGCCGTCAATGCCCTGGTATCTGCTGAGCTCCAGCTCCTGCTTTCTGGAGATTGTATTATGTGTAGATATCATTACCTCCTTCTATTATTTGCATCTTTTCCCGGTGCTTTGTCTAACACTTGGTTTCATAGGATGCCATTCACAGACTGACAGGGTGGCCTCGGGAGTAGAAAGGGCTTCCTATGCAAGTTTAAAGGGCAGTGGCTGTTCATAATTAGACCTGACAGTAATTAAAGTTTGCCAGTGTGCCCTTATGGAGAAGGAGAACTATGGGGCTCCTAGTGATGGCAAAATATTCTGATACTTATGGTGAGCCTGCAGCTTGGCTTTATAAAGGTTGCAATGGGAATTCGGAATCCCGGGACTACTGGGAAAAACTGTAGTTCTTTAAGTGTTTCAGATTGCTGGCAGTTAAGATGATCATATGGTCCACCTGCATAAAACATTTCACTGACTTCTCATTGCTATTAGGAAAAATAAATGAAAATAAAAACACCCTTAACATTCTTTATCCTTATATCATCCTGGCTCCCTAGATATTTCTCCAGCCTTATGGTGAGTCCAGTTCCATCCCTCTTGCCTGCCATATTCCACCTTCCGTGGGGCCTCTGCCTCTGCTGCTCCCCTTGCCCACAATTCTCTTCCTTCCTCCTTAACTCCTCTCACCCATATCTCAGCTCAAGGGAAGCTTCTTCAGAGAAACCTCCCCTCATATCTGAATGGACCACATTTCCTTTAATATTTAGGTTGCCCAAGATGAGGATGTAGGATATGAAAATGGCCTTCCCCCTTCTCTAATTGGTTAACTCCTGTTTAAATGTCAAAGTCCAGCTCAATGTCTCCTATGCTATGGAGTTGTTCCTAACTCCTCTGGGCACTCCCTCCCTGTGGTGTGTGCTTAATCTTTTTTTTTTTTTTTAATATATTTTTATTGACTTCAGAGAGGAAGAAAAAGGGAGAGAGAGAGAAACATCAATGATGAGAGAGAATCATTGATTGCTACCTCCTACACGCCCCCTACTGGGGATCGAGTACAAAACCTGGGCATGTGCCCTGACTGGGACTACAACTGTAACCTCCTGGTTCATAGGTCAATGCTCAACCATTGAACCACACTGGCCAGGCTATGCTTATTCTTATCTCTTCTATATCACTGACAGAATTGTTTGGTCATTTATCTGCTCACATTTCTGTCTTTCCATTCAATGTTTGCCTCTTGAAGGTCAAGGACTTTTTATACTCATCCTGTGTTCTTAGTTCATATTTGCTTAATAAATGTTTGTTGAATAAATGAATGAGTGAATAAGGAGAAAAAATAGAGTGAAGGTATAGGAGAAAACAGTAAGATACTAGTCTTTACTTATGAAAAATTTGATTGTCATATCCCTGAGTATTCATTTCTTTTTTGTTTAAAACAGATACCTTTTGGACTACAGATCCAGGTATACCATTGGTAGTGGAGTTTCTATCATTTTAACTATGCTTATATATTTTTTAAAATATCATTTGTAGTTTAAAATACCCTCTCACTTGCTCCCATTCCCATTTGGTGATAACATATTCTTAGCACTTCTCCACCCAACTCTCAATTCGAGCCCACATAAACTTACCTCTCCTGAGTTCCATGCAAGGTGATTCCTCGTTGATATGACCATTTAAGCTCAGCTAATTTGCTCATTGGAAAAGAGCTACAGAGGAAGTCAGTCAGGTCTCCAGACCTCTCACTCTAGTAGCGTTCTGGAAACAATGCCATTGCTTAACGCCTTAACCCAACAGTGTCTGAGATTGTGGTGGGCATGGATTCATCTGTAAATGGAAGGAAATTTGACCAGATTAACATAAACAAGAAAGAGGTTTATTGTTTTCTTGTTTAAGAAGTCCAGAGGCTGAGGCTGATAATCATGAGTATCTTCAATTGCCCATAATCCTTCTACCTTCAACTTCTACCATTCTTAGTGGCTTTCATCTTCATAATTACAAGACGGCTGATGTACAATAGCCCTTTGCATCTATACTTCAGATAGGAATAATGAGAGAGAGAAAAGGGAAAATCGGTGAAAGAACATGCCAGCCAAATCTATTCCTTTATAAGCTTTCTCAAGAGTTAAACACCGTGGCTTCTGTAGTCCCATTGACTGTAACTATGTCACATGGCCACCCTAGCTGCAAAGGAGGCTAGGAATGGAATATTTTAGATAGGCGTTGCTGATCAAGACAAAATTAGGATTCTTTTAGTAAAGAAAGAATAAGGAAGAATGGTTACTGGGTCAAGACCTAGCAATACATTTCACAGAGTACTTATTAAACATTCTAATTAGCTAATGAAGAACTATGTTTGAATCAATAAGATCTATTATTTATCTATCTATCTGCTATCTATCAATATAGATAGAGATTTTAGAAATTGGCAACTATGGGAGCTTACAAGTCTGAAATCCATAGGGAAAGCTGGCTGGCTGGAAATTCAGGTTAAGAGTTGATGTTGTAGTCTTGAGACCAAAATCTGCAGGGCAGGCCAGCAGGTGGGAAAGTCAGGCAGGGTTTCCATAGTGGAGTCTTTAGGCACACTTGTTTTTTGCTTGGAAACCTCAGTCTTAGTTCCTATAGTTTTTGCTCCTACATTCTTCAACTGATTGGATGAAGACTACCCACATTATAAAGAGTAATCTGCTTTACTTAAAGTCTATTGATTGTAAATGTTGATTACATCCAAAAATATCATTACAATGATGTCTCAACTTGTTTTTGACTGAATAACAGGCAGCCATGGCCTAACCAAATTAAAACATAAAATTGAGATCAAGATCTAGTTCACAGAAGCCCTTTCCAAGATGACTATGCTTCCCAGGGCCTTATGTTTTTAGGGTCACCTTAGACTGCTCATCACACTCTGCTTGTGTGGCTCCCATCCTATACCCCAGTTCAAGTCTGCCCTAAAATTCAAAACTGCTTTTCATATACCACATAAAAACATCGCTTGTATACAGCATTTACGGAGTTTAAATATTTTCCTCAAGATTTGTTAAGTTGGAAGCTATTTTTCCACCATTTCTTGTAATTCTCTTCTCTCCCTTCTCTACAAATCTCTTTTGGACTGAGACTTACACCAAAACCTCAAATTCTTTCCCCTCAATAATGCAGACTTATTCCCCTCTTATGATATTTAAAATCACAAATTCTCAGGTGTTCGGGATCCACATCATGGCTTTATCAACAACATATTTTTTTCCCTAACAAAGACATTTCTTTTCCCAATGGAAATGTTGATGCCATTGCTAAGATGATAATTTTTCTTTTCTTTCTTTCTTTCTTTTTTTTTTTTTCATCACTTTATACCTAGGAGAGTGAGACCAATAAAACATAGCCCTTGAGGGAGTTCAAACTTCCCAGACAAAACAGAGTAATAAAGACATTCAGAAAAAGAGAGAGAGAGAGAGCTCAGAAAGGGATTGGGGGGAGACAGAGAGAAGGAGAGAGCGCGCGCGCTCAGAAAGGCATTATAGTCCAAAATTGTTGCCATTCTCTCCTGCCAACAAAGCCAAGCTCTTTAACTAGTTCCTTGCCTAGTTCTCCACTTTTCCTAAGCAGTCAACCCTTAAACTCTACGTTCCAGTCATGTTAAACTACAGGCTATGCCTTTTTTATTTTTGTCTATGCTGTTTGCTTATATCTATGTTGTTCTCTCTCTCTCTCTCTCTCTCTCTCTCTCTCTCTCTCTCTCTCTCTCTCTCTCTCTCCCTCTCTCTCTCTCTCTCTCTCTCCCCCCCTGATGAATTCATCTTTCTGAGATGTTTTCTCTAACTCCTCCAGGGAGAATGTTCTTATTGCTTCTTGTGCAATAATTCTCTCCCAAGAGGACCAGGAACTTTACTACTTTCTATTCCCTTGTGCCTGCCATAGCATCAGGACCACAGCTCAGTAAATCAGTAAATACTTGTTGAATTGAATTGAATTCAAATGAATTGGCATATGATGTATTTCATCCTTGGAGACTTTCTACCCAAAGTCATTATAAAGCCAGAGAGAATTTCATTTCTGGGTCCTATATTTAAAACTGCTGCTATATTGCAATGCACTAAAACAGTTCTTTTTACTTTTAATGGGAAAAATCCATTTATATAGATCCCTGAGAGTATATCTGATGATCCCCTAATATTTCTGGAGACCACAGCTGGAGAGACTACTGACTGAAAAAAATCAAGTTTATTCTATGGAAGACTTTCAAATGGGAGTTGTTACTCCCAAAGAGAAGTGTTGTCTTCATAACCGGTAAAACTTTTTTATTTTTTTTAGATTATCCCTAAAACAAAACCCCAAAGGAAAAATTTCTAGGATTCCTAAAAATTACTCAGACCCCAGTTTCAGAAACGTGAAGGTCACAACGCATGAGACAGGCTTCATGACATTATAAGGGCAAGACCCTGAGACTGAGGACCAGATCCTCATGCCAGACAGCATTGATCTTCACTTCACAGGTACACATTCAGCAAGGCCAAGGGCAAATCTTCATGGGAGTGTTAGCCAGCCAGCAATCGTGCACACACGCTAGACACAGACATTTCCACAGTGAACTGTGCTTGAAGGGCTCCACTCCCGCAGGTGACTGGGTCCTCAGTAACATGAATATAGGACCCCAGCTATCTCCCTCCCCTCAAAGATCCTCTTCACTCTTCCATTTGGTCCTGCCATTGTGCATGAGAAGGGAGCAAAGAGGCCATGGAAATGTGCCCAAGGCTTTTGACATTAAGGGAGGCTAACCCTGCCTGCTCAGACCATTGTCTGCCCCAAATCCATCCCTTCTCCAACACAGCGAACTGCTGTCTTCCAGAGATTTACAAAAACATTTGTAAAAAGGAAAACTGTGTTTCCTATGTCAACAGGACGCCACACATGTCAGTCCTCTGAAATCTCCCATCCACCAAAATGTGGCTCGCAGCACCGCCTGCCTTGGAATCCCTGGGAGCTGGTTCAGAACGCAGATTCTTAGGCCCCACTTGAGGCTCTTTCACTGCCAGCCTCAAGGAGCTGCTTCCCTAGCCAGGAGATGCTCTGCTGTCTTTCTCTTCCTCCCAAGTTCTTTCTTTCATCTGGGTTCACTCTGCTAGCTCATGAGTCCTGTTTGCTTTCTCTGGCCTCCTGCAGGCCTCTCCCTCACCACCCATCTGGCTCCAAGGCTGTCTCCCAGGACCATGGCAATGGGTTATTTCTGTGTGTGCACACCACTCACCTGGACGCTCAGAGATGGGCTCTGGCTGATTGGCTCCGTGAACCTAATCTTACCAGAAGACGCCTGCTGAGTGAAGGCTGCCTGCAGTCCCCTGGGCTACCAGGGCTCTTTTACTCTCCAATCATTTTTTTACTTCGAAGGGCTCTTGGGTTTACACCAAACATAGAAAGCGAAGTCCAAACATTTTCCCCTTCACCAACTCTTTCTCCAGCTGCTATGCTTCTGAGGGTGCCCTGTAAGAGGTGCCTGTTCTGTGAAGCAACACCTCAGCTACTTCCCTGTGTTCTGTCTGCTCTGCCTTCCTGCTCCCATTGCTCCCCGGGCTACAGAAGCTTGCCCGCACCCTCTGCATTTGGCATTTTGCTTTGTACCTTTTCCCCAAGTGTGTCTTTGTCCAGAATAGTGCTATGGGCTGTTCCCATGCCAGCAGCTGCAGACCAGCCCCGACCTCCTTCTTTATGGCCTCCCAGCCCTGACCCCTACACCTGGGAGGGGACCTGATGGCAACCAACTTGGGCCCTTAGCTGGAAAACCATGTGAATAAACAGAGATATGGCCCAAGGATGGAAGTGCTATTTAGTTTTTGCTCATTGTGTACCATTAAGAGAAAAGGATTGCCACGATGCAAAAGAATAGTATTAGTAAATCTCTAATGAGAGAAACAAAACAGTCGCATGTACAAACTGTTGTGAACTTATTCCAAAGATTTCGGGGGACTCAGTGCAATGCAGGAAGTCACTTCTTCGGCATTATTGTCTATAAAGTCAGTCTGGTTCCCAGAAATTCCAACACTAGCATGTGCCTGAGCTTTAGAGAGCAATGATAATGACCTAGAGTGACTAAAGTAGCAGTACCGCACGTGTTCACCTACCGTCGGTGTTTCCTCAAAGACAGGATTGATTGGGTTAACCAGAACGTCATGCCTCTATGGGCAGAGTTATGAACAAGAGCAGAGCAGCTCCCTTGGGCTCAGATCACAAAAGGTTGCCTTCAGCTTACAAGCCTGTCTTGGGCCCTATGAATGGTACCTGGTGCAGCAGGTGGGCTTCATCTACAAAGCTCCTGTGACGATCTGTGGCCATTTTCACAGGGAAAACAATGGACAGGGAGGTCTTCCCCAGACGGTGGCTATGTACTTAGCTGGCATTTGTGGCCTCAGGAACTTCTCCCGCAGTCCTTCCAGAAGACTCTGCCAAGAAGAAGAGGGACACAGGCAAGGAATATGAATGAGATGGATTCAAGAAGGTTGCTCTGATTCTCCACCCTACACCACCACCAGCTACAACACAGATGGATGTGGCCGGACACTTGGGTTTATCATTTGTGCTAACATGACAGAAAGTCATAGGCCAGGATGTTGCCATAATCCTGGCCTCTATCCGCCCTTCCCTTGATTTACAGCTTCAGTCAATTCCTCTGACCCACCTGAAATAGGCGATGGCAGGCATTGTCATTGCACTGAACACCGGAGGTTTTGTGTGTATAATCCCCTCTATTTCAGCTGTATGGTTGTTGATTTGGTGCTTTTCATGATGGCCCTGGACCAAACATCACATGCACTGACCTGCCAGCAGACAGGAGTTTTGTTTATACGGGACTTTAAGCTGAAATTCTCAAAATGCTCCTCACCCTCCTACCTCACCCCACCCTCAATGGCATAATTCTCCTAGAAGACAAACATCAGCTTTCCGACACAACCACTGAAATGTTTGCTTATTACTTTTCTTTGTCCAGAAAATTCACCAAAAAGGTCTGAGCAGAGAACAGAGGTTTTAACACTATGAGGACCTCTTTATATCTTTATATAACAAAAGCAATTAACAGACCGCCGCCATTCCTCATCCTTCCCTCAAATTATGCTGTACATGCTTTGAGGCGCTGTTGATAGAAAATGTGTAATGTTAAAATGAATTCAGTACCCCTTTTTAATTGAATCTATGTTTTACGGATCACAGGCTCTGCATACGTTTCCAAAAATAGCCATGCACACCTGGGAAAGGCATATTCTTTAGCAGTTTACAGACTGAAGTTTTCAGAGACTTCTCACAGGGATTGGGGATTGGAACCAATGTCAGAAAATCACTCTCTGGGGCCCCTGCTCTGCTTCAGGGACCTGTTTTTCTCTTACCCAGGAGGCAAGCGCACCGGGCCAGGAAGGGAGCAGAGGATTCAGTATGTTTCCACATTCTCTCCAATCTGGAAGATTCCCAAAAGATGAGAAAGGGAGTCAATTATTCAGGGAATTCTGATCTCTTCTGGAGTAAGAATGAGGTATCTGACTAAAGCTATAGTTTTAGCTTATAGAGAGCAACTTAAACGTCTCACCTTTCCCCATCCTTAAGGGCCCTCTAGATCAATCCCAGAGTCAGGTTGGGCCAAAGGTCTGTGAGCTGTGCTTCTATTTTAAAGCCATGGTGTGTGGAAAGTCAGAGTCTGGAGTTTCAACTTTGCTGCTTAGAGATGGGACCTAGGGGGTCAGTGATAGTCATTAATGGTAGATGGCAGGATTATACCTTACAGTCTTCTTGTGTTTGGGTGGGGCCATGTGACTAGTTCTGGCCAATGAATTTTGAGCAAATGAGATGGTGTCACTTGTGGGGAAGCATGGGACTTGGTTGGAATGTCTGTAAGGAGGATTCTCTGAAAGGTCAGGGGCGTCTGAGGGGACCTTGCCAAAGGCTGCCACCCCTACCTTGACTTTTCCAAACAAGTCCAACCCCCCGGGGGGTGTTTTGCTAGAATCTCTATGTTTAGTCTTTAAAGACCTGACCTTGTAGAAGCATATACTTTCTCAAGGATACTTACCCTGCTGACTGTAACTAGAGGTTAATTTGAGTTCAAGCTGTTGATACAATAAAAAGCTGATGAGGCAGGCGAACAGGACTGCTTTTACTACTAAAGTAAAACAGTCCCTTAGCCCTCTCTTTCACAGATATGTGTGTCAGAGCAATCTGTTCATCCGTCACTCAGGGTCTGCTGGTCCATCAGCCTGGGTCTCCGAAGACGATGATGAGCGAAGTCTCCCTGCTGAACTATGATGGACAGGTAGTATGATGCAAAATGAACCTTTGTTGGGTGAAGCTACTGCAACTTTGGAGTCACTTGTTAGTGTAGCATAACCTAACGGAACCTGACCAGGAAGACTAGTTTATACCACATGATGGTTCTATGTTTTAGGATCCCCAGTAAAATTACACTGAAAAGTCAAAATAAATATTCCTATTTGCTCTCTACCCCCCCACCTCTGCTTTGACTGTAATTGAGTTGGATTTCAGGAGTAAAGAGCTGGAGAAAGGCATCCTTGCTGGGGTTTGGTCCGTTGGCACCATTTGCTGTGCCTTCAGCATGAGTCACACAGGCAAGGCAACGAAGGTCAGGCACGCAGGAGCTCAGAAAACACAAGACTCAAGCCTTTGTGCCTTTCTGGTGTCAACCTAGATCTTTCCACAGGCACGGCCTCTTTTGTGCTTGATTTTAAGTGGCATTTTGAATGTTGGCCAATTTGAGTCATTTTAGGCCCACACCCTGATCCTCCAGGAGACTCTTGAATACCCTTGGGTTTGTGTTTGGACAGTTTAATGATGTATTTCGAACCCAGTGTTTAGCTGCACACTTTAATGACGGGCAAGAAGGAATAGGGCAGGCTCCCAATGCAGGGATGAGGGTTCTAATGGGAATAGAGGGAGAAATAGATTTGTCCTGAACTTGGCAGCAATGTCACTGTGCCAAGCTCTGCCAGCCTGATGTTTGAACACTTCCAGACCCAAGGCTTTTCTAAAAAATTGGAAAAACTCCCTGGAACCACCAATGAAAAAGGAAAACAAAAATCTCTGCATTGCAGCACCTTTTACAAATACAAGTGATTTGGGCATAACCTTTTGGGTGAAGACTTTCTAAAAAGCGTGACATTTTAACTTGGTCCAACTTAATTGTTTCCCTATTGCCATTTCCCTTCCTTTGATAGACATCTCATTATTAAGCATCATACTATTAGCACAAATGCTTTCTCTGAAAACATGAAGGCAATGATGCTTATCAATCAGAAACCAAATTTCCTAATCAGGCTTATAACCAGGGATCTTGGAAAATGTGAATATGCTTATTTGGTTGGAGAGAGTGAGAGCAGCTTCCTCCCGCGGTACTTGATCTGCCAGGATAATGATGTTCTAGGGAAGGTGTCCTGTGAGGCATAGGACAAACTGCTTGAAGCTGGATGGCCCTGGAGTATCTACCAGGGAGGTCTTACAGGAATTGATGGATTCCTGCAAAGTGTGATGTGCAGTGCCAGGAAGGCTACATCACTTAAAAATGCTCCCCACCGATTCGCCTGTGTTTCCAGTGTCAGAGATTCGTCTCTTCTTATCTTAAGAATTTCATACTTTAGAAAATGTAGGCTAGTTCATAAACTCTGAGGTCAAGCTCCCTGGGTTTGAATCCCAGCTCTGCCACTTAGTATCTGTGTGACCCTGGGGAAGTTACCCAAACTCTCTGAGCTTCAGTTTCCTCATTTATAAAATGAGATAATAATTGCTCTGCCTCATAGGGTTATTGTAAAGATTAAATTGAATATGTATATAAATATGTACATATTCTCTCTCTCTCTCTCTCTCTCTCTCTCTCTCTCTCTCTCTATATATATATATATATATATATATATATATATATATATCCTATCTAATAAAGAAGGAATATGCAAATTGACATCACACCATCACAAAGATGGCAGCACCCACAGCTACAAGATGGCGGTTCCCAGTCCTCTCAGCCCTGCCAGAGTCCCCCAGTCCTTTCATCCCCACTGGTGGGGAGGGGGGGCAGGTGCATGGTGTGGCTGGACCCACCCTCAGCCCTCCAGCTGCCCAGGGCTGGCCCAAGGCACAGGCAAGCCTTGGATGGCAGCTGCCTAGCTGCCCAGGGCCGGCCGAGGCTTGAGCTGCTGGCTGTGGCAGCAGCACAGGTGTGATGGGGGCGTCGCCTTCCCCTGACCGCTGGGTCACCTCCCACCCCTGAGGGCTCCCAGACTGTGAGAGGGGGCAGGCTGGGCTGAGGGACCCACCCTCCAGTGCATGAATTTCATGCACTGGGCCTCTAATATATATATATTTCCCCACACACACACACGAACAGCCAAGAGTGGCTGTGAGGTGGTCCAGTTGAGGAAGAATTACTTCCAGGCCTATAAAGTTACCTTTAGCAAGGATTTGTTCTGGGGTTTCCCTTTGCTTTATAACCTTCCTCGGGTTCTGTTCAGTGCCAAACTTCCCAAAGATAGTCCCAAAGATTTCTAATGTAGGTGTGGAGTGTAGGCTTACGAAGAATGAAATGAAAACAGAGCTATGGCCTTTCTCCTGGGGGGTCCTAAGGCTGCTAAAGGAATCTTGGGCCCAGTGTGGGGTGAAACTGGTGTCAGAAGTTAATCAGTTAACTCTGTTTATGAGGCTAATTTTCTGACTCCAAATGATAAAGTAGACAGAGTTTCTTCTCTTGTTTAAAGATAACGCTCTTATTTAAAGTGGAAGACCATTAAAACGGAAATATAATTAGTCCACCTTACCCAAGACTGTTCACAAAACTTCTCAGAAATTGCAGGACCTAAGCTCCCAGGTCAGCCGGTTCCCAGGCCCTTCTCTGCACCCAGCTCCGGGAGAACAAAGGCTCAGAGCCTGGCTGCCCATCTCTGGCCACATAAGGGACTGTGACTGGAAGAGGCTACTCCTACCTTTCTCCATTTGAGGTTCGAGTCACAGAATTGTGTTCCTCTCTTACAAATGGCTCTCTTCTCTGTTCCATGCAAATTGCTGAACAAATAAAATGGACGTTTTAAAGTTCACAAAGACCGTGTTGGTGTCTGGGACAATGCAATCCCTTCTGTTTGTAATGGAACACAGACTAAGCTATCTGCCTGGCTTGCTTTGTAGGGAGCTGCTGCCTTCCCATTTTAATGAAACTTTGCTCCAACTCTCCTCTTTGGTAATATCCACGGGCATGGAATAGGCAAGCACATGTTCTATTCTCTTCAGTTTCTTTGTTCACATTGTAAAAGTTCTTGGTCATTAGCTATTGGTAGTTGAAACCAGGACAACAGGCATAGAAAAAACATACATATTATAAACTTGTTTAAGAAGACTTTTTTCTGGGCCTAAAGTCTCTCAATGTCAATGTATCTAGGGCTTGGTTCAGTTTTTGCTTTGTGATGTTTTTTTTCTTTTGCTCCTATTTCAGGTTAATGGAGTCTCTGAATACCAGCCCATTTAATACTTCCTCTAAAATGGCATTTTGTGTTTTCTTCCAACATACTCTTGATGGGGCTGGACAGGGAAAACAGGATCTTCTCAAGGAACTGCCTGCTAAGCAGACATTTTTTTTGGCTGTGCAAACAAATAGGAAAATACTAGATAAACATAAATCCTTGCACTACTGGATTTTGAAGAAGTAAAGAGAAACATATATTTATTTACTAGTAATAGACCCACCCCACTGGAAAAGCCTCAGGGTGCCAAGAAAACATATCATCACACACACACACAAAAAAAAAGAAAACATATCATCAGGGCTATCTGAGGACAAGAAGCCCTCCTACCCCTATCATTTTCCTTCTCTCTTCTTCCAAATCTGCAAATAAACTTCCCAGTCATTTTATTCTTTTCCTTGACTAACACGAGATTTCCCAGCATGTACTGCCAGAGGGTGTGCCTATTTGTCCAAACGAGCGCAACTAGCCTTCAGGATCAGTGTCCACCAGTCCCTTCCAGAGACATCATTGGATTTGAGCTTGATGGCGAGGCAAGTAAGATATACTTATAAATTTGACCATTAATCATGTTTTGTTTCATGTTTAATTTGGAAAATTGGAGCTTTGTCTAGATTTTACAATGACATCAACCTTTATTAAGAGAAATACCAGGTAAGGAACTAAGTATTTTACATACACTGGTTAGTTGATTTAACTTTCAGGACAATCCTATGAAGCAGATATTATTACCCCCATCTTACACCTGAGAAAACTAAAGCACAGAGAAGTTAACTAATATGCTCCAGGGCACAGAGTTAGGATCTAAACCCCTATTTAGATTCTAAAGTCCAGAGTCTTAACTATTATTGTCAGACTACTTCATAAGTTGCTACATAGCAGAGTAAATGTTACATGGTGGTTTTGAAGCATGTAGTTGGTGAGTAAATTAAAAAGCAAATAATTGGTCTTTGTAGTATTTCTATCAGGAAAGCCAATACCTGTAGTATTCAAATGAAGCTAACTGATATATGAAATTACCCCTAAATCTCAGTGGGTTAACACAGAAGAAATGTATTTCTCACTCATGTCATAGTGTAATATGATCAGTAAAGGTGTAGGAGGGGGGTCTGCTCTCTGCCATCTTTCAGGACCTAGACTCCTTCTAGACTGTGGCTCTGCCATTTTCAGTGCTTTTTTCTCAAGGCTGCGCTGAGCATTGTGGTCTCTAGGCTCATATTGTCATGCAGGTGGCAGATGGCAGTTGAGAGTGGAGGATGGCTTTGGGAGTTTTAGGGCAAAGCCTGGAAGTGTCATGCATTCCATTGGCTCTGTCGCTTGGCCCCACTTAACTACAAAGGCGATTGGGAAATGTAGCTTACCTGTGTGCCCAGGAAGAATGTGAGATGGGCTTGGTGAGCACACAGCTTTGTCTCTGCCATAGACTTATAAGCTTCTTTATACATAGTAACCTACAGATTTTCACTGTATTTCCTTGACAAAATCCTTCCCTTCTACTTGAATGGAAATTTTTATTATGAGTCACTCTGAGTCTGATGGCACAGATGGGAGCTTTGCACTTAGGCCAGATGTAAAATGTACACACTCTTCCTAGGACCACCATCACTAGTTTATTGTTACCTTATTTTATTTTTTATTAGACAGATTAGATTTGTTGACAATATTAGAAAGCTCTAAAGTTTGCTGGGAAGTTTTAATAAGGGCAGACAGTGAAAACTCTGGGTATGGAGGGTAGAGGAAACAATCTAAGAGTATGGGTTCGTGAGGGTATGCCTAGTTCAGAGATAAAATATGTGCGTGTAGTTTAGAAACTTTATTGATTGCCTATAAAGAGGTTAATTATCTTGTTCAGGATGACAAAGAGAATCAGTTGTTAAACCAGATCAGAAATGTATTCATCTTTTTATCTCAAACTTGACTCAACTGGGTGGCCTAATTTTGAGGGAGTTTCTTTTCATTGAGAAGTGGGCTTTAAGCTTATCTAAGTGACAACTGGCAACATCCTCCTCACATTTAACATTATAGCCCATTAAAGGCAGGCTTCTGTTTACTCTCCCAAGTATTGCAGATCTCAAATTTCTAACTTCTAATGACAGGCTGAATTATTCATAAATGGCATTTATCTTTCTTACTCTAATTATTAATCTCTAGATGCTATTGGTGGTCTCAAAGCTGTGCCATAAAAGCTTAATGCATTTTGCATAAGTGTGTCACACTCACTGGAGATGTCTTTGGCTTGACACAAAGGGGTTAAAAAATTGGATTTGAGGTAGTGCCAGACAATTAGGTAATTACAAAACACTTTTGTATATTAATCTTGCAAACACTATGCTTGAAGTCATGGCTACACTTTTGCTTTCTTAATTGTGCATTAGGATTTTCAAAATTATCATCAAGTTCCAAGATTTAAAAATAAAATCATTTCCTATTTTTTAAAGCATATTTAAATTGTACTTTACAAAATATTGTGTGAAATATGTGATTTTTTCTCTCAATAACTTAGCTTTATGGATGTGAATGTACTTCCATATTAATGCTGGCTGAGTGCTGTCTATATGCTAGGTTCTATACTAAGCACTTTGCAAGTGCTATCCCATTTAGCTCTCTCAACCACCCTTTGAAGTAGGTAATAATAAACAGCTAAAGATCAGATAGTACTTCCTATGCTCCAGGGCCTCATTTACTATCATTATAATCCTCTGAGGTTTATACTCCAAATTTTATTAAACTAAGAAACCATCAATTGTCAGGCAGTGTTACAGGCTAACTTGTGTTTCCTCCAAATTCATATTTGAAGTCTTAACATCAGTACCTAAAAAGAACTTTATTTGGAGGTGAAGTCTTTAAAGAGCTAATACATTGAAATCAGGTTATAGGAGTGGGTCCCTAACCCAGAAAAAGGAGATTTTGACAGGTACAGAGGGAAAACCATGGAAGAAGGAGAAAAGAGCCATCTATAAGCCAAGGAGAGAGAGACCTCCAATGCAATCAGCCCTGCTGACTCCTTGCTCTTGGACTTCTAATCTCCAGAACTGTGAGAAAACAAGATCTTGTTGTTTAAGCCACCAGTCTGTGATCATCATTTGTTATGACAGCCTTAGCAAACTAATAAAGGCACCATTATTTTATATACTGCTAAGAAAATAGCAAATTAAAATCAATTCAGAGACCAAGAAGACTTCTTACTTTAGACACATTGAACAAATCCTTATTTAAACACAAAATTTCATCATATATATATTAACTATTACTTCTATACAAAGGAAATTATAAGTGAAATATATGAGTTAAGGTATTCCTAAAATTTCTTCATGTACAGAGTATGGCTTTTCTAAAATACTTTTCTACTCAAAGTCTTTAAAATCTATGATTTTCCACACACAGTTATCTTCTACACTAGCAAGAGTGTTGGTGACAGAATTTCTTAGAAGAAGATTCTGAGATGTTCTTCCATCCACAGATGCCCATCCTGCAAGTTTTGATGCTCACGCTATTTGGATCCTGCTGATCTGTTTCATCTCTCTGTACATAATAACTGTCGTGTTGGTCCTGCATTACCAACATCTTGCACTCAATAATTAGCTATACAATGAATGGAAAGAAGGAGGAATCTAAAATGGGAGAATGGCCAAGACTGGGGGAAGCCTTGAATCAGGAGAGAGGAAGGACAGCACCCTCATCCAATAGAAACAGTCTACCACACAATTTTAGCACTCGCTGTCTCAATAGTCCTCCATCTGCTTGTTGGCATATGAGTCTGCTAGTTTTCCCTGTCAGGGAACAGAGGTATGTATATTCTGTGTCACTGAGGTATGTGAGGTACTCAAGGCTGAATTTACCTGAGTTATCCCAACTAAACCTAAAAAGAACATCATATGGAGGAGAGGAAAGGGGAGGGGGGGGGGCATTTGACCAAGTCTTGTGTGTACAAAGAGCCTCAAATTAAAATTTGGGAAACTTTTTAATATTTAGAATACTCTAGTTACCACCAAATATAGATATGACCCAGGTCTTCCTTGATTTTCTGAAAGGCCCTGATCCTAAACTTACAATTTTGTCCTATTTCGCAACAGACATTAACAGAATCATTACTGTGGTTTGTGCTACTTAGCAGAGTGGGTGTGTTTTAGATGCCTAAGGGAGTCATGAATGGTCTTTTGCCTCAGAGAACCCACTGTCTACCAGGGGTAAGAAACCTGTAAACTTGCAATTGCTCTGGTGTGATGAGTGGCTTGCTGGAGCTGCATAGAGGAGGAAATTATGAAATCTGATCGGGAGTTGGGACCTAGTCAGAAAAATTTCAGATACAAAGAGAGGAGGCAACAGCCTGTGGCTTGAAGGAAGAATAGATGATTTGGTGTCCAGATATAGGAAGAGAATTCCTTACACAATAAGCAGTAAAAACAGGTAAGTGCAAACATAGCATTAGGACATGGAGTGCATGCAGGGGGAATGCAGAACAAGTAATGGGAAAGATAGTTGGAGGGCCTTGCATCCCAGTGGTTCTTAGTACTGGCTGCACATTAGAATCACTGGGACACTTTAAAAAATATAGACGCTTGTGCCCCAGTACAGACCAATGAAATCAGATCAGAATCTCTAGAGGTGAGATTCTAATGGGAAGCAATGGTTAGGAATCACTTAATATGAATGGACTTTGTCTCCAAGCCAGGTGTTCTGAACCATCTGGTCTACCCTTCAAACCTGGAAAAAGGGACTTATTCCCAGCATGATAGTAATGTTTCTCAGGGGTACACACCACTCTGGAAGCATCATTATTTTGGAAAAAGGAGTCCTGAACAATTAATTTGAAAAAGCTCCCATCCCCCTTGATGATTATAATGCGACTAAGCTTATGTGACAGAAGACATCTAGCCAGTTTTTTTGACTTTCACATTACCTGGATATTAGGTGATAGAGATTGGTACTGTCCAGAGGACCAATTGAAATTTCACCCTTTTGTCTAAAGAATCTGCATCATTTGGAAGCAGAGGCGTTGACCAACTGTATCATGAAGCACAGGACTATTGCTTAACCATGACCTTGGCAGTCACCACATGACTTTGGTTTTGCCTCAATCAGTTACCACCTCTTGGGATTGTAAATATTGACACTCACCCTCAGAAAAATCAATGCCTGCTTATTAGCCTCCAATTTCATGTATCGATGTGCAGATCTGAGGGCCTCGGGTGAATATGAGATGACTTCAGCATTTGAGACTGCTGCCTGGGAGCTGGAAGGCCTGCAGATTTGCATTTCCCTCAGCGATTCTTGGCTTTGTGACTGACTTCCCTCACTATTATCTCTCTGCAGTGTAGCTCTATGCAAAATGTTAGTAGAACCAGTTTGGAAGCAAGCAGACAGGAAAGGAGGATCTGCTTTCTCAGAGCTCAAAATGAACTTCCTTAAATTTAATAGAGTAAATTATCTGAAATAACTCCGAATTTTTTTTTAATTAACCCTTTGGCCCTGCTGGTGTGGCTCAGTGGTTGAGCATCAACTCATGAACGAGGAGGTCCTGGTTTGATTCCTGGTCAGGGCACATGCTCAGGTTGCAGGCTCACTTCCCAAAAGGGGATGTGCAAGAGGCAACCGATCAATGATTCTCTCTCATCATTGATGTTTCTATCTCTCTCTCCCTCTCCCCCTTCCTCTCTCTAAAATCAATAAAAACATATATTTTTAAAAAAATTAACCCTTTGGTT